>CM061528.1:48975302-49605394 GCA_030068015.2 Neoceratitis asiatica | reverse complement strand
ATGGATTTTTGCCATCGATTTCATTGACTTGTGACACGGTGCATTGTCTTGGCGAAGCAGCGCTTTCCTTTTTCTTTCAAATGCGGTCGTTTTTCGGCGATTTCTGTCCTTCAAACGTTCCAATAACATTGTGCATTAGTCAGTGCGCGATAGTCCTTCCTTTTTCAAGGTAGTCAATGAAAATTATTACATGCGCATTCCAAAATACGTGGAGCGGGTTTGACGTGCGTACAGTTCATCGGATTGACTGTCGATTATACTTCAGTAAAATTATTCCATGTTTCTATTACCAATTGTCATCATTCATTAGGATGTTAGAAATTTGATCTTATTATTCTTGAACATAAACTCCGCTCCGAATCATCAACTCGTCCACTCACTTTGCGCAGAACTCTCTCATACCTAAATATTCGTAATTGATATTATGTGCACGTTTAGTTGATATCTCTAGACTGCCTGATATTTCAATTAAATTTGAATTTAGACTAATTTAAGATAATTTTTTGGATTTTTTTATGTTTTGTTTTGAGTTCACCGTTTTCGGTGCTCATTTCCACACATAGCAGACGATGGTTGATTTTCCTGGATCAGTGTCCGGAAACTCGTCGTCAAGCCAAGGTTTTGCTTCAACTGTATTTTTTCCTTCAAAAAGCATTACTTTATCAGAAAGCGAAATTCCTTTTTATTCATTTTTTCACAATAACAAAAAATGCTTGACTAAAAATACTAAAATTCACAAACTAGTGATCCGGAAGCTGTCAAATTTAGACACGCATCTTTTGAAGGTTACGGTAAACTTAAGATCATATGGATTTAATTCCATCTTTCTCTTGGGCCAGAGACTTTTCAAAAAATTGAGAAAAATTTAATTCCTTTTTCAAAAAAGGTCAATAATTAAAAAAACAATTATTTTGGAATGTGAAATTCGATAGAAGTGAACCGTTTTTACTAAAATTGGTACATTTTACTAAGCCTTACGTTTAGTCAAACTGTTTGTTCATGAGAATGTCTATCCTAAAATTAGTAGAACAGCCGAACACCTCATATCGAAGGAGAAATCCCTACCGGGATCCTAACGAATTCTGTCTTACAGGAAGACCAAATCTAGCCGCCCAACTAGTTCCCTCATTATGATACCTATGTATCCATGCATGAGATCATGCAAGCTACTTAGGAATTTGCCTCTGACCACGAGGGCTCCGCCATCTGCGTAGGTGATTACCGTACAGCCATCACTTTCCGGCTCCTTAAGCAAATCGTTGACAACTAAAATCCATAGAAGAGGGGAGAGGACATCGCCTTGCGGGGTGCTCAATTTAATCTTGCGCTCGAGGCTTAAATTCAGTTTTGACAACTCGCATAAAATATTTGTGATAAAGCATATAAAGTTAAATTTAACTCCAGGTCCATATAACGAAGCTATGATTGCACCCGGCAGAATATTATTAAATGCGCCTTCAATGTCGAAGTATAGCTTTACGTGCGACCTACAGACAAGCCTTGAACGCCTTTAACAAAAAGTCACTTTATATAGCAGGTTAAACTGTTTCTACTGAGATTATTAAATCTTCTTCGTATTTCAATTCCAGTATTTTTGGTTTATTTTTGATTTTTTTTTTTTATTAATTTTTTATTTTTTATTTTTTTTTTGTAAAAAGTTCCCTTGGATACATATATTTTTTATAACCACCTGTTAACTTTACTTATCTCAATTGGTTAACATAATTTACAGCAAACATAGCCTGCATCTCTATATGGAATGAGCATCCACTTAACTAACCATCTATTTGCATATTACGTTTAACTAATAGAGCCAACACTCCTCTCCCCTTGGTCAGAACAATTAATGAGGCATGCTTCCTTGTATGCACAAAAACTAAGAAACAAATCTAAACGTATTGAGATTTATTTAAAAATAATATTAATTTCAGACTGCTAACTAATTTTCTTAAATGGACTTCTGTAAATAACGCTGTATTTCTAATAGTCATATTCAGGACAATAATTTGACTAGTACAGTCCTGAATGCCTCTTATTGATTCTTAGTTCACTGAAAGTAATGTTGAATGAGTATCTGATAGGTGTATAATTCGCCAAAGTTGATCATTCTGTTGAACAGAAAGTTTAGGGCGATAAGGCACGTCTTTCGGCAGGAAAATATTAGAACCCTTTAAAAAATGCTTTCTCATGTCTAGCGTCTACTAGACACTTAGGTAGGAGTTTAGGTGTCGTAGAATCTATGTTGCTGATAATCTGCAACAGAAACAAAGAATTGAATAATAGTTTTCAGACTTACTCGGACTCTTAACTCCTACTTAATACATGTCGCTGTAGCCAAAAAACTTACAGATTTCAAGCACTAAAAAAAAGTGGCGCTTAAATATCGCATTGATACATTTATGAAAATGTGAAATATATAAATATATAAAATGAAAAATATATATTTTTATCAAGGAATACGAGCAATAAGTTATAAACCAGTATCTGATAGGATATAAATACACACTTAATTAACGAAATTCAATAACTACAATTAATAATTTCAACGAATAAAAATAAAGCGACGGTTAAATCCAATCAGTACTGCCAATTTACAAAAAAACGATGAGCGAAATTTTTTTTTACGAAGCAGTACGCACCTCGAACGAAAAAAACTCCATTTTCTACTGCATATTTCTAAAGTTTTTGAAACAAATACGAAAGCACGGCAACACGGTTTCCGAGCGAAATAAATAGTCTCATCTATATTTCGCGAGAAGACTAATTTTCAAACGTATTAAAGCAAGCTTATAAAGGAATTTATGTAATGTTTCTAGTTTTTTTTTTAATAATTTTTGCACCTTTTATATATTTTTAGCCATGAAAAAGAAAAGAATTCACAATCAGCGACAAATATTTACCACACTCTACCCGTATTTTTCGTTTTGTTTATTTATGTTTACATATCATATAGCTTCTTACAATAGAAAATAATCTGTCAAAATTCCGTGCTTACTACATTTTTCCATCCACGAATTATGTGAGTTTTTTTTCGCAAGAGCTGTGTACCGACTTAAGCGAGAAAGCTTTTACCACATCGTTATTCAAAGTATCGAAAATACAAAGTACCGGCAGTGTGGAGAATCTATCTGGTCTCTATAAGCAGCATCAACTCTTCTTGTTACATTTCATAAAGTGTTTTCACAGTGGAAGACTGCTCAGTTTGACTCCTCCCTTTTAGATGTTTTTTCAGGAAAAATCATAAGCATATTCGAGAAACAACAGGTAATTTTTTTCTGAGAAATTTTTCGATCCACAACGCAGTATGCCGGAGAACTTTTCGACACTGAACTTCGGGCTACAAGAATTGTTAGAAAAAAACCGTCTTAATCCGCAAGCTTCATCAACTCACTTCAGGGTCGCACTATTTATTCCACGCATCGAATTTGACAGAAAGATTTATCGAATTAAATCGGACGAGTGAACAAGTTTGCAGAATATAAATTGTGGAGTGTAAAATATCATCTATCGATTGTTCAACAGATAGTTTGAAGCTGTTGGAGTATTGAGACGGAACATATATTCGCGTTATGAAACTACTTCCTATCATTTTTTTCACACTTCCCGTAACAATAGCCAGCGTCGAGAGATCGTTTTCTACTATGAAGAGAATAAAGACTCTACTCTGAATGTAATTTATCATCATATGCACAGCGCATGGGCAATGATTTAATCTCATTGGGATGATACGTTGATTCAAATTGCTTCTTAAGTAATATGGATCCATAAGCAGATTATTCTTTGTTGATTCTTGTCGTGAATTATGTTTATGTAGAATCATTTTGCTAGGAATACGTATACAAGTAGTTCATAAAATGTATGTCTTTTTTAAAGGCTTTCCATATGTAAATACCGCATTATACAAATTTCGGTTTCCAAAATAAACGTAACTAAAATGCATTTCAAATATTTATTTTTTTCATTAAATTCCTTTTTCCTCGGGAATTTTTGCAAATTTCGATCCGTTTACGATAATTTTTTACCACTTTTTGGCAAGTGCTCGAGGGTAAAGGGTTTATCCGCATAAAAACGATCTTCCGAGTGTCCAATAGTGCCAAATCGTACGATCCCGGTGGCTAATTGACATCGCCAAGGCGAGAGATTATGCAGTCCGGAAATTTCTGTCGCAATAAAGATATATTCGCACGTGTTGTGTGGCTAGTCGTACCATCTTGTTGGAACCACATATTGTCAAAGTCGTGTTCTTCAATTACCAAAACACGTCGGTTATCATATGCACATAGCACTCCGAATTTACAATAATACTCTCTGTCATAGTTTTCAAAGAAATAGAGTCCAATCAAAGAAGTAAGGTCGATGGGTGTAATGGCCAATCTTCAGTTATTCGGAGCCCCACACGCAACAATTTTGCTTATTTATGTATCCACCAAGTGAGAAATGTGATTGTCCGTTGAATAAAATTTTGTTAGAAAAACCGCGGTCATCTGTTTGTTGCTCAAACATCCAATCGATGTAACTACGGTGTTGTGAATGATTAGAGGGCTTCAGTTGTTGTACGAGCTAGACTATATATGGAAGCATACATGAGAACGTCGAGAAATAGACCAAGTTCTGTATTCGGCTACATTTTACTTACAGCAGCGAAAATTTAAGGTGGAACGAGCAAAAACAATTGATTAAAATTTTACCGACTGCTTAAGTAGTTGGATGATTATACTCCTCTTAAAGCACGAAAAGTTTTAACGCGGTTACTAAGGGATCCATTTTCATAAGTGCCTGACTTTTAACTAAAATAAAACAAATTTGGTTTAACTATGGCTTGGCAGATGTCAAAATACAGGGTTGCACTTTCGAGACCACTATATGGATAACCCTTTATGTATTTAAATTAGATATTTTGAATTCGTAGATTTTATGTTGCTTAAATGCTTTGCAGGAAAATTCAGCTAAATCTTTTAATACCAAATTATTTAACAAGTGATCAATATATTCCTATGTAGCTCATATTGCCCAGAGAAAGCTCCCGTTCCAAAACTTTTTATAAACCTCTACAAAAATATCATTATTTGTTCATTTAGTCTTTTACTTTTTACTTCATTGCATTTACACTCTTGATTTTTTAAACCAACAGAACCGAATGGAGAACTCTTAGTATTTAACAACATTTGTATGTATGTATGAATACGTATTTAACAAACGTATTGTATAAAATCACTTTGTTGCAGTGTGCAGTTGGGCAAATAATAATCTTTAAGATCTCTTTGTTAAATATATAATCCACCAAAGGAGATTCGCAAACAAAAGGATATTAACTAGTAATTGTACGAGTATTTGTTTAGAAAATTAAATACATCTTCAAAGGCATGTGTATAGATTGCTCAATAGAGTGTTGTGGGCAGATATTCAGATAAAGAGGAAAAAATTTAAATGCAAGAAAGTGTTTAGAACTTGCTGAAGCTTCTCCAAGGAAAGGAAAATTATTTATTTATTTATTTTTTTTTGGGTGTTTAAATATTAAATAAGTTAAAACTAAAATTATTTTAGTACATTTTCGGTTCACACAATTTCGACTTGAACACTATTAGTCACACTTATTGATCTCCTCGAGCTAACCACATAATGGCAGTATCAAAATATTTGGGCAAAACCTGGACTTTGGTCAAAAAATACTTTCGTGAATTATATATATAAATAATTGTTTTATTTAAAAACTATACGCCAAAAAGTTAAAAATGTTCTCTTCATAACCGAAAGCTTGTCTACTTGGGACTACGGAGCAAAATTCTGAACCACCATAAAAGCCGTAAAAATCGCTTTTTCTTAATAAGTGCCATATTTATTGTCGGGTTTTTATGAATGATACATCAGTGTAGAGGGTTATATTTTTCTTGGACACTTTGACCTACGAAGTCAATTTCGACCAGCTAATTCCAAAATAAAATCTTCTACTCCTTTTGAGGTTAGCTTTTTTATTTGCCAAATGAGTGCCCTTTCAATTCCACTAAATTTACCCCTATAAAGTATTTCAAAAGGTTTGCAAACAATTAAGTTATAATCATTTAAAGTTTTCTCTAGCTCCCTTCAGGAGTGTTGAATAACCCAATATAAAGGTTTGGGAACATGGATCCTACCTATATACCTAATATATGAAAAATTGTATGAGCGATTTATTGAAATCACATAATTGAAAAAAATTGCTTGAAATGATTCGTTGATCAGAATTTTTGCTATACCCTTTTTTCGCGAAATAAATTGACACGCTCTAACGATTTCATACAACGTGCTGCAAGAAATCAAAGACAAACCAAAAAATTGATATTTGATTTTTTTTTTTTTTGAATATAATTACATTTTGCTGATTAAACTTTTATAAAAGAAAAAAGCAAAGTTTTAAGATAAAGTGGCACAAAACATACCTTAAAAAGCATTTATTTAGTCCAGGAATTGGCATAATTGTTTATTATATTATATTTTTTATTTACATATCATATTCATAGGCTGTGTGAAATTTTTTAAGAAATATCAGCACGTAATGTTATATTGACATAGGTGTCCACATAAATAAAATGCATGAATGTATGAAATAATTAAAAAAATATATATATATTTATACTTCTGCAGATTTTAGTAATCTTTTTGCCAACACAGTCTTTTTTTATTTCAAACTTTCTTGTTTTCAACTCAAATTATATAGTAAAACAAAAAAGAAAAGCTGTCTTCGGCCATGCCGAAGGCTTTATAACTTTCATGAAACTATCACATTTATTGCAAAATACCGAGTTCGACTTTAACGATTTTCAGTGTCAATATAAACTTAAATTTACATCTTTAGAATACCATATTTCACGGTCTTAGATACTTTTGTGGCGGATTTTTGACCCAAGACCTTATATGTATGGGAGCAATACGATGTAGTAGTCCGATTTCGATTGATTTATAGTAGCAATGTTTATTTTAACTTAGTTGTGCAAAATAACAAATTTTATGTAGTACATAAAATTTAAAAAAAATACTCTTATTTGATTATACTTTACATTTCCATTACAAGAACAAACTCCTATTTTTCCTAAAACTTTTAAATTGTAACACATGTAGTGTAGATGTTCGTGCAATAAGTATCTATGTTTATTTGTATGTAATTTAGAAATAGAGAAAAATTCAATACACAATAGCAGGAAAGACATGACGCAATTTTTCCAATAATTCGACCAATATTCGCTGAAAATAAATTTAGATTTAAGGAAGAGCAACTTCTCTATATATAGATGTGTTGAAATAAGTATTTACCAACAAACACTGTAAGATTAACATACGAACATACTCTTTCTAGTATTCTAACAATTTTCGCAGCGCGTGTTGAGCATAAATCAAGTTCCTGGAATATATATAACCCTAATTGAACATAAAATGAATTTCAAATGAAATTGAAAGTTTTCTGCGCTTGAAGAGTAAGCCTTCTTTATATTTTTTTATTACAATACTATGTTTAATCTGTCTAAATCCCAATATCGATAATAAATGTCCATTCGAACACACTCTAAAGTACTTTATTTTCAATTTTTATTCAAAAAAAAAGAAGCATAGCAAGTAAGTAAGTACAAAAAGTTGTAATATATCATTTAAAAACCGTAGTCATCCTAACTGCTAAATGATAAATTACATATAATTGAGAAGACAAAAGTTGAAAATAAAATACATCAATTTACATTCATTTATGTTTCAACCAAATTGATAACTAACACAAAAATTTCCAACATTTATCATATAAATTTATTATGGCCAAGGCAAGAAACATCCTTTTCACATATTGTTGTTGTTTCCTCCAAAACATCTCCCGCTTGAAAGTTTTCACATTTAATTATATAAAATATTCGTGTAAATGTGTAACGAGTGTTGCATTATATATTTCGAGCATAAACAAATATTAATCATTGAAAATCGCTTTATAGTTTTACTAAATATTCTCCATTAAGATCTATTTAATTTAACATTCGCTTTGAAGCACTTTTGCCACTCTGATTGACAGGTGTCAAAAAATGACTATCTCTTAGATTATTTTTTTACGTATGAGAATAATAAGATGTAATTTGGTGCCAAATCAGGACTATGCGGTGAATGACTCATAAAGTGTATGTTTTTATTGCTCAAAAATGCAGTTGTTTCAGTCCGTGGAGTGTCCCGTTTCGGCGGTTGGTTTTCCTAATTTCTTGAGTATCAACTGGCAAACCAATGGTTGTGTACAACTCAGAATTTACCGTTCTGCTTTGTTCTAAAATTGTGATTGCTAAATGTCCAAAAAAAAAGCAACCATTTGCTTGGAAGACCTTTGTCTGAGAACAACTTTTGTTGGATTCGGCTCATCTTCGGCAGACCACTGCTGTTTATTTTCGGGTTTTCGGGCACCATTATGGTATTTTTTTTAACATTTATATCGATCAATCGATACAATCCTTTTTTTTTTTTTGAGCGACAAACAAATTATGTGGAATCCAACGTGAACAGTAATCTACGACCACGATGGAATTCACAATACCATCGATAAATATTAGCCGTTGATGGAGCTTTGTTGCCAAGAATTGAATTATGTTCATCAATGCGCTGTTGCTGAGTTACTTATACGTCGAAACTTATAAAAAATAATCATACGAAAATGCTCTCAATTTAATTCCTTTTTTTGACCGTATGTCAAAACGTTCTGAGTATGTCGAACATCAAAAATATCAAACTTTACGATAAAGTTGTTAGTTGAGTGTTTGCAATGCTAGAGCTGCCAAATCCCTATATAAATAATGCAATCCTCGTATAGAACCACAAACACCAAACAAAATAAATTCTGTCTTCAGCCATGCCGAAATCTTTATGCATTTCATGAACATTTTAAATTAATTGCAAAATACAAAATTCGAATTCGACGACTTTCAGCACCAATATGCGATTCATCATATTTATATTATCACAAAAATATATTCTATAGTGCTCCGATCAATAAGTGTTAATAAGTGTACATATAAATCTACCAGACCTTACACCAACCAAATTTGGTTGAAATATTTCAAAAACTGAGTGACTACTTTGCGTTGAAACAGACGAACAGGCAAAAGTACGGTCATTCTGATGAGATGGTATAAATTTTGGTTGGTCTACATACACCTTCTGGTACGTAACAACATACCACTTCGTGTTCATAAAATCTCTAAGAATACACATACAAATATATTTACCAATGAAATGTAAAATGAAATCGATTTTTTTATTGGATTAAATATTCCGACTAGCCTTAAGGCCAGTAAATAAGTAAATAAAAAAAAGAATATTTAAATACTAATGAAAACAGCATATATTTTTAATAGGAAAGCTTTCTTGAGAAGTTATTTGGTTCATAATGGAAATGCCCTTTTCGCGAAGTTTCGATATTTTATTTTTATTAGGCGCGTGTAATTTTGTCTAAAATAGCAAAAGAGTATTCGAATTTATATTAAAGTTCCAAGAAAAAAAAATAGTAATGATATTAAATTAAAATTAAAAAACAAATTCACATATTCAATTCAATATTTAAATTAATAATATTTATATTTTACTATTGAAGTTTCTTCGGTGGGGGAGTAGTCTAATCAAAGATTTTCTATTGCCATTTTTCCACTCCTAAAAAATCCTAAACTGTGAAACATAGATATTCGCATTTACATTTGAAATTTTACTATTTTATTAAAATGAATATAATACTTCGAATAACATAAACCAAGTTCTTAAATAAAAAGTGCTAATTATCAAAGAATTTTCACAGCTATTTGAGATGAATGAAATTAAATTACTTCACAATTTTTGCGAAACTGACACACGTTTGATAAGATTAATTGCTTGAACGTTTTCTTAGTATTTAATTCACCACAGCTGCTTTCTATTCAAATTTAAGGTATTCAATTAAAACCATTTTTCTTAAGAAAAGTACACACGAGCTTATTTTATTACTTCGGCCAAAAAACATAAAGACTGGGTAGACCTTCACGGATTTCTTCTGGAAAAAGTACTGTAGAAATGAAAGAAAAGTGAAAAGACACGTGTTCAAAGATTTTTACATCATATATTAATGTACTAAGGATCCCTTTAGTTAGCAATATCAACATTTTTTACCTTTATAGAAAGCCTTCCTTACATACGTGTGTGTCTTCCTTACATGCACGTGGCCTAAGCGATGCTGAATATTTTGGAAGACTTTAAGCATTAATTAAGTATTAATTTGCATTCTCAAAAACATAATTTGCGAAATACAACACAACAACAACAATATCACAATAAAAAGAAAAGAACAGTCGAAAAAGTAATGAAAAAACGGTAAGGAAAAGTAAAAAATAAGCGAAAAAATATCGTGTTGTGACTACCGAAATTTATAAATGAACGAGTGATTGGATGAAAGAGTGACAATATAAAACAGAAGAAAACAACGAAAAGATTAAAGAAATTTGTTATAGTAGTAGGAGTAATAGCGAGACATAGATTAATAACTAAATTTGAGAAATTTGGAGTGGAATATTTTTCTAATTTGGTGTTTAAGGTATTACTGTATGTTTTATGTTACAGTTCGGGAAAATTTAATTTATTGTTGTAAAAAAAAGCCACCAATATATTAAATTATTTTCATTGTAATTATATTTTAATCAAAATATAAGTCAAACAAAAAGAATTCGAAAAATA
The DNA here is from genome assembly GCA_030068015.2 of Neoceratitis asiatica. NCBI lineage: Eukaryota > Metazoa > Arthropoda > Insecta > Diptera > Tephritidae > Neoceratitis > Neoceratitis asiatica. The sequence continues at coordinate 49,594,702 of CM061528.1, read as the reverse complement.
AATAAAATTATATAAATATAATTTCTTTGAAATTAATAAAAAAGGGCTTTTATAATATTCTATATACTTAGGGTCTACGGTAGCCGAATGATTAGCATTGCGTACTACCAATCGGAAGACCAGTTTTCGAGCCCAGGTTAGACCAACGTCCGAAATTATAGAAAATAAATTTTACTACCTTATATGTACATGAAATGATATTTTAACTTTGGTTCGAAGTATGTAATTACCAGAAGGAGCAGAGATAGGCCAACCAAACTTTGTATTTTACGACTATGAATTTCGGTATTTTACACATACATATTGAATTGAATATTGGTAGTAAAAATCATCGAAATCGGAATAGTATATCATTTAGCTCCATACAACCGATTTATTCAGGTATGAGATTTCGGATCAAAACTCCGCCAAAAAGGTATCTAAATGTGTGGAATTCCTGCTAATATTGACAGCGAAAGTCATCGAAACCGAATTTTGCAATTCGCATTAACCGAAAAGAGCCCGTCTTTCTTGTGTTTTATTTCATATTATACATTGTAACGTGGGTTTTCGAAGACTAAGGCGTCTCAGCGGATCCAGGGTCTACCAATTCGACACTCAAAACCATTGTTTAAATTAATATACGGATTACAGCTATTCCACACATCCCTTGAGGGCTTTGGTTGAGGCGAGGAGGAAGCCAAAGGCCCTGGAAATAATCATGAGAATTACGCTTTCACCAGGAAAACTACAACCAACCTGCACGGTCTGTGTATAGAAAAACCACGACTCGCTTCTGAGGTACAAGGCTACAAGGAAAAATAGAATATAAATACCCACAAAAGTCTCTGCTGTTAACACTACTTACTTGCGAGCTGGCGTGTTTGACGTTGCTATCGGCAACACCTTTTTCTGATTGCGCCATGTCAAAAGTCATGTTTTGCTGAAAGTAAAAAATTAACAAAAATAAATTCTTAACACGTTCCCTGCCGCGTGTACCGAAAACAGTACACGCTTAGCTTCATTTCTACGCCAACGTGTTAAGTTCTTTTCTGTACTTCATTTTTATTTAATTATTCAATTTGAAATAAATATTATTTTTTGATGTTACTATGTATGCATAATTGTTTTAATATTAATAATCTCGAAAGTAATATAAATTCTCTCAAAAACAAAAAAAAAAAAAGAATTTATACAAAATTATTAAAGCGCTTACCGTGTACTGTTTTCGGTACACGCGGCGTAGAAATGACACCTAGTGAAAAACAGCTAGACAGGCCACGTGTTAAAGACAAATATATATGTATGTATTATAAAATATATCACAAAAAATATTTTAAAATCTAGCTGACTTCTTATTTTTATGCTTTATATGCTTTAAAGTACTGTTATATTTTAAGTTGCCGCATTTCGAAAATACTATGGTCGGGACAAAAACAGAAACATTTGAGGGAACAGAATAAATTTAAGCCTTAACAAGACAAACGTGGGTGTAATAAATAAAAAGTATACCAGAATGTCAATATTAGCCCTGACATTGGTAACTGACTATGAGTATAGCAACCACACTACAACATATACTTACATACTTGCAGAGGGAGGGTCATAGATACGCTGACTGGCACTGTATAATTTATTTACTTTATTTGCCATCACCCAAACTTTGCCCTAAACTTGCTAAGCAGTATGTTTGTATGAGTTTTTTTTTTTTATATACGAGAAACTTAAGCATATTTATGGTCAAGTAATGCTACTCAAAAAGGCAAACAAAACACTTTGTGCCTTCTTCTTTATAATAAAATTGAATTTGTCTGATTTCAGTACGCATTTGCTTTTATAACTGTTTAATTTAAGATTTATATTATTTTAAAATATAATACATTTTTGTTGTTGTAGTGTTTCACACTACTGTCTTTTACATTGCCGTTCCACACTTTTTTCAATTTATATCTATCTACCTATTTATTGTCACAATAAATTTTTCTGTACGAGTATATTGTGTTTTGTTAACTTTTAATGATTGTCTCACTCTTTATGCACGCGAGTTAAATTTTAACTCTTATTTTGGTTTCCTATTACGTTCGTTAATTGGCATTAAAAATGTGACACAATTGTTGTGATAATTAAATTCTATTTGTATATTTTTATATATTTTTATTTATTTGTTAATGCAACCATACAGAAAGAATATCGAACAACAACTGAACTGACATATTCAAGTGCAGCTCCATCGAGGCTCATCGTTTAAATTTACAAAGCCAGCCACGATACAGCTGCACCTGATTATCCCACGGCAAGCAAGGTGCACACCGAGTAGCTTAGAAAATGCTGACTCGGTGCATACCTTCACGTACCGTTTGCCGTTCATGCTCTTGTGGCGTGATCGGTAACGGGATATCTTCATGAGGAGGCTCATACATATCTCTTCCCCTGCAGATTTAGGATTCTCCTGAATCCTTTTATTAATTATCTTAAAACTTATTTTGTCTTTTCTCAAACACTTTATCAACAATACAACCAGGACAGTCAGACCTATCAGTGCGAATGCATTTATACCATATGAAACACTTTTGTAGTATTGCAATTCTTCAATTTTTTCAATATTATTAAAACATTGATTTTTCTGAACTGGACATGTTTTGGCTGGATAATTATACCGTTCTGTAAATATGACCTTATTTTTAAAATTTTGGCTGTATATGTGAATTTTACAATTTGTGAAACTCAAAAGATAGTTTTTGTTTAGTTTCAATTTTCTGTTATCACAATTTTGAATTAGGTCTTCCTCCACAGCGTTCATGACCAATACAGTGTCATCCTCAATAGGTTCAATCCTGGATGCATTGCTGAATTTAAATATACAGTTATTTTTGAAAATACAATTTTTACTTAATTTTAAATCCTTAAGCACTGCGTCCTTTACATATGTGTATTCTTTTGTATTTATAGTTACAATATTTTCTATTTCTGAATCTATTTCTAAATTATTTTTATTAGGAAGTGAAACAATCATTTTTAAATCTGCGACTATATAATTTTTTGGTATTTTTACTGCAATTATAATGGAATTATTTTGGTATGCATCTATCTTTGACAATTTAAGTTTATAAAAATCTATTTGAAAGTAATCAATTTCTTCCTTCGTTAGTATTCCTGGGTGAATTAGATTGTATTTTGCTGCCACAATGTTATTTTGTATTTCATTTATCTTATTCTCTAAATACCTTATCTTGTTCATTAGATCATTAAAAATTAATTGATTTACAATGTCTCGGTTTTCATTTTTTACATCATTTATGAATAGATTTATTTTGTCTCGATCCTCTTGAATAGTGGCTTTCAATAAATTTATTGTACTGTTAAAATGGTTATTTATGGAGACTTGTTTATTTACAGCTTCAATAATATTATGATCGTTTCTTTTTTCAATATCCAAATAATTTAAAATTTCCTGTCTGTCCTCATCGTCCATTACACCGAACATCCACTTATAGGCTGTACCTCCTATATTTATTAATCCCCTTTTCTTTCTATTAACTTGATTAGGCCTAATGGTTCTGACTTTGGATTCTAAAATCGCTATCTCATTAAGCAATATTTTCTTTTTTGTTATGTCTGTTCCTTCAATGTTTTCTTTTAACTTATTCACCACCTCCAAAATTTCATCTGGACAAATGATATGCACAATCTTACTTGTCTCGTTTGCTATCTCTACCTGGCCGATGTGCACTATGGTATGCCCATCGTCATCAAGTATTGGGGTCACAAATAAGTGGCCGTGTACCAAGTTCATTACTGCCCATGCTATTATGGCTATCCAATATCTCCTTGTTTCAGCCATCATCTAATTCTGAAACAGGGAAACAAGCTTTAATAAAATTTTGAGTTAAATTTCGTTAGCTTCTCCTATCCATGCCCTAACGCTAAATCTATCATCTTCCTCACCATCCTCCAAGTTTTCTATTGTCGTAAATTTATGTGGTCTTTTGTATTTATTTTATACCCTTTTTTTAAATACTTTATCATAGGGTATGCCAATTTAGAGTAGTCCTTTATAAATTTCCTGTAATAGCCTGTTGCTCACAAAAAACCTTTCAATTGTCTCTCTTCTTTTGAGATTGGAAGTTTTTGTATTGATTGAATTTTTTCTGCATTAGGTTTAATGCCTTCCTTCGTCAAGACATGACCCAAAAATTGTGTTTCTTTTTTTAAGAAGCTACACTTATTGGCTTGAATTTTTAAGTTGTGTTGCTGCAATCTGGTAAAAAATTTTTCTAGTGAACATTTATGCTCTTCCAGTGATGTGGAGAAAATAAAGATGTCATCGAGGTAGACGCCACAGATTTTATTTATATAGTCTTTCAAAATCTCGTTCATCATTCTTTGGAAAGTGGCTGGGGCGTTATTCAACCCAAAAGGCATTCTGACGTATTCGTACAGACCTGCCGGAGTCACAAAAGCTGTTTTCTCAATATCTTTTTCTGTCATTAAAATCTGATGGTAACCTTCCGCTAGATCTGTGCTTTGCCCAATTTGTCTAGGATTCCATCAATATTGGGCAGTGGATATTTATCGTCCACAGTTATTTGATTCAACCTCCTGTAATCAACCACTAACATATATTTTTTTTTACCTGAACTATCCATTTTCTTTGGCACAATTAGGATGCGGGAACTATATTTACTTCTGCTTTTTCTAATAATACCTTATTTGTTGGTCGGTTACCGTTCTAATTTCATGCACCACTGCTCTTGTGGTCGTTAGATTATCCCCCTCCTTATAAATTAATTTTTCAAATTTGTTTAATAATTTGTTTATCATTATTTTTCCTATGATTGTAGGTGATCTACTTTTATATCTCCGACTCCACTTACTTCCAATAAATAAACTTGCTCTTCCACTACTTTTGTGTGACACGGGATTTTAACACCGTTTTGTAGTATCATTTCTTTGTTTTCTATGTCTAAAACTTTTACATTTTTGAATATAAAGTCGTTTCCTATTAGAAGGTCGTATGGTTTTTCGAAATCTAATGCTAGCCATTTCATTTTAGCTTCTACAGGATAATTAAATTCGGATGGGCAAGGAGTTGCAACTTTTTTGTTTGGTTTATTTATATCACCATTAAGGGTGCTAATAATGATGGTCTTATTATTTTCTACGACAGGTAATTTATATTTTTCGAACATTTTTCTTTTCATTATGCTTTTAGTTGAACCTGGGTCCACCAATGTACACCATTCTTTGTTAAATAATGTCAGAGTAATCAAAATTTTTTTGATATCGTCCGAGGCTAATTGATAAAAAAATCCCTATTGTCGGTAACACTGTTAGTTTCCTCGGTCTGACTCATTGTTTCTACTTCCATAGGTATAGCACTTTGCGTAGTGCGATTAGATCTAATGTTGTTTGAAGTATTATAACCTTGTCTATAGTTATTACTGTTGCTACAGAAATTTCTATTTCTACTGTTGTTTTGGTACGAGTACCTACCACTGTTTTGTTGGTTTTGATTATTTTGTGTATTGCCATGACTTCGTTGACTATTTTGGCTTTAAAAAGATTGATTTTGATTTGAGCTGCTATTTTGTCTTTCGTTTCTTTGGATTCTATCTTGATTGTTACCATTGAAATTCCTATTTTGATTATTATAATTGACCCCATTATTCTGGTAACTCTGACCCGGTTGTCGATTCCTTTGGTCATATCCGTTCTGAGTTTGTTGTCTGTACTGTGTGTTTCTTTCGGAATTATTTCGTTTTAAAAAACTAGGGCTTAGATTCCCGTCATCTAGCCCAATGAATTCGTAAATTTTGTTTGCTGCTTCGCTCAGCGAGGTAACTAGCATTATTGTATGTGCAAATGCCCCTGCTGATAGCTGATTTATTTTTTGGAGGAGTATACCAGAGAATATTTCTTTCATGGCTTCTCCGTTATCCATTAGCGCACAATATTCTGTAATATTGTCGATCGCATTCTTGACTTTTGTACTTAATTCGCTAATGCTTCCAACTCGTATTGACGATAATTCTCGTGTGATCGTCAGTTGATCTTTTGATGGCCTGTAGTGGCGTTTCAGTTTGCTCTTACAATCTTCCCATCCTAGGGGTGGGTCTATCTGCAAAAAATTCTTTGCAGCCCCTAGTATTTTCATGTTATATATTACTTGAAACACTACATGTTCCCTTCCTATGTAGTCCATCAGAACTCTTTCTACAGCCGATATAAACGCTGGTAGGTTTTTTGGACTGCCTTCAAAAGGTTTTAAATATTTAAGGTCTCTTTCTACTGTCTGTCGAATGGTCGTCTGTTTCTGTTCGGCATTTTGCCGTAGCAGCTGTGTGATTGCTACTAAGCAGCTTTACATCACTTGCAATTGTTGTTGTTGTGCCTCTGCCATCTGGGAGCTTTTTTTTTCTTTTTTTTTTTTTAACTTAAGTTTGTTTCAAATAGTATAATACTTCCACTCTAATTATATATTTTACCTGCCTCCTAGCGGTATGCTACACTTATTTATTTATGTGTTATTTTACAAGATTCTCAAACTGTAGATCTCTAATTTGGTGTTTGTGTTTGCTAATTAAAAAGTTTTGATGCACTGGATTTTTTTTTTCTTATTCTTCTTATGTAGTTATTATAATATTATACGGATTATAATATATTGATAATTGAAATTTAGTATTACGATTTCCTTCCTTTTTTTTTTTTGTTAATTGATTGGTGTTGGATATTTTAGCTTTTGCTACTGCTACTCCTCCAGTGGTGCTCCAACGGCGTTCGTATTTTATTGGAATGTGGCTCCACGGCGGTTGCTGCTGCAATTATAACTGCAATTCTTGACTTTGGTGATAACAACGTTGTTTAAGTAAAGTCTTTTGACTTGTTGATTAATTCATTTTTTATTTTTGCTTTTGTTGTTGTTGGTAGTTGAATTCCGTTTGCTTGAGTTAATCCATTTGCTATAGTTACCCCAGACAGAAGTTTTTTTAATTCTTCATCAATTCTGGCCAACTGCAAATGTGGAATTTTTTTTCGCAAACTGCTATTCCAGTGTAGGGTCGCCGACTGCGCCAGTTAAATTTTAACTCTTAGTTTGGTTTCCTATTACGTTCGTTAATTGGCATTAAAAATGTGACACAATTGTTGTGATAATTAAATTCTATTTGTTTATTTTTATATATTTTTATTTATTTGTTAATAAGAAATGACTGCACTGCGTTTTTTTTGCCGTTTAATGCAACCATACAGAAAGAATATCGAACAAAAACTGAACTGACATATTGAAGTGCAGCTACATCGAGGCTCATCGTTTACATTTACAAAGCCAGCCACAGTACAGCTGCTCCTGATTATCCCACGGCGAGCAGGGTGCACACCGAGTAGCTTAGAAAATGCTGACTCGGTGCATACCTTCACGTACCGTTTGCCGTTCATGCTCTTGTGGCGTGATCGGTAACGGGATATCATCATGAGGAGGCTCATACATAACTCGCGCAAATACAAACATACAAATCGGTATCAACAAATGATATTACATAAATATAAAGCACAAACCAATTGTTGTAACAACTAGCTGCATATGTATATATATAAGTATGTTTTTAAAATTTTCAGTAATTTGTTTGCTTGTTTTTATTTGCTTGAAATGCGCGACATAAATTTGAGATATTTTTTGCATATTTTTTATCGCATGCCAAATTTTTTTTTTTTTTTTTGCTATTTGCAGATAATTTGTTTTGCTGTGTTTTTTTTTTTTGAGTTTTTGTAGATAAATAAAAAATACTCTTCGCGTGCTTTTAACGATATCTACTATGTACTTATAATACAAAGCGTGCAAGCGGTGCGTATACGCAACATTTTATGTAAAAAGTAGTCCATCTACCACTGGCTTTTAGAGCTATAGCTTATTTGAGCTTTAACGTCTGCAATGACTTTTCCAATATATCAAAAATTCAGTAAAAGGCTTGCAGCTTACGAAATGGTCAGCGCTTCAAAACATCTTGAAAATATTGAAAACTTACTTAACAAAATGGTGAGAGTCTTCAACTGGACAGAATATGAGAATTTGTATCGAAAAATCATTTTTTTCCGACGAAACAAAACTGCTGCTTTTGGGGCGCAGAAAACTCGCGTAATCAACGAGTTAATGTTTGGTCATGCCGCGGCAGTAATATGAATGTGGTGGTGTTCCATGCTTAACCGGAATGTTAAGGCAATTCAATAAAGGCATTAGCTGCTGTTGTTATTGAAACTTCTTTAAGAATAATACATCCAATCTCAGACTACTTTAAGATTTAACAGTTCATAGTTACATTTTATTGGCAAAATTTAATGCTCATTACTACTAATTTTAGATTTAAACATGATATTCTTTGAATAAAAAAATATATGATAATGATTAATCAAATTTTACCAATCTATTTCTGACAGCTTCTTAAAAAAGGATAGGATTTAAATATAATTTCAGTTTATATAACTCGAAACTAATCAATATAAAATCATTTGTTATTTCAATGAAATTTTAATAGCTAACTACAAAAAAAAAAAATTGTGTGAAAAGGATCAAAAATCAAGAAACTTAAATAATTTATACATATGTATGAAAATAAAGTATTTAATATTATGGGTACTTATGCACAAATAATATCCACGAAAGTTAAATGACAAACAAAAATAAAAATAATAAACTTAACCTTGAAAATATATTAATTTTTATTTTCTTTACTTACATACTCCTACATACTTAGGTGCTGCTTCGAAGGCCTTCGATGAGTTGCGTCGTATGCTGATATAGTTATATTACTTTCAGAGACATAATTTAATTTAATATCAATATTAAATAATTTTTACTCTTTTCGCCATCCTATTTTTTTAAAGTACCTTTTTCACGTAAAATTTCATCAAATTTATCTACTCTCCCGTTCTTCACAGTTTTATATATTTTACTTTACACTTTATTTAATTTCAACTTATATTCTTGTTATATATCTACCAAATACTATTCTCTTTTCTATTCAATCAATTTTTTTATACTTTTTAAATTTCCGTTTTCTTATTTTAAACACTTTCTAATAAATAGTTTATGAATTGTGCTTTGTTTAAATAATATTAATTATATTATATATATATAAATAATTTAACTATATGCTTTCGATGCAGAGCAATACACTAAACTAATAAAATGTGTATCCATCTCTCAGTTAATCTTGTTCTTCTTTGGAGTTAATCAGCGGCTCTCCAAAGAAGAACAAGATTTCAGTGTGTGTGTTTTTTATTTATTTAGTAAATTTAAAAAGCCATTTTTACATTATGAAATTAACCTTGTTGCTACTTCCTGTATTTTACAATTTCTACATATTTATTTATATATCGAGTATTTGCTCCCGCTGGCTAATCAACCTGTTCTTTATTACTGATCTAAGGATAAAATTTACAACTTCGCTGAGGTAGGATTTAATTTCAGCCAAATGCGACTGGTCTTTAAGGAATACTGATGATATTCCCAGATATTCAGGGTGTACGAAACTGTAAGTATTAATTTTCAAATTACTTTTAAATTAATTTTTTTTTTCATAAAATTTTCTGTTTGTAGAATGGATCAAGTAACAACTATTTATAGATTTGCAATAATCCGTAGTAATAGAAGCATGAAAATAATTATTAAATGCACATCTGTCACGTTCACCAGCTCCAATCCTAAACTACTTCGGGAAACGAAAATAGTTTACACCTCATAAGCAACTAAAATTAACTTTTTTAATCATCCCTGCCAATATTACTACATTTTAAAATTTCAGAATGTATAGTTTTTGGTATACCATTAAAATTATAAGAAGAGGTAAAAAAATTAAAAATAAACAAAATTTTTTTCAAATAATATTTGGAATTATATTTAAGTAATTTCTATTTTCTAGTTTTATTAATATTAATTCAATTCTCGTCACTCACAATTTAGGTGGTAAATGCACCGCATTTCCAGTCACTCAGCTTAGAAAGGTGTCGAGAACCAATCTTAGCAATAGTGGAGTCTCTGAATATATAATTAGAAATCACTCTTTGAACTGAGGGGCGAGCTCTGCATACAGTTTTTCAATTTGAAATTTGTGATTAAAAAAAACCTGTGGGGAGCGGAAAAATAATTAATAATTTTTGAATGATATAAAAATTTATAATTCAATTGATTTGTTCCATTATTTCATGAATATTCTATAAACCTGTGAAGTGAGTTTAGTCTTGAGTTATTGCATATATTTATTTTTATTTTATTTATTTTTTCTTATTTTTTTCTTTTGTACTTCATTTTCACACTGTATATATAATATAAAATAATCCTTTTAAGGATTTCGGAGATTAATTTACTGAAAGGGATAAACAAGTTCTCGTCAAGCTGAAAGCATCTTAGAAGATTATTTATGCCCGAAAAAAATTCATATGAACAATCCACAGACTCTCATCACTCCATCTCAACTCTTAATAAAATCTTATATATTTTAGTTTCAATATCCGCAACCATGCTGTGTGTCTGATCCAATTCAGACTTCTGCTTGAAAGTCCGCTGCACGTGCCTAGAAATTCAGTTGAAAGGAAAGCAAAGTTAAATGTGTATACCGAGAACAAAATCGAACAAAAATAGGTTTTTCTGCGTCTTGCATAAATGGCATTTAAGAAGAGGTCACGTCTGCCTCCTGAATACACTTCTCTAGATGTTTTCTTCCTAAGGTTGGGCAAAATCATTTACCGATTTAATTTGATCACTGAATTATACTCAACACAAAAATGTTTGCGCTGAATTTTGCATAAAATAACTATGTGTCTGAGCGTATATAAAATAATAACAATTTCCAGTTGAATAATCACAGTGTGTGGCGGTTGTCCCAAAATCCAATTAATTCCATAGATAAGAGCGGGACAGGATAAGAGAAGAATGTACATGACAATCATTGACTTATTGCTCTCATTATATCACATATTTGGTGTGTTGTTGTAATGTCATGACGTGCAGAATTGACATAACAGCAGTTACAATTACAATTACTGTTATATGCGCCGTCAGCAACAAATGTACTCGGGTGGTGCTTCAGCAAACTATCGACGTCGCGTTGGTTCATAAATAATAATTAAACTCATTTTACAATTCCCTTACAGTTGTTGTTGTTATCCTCTAGCCTATTTTGGATGCCATTGAACAAAGTGACCAAAAGCTTAAGTGATTTATACTAATTTCGGTGGTCAGTTGCAGGTATAAAGTGTGTGCGTTTATAGCTATGAATCTGTCAATATGTACATATATCGGTTTCTTTACAACCGAAGCAGAGCAATTGCTCTTCTTTAACTAATTTGCAAATTTAACCTGCATATTTCTCAGCCTCTGTAATTTGTTTAGTCTACTCTAAGGCTGTTTGCTTTACGGTGACTCGCACAATAAATAAAAGCCGCAAGAAATTAATGCAATTGGTAGGATTCCTAAAGGCAATTTGGGCATTAATAAAGTATATAAGTAGTTCAGTTAAATCTCAATAGCCATGAGAGTCTTCGTGTAATTGGAATTGAATTAATTTCGCTGGTTATTTTTATTCTTCATATAAATCAAATGTTATATTAACTTTAGTTCCGAGTATGTGAGTATCAGAAGAAGAAAAGATTTATCCAACAAAATTACTACTGATCGTATCAGAATGACAAGCTTAGTCCGTCTGTTTCATCGCAAACTAGTCTATCAGTTTTTGAAATATCTAATAATAACGAATCTAATTATGAGGGTGTACTTTAGTACTGTATTAATCATTTGTCGCGAAAGCGGAGTGGCAAGCATTGCGTACTGCCATTCGGAAGGCCTGGGTTCGAGCCCAGGTTCGAGCAACCTCAAAAATTATAGAAAATAAATTTTTCTAATTGCGGTCGCACTCGGCAGGGGATGTCAAGCCCTCCGAGTGTATTTCTGGCATGAAATAAAGCTCCTCATAAAAATCCATCAGCCGTTCGGAGGCGGCTTAGAATAAACTGTAAGTTCCTCCATTTGTTGGTAAAAACATCAAGACGCAAAACCACAAATTGGAGGAGGAGCTCGGCCGAAAATCGCTCTGCGGTTACGAAGCGCGAACTATATAAACGGTGTTTTTTATAGAGGTATAGAACTTTAAGTTGCAATAAAACAACGATAGATTATTCGATTGACATGAATTTTATTTATCCGAAAGATAATCTTATGGCATTACATTTTAAGTATGATTTCTGGCATATGACGGCCACGGCTGGCGCTGATGTAGTCCAATCTGGACGTTCAATTTTCGATGACTTTTTCCAGAATTTGTGGCCGTATATCGGCAATAACACGGCGAATGTTGCTTCCAAAAGCTCAAGCGTTTGTGGCTTATCCGCATAGACCAATGACTTTACATAGCCCCACAAAAAGTAGTCTAGCGGTGTTAAATCACAAGATCTTGGAGGCCAATTCACGTTTCCAAAACGTGAAATTAGGCAGTCACGAAACATGTCTTTCAATAAATCTATTTTGGCACGAGCTGTGTGACATGTTGCGCCGTCTTGTTGAAACCACATCTCCTGGACATCATGGTTATTCAATTCTGGAATGAAAAAGTTGGTAATCATGGCTCTATACCGATCACCATTGACTGTAACGTTCTGGCCAACATGGTTTTTGAAAAAGCACGGACCAATGATTCCACTAGCCCATAAAGCGCACCAAACAGTCAGTTTTTCTGGATGTAACGGTGTTTCAACATACACTTGAGGATTAACTTCACTCCAAATGTGGCAGTTTTGCTTGTTGACGTAGCCATTCAACCAGAAGTGCGCTTCATCGCTAAAGATCGCTAAAATGGACGTAGTCCGTGATAAGTTTTCCGCACAGAACCATTATTTTCGAAATAAAATTGCACTAATTGCAAGCGTTGTTCAGGCGTGAGTCTATTCATGATGAATTGCCAAACCAAACTGAGAATAAATCACTTGACAGTTGTTAAATCGGTCGTCATTTTGAAAAGTAATGCCAACTTAAAGTTCTATACCTCTTTAAAAAACACCCTTTATATATATATATATAATCATTTGTCATAATCGGTCGAATCGCTCTACTACTACTATCATATAGCTCCCATATAACCAATTTTTTTAGATATGTGATTTTAGGCCAAATTATTAAATTAAATATTCACTCCGAGAAGCATCAAAATCTAAAGACTGTCCTTCAGCCGCTGTACAACCGATCGCTTACACGATTACAGCCGTATTAATAGTAGCACACCACTCGTTCCTTCTCTGTACTGTTAGGCGCCAGTTTGAAATACCAATTGAAGCCAGTTCGCTCTTTACCTGATCTTTCCAACGGAGTGGAGATCTTCTTCTTCCTTTGCTTCCATCAGCGGGTACTCTATCGAACACGTTCAAAGCTGGAGCGCTTTCATCCAATCGGACGACATGATCTAGCTCGCAGTCTCTTCGTCCGCTGAACTATTCCAATTTCGTCGTATAGCTCGTACATCTCATTGTTCCATCATCTGCGGTATTCGCCGTTCCCATCGCGCTAAGAACCATAAATCTTCCGCAAAAATTTTCCCTCGAAAACTGTTAAAGCCGACTCAGCGGAAGTCGACGGAAGTAAATGATGAACGTTTTGTAGATTTTGGGTTTTGGTTCGTAGAGAGAGGACTTTACTTTTCGATTGCCTCCTCAGTCCCAAGTAGCGCCTGTTGGTAACAACATTCTTTGTTGGATCTCACGGCTGATATTGTTGGTGTGGATAATGCTGATGCCTAGATAGACGACTTCGAAGTTATGACTGTCAACAGTCACGTGGGCGTTCCTTATCGTACTGTCAAATGCAGCTTTTTCTCGAGGACTTGGCACATGGGGAATATCTGGTCAATGGTGGATTTGCTAGGTCAAAAGCCTCACTGATAAGGGCCGATCAGATTGTTGACGATGAGCTTTTCACATAATATGGTTCACATAAGTTGGTTAGTTTTTTAATTAGGCAATCGCTATTCGAACGTCATCATAGTCGGGCGATGGAACGTCGATACCATAAACATCGATTGAGTTTCGGGATTTTCACTTCCACTGGCCCCTCTATACACTAAGTATGATCTGGACATCTGTCACACACATGTAATACGTAGTCTATGGGCAATCTAAAGTATTTTAAATTTTTAATTCGAAAATCAAAAACTAAATTTTTTAAATAATTGCAATTTTTTAATATAAAAAATATTTTTTGCAAAAAAAAATACCATAAGTTAAATCATTTTTTAACAGTTATTGGAGATAATCCATTGGTATTCATAAATATCTCTAAACCATATAAGACAAAAAGGGTGATCCATGTCGTGATTCCCTACTTAAAAAGAAACACAGAAAATTCAAATTTAATAAAGAATGTTTATTATCATTCGAAAGAACATTCTTTGGAATTTATTTTTTGAAGATTATCTCTTTCTAATGTTGGCCGCGGCTGCATTTCAGATGGTCCATCCGTTGAGTTTTCTTGGTGGCCAATCGACCGGCCCAAGACGTGAAATTATCTGCTCACCGAAGTGTTCTCTCAATTCATAGATTGATGTGATCTGTTGGAAGTGGCGCCGAATTGTTGAAACCAAATAGTCGATATGTTATTGGCGACAACGGTCGCCATTGACGGTTACATTCTCACCGGCATAATTTTTGAAGAATTGTGGACCGATTATTCCACCGGCCCCCAAACCACACCAAACCTTCTCGATGAAATGGCAGCTCTTGAATATCTTCAATTTGGTATTCGTCCCAAATTCGGCAATTTTGCTTGTTTACATACCCATTGAGCCAGAAATGGGTCTCATCGCTGAACAAAATTTGGCTCGAAAACGTCGGATCTTCTGGGAACTTTACAAAAGCTCGTATAGCGAAGCGAATCGCTTGTGAAGATAGAGCGGCTTCAGTTCTTCCACAAGTTGCGTTTTGCACGCTTTCAGTTTAAAATCTCGACGTAAAATTCGCCATGGCGTTCCATACGCCAGTCCGAGTTGCTGCGGACGGCGAAGAATCGACTCTCCATGGTCTTCGTGTATACTCTCATCTACGGCCTGACTGGGTCTCAAGGTGGGTGATGGTGTTGCGAATAGTACGCTCAGTATGGTAGTTGATCATAAGTTAAGTGAAACGCCCGAAACACATTCTTTACAGAGTTAATTTTCGTAATAAAATTGAATGATTTGTATACGTTGTTCGGGCATAAGTCTTTTCATGATGAAATGCCAAACAATACTGAGCAAAAATAACATAAAAACTTGACACGACTCACGCTTGATCTGCCAAAAAAGGATATTGAAAATAATGCGATTACAAAAATACTTACACAAGCGAAAATATATATTCGTGGGGTTAATTATTTTGCGGTTTCCAAAATAAACGTAAATGAAACGCATTCAAAATTATTTTTTTTTTCATGAAATTCCTTTTTTATTATAAATTTTGAACATTGATTTTATTTGAGTCCCTCTAAATCATTCAAATGACCTCTTCGTGAATTTTTGCAAACTCGGTATCTCAGCCATAACTTAACGAATGTTGGTTTGCAAGTGCTCAAGAGTTAAAGGCTTACGCGTATAGACACAGTCCTTCGCGTAGCCCTCCAGAAAATTGCCATATTCGCCACTGTTGTGTGGCATGTGGCATCATATTGTTGGAACCACATATTGTTCAAGTCTTGTTCTTCAATTTCGTGTCAAAAAAAGTCTGTTATCATACTATCATAAATGCTTTCAAAGAAGTAAGGCCCAATTACACCTCCGGAGCAAAGAGCGCACCAGACAATAAGTTTTTTTGAGTGTGATGGCCCCTCTTCATTTCACTCATTTCTTTACAATGCCACCGAATGAGAAATGTACCTCGTCGCTGAAGAAAATTTTGTGGGAAGGGCCCAATCGACGTAACTATGGCGTTGTGAATGGTCAGCTGGCTTCAGTTGTTGTATGAGCTGGACTCTATATGGATGTAGGTGTAAGTGAAAGTGCTTTTAAGAACGTCGATAAATAGACACATTCGGGTCTTCGGTTACACTTTCGCATACAGCAGCGATTTTTGAGGTGGAGCAAGCAAAACAATAATATTTTTTTTAAACTTAACCAATTTCTTGAGTGGTTGGGCGATTACGAGCATCATATTCTCCTATTAAAGCTCAATTTGTGGCCACGTTTGAATCACTACTTTTGTAGTGGGTTTCAACAATTATAACGCATTGTGCTGTTATCCATTTTCATAAATGTGACCTTTCTATCTGACCTTTAACTAAAACCAAACATGCTTGGTTTGACATATGTATGTCAAAATACATCTCTGCACTTTCGAAAGCATTCAATGGATAACTATATATAAAGAAATAATTGCATATGTAACACAAACTGCTTCTTAAACATAGTGAATATGTTTGCTTGAATTATCGGAATTGTTGTTGCTTTTACAATGAGAACATTAAAGTGCGGACTTTGTGGAAATCGAATTAGCTGTTTTTTTGCAGTAAACAGGCATTGTCACAGGCTTCGACGGACATATGAATGATTATAGTCGTTTATATGTAGCAACTTAATTGCGATTATATGACAATAGAAACGAATTTGCAAAGAAAGAATCAAGTATTGTGGTCGTTAGAAAATAAATAAATAATTTTTTTTTATCTGACATTGCAAAATGATGAACGACGTGCTGAATATTGTCAATGTGTCAGTCAATTGATCACTTTTCTGTTATTCCTTGATTTATATGTATATGTGCATAAGCATAAGTAACGAAATTTGTTACATATGTAAACTGTCTTTATGAGAAATTTATGTAAGCAATTACAGCTTAAGAAAATTTAAATAATTTTTTTTTTCAATTTTTATTTGTGTGTGTGTACGATTCTTTGGTAGTGTTGAATAATATATAAGAAATAAGCACAGTCAATGCTAATAACTGCGAATATATATACAGTTCGATAAACATACATACATATTTACATACATGCTAAAAATTTTGTTCTACTCTGTTGGCCAAGTGGTTATTATCGCCACAAAATTATCATCCAATGACCTTGTTTAGATTAATATTCTCAAGTATGCACAGTATAAACCAAGTTGCTATGCTAAAGACCTACTCTCACATATACCCTCATATACATCTCACATGCATAACTGAATATTTGGAATTGCAGAATTTCTTAGATCGCTTTTTTGCAAAGTCAATATTAGTATGCTGCGGAGTGAGATATATCAACTAAATGTCAATGCGACCAAATTTCATGGCAATTAGACGTTGGACGTTTACGAGCAAACTAACAAACAAATGTACTTCCAAATGAAAATTATTGAAGGCAAATAGATATTTAAAAAAGTACTTTAGAGGTGTAGAAATTCTCAAATAATTTACAGTAACTATAGATAATTACTCACCAATGAGACATACCTACTACCCAAATATACCACTTTATGGATGAAACTTCAATACTCTTTGGTGTGCGAAATAAATTCCGCGTATTCACCTGTATATGTTTCGTTCAGTAACGTTTAGGATTTCATCACAACGTTGATAAATTATTCAACTGTCTGTAAAGAATGGTGGTCAACATAATCGGCCTACTGAGCGTACTATTCGCAACACCATCACCCATTGAGACCCAGCATTCACGTCCAGCACGTAGTGAAGAACATATAGCGGCCGTAGCTGAAAGTGTACACGAAAACAGTGGAGAGTCAATTCCGTGCGCAGCAACTCGGACTGACGTATGGAACACCTTGGCGCATTTTACTTCAAGATCTTAAATTGAAACCATACAAAATTCAGCTTGTGCAAGAATTGAAGCCGCTCGACCTTCCCAAGCGAACTCGCTTCACTCTATGGGCTCTTGAAAAGTTCCAAGAAGATCCGTTGTTTTCGAGCCAAATTTTGCTCAGCGATGAGTCCCATTTCTGGCTCAATGGGTATGTAAAGAAGCAAAATTGCCGCATTCGAGACCAAGAGCAACCTGAAGAAATCCAAAAGCTGCCATTTCGTTCAGAAAAAAAAAACGATTTGGTGTGGTTTTTGGGCCGGTGGTGGTATTTTTTCCTGCAGGGTATGTCTAAGCAACAACTACGTGTGTTGGTGCGAGATCTCTTTATTTGCCTTTCACTTCTTTTGTAAGATCTCTGAATTTTCCTTTGAACTCTCTCCTTTAAAGCATTTTTATTGGCTTTCATTTTTTATCCCTTACGTTATTTATAGCGCTTCTAACTTCAAATTATGGTTTAACATAAAGCTTTACTGAACAAAAAATTTTCATTAACATGATATGTCAAATATTACTAAAATAAAGTCCCGAATGATGATAAACATTGCAAAATATTGCTGAGAAAGAATTACATTAACAAAATATTAAAAATAATGGTCCAACTTTCACGGCAGCATTCATAACTCTACAAAACATTAAGGTATAAGTAGTTACGCATATAATTCTTGTTTTCCTTAAAACTTTTTTCATAAATAAGGGGCTCCTTGCTTTCCTTCACGTCTTCTCCAGTAGATAGATACTCAGTAATTTACCACTGGCAGCCATAAATTTCTCAGCACTAATTGCTTTTACTCAAAAAAAAATTCCAGTATTTCCACCACTTTTATTTGATTATGCAAAATTTGCAGAGCCACTGGTATAAATCTGTTCATATAAGTATTTATCTACTCTACTCTACCCCTGTAAGATTAACATACAAACATAATTTTTCTAGTATTCTTATATTTCTTTATATTTTCGCTGCGCGAGTCGAACATTTATCAAGTTCCTGGGATGTGTATGACGAAATTTGAATAAAAAATTAGTTTCAATTGAGATTTAAGAATTTCTTCGTTTGAATGGGTATGTCCTTTTCTATGGATGTTACGAAGGTTTTAGTATGTTTAACGTGTCTAAATCCTCATATCTCTAATAAATATCCAATCTAACATATTCTAAAATACGTTACTTTTCGATTTTTATAAACAAAATAAATGCATAGCAAGCAAATACAACAAGCAATCGTCGTAACCACCAAACGATAAATTACATTTAATTGAAAATGAATTAAATAATAGGAAACATAAGTTAAATTAAAACCTCATAAAGTCACATAATATGTACATATATATATCGCCACAAATTGTTAACTAAGGCGCTGATATCCTACATTTATATTAAAAATTTATTTATTCCAAATAAACTGAGAATAACATCCCATGCGCGTAGTTGTTATAGTTTCACCCAAAAAAGTCACATTAGATAGTCATTTTTAATGGAGCATTTGCAAGCCTCAAAAAATTTTACATAAAAAAATAAAAATTAAAAATAGATAAGTATCACACAATTATATAAACGAATATATGATGACGAAAGAATGTTTTGTCAACACCTGGAGGAAATCAGCTGCTATAATTTTATTTTATGAGCTTCACAATGGCTGTGAAAATCTGGATATCACAGAAATCTTTAACCAATTCACGTCTGGCAGGAAAACCAAAACTTTTTTACGTTTTCTATAGTATGAAAGCTCATGAACTCACTGCATTTGTAATGATGGAATTTATTTAGTGGAAAAGGTGGCTTAAAGTTATTCTAAAATTAGAATACCTTTCATTCTGTTAACTCTACCATGGTCGCGGATAAAACGACGGTAGTCTCACTCAAGCACCACTCACATCTGCATCCCACCTTGAGCTGAAAGTGGCAATTATGGAGCTCGTACTGCAAAACACGTCATCGAAGCCCTGTCTATCACATTGATAACTGTATATATTTTTGGATAAACATCGAAACGCACACAACAAATTGAAGGAGGAGCTCGGCCGAAAATCGCTTTAGCGTTACAAAGTGTCACTTGCATAAGTATATATATACTTTATACGAGGTTAGTTTGATAAGTCAGTGGCTTTTTGAATAAAACATATTTTTTTTCAAATCAGCGTTTTATTTTTCAACATGGCCTCCTTTCGACTCTGTACATTTAGTCTAACGTTTTTCTAATTTTTGTATTCTTTCCAAATAATAGGAGTTTTCAAGGCTCTCAAATAGGCGTTTTTTTCTGTGATGAACTTTTCATTCGACCCGAATCCCTTAACGCCAAGCTATCTCTCGAAGTTTGGAGACAAAAAATAGTCGCAGGGAGCTAAATTTGAAGAATGTCCTGGATGGGGTAGCAGTTCGTAACACAATTCATGAATTTCTGTCATTGTGACAACTCACGTAAGCACACTTGGAGTATTCTGATGAAACAGCACTTTTTTTCGTCGAATGCAGTCGTCTGGTTCAACTCAATATCGAATCTCTCCAAAAGCTCTAAATAATATTCGCCGGTAATCTTTTTACCATTTTCGAGGTAATCGATGTTAATGACACCTCGTGCATCTCACAAAACTATTGCCATGATCTTGTTGGCCAATAGATCCACCTTGGCCTTCTTTAGTGCACGTTCACCTGGTGAAACCCCCTGTCTGAATTGTGCTTTAGTCTCTGGTGTGGAGGATCCATGTTTCGTCTGCGATAACGAGGATTTACCCTCTCTGTTGATATGACTATACCCTCAGTTCACTTTTCTTTCTATTTTCGTTAGAATATACAAGGTCGTCTCATTCACTATAAAGCCACAAACTGATAAGGTGAACCAAATCTTTCAAACAATAGTCGGTGATTTAGTGGACCTCCGTTTTTTCAAATCTCTCTTGATGATTGGTGCTTCCCTAATAAGTTTAATAGTACAACTGCCAAAGAGCTGCGACCAATATATATTGACGCAGCCATGACCCAGTACTGTTCTCAGGTTTATCTGAACGTTATTCGAAATAATCAATCGATGGGGAATGTCCCAAGCGCTGAAAACTTTCACAGAACGGAAAGCGCTCTTTGGAGAAAAATACGTCGCAATAACTTCCAAAGTTTACATAGCATCTTCAGAAGCTAACAAGGCTGCGGACATATCAAGTAATATTTTCATGCTGTCCCTTATATGGATGGCTATGGCGTTTTGAGAATAAATGACAGGGTTAAAATGATAGATCGGCTACATGAAGTTTTTTTTTTTTTGCATTCAAATTCCGCTTCACACGTCGTATTGTAAACCACTTTCATGTCAAGTATTACCACGGTAGCTTGGAGAGAGTCATCAACGAAATAAGACAGATCTATTGCATTATAAAACTTTGTACAGTATCCAATAAAATTCGATGTGATTTTCAAGTTTGTAAAACTAGAACCGCTTGACCTCGGCCAACTATGATAGCTTGTACGCAGTTCAGTAATTGCTCGTCCACTTCTTGTTGCGCTCAAGAGAAGCACCGAGAATATATACGGAGTATTGTTCCCTTGTCTAACAAGTAGAGCTGTATACCTGAAAATTGCGAACTCCTTGTCTACTGACTCTTGTATTTTAACCGAACGAAATTTCATTACCCGTAGAGGGAGCCCATTGTAGATGTGGAGCGACAACGGTACAAACTTTAAACGTGCCCAAAGAGAGTTTGAAGTCAGCATTTGAAGAGATACCTACACCAAACCATTTTTTGCAAGGCAGCCCTAGCGGTATTAATTCAATTGCAGAACCAGTCACTGAGGGTGTTTTTATGCGTCGTAACTGGCGAACATCGCAACAACTAGCGAACACCTTCTGGAAAAGTTGGATGTTAGAGTATTTGCCCACCATAACTAGGCATACAAAATTAATTATGAATTTTAAGTCCATTTAAGTCGGTGATATCGCTTTCATAATGGATTCTAATAACTTCGTAAACTGCTTACCTAGCAGCAAAGTAGTAGTGAAGACAACATTTAACATATTTGAGAGGCCAAAGTAGCCGTTATAGACTTGAAAAAATCAGTACATCCTGATTTATAATTATTTTTAATTATACGAATTTTAAAAAATTTAATTTTTCAGTGTGTAAAATATTAAAAATTTTAATTTTTAAACTTTATTCTACAATTTTCTATTCGTTATTGTAAATCGTATAAATTTATTAATATAAATTCAAAATCTATATTGAGGAAATTAAATATTCATAATTTATTGCTTTACCTAAAGGATAAACATCTATTATTAATATATTTACTTTGCGAGTGTTTTAATTTTTTAACCAGCTATTTCATTAAATTTTTTAGTATTGTTTTTTTTTTACAATTGTTAATAATACATAATTTCCAATATTTTTAAGTTTATATTATTTTTTAATAGTTACTAAATCTGTTATTTTAATTTTATAACTGCATAATAAACACTTAAAAAGCGTTACTGTAAAGATCACAAATTTAAAATTTAAAATTTTAATTTAAAATTAACGCACTTCAATTCTTGTTGATAGCGCGGTGCGGTAGCTAATGGGCTGAAACTAAATGCAAATCAACTACTCCAAACTACGCTCTCATTTGCGGCGAATTCACATTGCTTTGGCTACAAGCAGAAGCTAAGTGGGTTCCATTAAGGTCGCCATTTTTATGATTCTTTTTCCTTTTATTTTTATTTTTTGGATTTGGTTTTGTTTGACGAGTGTACGTTTTACCTTTGGGTGTGAGGAATCTTCATGAAGCAGGCTAGTTTTCGCTATGCTTTAACTCTTTTTCATACGGTAGAGACTATTGTTTCGCTCACTCAGCTCTTTTTGCTTTGAATAAATGGTGGCGCTTGGCTGGCTTTCTATGAATATGAATGACTTTAGCCTGTTTGTAGTAACTTTCTTTTTTTGTCGCCTTTTTTCTTCACATTTACTTTTATTTGGGAATATATAACTTTAAGAAATTTATGCGTTCCTTTACATGAATGGTCAACTGATAGCACAACAACAATTTAATTGTCTATCGGCAATTTGCTTCTCTAAAGGATTCTGAAATTTTTTTGGTCTAAAATATCGACTATGGTTTTTCAGATATGAGCACGGTCGGGGAGTATGTTTCCAGTTTTAATAGACTGTATGGTGGAGCCGAAGGATACGATAGGAGCGCGTAGCTAGTGGAGAGACTTCTGGAGGATGAAAATGGTCGCTAAAGAGTGGCTGTTCTCAGCTTACATTCCACACGACGGAAATGTGGAACTAACTCTGTCGATTCTGAGAGAATCCTTGAAGGAAGCAAAATGGAGAAAAGCTACTTTAATTGTCGGATGCGAGCAAACTTGCGGCAGTGTCTCTGGGTAAGGTCAAACACAAGCGTAAGATATTAGCCACTTTTCAACTGTATATTAAGCGAGAATCATCATATCTGCAATAGTGGTGATTCCCCTATTTTAATTAGTGCCGCCAGGGTAGAGATTCTCGATATCATCCTGACATCTTACGAGGTGAAACCTTTTATCTCAGACTAGAGGTTGCCTCCTTTTCGGATCATTGGCATATTCAATTTATAGTTAACGGAAGCTATCCTTCAGGAACCTGTGGGATACAGACTGGGGCCTATACCGCAAGAAGACTTCGCGTATCTTTATCTGATGCTCTCAACAAGAACTCAGTTCTTCCTGCCGAAGCATTGGATAACCTAATCGAAGTTTTATCCGTTGTTAATCGTTGTCAGAACAGAGAACAAAGCTCGAAGAAGCAAACCGACTTCCGACTACGCTCTTTACAAAGTGGGACTGGGAATTTATAATATCCGACATCAGAAAAACAATAAGATCTTCATTGGGGACCTTCTGGGGAAGCGTAGAAGGATTTCTAGCAGAAATCCAAATCCTAAGGGATATCTAATGTATGAGATACGAAACCGGACTAAGGGACTCATAGTCCTTTTTTCCTACAATAACCGTCCTGCAGAAATCTCTGTAGTGGAAAATGACATGAATGGCGCGACTTTCATTGCTCTTCTGAGTGACCGCCGCTTGATCTGCACATACGCCTGCATTCCAGTATCTCTGAGCTAGCACCAAGTGACTCCTTCTACATCATAATCCCCTCACATGAGGATTGGATGTGAAAGAGCCACTGAAGAAAAATTTACTTAACTTCTTCACGGATGATTCGAGGCTTGACGGACGTATCGTTGCGAGAGTCTTCTATCAGAAATTATACACCGGTGGAGGTTTATGGATTCCAGACCATTACAGTTTTTTTCAGAAGAAAACAACTGTAATCAAGTAGGCGATGGGCACACTGCTTTGAGTTAGCCAATCGGCTATTCTCAAAGCCGTTGTTAAACTCACAATTTTGAAGGAATGGTTTTTGGTAGGTATCAAACCAACACAGCGTGCGGTGAGCTAACACCTCAACATGCGCGGTTGCAATATTCTTCTGATCTAAAGCGAATCGTGGAAGATCAAAGAAGGAAGAAGAGTTAACAGACGTTGACAGCAGGCGAATTTGTAGATTTGTGACATGCACTAACGATGCACTGAGTGAAAACTGTTCTAGCATTCGGGAAAGTTTCACTTTTAGTAATATTGCATACATCAAAAGTAAGGAATAAAGAATCTCCCTTAGAATAAAATTTCTTTTGTTTTCCATGCATTAACTTATAGAAAATTATTCCTAAGCTTTGTGGCTAAAGTCCGGTTGAGTTGAGCTGAGTTAAGTTAAGCTAAGTTGGTTTATATTATGTTAAGTTAGGTGCAGTTAAGTTTAGGTATTTAAAGATATGTTCAGATTGCTTATAATATGTTAAGTTGAGTCAAATTAAGTTATCCTTTGTAAAGTTAAGACAGGTGCAGTTGGGTTTTATTATGTAAAGTAAGATTATGTTATGTTAAGTTAAGTTATATTAAGTTAAGTTTGGTAAAATTAAGTTTGGTTCATTAGTTACATTTTCGAGCTGTATCAGACCATATTTTGTTTTTGGAGAAAGAGAAAAAATTACAAGAACAGTTTGAGCGGTAGAAGTTATAGCTATTTAGGAAACCAGCACGTTACCTCATCAGAATTCTCTCCAGACACCCTTGTTCTAATTGGATCCGCACTTGAGATGTCCACAGCATAAGCCAATGGTTAAACCATTAGGATACGTGTGTGCCGGGTTAATTCAATGTTGTTTTTAAGTTTTAAGTTTAGTTCAGTTGAGCTAAATTATGTGCAGTTAAGTGAAGATCAATGCGATTAAGATGCAGTTCAGATTCGGATTCGATTGGTTTCCTTAGTAATAAAGAATCTTCAAAGTTCAATTAAAATAAATGCTTGGAAAAAATTGAAATATGACTATCTCAGACAGCACTCATTTTAATTACCTACAAATTATGAATAAAGCAACAGTAGTAATAAATGCTGGAAAGGCTGGCATAGCCATTCTATCCGTAATACGTACTAAACTCTGATGTAGGACTTATATAAAGTATTAGCGCTTCAATTTGTCGCGTAATACTACGATATACTGCTTCTACGCCTTCATTTTACTAACATTACGTGTCATTACTTCTCTGTTTTCCTTATATATCTTCTTTTCTTTGTGAAAACTACGGTAGTACGTGCCCCAACACTTAAATTTCAGCCTAAGTATTTGATTATGCAAATGAAAATATATTCTTGGACATAATAAATATTTATTTAATGCTCTAATTTTACATTCATAAAACATTCTAAGGAGCTCCAATCAGTGTTTATTTGCTTTCACTATTCATCGTTGAAAATTTTTGATGCATTACCATATATTAAATTTAAGATTTGTATAGATAAATAACATATATTAAATTTAAGATTTGTATAGCTAATTAACGACAGCTTAATATTTATTTATGAAAATTTTAGCTATCTGTGATGGACATTAGTGATAATGTTACTGTGAAAGCTTTAGAAAATATTATTGTATGATTATGCATAAACACATCATATTGTAAAATTGTTGTCCACATTAACATAAATTGCAGTCCTGTTTTTCCGGAAAGTAGAGCACGTATAACATATTGAAGTTTAAGCTTGAAAATATTTTTAACCATTTTATAAATTAGTTTTAGCAATTTAACTAATTTTATCATTAAAAAATTCTTAAGCCATAATATTTGTTTTGCTTAAGGTTATTCTAATGCGGATTCAGGATGGCAGTTAAAAAATAAGTTTAGAGGAGGCTTACAAAACCTGGTGTTTCATAATCTACAAAAAAATTAAATTGTAAAAAAATCTAAGAACTTTTTTTAATATCATTAATAAAAATAAAATCTAATATTTAAAAAAAAATTAAGAAATATTTCTTTTTTTAAATGATATATACTTATATATACATTTACATGGTTTTTTTTTTGTTGTAATGAGAATAATTTTATACTTGGTAGACATGGTTGCTACAATAGTTAGAACGTACGAATCATAATTTTAGCTCGGATTGTAACCTATTGTAGCACATGCATCAATATTGTTTTCACTTGCCACAAAATCTTACAACAAATCGTATAAGTAATTGAATCAAAAGTAGAAGCATTCCGTAGCATAACTAAGTGCCAAACTGTTTCAAAGAACATTAAGCACATTGATCAATAAAAAATTCATTTGACTCAACGTTAAAGTAGACTATTAACAAGATTGACTACTCAAAATTTATGAAAAACGATTTTTATGGGAAAGCTACGCCTGAATGTAGGCAGCGTTTCATGCTTACTTATGAAAATAGTATTGAAAAAAAATTGGGGAAACGTTGCCTACAATTAGGCGCATTACTAATTAATCCATTTGTAAAAATGATAGCACGAACTTGTCAAGCGAAATAAAGGATTTCCCAATAGGTATGATATGATTTCTAAGTGTTGTTTTGGCCATTTTTCATATGTCATGATCTGTCTCTTTTTTCATTGCATTCAGTAATGTTTACAATTTTATCGTGGCAAGATATACGCAAGAACAACTTTGCTGATGTTTCGTTAGAACAACTTGAAAATGATAACGATTTTTTTTAAGAAAGACTTCTTCTCTGATGAGGCTCACTGTCGATTCCAATGCGAAGAAAATCCACAAATTATTCATGAACAACC
The DNA here is from genome assembly GCA_030068015.2 of Neoceratitis asiatica. Classification (NCBI taxonomy): domain Eukaryota; kingdom Metazoa; phylum Arthropoda; class Insecta; order Diptera; family Tephritidae; genus Neoceratitis; species Neoceratitis asiatica. The sequence continues at coordinate 49,567,826 of CM061528.1, read as the reverse complement.
ATTACATTCACCTAAATTGACAGTGGTGGTTTTTGGTCTGGTGGAATCATCGGCACGTAATTCTTTCGTAATGAAGCTGGTAGCACCGCTACTATCAACGGAGAGCGGTGTAGATCGATGATAACCAACTTTCTATGGCCACAAGAAGAAGTAGTTTGGTTCATCGAATTCGTTCCTGCAGAAGATGTCGTGGAGGCCATTTGAATGATGTTATTTTCAAACCTTAATTTTATCAGCTGTACTTCACATTAAATAAAAAAACATTTCAATTTCCTTAATAATTAGTGTTTTTTTGTTTTTGTTTTAAAGGAATCATAATACTCTAATTGGAAACCCCTATATTTATACCCACATAATTGTAAACTAAATTAATTCTCGGACTCAATAATTATCTTTCACTCCAAATTTCCACAATAGTTCGATAACATCCAAATGCAGGCAACAAGTGTGAAGAAAACTTATATTTCTACAAAAATATTTACTCTTTGATGCCTAGTATATTTGATTTTAACATCTGCATCTTCATAATTACAAAGATTACATTTCGTATTATTTCAAAGCGAAATTCCACTCTGACTAATAAATAATTTCACATTTCATTAAGTGCAACAGCTATTTGATTAACAACATCTCAACTCATTTACTTGGAATATAATTCATTCATTCGAGCACTTGAAAAAACGGCGAAGAAATTGGTTGGCTCAGCAAAAGAAGCATATTGGTGTAAGCGTATTGATGCGGCTGAGGATTGCTGCTGATATAAATTACTTATACATAGTACAATGACTCTTGTAGTTTAGGTAAAGTATTTTTAGTTCATTTAATGCCACTTTCGTGTGTTTAAATGAATGTGATTAAAGAGGAAAAGGAGATTTATGGACTTCAAAATTCATATATATTTGCCAACATACCACAGTTTTATACTTATCAGTTCGGTGTTAATCGAATTTTGCCAACTTTTCAAATATAGATGATTTTATTTTATGCTTTTAAAACATACCTTCCATGATGGCAATCGACGGAACGGTTACGAAATGGTTACCTTTCTCGTTCACACCGGCACGGGGGGCGCCATCCGCATTAAGTACTAAATTCGTCAAATTATGAAACGCAAGACTGTTGTATGTTTAAACTGCTCAACTACAGAAAACAAATTCATCAACTGAAATGATTAATTATTATACTAGCAAGAAATTGACTGAGTTATTTGCTAAGTGAAGTTAGTAAAGTATTTTTGGTTACGAAAAGTGAGTTTGTCAAATTAAACGTGAGGCAATAACAAATGAAATCCTGGAGTAAACCACGAAATGGTTCTTATAGTACAAAATTTGTGTTACATGATTTTAAAAATAATGGTCCGAATTGTCTTAATGATAGGGTGGGAATATTAAAATATACTTCCCTAAGAGCATTGAACTGTAAATCAATCCGTTTAAAACTTTGACTAGAAAAATTATTTCTAACATTTCTCTACGGCAAGAAAATGTGGGTAAATTAATAAGTTTTAAGCGACTAGTATACGGTGAAAGATTTTGGCGGAAATCCTGTCGCAAATGGCGCAAAGCGCAAAAAAAATGTTTTCAAACCGAGTAAAATTTATAAGAATATAATTTATAATTAAAATTTCACACAACCCAATCGTATTCCAATATTGGTCTCACCAATGACATCAAAAGGATTTTCATAATATAAGAATTTCTAAATGCCTTAGACCATAGCTTAGCAAGGTACATTTTGAATCAATTAGTATTAAAGTGCCGACTAAGGTAGAAAGATTTCACAATTGTTTTAAATTTCTCATAAATTCATTAAAAAATTTAACCGAAAAAAATAAAAATACGGTATTAGTAATTGCACTAGTCGATAGCGTTTTTGGTGCTGAGAAGCTGTAAACTTCAATATTTGTTTACAACATGGAACCTATACTAGTTACATTAAAAGCAAATATTTTGATTTTCTATGTGTAGTTGTTTAGATTTTTAATTTAACACAAAAATATATATACAACAAAAACCACATTTCTTTCAACTTTCTTTTAGGCGATTTACATGAAAGACATATTTCGTAGAAGCACAGTCACGATGCAGCCCCGCAGCAATAGTGAGCCATCATTTGCTGATCCAATCAGCATAGGCGGTACTTCGCTTGCATAGTTTTTAGGTCTAAGAGAAAACGTTCTTCCTTTTCATCGCCATGAAAGTTACGATTCTCTGGAAACTAATGCTTAGAGATAATGCATTTATATGTCATATGAAGTCCTAAGTTTTTCAAATTGTCCATTAACAATTTCAGAGTAATTAATTGACTCATGATTTTCCAGAAAGGTTTTTGTAAATTCAACAAACGATTACCAGGCAAGTAGCTCCAAACTGGTTATTGAACTTATGAAATCAGTATCGCTTACCAATATTCTCAATTGTGAGCCATCATAAATGCCAGCTTATCTATGCATTGACTTAGGATTTTTTTCATTATGTAATGAGACCATTGCTCATTTTTAACTAACGTCTTCACAAATTGTTTCATTAAAGTTGTTGAGTTGCAATTCTAGATGCTAAGTAGTGTTTTGTTGCTGAGAGAGCAGGAGTGCAAGTCGAGTAGGAAACCTGCTAGTTGTCTGTTGTGATTGCGACGAACCTCCATCGAACGTCGGGACTTGGGCGTATATCACCGCTATGTTGAAGAGCTTCACTTTTTTACTTTTGAAATAGATTAGAGAATTTTAGAACTTTCCTATAAATCTTAAAAAGAAAAATGAATAATAAAAAAGAGGATTTAATTATAACCCCCAGAAAAAACTTTTACAGAAGCTATTTTATTGTAACGCCTACATAGTAACAGTCGAAGTCGTTATCAGCTCAATGGATGATAACACCAAGCAAATTTAATTTCCGCTTATTTTTTTTTCTCAATAGGGGTATTCTCTTTGTCTAGGAAATGCATGCTATGCAAATATTTCCTATGGAATTGTGCTAGAGATAGAGAACCCCCCATTGCATGACTGTGGCAAATTCAATTCAAACAGCTGATTTGGTTGTCAAAAAGAAGTGAATAAAAGAAACAAAAGTAAGGCCAAATTATAGTTGATTGCTTTGTTATTGAAAAATGCCGCGCACATCTGAAAAACAAAAGTTAATAAATTACTTAGTGGAGCAAGCATTTCGCGATATTATTTATGAAGATGGTATTGAATTTACTTTATTAATAGTTAAAAGATTTAATGAACAATTGTAACTTTTCAGACGATGATAGCTTTTGGAGAATAATGGATGAATTAGAGGAAGAAGTCCTTATTGTTTTATTGCATAGTCTGTGAGATTTTCAAAATGTTCCTAAATCTGTTGAATGGAGGTGTACCATCAGTCAACATCTGGATGAAGGGCGTTTTAGACAGATGCTTCGTGTGACCAGAGATCAGTTTTCTTTGCCATTGTCGCTGATTAAAAAAAAGTGCAGGGTTCAACAACTCACACTCCGTCAGGCAACATCCAGTCGATCTTCAACTAGCTATAGCTCTTTACCGTTTGGATTCATCCGCTCGCATGTTCCGCACCAGTGCTTCGCGTAAGAATAGAGAATTGCTTCGGGGTTCTTAAAGAACGTTTTGGAAGCTTTAAAGAAATAAGAATTCGCATACGAGATGAGAAAAGTCACAACTATTGTTCAAGCTTGTTCCTCATTTGCTGCATTTTGCATAGCATTCTACGTGATACCACTAACGATATAGAATATGAAATTCATCCGGTCGAAAGCATTGGGGAGCCAGAAATCAGCTATGAAAATAGCCGAAGTGGCAATGAAGCAGAATCAAAGCGCAGAACTTTGTATGCATTAATGTTCGGGAATTAAAAAATTTTAAGTGAATTTTATACCTGCATATGTACATACATAACATAACTATCACCTACTAATGTGAATCATACCAAATAATTTAAATCAAAGCAATGAAGTTTTAAATAAATAAAGAAAACAGTGATATTTTATTAATAATTATTTTTTATTCTCATATTTTTTGTCTATTTTGTATTTGGCAATACGCTCCTTCATTTCTAGTTCCATTTTTTCAGTTCGTAGTCCCTTTCTCGCCATTTTTTTTCTAGTTTCAATTTCTCCTCCTCAATCTCTATTATTTTTTCCTCTCAATTACGGCCTCGGTATTAAATTTTTCCTTTTCAGCCTCTATCTTTTCCCTCTTAATTTCTGGATCGGTCTTAAATTTCTCTTGCTGAAAAGATAGCTTTTCTTTCTGGAGCGACGCCAGCTGATTCAAGGAGTAGATTTCCTTTGTGTTGATCTGCTAGTGGAAGGTGCATCACTTGGGGCGTCACTTTCGACCACAACTGGCACAAATTCATCATCAGAGGTTGCTGGCGATGGATCTGAATACACAGCAACGCAGTCATCCGTACTGATGACGATTGGCACCATATGCTCAGCTCGGCTACCAAAAATTTCTTTCAGCCGCTCATAATGTGGGCACATTTTGTTCAATTTTGCTAAAAAAGATAATTTAACACTCATTAATGAGCGAAAATTTGTATTTTTATTTAAATGTTTTACTTACCATCAATGGAGCTGCCATCTTCTTCCAGCAAACCTGCTCCGGTTGACCCCAGTCAGTTGCCTTACGAAACTGCGACCGCAAATGACGCACCTTCCACCGTACCAAATCCCACGACGCATCTAAATTTGTATTTGTTAAAAGTTTTTTATAAAATATTTGTGCTGTGGGTGCCTGGAATGTTAAATAAATTCAAAGTTAGCTTAATTTAAAAAGAAATTTAAAAAAATTACCTCAAAATTATATTCCTCTTGCAGGAACTCCAGAATTTGTAGCACCTCCCTATCTGTCCACTTTTTGTTCCGCCGCATCCTCTTCTTCTTTGCTGGCACCTCAATAATGTTTTCCATATTTATTTTTTCCTGCAATATTAAAAAAAATTAGTAATTTAATTTAAATTTAGCAAAATATATTCAAACATACCTTCCACCGCCAAATTTTCACAAATGAATAATGAAATGAAATGAAATGAAAAATGTCAAAAGCAGCTGACACAGGTTTGCTTTTTCCTTCTTGCTAGCTGTGAAATAAATATACATAGGATTTGGTATAGGATATTTTTGCTATCGTAGCATATGTTCTTTGCATGTGTTTTGTTGTTGTGCCATTGCACGGATAGCAAAAATTTCCTATCCGTGCACCGTAGCATGCATTTCCTAGACAAAGAGAATACCCCTAATATATTTTTCTGAGCAAAAAGTGCCCATGTGCAATTTCTGACTACTTTTACGCCTATTTATTGACATATTAGTGTTTGTATGTTTGCTGTTGTAGGTCCGCTTTATTTTTTTTTTATGGTGGCGCTGTCGCTGCTGTTGCTAAGCCCTTAATCAATTGCTGGAATTTACGATATCTAAGTAAGGGGATAACTAAAGGCTGCGGTCTTTTTTCAGTATATTCCATTAGATTTTTTCAATTTTTCCATACATCTAAACCATATCAAAGTGGGGCACAAAACCACAGGTGTGTGGCGATTATTACTTTTATTGCTAGATATTGAACTCAAATAACTAACCATAGTATTTGCAAATTTCCTTCAGTTCGATTGTCTGAAAATGAAAAAAAAACTTTGACGGAATTACTTTTGTGACCAACAACAACAACAAATTTACCATTCTTCGCAGCACAGACTAATCTTTTACTATTTGCGGTCAACTGCATGCAAGCATTAACGGCCAAAGCAGTTAGTAGTATGTAATGTATGTACTGTAAGAAGAAGAAAAAGTGAATTACCAATGAATAAATTTTTGAATTTTTTAGTTAATATTTTTCTCATTTTAGAATATATTTTTACCGATTTCTCTTTATTTAGTAATGACAACAATGATGGCATAAATTTTATAATATACGAAAGATATACAAGGAAAGTATTGCAGAGAAAGGTATACAAATACAAAAAAAGCGAAAAGAATGAAATAACGGCATGAAAATAGTACAAAGATATAAAAATGAACAGAATATAAAACCAGCATTATCATTTGGAACCCTCAAAACGTATTGGTACACGTAGTCATTACCATATCAACACAAATGCATACACATACAATACGCAGCCGAATATATGTACTTATATGTATTGTAAATTCAAATTTCAAAGCATCAATGAAAACCGCTTGCCATAAAAGAGAATATATAGACTAGACTTGTATACTCAGTTTCGAAAACTTAAAGTTATTGTCAATTATAAGACTCTTACGGAGCGCAAAACTAATTGAAAATGACAAATCTTGAAGCAAAATTATATATAATGAGTTGCGATAGCAGCACAACGTTCATGGTCAAACTAAATAGAAACAAAAAAAAAATATGTATATGTGGAACTATTCAACCACATTCTGGTACTCGTATCACTGAGTCATGTCTAGACTATAGACTTATAGAAGTATGTAGGTACCAGAAGGAGAAGAGATAGACCCACTGAAGTATATACCAATCGTATCAGAATGACAAGCTGAGTTGATTTAGTCATGACTGTCTGTCCGTTCTGTTAGAACGCAAACTAGTCACTTAAAATTATTAAAATCTAGTTTTGCAATTTGCAATAAACTTGATATGTTCATAAAAGGTATGTATAAATACTTCCGCACGACCGAAGACAACCGTTATTTCTTGTTTCTACTCAAACGGCGCTTAGTTGAAAACTATTATTTGCCATTTTAGAACAAGTAAATCATTTATGTTCCAAATATGCATATAAAGTTGAAACATATTTTTAGTTATGACAGTTCATATATCATGATAATATTTATATCTTTGTATGCATTTTATAGCTGGCATAGTCGCTTATTCAGCACATTCATTCAATTTGTTTTTGTTGGCACAAGAAGGAGAAGAAGCAAATAAATTATGCGGATAATAAATATGAGTTTGAATGAATTTTCTTTCATTTAAATTCAATTTTTTTTTATTTAGTTTTAACTTAGTGTTATTTATTTATTCCTTTAAATTTCAATATATATTAAGGTAAAACATATAACAGTCACTTTGTAATTCTGTTTTTAAGTTTTAAATCATTCGAAATTTATCAAAAGATGTTTGTTTGACGAAAAAAAGTGTCTGACTTAACCCTTTTAAAAACTTCTTTGGTTTTATACTAATTAAATTGTTTCGTACTTCAAATATTTTTAATGCTTTAATTTTTTTTTTTCAAATTGGGACCTTTATATTACATTTCTATGTACATTAATTAGGCTTTCACGAACACTTTTAAATAAATATTTGCAGGCATGTCATTGCTAATGTTTAGTATATCAATACTGGTCGCATCACAGTTTCATAAATGTAGTCCGTAAGCTTAGTATTTAGTTCTAATGGGTTACTCAATTAGTGGTTTCCAAAGTGCGGCACTGTATTTTGACATTTGTCAAACTTAACTGTCAAACCAAACATGTTTTGTTTTAGTTAAAAGTTTGGCATTTATGAAAATGGATCGCTTAGCAACCGCACAACGCGTTAAAGTTGTTGAAATCTACTGCAAAGCAATAGATTCACATAATCGTCTAACTACTCATGTAATTAATAAAAGTTTAAAGAAATTTGAACAGACTGGATCGCTAACAAATATTGTAAGGCCTGTGCATCACAGTTTTGCTCTTTTCACCTCAAATATCGCTGCTGTAAATGAAAGCGTAGCTGAAGACCCGAATGTGCCTATTTTTCGATATAAAGTCCAGCTCACACAACAAATGAAACCAGTTGACCATTCACAACGCAATAGTTACGTCGGTTGGGTGCTTATACAACAAGCAGTATACCGATATTTTTCGAAAGAGATCGCGCGATTTAACGCCGTTGGACTTTTTTTGTGGCGCTAAGCGAAAAATAGTATTAATACGGATAAATCTCTATCTCTTGATCACTAGAAAACCAACATTTTTCAAGTTATGACTGGGACGCCGCACTATATGTGACAAAAAGTGGTCGACAAATATCTCAAACGGATCGAAGTTTGCAAAAATTCACAAGGCGGTGGTTAACCCTGTAGGTATAAAAATTTGAACGATTGACAACAAGCACAATGAACGTCAGTATGTTAGTTGTCATGCAATTGACAATTTATTCATAATTAGTTCACTTAATCATAGGTCACTTCAATTTAGATCAATTCATAGATTTTACCTTTAACACAAACAAATTTTACATGATTTGAGTCAAAACTATACTTACGCAAATATAAATATATATACGTTCGTGTTTTAAAATATATAAACCACAGGGCTTACGTTACGTTTTACTAACAGTTAAGTAGTTTTTTACCAAGGGTGTAAAACGGCCGCAATTTCCGAGGGCTTTGCTGTGTGTACTGCCATTCGGTATGTCTTGGTTCGAGCACTGGTCCGACTAACATCCACAATTATTGAAAACTAATTTTTCTAAATGTGGTCGCACCTCGGCAGGGAAAGTCAAATCCTCAGAGTACTTTTCTGGCAATAAATTTTTCTCCTAAAAACCCCATCGGCATTTCGGAAAACACGCACCCAAAATTAAGACCTCGGCCGAAAATCGCTCCAGCGGTTACAAAGCGTCAAATTTATATACGTTGGCCTTTATGATTGAGTATTTGGCAACCCTAGTGATTCAATCTGGAAACTAGCAACTAAACTAAACTAATCGTAAAGTTTGACAATTTTGATATTATAAATACTCAGAACGTTTTGAGAAAACAATACGAAAACGGTGTTTCGTAACACAACTATAACATCTTTACAGGTGATAAATCGTAAAATTAAGCGTATGGCCCGAAAGTAATCAGCATTCGACTATATGGGTGTTTCAAGACGAGGCGAACAAAAGTTATTCGCGCACGAAGCATTTCCAATCTAATATTTGCTGCTTGACTTTCTTTTTTTTTTAAACTGGGCATGTTGCAACCATACCACTAGAACAGTGAAGAAACATAAATTCTGAATCGTACACAATCAGTAAAAATCACTCTTTAACACTACAATGCGAGTTGTCACACACATCGACTGAAACAATTGTATTTTTTGAGCACTCAAAACATCGATTGGATGAGTCATCTACCGTATAATTCCAACTTGGCACCGAACGACTTCTTTTTATTTCCGTACGTAAAAAATAAACTGAGAGGTCAACGTTATTCGGTCCACTTGAAGAGGCAGCTGATGCGTTCAAAATGCAAGTGTACTAAATTTCGCGATCTTAGATGCTGTTTTGACGGATTTTGACACTTAATATAATTCCGACAAATAATCAATATATTTGAAAAATACACACGCAAATTAGGTTTCGTTAAAATATCTCACAAACTGAGAGACTACATTGCTTTCAAACGGACGGTGGGCAGACGAACATGACTAAGTCAACTCAGCAAGTCATTTTAATCATGTCTTCATAAATTGTGGTGGGTCTATCTCTGTTCCTTTTTTGTGCTTAAATATTTCATTTCTGCTTCATAAAACTTATAAATATAATCAATCATATTTAAATGCTAAGATTTTTTTAAATCTTATTTAATTAATTTCTTAGCTGTCAACACTTTAAGAACATTTTCACATGGCAAATAAATTTAATATTTTACATTATTTAAGCTAATTAAACTTTTACTCTTACACCAAATTTCTGTAGAGCGGTTTTTTTCTTTTTTTTTGCTGTTGTTGTAAATTATACCTAAATTGTCTAAGGTCATATTTAAATATTTTATTTCATCTTTAGTTTTCTAAATATATAATTCTCATATAATATGGCCCTTCGAAAATTTAAAAGATAAAGAAAGTTTTTTGTCTTTTTGCAAAAAAGAAATAAAAACTTCTGAGAAATAAATCGGCATTAAACCTGATGTTTCATACATGCAAAAAATATATTTTTAAATATTATCCTATTGACTGTATAAGAAATTTATAATAGCAATATTTACGCCCAACAAACAAGTTCTTTATAACTACCAAAGAGCTTACCCGGTTAACATACTTTCTTAATCAGTCGTTGTCACACCGCTGACCTTCAAATCGACACATACCATTGAAAATAAATTACAAATTTCAGTGAATCATACTTTATTTTGAATACTACAGCGATAACAACATAATCGAATTTAATGAAACATAAAAAAACTGTTCCACTTTTAATTCATGACTAACAAAAATAGTAAAAATCTTAACTGCAGCAAAAAATTTCCAACCAAAAATAAATAAAAAACTCAATGAACCAAAAAGTGTGGAAAACAAAGTAACAGTTAAATTTGAACTGTCTAATTAACTTATCTCGCTCGTCACCATTTTTGCAACTTAAATGACTAAATGACTCAGTGCACTTTTGGCGTTTAAGAAAGTTTACAACTTTTGAGACAATTTAACGTTTAATACTTGACAGTTAAGAAGCCATAACAACATATACGTAAATATCTGAAAACGCATAATGTTACATTTACATATACATATGTATGCTTTAGATAATATATTGTACAATGATATTTATGATATCTATCAAATAAAGGGTGATCCATTTCGAGGTTCCCTACTTTTTTAAAGAAAAAACACAGACAATTCAAATTTAATGGGAATGCTCATTATCATTCGAAAGAACATTCTGTGGTATTTATTTTTTGAAGACTATCTCTTTCAAATGTTGACCGTTGAGTCCAATTTTCGATGAATCGTTCGAGTATTTCGACTGGTAACTGGCGAATGACACGCGTGATGTTATGCTTCAAGGCCTGAATCGAAGCGTGAATGTCCGCATAGACTTCAGACTTTACATATCCACAGAGGAAAAAGTCTAGCGGTGTGATATCACATGATCTTGGTGGTCAATCGACCGGCCCAAAACTTGAAATTATTTGCTCACCGAAGTGCTCTCTCAATAAATCATTTGATTGATGCGATGTGTGGGAAGTGGCGCTATCTTGGTAAAACGAAATGCCGCCGAGGTAACGAGCTTCAATATCAGGCATCAAATAGCCGGTTATCATGCCTATATATGGCGATAATGGTCGCCATTGACGGTTACGTCCTCACCGGCATCATTTTTGAAGAAATATGGATCGATGATTCCACCGGCCCACAAACCACACCAAACCGTTTTTTTTTTCTGGATGAAATTACAGATCTTGAATTTCTTCAGGTTGCTCTTCGTCCCAACTTTTGAACACAATTGGGCTTGAAAACGACGGATCCCCTTGCAACTTTACATGAGCTCATAGTGCGAAGCGATGTCACTCAGTAAGTTCGAGCGGCTTCAGTCCTTGCATGAGCTGTATTTTGTACGCTTTCAATTTAAGATCTCGACATAAAATGCGCCAAGTCGTTCCATACGTCAGTCCTAGTTGCTGTGAACGGCACCGATTCGACTCTCCACGGTCTTCGTCTACACTCTCCGCTACGACCGCTATATTTTCTTCACTGCGTGCTGGACGTGATCTGTTCGGTCGAATATTATCCAATAATGAATGCTGGGTCTCAGGATTGGTGATAGTGTTGCGAATAGTAAGCTCGGTAGGCCGAGGCGTAAGTCTTTCCAGGATGAAATGCCAAACAATACTGAACAAAAATAACATTACAGCTTGACGCGGCTGTTAAAAAAAGGCTATTGAAAAAAGTACCTCTACTTGGATCACCCTTCATATTGGATACCTCCGCCCTTTTTGTAACAAGATGGCGTTGATACACTTATTGGATCTATAAAGAAATACCAACACACAAAATCCCAAAATACAAGATCCCGAACCACTTATTCCAGACACGACCAAATCCAGATCAGAAATATTCAAGACACGATCAAATCCCGACAAAATATAAACCAGACAAGACACAATCCAGACAAAAAATTTCGACAATCTCGCAGTTTTGTAGTTATTTTTATACTATGGGGTTTTCATCCGGATTTACTTTCCATTCAAAAATCATGTAGAAAAGATAGGTAAAGATGTATAGTGAATGTGTTATCAAACTAACCCAGGTGGTTTGCCACATTAAACATTTTTTCAGTGCCAAAGTTTAAAATTTTTGCAGTAAATTACATTTTTAGAACGATAATTTTTTTTTTTTAATTTCTTTGTAAAATTAGAAGATTTTTTTAAAATATTTGGTCCCGCAGTTGCACTTAATAAAAAAAATGTACTTTAAAATCCATGTAAGACGTTCTGTTCGAAGGCGGCTTAAAATAACCTAAACGTCCATTTGTTAGAAAAACATCAAAGCGCACACGACAAATCAAAAAGAAACTCGACCAAAAAGCACTTTAGTGGTTATAAAGAGACAATAATATTATACATATATACGAATATATGAACAAACTGGCCTATTTGATGAAAATTGAAAACATATATTATTTTTTCCAATAAATTGATGGAAAAATTTGAATAAGATGGAAAAGTAACTTATTTCGTGCTGTCAGGATAAACATTTGTCGGGGTTTCATATTGTCGGTATTTTGTCTACTCAAGATTTCGTTGTCTGATTGGGATATCGATATGTGTGTTAAATGTAGTCTAGGGATTATGCCTTGTCTGGATTATGTACTCTCTGGCTGTCAGGATAAACAGTTGTCGGGGTTTCATATTGTCGGTATTTTGTCTACTCAAGATTTCGTTGTCTGATTGGGATATTGATATGTGTGTTAAATGTAGTATAGGGATTATGCCTTGTCTGGATTATGTACTCTCCGGATTTTGAAAGTCCGGATTATGTTACAGAGCTCTATATTTTACTCAAACATTTTCGAGCACACCTGCGCATTGTTCATTTCGAGTAATTTGACAAACTCTTTGGCTTTTTTCTCCAAAAATTTTTTTTTTAATTTTAACTTTATTTATGCAAATGTAAAAATGATGAAGACGCCAAAGAAACTTTGACAAAAAATGATTTTTTTTTGTCCTTCTGAGCGATTGCGCAATAAGCTGCTCGCAATGCTTGATACACGGGTATCTAGAGCTGTATTATGGAGTACTACCATTCTTATGTCGGGTAATACTAATCCAATAGGGTCCAACCGACACGAGTTTTGATAGCTGATATTACAGGCAATATTCTTTATGAATATAGTTCTGTAAAACATCATTCTTGTGAAAAGCTTTTTTAGTTTGAAATTGAATAGAGTTTCCGTAGAAATGCGTTATACTACAGAAAGGTGAAAGCGCTGCAAAAACATGCCGAAAAATTTGTGTACCTTGAATGCTGCAAGTGAATACCAGAACCAGTAGTGGTTTACTCGATACCATTCCAGAAATTTTGATGTCAAAAATTAACCTCGCTTTAGTGGGCCAGACACTAAAAACGTCAATGGAATTATACAACGCGTGGAGCAAGCTGACTGTATAGTACGGAGGCATTAGGAATCATCACTCAGGTGAGAGTTTGGAATCATTTAAAAAAAATTTGCTGCTCAAAGAAGCTCTATATTTGGGTGTAACATGAATTAAAGCAAAAAAATATGATTAGACGACTTACCATCAGTGAAACGCTTCTAAAACGCCATAAAATTGAGCCATCACGGTGATCAAAAGTTAAATGAATTCCAGAAAAGAAAATGAAAAAATTAATTAACCCATGCTGGTAACCCTCGGAAAATGATTCAATTACTTAATAAACGGCAAACAAGGTGATGCGGAATATATGGTGCGATTGGAAGGGAATTTGAGCTGCTTCAAAATGATGAACTCTGAGCTCTACTGTTCACAATTAAGTAGCATACAATAAGCTCTTCAAAAATAAACGTACAAAATTTATCAATAGAAAAGTATTGTTGTTTGACAACCAAACCAAAATGTAAGGAACTTCGTTGGGAAATTTCGTCACAGCCACCACATAGCGCAGCCATTGCACTATCTGATTATTATTTGTTTCGGTCTCCAGAAAATTCTCTTGACGGTAAAAATTTGGACGGGCGAAGAACCGCTGAAAATTATTTGATCAAGTTCCTTGCCGATAAACCACAGTTCGAATTATAAATCTGCCAGAAAAATGGCAAAAGCTCGTAGGTAATAATAGCCATTATGTACTTACTTAAATAAAATATTCAATACAGAAAAAAATTTGTTAACAAAAAAAAAACGCGGTGGTTTTTTATATAACCCAAAAATAACAGGTCATTTTAGGTGATCACTTCTTCATTCTACGAAAAAATTTTCGCAGCGAGCATTCTTTTGAGGTCTGCAAACAGTAAATAGTCGCTGGGGACCAGATCTGAATAATACAATGGATGCGGAAGCGATTGGAAACCCAGTTCATGGATTTTTGCCATCGATTTCACTGATTTGTGACACGTTGTTTTGGTGAAACAGCACTTCAAATGCGACCGTTTTTCGGAGATTTCGTCATTTAAACGGTCTATTAATGCTTTATAATAATCACTGTTGACGATCCTTCTTTTTTTCAAGGTAATGAATGAAAATTATTCCATGCACATCCCAAAGTACAGCCGCTATAAACTTCCCAGCAGACTATTGCGTTTTTACACGCTTTGGAGGGGGTTCATCGGGTTCAGTCCACTCCGATGACCAATCGACATTGGACTTCGAAGTGAAATGATGTAACCTTGTTTCACCCGTTGTTACATATCGATGCAAAAACTCGGGTTTATTACGCCTGAACATTTTTAAACACTGTTCCGTATCATCAAATCGTCGTTGTTTTTATTTAAAAGTGAGCTCGTGCCGCAACCACTGTGCGCAGAGCTTTCTCATACCCAAATATTCGTGAACGATATGATGTATTCGTTCAGTTGGTATCTTTACAGCGCCTACTATTTCATTTAATTTCAATTTACGGTCATTCGAAATCATTTTATGAATTTTTTGATGTTTTCGTCGGTAACCTCTTTTGGGCGTCCACTGCGTTCGCCGTCTTCGGTGCTCATTTCACCAAATCTAAACCTAGCATACCAATCGTTGATGGTTGATTTTCCTGGGGCAGCGTCTGGAAACTCGTCATTAAGCCAAGTTTTTGCTTTAACTGTGAACACGCGAAATTCCTTTTTTATTATTTTTTTTTTAACAAAAGTTGCTTCACTCAAAGTGCTACAACAAAATAACAATCCGGCAGCTGTCAAATTTATACACGTGTCTTTTGAAGGTTAAGGCTAACTAAAAATAATTAATTAAATGCTTCTAGTAGCGTCAACTATATGTCAGGCCAGGGACTTTCCAATTGACCTGTTATATAAGTAGCACCAGAAGCAGTTTAGCAGAGAATAGTAAGGTGAATTTAGTGAGCTGACGGTCTCCTTCTTTTTCAGTGGTGTACTACATATAATCAATAAATATTTTATATGCATTTAATAATATTCGAAAATTATGTTAAAATCAGATACATTGTTTTTATATACAAATAACGGTATTGTTATGCGGCCAACAATATGTGCTTCAATTTCCAAATTTACATACATACATATTTTATGCATTTTGATATTTCACTCGATATGTTGCTGCCAAATAAAATTATTCTAGAATAATTTCTGTTGACTTGTTTTGGTCCTAGTGTTAGCACATTCATAAATACTTAATTGCTTAATGTATAATTGATTATACATATTTTCTTTTATTTATTGGTTAATGCTTAAACCGTGGAAATTAAGATTTTTATGCACCTTAGTCTTTACTTTTTTATATTTTTTTTGCGCATTTACTGACCACTTCAAAAACTGAGAGACTACTTTGCTTTCAAGTTAGGCAGGTAGAGTGGATGTCTTGCGACGAACGTAGGTCTTTAGGAACCAGTGGTATTAGGTACTGAAATTCCTCACACTACCATGTTCTCTCTGGATCATCATGTCATCTTAATAAAGCTAATTAGAGTAAATAGTTTAATATGAACAACTTCTGGCATATCGTCAGAAAACCCGACAGCGATAGTTGCGAACCTTTGCCTTTTTAACGTTTAACATCTTCTTCTACCCCCTGGCAACTTCTAGAGTATTCGTTATATAGTATCCCTAGTCTAATAATAAGACAGTGACCTGTTAACATTCATTTTAGAGTTCTTACGTCGCTTCTTTTAAATTTCAATAATCGGTAAGTGCGACCCACATTCAATCCTTGCTACGTTAGTTTGCTTATTGAGCAAGTCGGTGATTTTTTCCAGCGGGATTCAGCTATTTCCTTGATATGTTAACCCGATAAAATAATTACAAGGAGCCAGAGGTATATATATTCCCTCCTTTACTGGGATAGAATTGTAAAATTGTGCAAAATCTAGCAATTTAGTCTGTCTCGCAGTTACCCCGGATATCTTTGTACCCTGAAACTTATAGCTGATTTATGGTGTAGCCTTGCTCACAGACAAAGAGATCTTTCCCTATCTTGGATGTGATCCTAAATGGTTTTAGTGATTTCAAAGACGCTTGACTACCTGCGTATATATATAATATTTTCTTAATTAAGAACTCTCTTTGTTAGAACCAGCAGGCTCTCTTTAGCTACAGTCACCTCTGCCTGAAAAACACTGCGGTGAATTTTGGCCGATAGACAATTCTGGTATCTAATTTTCCCGGAAAGGTACCGCTTCCTATTTGATGACTATCTAATTTGGATCCGTCCATATAGATAGTAATACCTGCATAGACAAAGATGTTACTACTACTTCTACTACATTTGTGTTTGCACCGCTTACGCGATTATAGCCCGAAAAAACAATATAGCTCCACTCGATCCTTCTCTTCGCTGTTTGACGCTAATTGAATATACCAAGTGAAAACAGGTCGCTCTCTACCTGATCCTTCCAATAAATTGAAGGTATTCCTATTCCTCTGCTTCCACCAGCGTGTACTCCATCAAATACTACCAATATAAAGCTAGAGTGTTTTTATCAGTGACCTAGCCGGCGTAGCCGCTGTCTCTTCGCTGAACTATGTCAACGTTAATTATGGACCAGCAAGTACAGCACCTACCAGCGGAAGCAAAATAAAGCGGAAATAAAGTTTTATTTATAGATGTGAATAATGGGTATTGGAAAAATAAATAACTATATAATCAACTTATTTTTAGGCAATTTCTTTATTATTAAAGTGAAGCCCTGCTTACCAATATTAATTCAAGTCACGAGAGGTATTAAAAATTATTACATCTAGAATTTATCTACACTCGTCTCTCTCTCTGTCTTCCTGTAACAGATCACTCACATAATGACGGGAGCATATAAGTAACATTTTCCTCATGATTGAGAGAAATGCTGCGCCTTAAGAGTATCAATAGTTTTCCAAATATTATACACAATTAATTATGGGAAAAAAATCAACTTAGAGTTATAGAAATATTACTCATTATAGCATTCAATCATTAACTTGTAACAAGTTCTACAAAAAATTAATTAAAATCCTCTAAAAGGCTTCAGATGAAATCGCATCAAGTATTTCTTTGCATGTTGACAATTACAGTTGCCCTGAAGAAGCCACCTGCGCTTATTAGTATATGAAGTCCCGTTTATAGTAAATAAGTATAATTTAAAATAATTAAATTATTAGCAATTAATTGTGAAACACTGTAACCTATACCTTAAACTTGATAACAGTATGCAGAGTACATAGAATTTCTAACTACAGTATATAAAGTTTTAAAACCACAAAAATATATTTTTCCTGCGAACTTCACTGCCTCATCACTAACATCAATACAGTCATGAATAAATAGATTGTCAGTATTGGCCGTGTCATAAAGGGTGTTTTTTTTAGATGTGTGATTTTCAATGAGGCAATACTTTTTTCGGAGTTGGTCTTTTTGACAGCTTTTACTTTATTTATATTCAGTTTGGTTTGACATTTCATAATTAACAGACTGACTTATATTCGGCGCATTATTGCTGATATACGATCCCAATTGCTGAAAATAGTGGTCGAAAATTAGGCCTCTCGGCTGGAATTTATTTGAACCAGTCATGACGGGTATCTTATTATAAAGCTAAATTCTTGTCACATTTCTACAAAAACACCCTTTACTTAATATTTATGTGTTATGTTGTCGACTTAAGCATCCATGAATGTGACTATACAGAGAACCTCTATTAACGGACACCTCAGTTATACAGACACCTCTCTTGATCAAACGTTTTTTCATGCACCAAGACTTAAGTGCTGAGTACAATGGAACAAATGACTTTCCGAACTCCATCTTGGGCGGACGCTGACAATTATTTGCTATAATATTGAATAGAAACCTCTACTGAGTGAATGGGAGAAAAGATTATAGTTTCATAAGAAATCCAACCAAAACCTCTGTTGGGCGGACGTGAACTCCATTTGGCGAGCATAATTAAAAAAGTTAAAGCAATATTCCTTAGATACACACTGAAATTTAAAAAGTATCGCACATTGAGGGAAAAGTGATCACAACACGAGCATTGGCTCTCTATTCCCTAAATTCTATAAATATCCACCAATATGTGGTTTTGCATCTTGATGTTTTTATCAACAAGTGGAGGGACCTACAATTTATCCTAGGCCACCTCCGAACGACTGATGGATTTTTATGAGAAGCTTTTATTTCATGTTAGAAATACACTAGTTGGGATTAACATTCCCTGCCGAGGGGCGACCGCAATCAATTTTCTATAATTTTGGATGTTGCTCGAAGCTGGGCTAACCCTGGCCTTCCGAATGGTAGTACACAACGCTAACCATTCATTTATTGCGGCTGCTATGAATTCTGTATTATAGTTAAATATATTTCTTCAAATTTGGACAGTTGATATAAATTTTATTAGATAATTGGACGCTACAGAAATTTTCAAATTTATTGGTCCTTGTACTGACACCCTACAGTCGGAAATTACGATTTTTTATACATCTTCTTATTTATTAGAAAATGCAATTAATATATATAAAATAAAGCGATGTTAGTTAAGAAAGTCTATTCGAAAAACCCGTATTTTTGGTTCGATATACTTTACATTGGTTACGGAAGTTTAACACGAACATTGGTTACGGAGGTTTAACACGCGTTTATGGGTCGATTTTATTGAAATTTATTACATAGGTTGCCTTTCGCCTTCATTAATATAGGGAATACTTTTTCTTCCGGGAAGTGGAAGGTTTTAAAGGTTTTGAAGCGATCGAATCGAAATATGCAATTGAATACTCGAAACTGCTCAATTCGTTGTGATTGATATGCAAGATGTAAAGAGGAAGCTACTTAACTAGGATACTGTTCAAAATTTCCCGAAAAACAGAATAATGGATTTAATATTGTACAAAATTAAAATTTATTTTCAGCAATTCAAAAGTTGATGGTAAAGGATTAATATGGAATATTCATAAATATCATAAGCAAGAAATTATTAAATTCCTTTTGAATTTATTCTCTCTTGGAAATCTAAGTATAGGCGACGACGGATGTCACAACTGGAAGAAGGATGATCTGTACGAGATATACGGTACAGAAATAACTGGTGCGCTATGGGTAATTCGGCTATAATCGCGAAGCTGTTCCCACTCCTGGGTTTCAATCACCAAGTGAAAGAGATACAGAATCGCTTCTGTTCTTAATGACATGAACAATAAATAACTTTCACATCTCTATACGTAAATGTCCTCCGTTCACTACCACTGAAGTGATACTACTGCTTCTAGTATGCAGCATGCACGATTCGTACTGCCCATTAAAGGTACACGCTCAATCAGTATTATCTTCTCACATTGGACTTGCGGAGCAATACGCCTACACACTAAACTCCGTCACCTGTAGATTTGGGTGAAGGCCCTGTATGACCGCCGTTAAGCATTTCATCGCAGGACTAGCTTAGCTTGCTGACTCGCATCATTTATCCACTATATGAGGGTCTAATTTCACAGCTGTTTTATCGTTCGGATCTTCTCAGCTCCTGTAGCATCAAGTCTGTCATCTTTTCCATAATATACCATACTTTTTTCGATTGTAGAATATGAGGCACTATATTTTCTGGTTTTATTCGATCTACAATTTCCCTTTCCAGATTCAGCCGTCTGTGCCTCCATTTTCTCTTTGACTTATGTGTTCCAACAATTTTGCCATTCCTGTGTGCTGACCTGCCTGTCTTCTTTGCGTTCTTCCAATGTTAGCTTCCTGCTTACACTCTTGCTTTTGTCATATATTCGATTCAGTTCTCCAGCCATTATGTCTGGTTCCATTACACCAGATATAATACTAATAGTTTCATGCGACGCCGACTTGCCCCTATTCGGTCTAAGTGTACAATGAAATCTGATCATAAGCGAAAAAGATTGTCCACTGTGGTTGGGACCCTTAAAGTAAAGCATTGGCTATAATAGAAAAATTGAACAAGCGGTAATCATGGCAAATATAAAAAGGAAAAAAGTAATCCTTTGGACTGAATAGACAACTGCAAGGAGAAATCTAAGTTACAAGTTACTCATAATTTCCATAATTCTTTCTAGTTCTGAAACGCCATTAGGCGTAGGTGGAGCTTAAGTGAATCAAACGGATCACGTTTTCTGATATCTCGTTGATTTTTCGCTATAGGATTTAGGACTTGTGCTCGAAAATAAACTTTTCTTACCCACAGTTTTTACATCCTTCAGGAAGAGCGCGGCAAATATTTTGATATGATACGAATACTCATTCGGCTGGCTAAAGTCGATAATTTAAGCGGAGCATTACGAGCAGAAAAAAAATTAAAAAGTTAAAAAATTAATGACGCTTTTGAAGAAACAATTTGATTGGAAAAAGTAAATTTTGTAAACAAATATTTTTATTATCAGTTAACATAAGGCGAATAAAAAAAAACTCATCTTCTAGTGTCTTCCACTTTGGCTGAGCTTATTCTCAATTAGTTTTATTTTTATAGCGATAAATCGCCACAACGAGAAACCCGCTATTTGGAGGCTTAAGGTATAAATCACTTATCGCAAAACTCAAGTACTTACAAAGGATGATCCATTTCAAGGTTCCCTAATTTTTAAAGAAAAAACACTGAAAATTCAAATTTAATGGGGAATTCAAAAGAACATTCTTTGGCATTTATTTTTTGAAGATTAGTTGTATGCATAGACTTTAGACTTTACATATTCCTACAAGAAAAGGTCTAACGGTGTGAAATCATACGATCTTGGTGGCCACTCTACAGAAACATGAAATTATCTGCTCACCGAAGTGTTCTCTCAATAAATATATTTATTCATGCAATGTCTGGGAAGTGGCGCCGTCTTGTTGAAACCAAACGTCGCGGAGATCACGAGCTTCAATTTCAGGCATCAAATAGTCGGTTATTATGGCGCGTTAACGGTCGCCATTGACGGTTACGTTCTCATCGTCATTATTTTTGATTAAATATAGGCCCATGCTTCCACCGGCCCACAAACCATATCAAGCTGTAGTTTTTTCGGAGGATGCGCCAAGTCATTCCATACGTCAGTCCGAGTTGCTGCGAACGGCACCGAATAGACTCTTCACGGCCTTCGTGTACACTCTCAGCTACGGTCGCTATATTTTCTTCCCTGCGTGCTGGATGTGGTCTATTCGGCCGAATATTATCCAATAAGTAGTATGCTCAGAAGGCCGATTATGTTGACCATAAGTTGAGCGAAGCGCGCGAAACAGATCTTTTACAGAACGTGAGTTGTCGTAAAAAAGTTGAATGATTTGTAAACGTTGTTCAAGCGTAAATCTTTCCATGATGAAATGCCAAACAATAGTAAACAAAAAAACACGACAGCTGGACACGGCTCAGCGTGATCTGTCAGAAAAAGGCTATTGATAAAAGTAACTCTACTTTGATCACCCTTTGTGAGCAAACAATACAATATAAAAATATATAATAACAAACTCTTTGCGAGACAATGCTCTCTTCAAAACTATATAATCCTACATATCAACTCATCCCAGAGGCGCTACCGATAACAGAGCTGACCTACCCACAGACAATCAACAAGCAACGATATAAGACTCAGAGAGTAT
Organism: Neoceratitis asiatica; assembly: GCA_030068015.2. Taxonomy (NCBI): domain Eukaryota; kingdom Metazoa; phylum Arthropoda; class Insecta; order Diptera; family Tephritidae; genus Neoceratitis; species Neoceratitis asiatica. The sequence goes on along the minus strand of CM061528.1, from coordinate 49,545,927 downwards.
TTTGAAAGTAAGCACCGATTTACATACAACACATGCGGTCTTAGTCTCGATTTAACATACACTGCTGTTGGTTGAATGTGGCTGCTGAGCTACAAATCGCACAAAACAAAAAAATGTTTCGAAACAAAGCAAATACAATGTGTCTTTTAGTAAATTTTGTAATACGAGTATTATTCATATTTTCATTACAACAAATTGGCGTCAAAACCGCGCCAGTAGAGAACACTGCCATAGTGCCAATAAGAGATGATTTAACCACCGAGTGGGCCAAACAAATTTCACGCCAAGCCAAAGCCGCAGAGATAAATGCAATGCTCAATACGAAAGTGGAACCATGTGTAGACTTCTATCGATATGCTTGCGGTAATTGGCATCGACATAATCCCGCGCAACTTTTCAATCACATAATGACCGATCGCTTTCAATTGATCGCAAAAGCCTTCGATCGTCGTGTGCTGCAGGTGCTACGCGAGCCACGCGATGACAATGAGCTCGATACGAAAGTGAAAAACTTCTATCATGCCTGTGAGTATGTGAAAGAGGACGATGTGCGCTATAAGGTGGCACTACAGCATGCCTATCAGGAGTTTGGCAAATTACCTATGTTGGATGGTGAGGATTGGAAAGCGGAGGAATTCAATTGGTGGCGGACAGTGGCGAATATACAACATAAATATGGCAAATCAATTATACTCGCTGCCCATATTATGGCTGATATGGTTAATAACACAGGGAATAAAGTTTACATCGGACCTCCGGATTTCTCCATTTCAAGTGGCACGAAAATAAGGCAAGTTTTGCAGGAGTTAAGCACCGTCGAGCATATGAATCGACTCTTTGGTATGGAGGAGACAAAAGCTAAAGCGGTAACTAGGGAACTAATTGACTTTGAACACTCATTGATGCATGGTGGCACCGATGCGCGAAAAGGACTTACACTACACGATTTAATGTCGCTTAAGACCGTCAAAGAAATACGCGAAACATATAACGAAAGTTTGGATTTACAGCACTTTTTGGAACTAGCTTTGGGCGTTGATCAGGTCCCAGAGACGCTCTACATTTTCGATGAGAAATACCTGAGCAACGTATTGGATATTATCGCGAAAACACCACCACATGTGGTTGCGAACTATGTTCTGTGGCAAATGTTGCAATCGTACATGGTCGATGTGGAGAAAAGCAATGTGGCCAAGTGGTGCGTCGAGCGTACTAAGAAATATTTCGGTAAATATGTTGACTACATGGTATATCAGCGTTACAGGGATCCAGATGTGGAGCAGGATGTCAACGATGTTTGGGAGGAGGTGCGTACAGCTTTTCGTGATGAACTGCGTGGCAATAAACTTGAATGGATTGAGAACTCGACACGTTCTTATGCATTGGAAAAGCTCGATGCCATGCGTTTGTACATCAATTCGTATGAGTCGGACAATTTCACCGCCGAGTATGCGAATGTGCAGATCACACGTAATAATTATGTTGAAAATATACAACAAATCTTACAAATGGAAAGTCATAAGAAGTTGCGTCGTCAAAACGGGCCCGTCACCCCACTTGAATCGTCGGAAGTGTTGACCTTTACACCTGTCTACAATGTAGTAGAGAATAGCATTAAAATACCCGTCTCACTACTACAACCACACCATTTCTGGGGCCCACACTATCCACAAGCACTTAAATATGCTACACTCGGTTATCTCATAGCCCACGAAATGATACATGGCTTCGATGGCGATGGTCGTAACTATGATAAGTCGGGTAATCTGCGAAACTGGTGGGACGCAAAGTCGACATATAATTTTGAGGAGCGTCGTAAGTGCTTTCAAGCACAATATCATAATTACCATTATGATGGTCATCAGTTACCGAATGATGTTTCACAAGCGGAAAATATTGCAGATAATGCTGGCGTAAAAGTAGCCTACAAAGCCTATCAGCGCTGGCTGCGTACACAACGCGATGCCAATGAAACTGATATTGATAATCATGAAATATTTACTCAGTTAAATTTTAATAATGAACAGTTATTCTTTATCAGCTACGCACAGCTGTGGTGCGATGATGTGCAGTCCCTTTTCCGCACTGCTCTAGCCGTTACCGATTCTCATGCGCCGGGTATATATCGTGTAATTGGTGCTTTGTCGAATTTCCAAGAGTTCTCATGGGTGTTTAAGTGTAGTCAGAACGCGCCAATGGATCCAGAATTCAAGTGCTCAATCTACTAAGTAGAGGTATGCGCATGGAGAGTGTGTTACTCCCTACGCGAAATTAAGAATAATATATATGTACAAATATTTTTGTAATTAAAAAATAAAAATTGTTTATGAAATAACTATTTCTTAGCATATTTCAAAATAAATACATTACGTACCCGTATACGTACGTAAATATGTATATATATTTTAAAAAGTGCGCTATTAAAAATGCGCGTTGATAAGCTCTATCAGTTTGTTTACCAGTATTAAGAAGAGAGAAATCTAAGAGGGGTAATAATAAAATCTGAATCTGAAAATCTCCATCTTTCACCACAGAAATCGTTTCTGTCATTTCATTCTCCTTCTCGAAGAAATATGGCTCAAGCACTTTTTGGAGAAAGACTATATGGTAAAAAATAATGCAGTTGAATGGATTTAACTGATGTCTTAAGATTCAGAATCTTAACGATACGCAAAGCTTTAGGAAAATAGTTTGCGTAAAATTTTACTCTGCCTTATTTTGTGGTAAAAGCCTTGGCGGCCGCGATACCCGAATAGGACCTACAGTTCATTCTAAGCCTCCTCCGAACGACCAATGGATTTTTATGAGGAGCTTTATTTCATGTCAGAAATACACTCGGAGGGTTTGGCATTCCCTGCCGAAGTATTTCTGACATATCGAGTGTATTTCTGACATATAATAAAGCATTTTCAAACAAATCCAGCAGCCGTTCAGAGCCGGCTTAAAATAAACTGTAATTTCCTCCATTTGTTGGTAAAAACATCAAGACGCAAACCACAAATTGGAGGAAGAGCTGGGTCGAAAATCGCTTCTCCGGTATATATATAATATATAAAAAGCAATCAACAAAAGAATGCACGTGTTTTATACTCAACGTGCAATATTCTAATCACCTCAGCGAGTATATTTACATATATTTGTGTTTACGGTTGTTTTACGTGGTGATTTTTGTAAGTTTTCAGCAATTCAATTCATTCAATTCATTCAATTCAATTGTTTTTCGTACAAAATCATAGTGTCAGGCGTTAGTGTGAACCATGATATATATGTAAAAACTAAAAGTGACTTTTTCGGCTTTTGAATGCAAAACATGTGTAAATACATACATATGAACGTTTCTACAAATGCTAAGTAGAAAAAAATTTAAAAGTTTATGTACTTAGAGGAGCGTTTACCTCCGTGGGCGTTCTACTCAGGTAACTGCACTTCTGTGGCATAACTCACAGCTGCAAGTGAGGCTGGTGAGGTTTGTGATTTATACAACTATTCAGGCAAGAAAGCCCAGAAAATGTTCAAATTTTAATTTAATTTGAAAGGAATGGAACGTTTACTCTTTCTTTTTCTAAGATTTTACAATTTAGTATTTGCTTGACAAACCATGAAAGTGTTCATCGTATTCAAAGCATGAGTAAGCCAATAAGTTAATTTTGAGTTTTACATATTTTATGAATTACAAGTAATTTTGAAGTGAAGCAGTTTTAATTAACCTCAAAGAAGTAAAGTTTTTGATTAGCAATTTCATAAAATTATTTTTATTTAACTCTTTACGGCGCACTACAAGAAATTCCTAAAAATTAATTACAAATTTTATTTTATTTCATTCATTTGAGTAGATTATTTAAGAAAATATAAAAAGAAAAATTTTATCCTGGCAGGATTCTGTTCAAGGATGTGGTACAATTTGTTTACCACCGCGCATGGTGTGCACGGTTTATTTATGAAATTCTTTGAAGCAGGTTTTTGTTTTGCTGAGACAATGCGGCACATTGCAAGTAGAGCACATCCATTGAGTCCTTCTTTGGTGTCCTGTTTTGCTGCAGTGTGCACATCGATGTAAAGTGGTTCTGACTGGTTGGTGGGATGATGAGGATCGTATGCTTGGATCTACAAACGGCTTATTTTTTTGTATGCGAACTTTAGGTTGCTTTTTAGTTGAACTTGGGCCTTTGAATGAACAAAGGCTTGAAACTAAATCAAGTTTGAAGTCCTTGAGTGGTGATTGGTATCCTGTGTTTTTCGCGATCATAAAGGCGACATCAAGAAAGTGAAAAAATACTCGGTGCCACCATTTGCGGCTTTTTCTATTTAGCTCGTAGTATTTTTTTAGTTGATCCAACTTATCAACGTTGTTCATGTGCATATTATAATCGTGTATAATATCGGGTTTTTCGATCTCTTTTAGAGAACCATCACTTTGGCGTTGGTTCACCTTGACAAATTTATTTGGATCATGGAAGTTAGATAAAGCTGTAACCGCTCTTTTGTCAATCCACTTCATAAATAATAAACCGGAATCGCTGATTTGCCAATCATATTCCCCTCTTTTTAATTGTTTATCAGGCTTGATATCAGTAGGGAGGAATTTTCGTGTATGTCGCACTGTTCTGCAGCTATTTATCATCCGTTTTTTTAGTTCTAGAACTAAGGTGTATGAGGTAAAAAAATTATCGAAGAAAACCTTATGGTATTTTTCTCCAAAATCTGATGTTGTCGGTATAAATCTCAAAACGATGAACATAACCGCTGCTATCACACAACATCCATGTTTTGAATCCCCTTTTTATGGGTTTCTTTGACATATAATGGATAAGAGTTGAACGACCTATAAATGTTTAAAATCCTATAGAAAACAAATTTGGCTATATATATCATTGTATCTTCGAAAGTACCTTTGAATCTCATCATTGATTCATCTACTACAAGATACTCGCCCGCATTGAAGCGCAGTTTGAACCTTTCTTGCACCATATCCAAAAACGGTTGAACTTTGTAGAGTTTGTTGAACTCCGGTGATACTATTTTTGGCATAATAGAAGTATCGTTCAAATGTAAATGGCTTAAAATCCAGAAAAAACCTTTTTACAGGCATTAGTTTAGATATATAACTGTCGTTCAATTCTGGACGCGATGACCCATAGTCTCGGTAACTGCTGGGGGGTTTTATTCCCATCAAAAAGTTTATTCCACAAAAGACACGAATTTCGGACGCATTTGTCGGAATGTATGACTTGCCAGATTGTTGGGCATACAAATTCGTTTGGAAAACTATATGTTCAATAATTTCCGACGTTATTATCGATTCAAAAATTGCGAAATTGTTGTGGGAAGACATGCTTTCGATAATGTTAGTAGGTCCCTGCTTCGCGCCAATAAATACTTGCGTTGACTCCGTAGAATTCTGCTTATTACACTTGGGTGGGACAAACTGTTCTTCGATATTTATTAGATCAGCTAAAGGACCTCATCTTCGGTATCATAAACTTCTTGAGAACTATGCGTTCTGTTACACCTAAGCTCATTGCCTTCAACAATGCCTTCTTCCTCATTTTCTTCCGCAACGATGCTATCAAATATTTCCTGAATGTTTTGCTCATCGAATAAATCAACATCGGCTACGATTGACTCAGCGTCTGATGGAATTTCTGCGAAATCAATTTCATCATCGATGGTTTCCAATATATAGGAGATATCACTGTCCTTAAGTTTATTAGCCATTTCTGTGGATGCATATGTACATACGTATGTAGCATGCGCAGTGGTAAAATATATATACCATGAACTTTAAATACTTACCATATCAATAACTGTCTTTGTTTTTATGTCATCGAGTTAGAAATAAGTTCACCTAAACTTTATTTATTGAAAAATTCAGCAGACTGACGCCGCAATTGGCGCCTTTCACAAAATTTGATAAATTTCGAGGAACACTCCCGACAAGTCCTATTTTTACACATTTTATGCATAAGAAAAATATATACTCATCTCCTTTTCACACTTGATATAATTTTTTTTTTTTTTTTGAAAATATACCTTTAAATTTGCTTATAAAATTGGTATGAGAGCAATACCATCGCTCACAAAATATAGGTAAATTATTTAAATAAGTGGTACAGTTTTCATACCAGCGGAAGAGTTAACATGATTAATACTACTTGGGCGTAAGACTGGACTACCACGGAGACTCTAGGAACACAAACTGTTGTCAATTACTTGGGTGTAAGACAGTAGTACCAACTCAGCAGACTTATGGCCAACACAAGGGTACCGACATAGGAAAAACGGAAGCATTTGAAAACAACAATGAAAGCTTTAAAGTAGAAGAATCGACGTAAAGCCCTGGAAAAAGTTTATCGCACAGTTTCTCTGAGAGTAATTTCGGCATTCCGTGTAGTAAGCGTAAGTACAACTGCTGGCGTATTCAGGCGATGTTGATATTATTGGTCTCATTGGGCGGGAATCACTCTTGCCTACAAGTGCGTATTTGGATTGTGTAGGCAAATGAAAAGTAAATTCTTTTTCCGACGACTACAGATCAAGCGCCAAAAACTGCTTTTCATTCCTTCCAACTCAATGATGCAGAAGCGTGGTCGTTGATAACATCTGATGAATCGGGAGTTTTCTAAAGAAAGATTTTAGGTATGTTTCACGGTAATTTCTGCTTAATTATCGTGGGCGCCACTTACTACATGATTATAGTCGAATTAACAATGGCACGCTTATCGTGGAGGAGAGGATCGGAGAAATTTTATACGTCGTCGATCGCTACTAGACCCATTGTTCGTTCTCGATTTATCTCTACAACTCGTTCGAAGAAACTCTTCCCAAACTAATATCATGGTGTTTTATGATGTTCAACGTCAGCTTACACAGCTGCAAAAGTTTCTCACTAATAAAATCCATTCAGTGCGTTGATGAGTGAATTTACTAAGTGAGTTCTTGTGATGCGGCGTATCAGGCATTCGCATTTGAACGTGTACTGAGACTGAAAGTGTATCGATAAGACTCATTTATCCAGGAAAATGAAAATGAAAAAAGAATATGAATGTGAGTTAAATAATGCTTTAAGAAACCTAAACACCTCATTAAACAGCTGGAGCTGTAAAAACGTGCTAAAAAGGAATAAAGAACTCCGTTAAGCAATTATCGTTAATCAAACGTCACCATCAAATTCTGGAGTTGCCTAAAAGCACGTAAAGCTTTCAAACTTTTTATTTTCGCTGTGTTCATCGTCTAATGTATGCTCGCTTCTCACAACTGTTGCTCAGTATTAAATTCGCTGCGCAGAAGTTTACTATGTGTCGTGCTAAATGCCAAAAAAACATATGTACGTACATATTGTACATACCACCACCTGTAGTGGGATTCACAATTCTTTCTTAACGATCTTCAAATCAAAACCTAAAGACAATTATAACGTATGGCTATTCGCTATACAAGTACATGGTTTAAAGCTATTCGCTATCGCTTGCTTAGTTGAGGTCGTTAACTAATCGTTAATTTGCTAATTAAGCGAAGAATATTGTGTAGTTATTAGCGCCATCGATGCAAGATTTGTTACTTTATTTAGGTTAAGATAAATAAAAAATAAGTTAAAAGAAAATATAAATCGGGAAATAATTATAATAATAAAAATAAATTAAGAAAAATGTGTTGTCTTCAGCCAACAGTCTTTATATCTTCCATGACCCTAACAAATTTATTTCAAAATGCAAAATTCGGTTTTAATGATTTTCAGTTTGACTATATATTTCAATTTACGTGAGTAGCACACGAAATTTCACACCTTTAGATGTTTTTTGTCGAATTTTTGATCCAAATCCTCATTTCTGAACGAATCACTTGTATTAGGTCTATATTATATAATCCTCCGATTTCGATGATTTTCAGTTTCAATATTTAGTAGAATATTCATGCGCAGAACCCAATATTTCACACTACTAAATGCTGTTTTGGCGTATTTCTTACTGAAAACCTCATATATGAACGAATCGGTTGTATCGGAACTATATGATATACTCTTCCGATTTCGATGACTTTCAGTATCAATGTTCAAATAATTATATGTGAGTAGAATACCGAATTTTATGTTCTTAACTTGAAGTATTTATGACCCAAAATTCCATATCTGAATAAATCGGTTGTGTGGGAGCTATATAATATAGTCTCGTGGCTATGTAATATATACTGTTCCTTACAAATGATAAATACTATACAAAAATACACCGCACACTAAGCTTCCTTGAAATATCTCGAAAACTGATAGACTAGTTTGCGTTCAAAGAGACGGAAATCAACTCAGCTCTGCTCATAAATTTCGGTGGGGTTATCTCTTCCCCTTTTGGTACTTACATAGTTTGGACCAAAGTTAACATACCATTTCATGTACACGAAAGATATAAAAATGGCTTTTGAGTATTTGCGGGAGATAGCATACCATTCTTCAGTAAGTTGAAGTTTGCTTCTAGAAATGGAAGATCTTTCAGTTTGAATGCAACTGAGTTTTGAAATTTATGTCGATTAACCGCAGATTTAGTTGAATAAATCTTTTCTCAACTTAATGTCTACTTAGAAACAGGTAACTAATGCAATATTTAAGTATTTTCCAATTCTTAAAGGTTCTAATCGTGTTAGAGAACAATGGGGATATTTATGATCGCCTATATGAGTATGCTCCGGTTTTGAAACCTTCTGTAGGTTGCCGCATCTTCTCATATAATTTTCGACCATTACCGTTGCGGCCAGCTTCTCAATCTCTTCATACTCACGCATTTCGGCCTCTTTAATTTTTTGTCTACAAATGCGTCTCCCTTCTCTATCCAGGCGGATGTATAATTTCGCTACTAAGAGATAGAGTCCGAATCGATATTAGTATGATCGAGTTGCGCGTTTTTCGTTCCGAAGGAAAGGAATCTGATACTGCTGATAATCATATTTCGTGCCCGGCTTAGTCGATCAGGCTCAGCCCAAATAGATGTTTGTAGGCTACCCAGAGCAGAGGATACTTGGTTGAAGACCGGAAGTCATGAGCTGCTTGAACAATATGTAAAATAATCGTTTCTAGCCACTCCCAGCTGAAGGGTAGTCGAAAATTTTTATCACTTGCGTGAGCTTCTGCACATTGTTCTATCCTCTATATATACGGAGTGCAATAAATATTGGAAGTTCTAAAAAAATTTGTTTAAATTTTTGCATTTTGTAATACTCGTACATATGTATAAGTAGATATGTGATCTTTATCTCAAGATTTTAGTGGTCATGGCCAGCATAGTTTGGAAAGTATAAAATATAACATGCTTTTGAATGGTAAGCTTTGTAATTGTTAGTGCAAGCGAGGAAATTCGTAAGTTAACAATTCGATTAACAGTGTCGGTAAAAGTTACTGAATTCCACTGATGACTTAAAATGCTTCATAGGGTGAATACAGCGCGCAGCGATGAAGAGGTTACCCCATCTTCCATTCAAACTCCTACAAGCGGCGAAAGGACGACAGAAAAATGTTTCGATTTTACGAGTATATGTATGTAAACACATTTGTATAGATGTCTTGTAGCTGCTAACGATGTTCCACGGTATACGACTACTCTCATTGAGTCGCTGTGACTTTTTTGTTTATGCCACGCCAATTGATCTGACAAATAACCGCCTCTCAGATAACATTGGCATATACTAGACGGGAAGGTTGGATTAACAACAAATTTGTTGCTAAGAAGCCTCGCAGATATGTAGATAAACAGACACAGAAAAAGGCATAAATGCAGGAAGGAAACGCGGTAGAGTTACGCAGCGTGGCAACTGAGTTTCATCTAAGTTTTATCTGGTTTTGTTGTTGCGAATTTTTTTTCGTTATTCCGCAAAGAAGATGTTACATGCATCTTTCCAGTTCTTTGCAAAAATATCTGAATAGATCGGTTGGTAAACCATTGTCCCCGCCGCTAGTTGGCTTTCAGACAAGAATCGCTATTCGTACTTCGTCATAGTCGGATAACACTGGCCTACACTCATTTTGGTTCCTAAGATTTTAGACCTGATTTTGGGTATATTTTGTGAGCTGATACGAGAAAATTAGTCACATTTTTCATATCAGCTCTTGTTTTTTTTTTTTCAATAACAAAGAATGCAGAATACAAGCGAATTACCGTGTCATTAATTGGTTTCCGTTGATCTTTCATTATATACTCACCACATATGTAACAAAACATATCAGGATCGTTAATGCAACATCTCGACTTACTTTCCACACTAATTTTATACGATTAATGTCATAAAAGTCGTTATAACATTGACTGATTTCGAATAAAACCAGAAAAAAGTTAAAATAAGAATCGTAAGTAAACCAGAGCTGTCAGCTGACATCTAGTAGCAGCAATGTAGTTCATACTACCTACCTTACCGACTGCAGATGTGAACAGAGCTGCACCAAACCAAAATTTTTTTTTGTAGGACAGTGTAATTTAATATCTATTTCATAATTATCGATTAGGAATTCGAGTTCGCCACCTCCGGATATTTATATGTTCGCGGTAGTAAATTTCACGAGAATCTTTCCGTCCATCGCACTTCTTGGACCCTGGTAATGTCAGGCTTTAATCGTGCGATACATCAACCAATTGGGCAATGACACCTTCCTAATCAAAAGACCGAATATTCGATGTGTATGCCCTAAAGTCATTATACTTTGTACGTTTGCCGTAGACGTCACCTAAAGTGATGCCTCTCATCCGATATTGTTTTTGTCTCTTTTTAATTGGAGCGGATTCTTACGTGGTGAGTCCCACACCTAGCGTACAACGTCGCTATGCGTGTAGTTATAAATCTATATAGCAAACCGCTTGAAGCAGCCACAAGTCCGATATACAGATACTGCAGTAAGACTTCTTAAACCCTTAAACCGAATATTCTTGAGTGGCATCACTAAAACTCCCTCTCTTTTAATCGTGACCACATGACTCCAAACATATTGGTTACCGCATGTTGCTCAAGGGTTGTTCACATTTCACGGATGTGCAAGAAAAAATCTAGAATAGGAATTATGTATAGCCTTGAAACTGCCAGTAATATTAGCTTTAAATGATAAAAGGCGGAAAAGGAATTTTTTACTGGCGATTCAAGTAGAAAAGATTTTGTAATTAATAAACTCAAACTCTGGAAGTACAAGGGTCCTTTGATAAGTTAGTGACTTTTTGAATAAAATATATTTGCTTCGGAAAATAAGCATTTTATTTCCGAACGTAATCGCGTGTTAGCTCTATACATTCAGTCCAGTTTAGTTGTTACAATTTTTCTCTCCTTATAATAGGGGGTTTCAAGGCTTTAAAATAAGCGTTTGTTTCTGTGATGACCTCTTCATTCGACACGAGCCTCTTACCGCACAGCCATTTCTTAAGGTTTGGAAACAAGACATAGTCGAAGTGGGCGAAATCTGGAGAATATGCTGAAGGAGGTAGCAATCATTGGTCCAATTTATAAATTTTTGCCATGCCGATATTTTTTTCGATAAATGCGACCGGTTCTGCTTCAAATCTCTATCGCTTCTGTCCAAAAGCTCTGAATAACATTCACCGGTAATCGCTTTACCCTTTTCAATGTAATCCATGTGAAAGACATCCCAAAAAACTGTATCCATGATCTCGTTGACCGACAGCCCCATCTTGGCTTTCTTTGGCGCACGTTCACCCGGAGAGCCCTACTGTCTTGAATGTTCTTTGGTCTCTGGTGCGGTATGGTGGAACCATATTTCGTCTAGTTCGTAGTAGTTCGCCAGTTATGGTCGTGTGTCAGCATTGGCGACCCCTACACCGCGGATAACTTTTTCATGTCAAAATATCAAAGTAAAAGGACCCGCTCGGTTAATATTTCTAAAGCCTAAGCCATCTTACGCACTTTTATTCTCCGATAGTTCAATATCATTCTTTGGATTTTATTTACAAACTCTTTTGGGTGATCTGAACGTTCGCTGTCACTTGTACTGGTATCATCACTACGGAACTCATTAAACCACTTCTGAGCTATTGAAATTTATGATACAGAGTATTTATCAAGTTTTTCCTTGGTTTCGGTGATGGTTTTTTGAAACAAAAGTAATGCTTAATCAGCTCACAAAATTCACTCATCATTCATTCTCAAGAGGTAATCTGCTTTCAATGGATGTCAAACTAAATGCCCCAGCTTGTCAACAGTCTATTAATAGAGAACAGTTAATGGGGGCAGTGTTGTATTTACAGTAACTGCGCTGCAAATCCGAAAAGTCACTGACTTATCAAACAGCTTTCATAAACTAAGCTTTGGGAAAGTCGCCTTAAAAAACCGAGTCGCCACTACTAAGCACTTTTTTCTCTTCAGCGCCATATCATACCAACAATTATCCACTATCTATAAATAGACTACCACATTTTCCTCCGTATAACACGTTAGCGGGCCATTTTTTAAATTAGAAAGCTCAATTTTCAGCAAAAAAATCGCCATATAGCAATACATTCCCTAACTGCCGAAAACTTTTGCAATCATGTCGCTGCCAATCACAGCCTTCGATAAACTTAGTTATCTTCTTGACCGGCAGGCAGTCCAGCAAAATGTAGCAGCGTCTGCACACCCACGAGAAAGCCATTCATAGTGCACGCATACATATGCACATATAATTAAATGGGCCACGCACAGAAGTAACTTAAATATTTAATAACACAGCAAATCACCAAAATGACCAAACTAATTTTCAAATATTTTTAAAATCTTTTATTTTCAACATGAAGCAAAGTTGAAATAAAATTTTTTATTATAAAGTAAATACGGGGTACTTAAAATAAATTAATTTTCTTCTAACATTTGTAATTAATATTTTGCTCAATAAATCATATGCCCAAAAATTAAATTTATTAAATTTTTGTTAAGCTCAAGGGTTTTAATATTTATATAATTAATTTTTTTTTTTGTTAACAAATTATATTTTATTAATTACGAAATTAAATTTTTAGTACACTTTTGTTTTGCTCTTCTCTTTTCATCTTCTTGCTTCACACTTTTTATTCAAATCACAGTTCAGGTAGTTGTTGTAGCGGGTAGCTGAACCCTGAGACTAGTCTAAGCTACTCAGGTCATCTAACGGGTGGTCCTCTCACGAAATGTCCTAATAGCACTGAATCAATCAAGAGCATTTGGTACGGTCAACCACGCACTGCTACCAGCGGACATTGAGGAATCCTCATTACCGCGCCGAAGTTGTAGAGGCGGGCGATGGAGGTTGACTTTCGAGGTCAAAATTCTAAGCATCTTAAAATTAAACAGGCAGTTCCGCAGGATGTTTTGCTCTCCCCAACGCTATTTAATTTTTACTTCTCAAAGCTCCCTTCACCATCAGAGGGTATTTCCTTGATCTAATGCGCCGTTGAAAGTCAATTGCTATCTCGACGACCTTTACCAATTTTTTACCGCACAAAATTACAGCTGGCGAAATTCTCGTCCACACCTTTTCCCCAGCTGGACGAAGGAGTATCGGTTCGAACTTGATGTGAAAGTCGACAACGTAAAAATGCCGAAAATAAATAACCCCAGTTACTGGGGGTCCCATTCGACAGTCGGTATTCCTCCGGCAATCCGCATACGACTGCAATTGCCACTTACGTACATAGACGCAACAAAATACTCGAATCGCTAGCCAGTAGCAATTAGGGAAAAAACAACTAAACGTGATCTTTAAGACAAATTATCATATTTTTTTGACAATTCGGCGAGTTCACAGTATAACTAGAGCATTGGAGTTGGATTCCAGGCCCAGCCGTGCCATATCTATTAGTGGGCATTGATTAATTACATGTATATGTGTAGCTGCACTCATTTATCTTGATCTCTGAAACTAAAATTCAAATGGCTGGTGTTGCACTAGAAACTTCTCTTTCTCTTTAAAGTGCTGTCAAATGATTTAAGTACTACGAGATAAATTTAACATCGCCAAATGGCCACTCAGACAAATTTTCAAATAGTGAAATTCAATTTCATGAAATATTTTTAGATGACAACAAGTGAATTTCAGATTTGTATGCTTCTCATCTATGTTATGTTTGTTGGGTTGCACAATTCACCACATTCACCGTAAAATAACTGACCTGTCGTCGGGATGGCCTGGCGCCTGCCTATCATCGACCTCTGTAAAAAGCAGCTGAAGGGAGATTGAAAAGTTTAATTAGAAAATTTCAGAGAAATTCAACGTTTTCGTTTTCATTGGCGTTTGAGGGATTATTAAGAAATCCATTACGAATATTTAGTCCACTTTTACCAATGATATGAGTATACTATCTTACGCGTAGCGGCATAGATAAATTATGTAAGGATTCTAAAGATAAAACTCGTCACGCGCAGAAATATATTACTTTCGTATACTAAATTTTAATATAATTAAATTTAAAAACATTTCTATAGAGATTTCTTCTTCTTCTTTGGCGTAGGCATCTCTTACGTGATCATATCCGAATCAGCAATGGCGCAAAACTCGTTCATTATCTTTGCTCTTTTTCACCAGTTAGAAATACCAAGTGAAACCAGATCCCTCTCCACCCATCCAATACTTTAAAATCTGGAGCGCTATCATCCATTCGTACGGTATGACCTAGCCAGCGTAGCCGCTGTCTCTTGATTTGCTGAACTATGTCAATGCCGTCGTATAGCTCGTACAGATCCTCGTTCCATCGGCTCTCGAAAACTCCTCATGCCGACTCATCGATTCAATTGGCTAATCAGTCCATAGCAGCACCTGATTCTGCGCAAGCCTGATTCTGCGTTGGATTTCAATGCTGATATTCTTGGTGTTGTTAATACTGGTTCCTAAATAGACGAAATTATCTACGATTTCGAAGTTATGACTGTCAACAGTCATTGCGATGATTGTTTATTTGATGACAAAATATATTTCGTCGTGTCTTCATTCCGTACCAGACCCATTCCCTTCGCTTCTTTGTCTAACCTTGAGAAAACAGAACTTGCGCACCTAGTCTATTTAGCTTTGCAGCTCGTTCCAACATCAAATTGAAGAAATCACACGATAAATAGTCATAGCTGTCTGGAATCTCGTTTGGAACCGAACGACTAGGAGAGGTTTTTCCTAATTCTGACTGCGCTTCTGGTATTACCAAGGGTCAGTTTACATAACCGTATGATTTTTGTGGGCATATCAAATTCAGAATTAGCGGATTAGAGGTAATACCTTATCGTGCTGCCGAGAGCAGCTTTAAATCTATGGAAAAGTGGTGTGTATCGATTATTTTCTCCTGAGTCTTCTTCAAGATTTGGCGCATGGTGAATATGTGATCAATGGTGGATTTTTTGACGTCGAAGCCGGCGGTGCTCAACCTCCTGCCCAGACGACCGAAGGGCGCGCCTGATGGATAAATGTAAAATCCAACAGACCGGTGACCAAAGACCAGGTACAGCACGGACTGTCCTGACTGAATACGAGACCGATCGCGGAAGGTCGCTGCTACACTTGCCTCCTACACTGAGCGGCTACAGATGCTGTAAAGTAATTTTAGATTAAGAAACATTGAGAATAAAGAGATTATTTATAACTTTAAAACTCTTAGTAAATATTTTTATTTATATAAAAAAGTGAGTGAGAAGAATCAAAGCAGGCGTAATGAGAATAAAATTCGTTACGCGAACATCTGAATGGGTCATTCATTTCAAATTTGTTTTGCATAAAGACAAGGAAAGGGGTCTAAAGTACCTAGATTGGCTTAGAGGGACACTGAAGTTATCCTAAGTAGAAATGGACTATTAATAATACATCTTATCAGCTCAGTTAAAAATAAAACTCTAAGCATCTCTCGTCGACTCTGGAGATAGGCGTATTAATAAGCCTTTACCATATCTAAGGCCACACTGATAAGGGTCGATCAGATTGTTGTTGGCCTTACTCTTTCACACAATCACTAGATAGGACCTTATATGTGATATTAATTAGGCTACTCTCACGGTAATTGGCGCAGACCATGGGGTCTCAATTTTTTTTTTTTTTTTTTTTTTTTTTTGATTGGGCAGAGAACAAATAGGTTCCATTCGTCAGATATGTTTTCATCCGACCATATTATGGAAGAAGCTGATGCATGTTCTTTGCCAGTTCTTCGCGGCTCGCACCGCATTGTTATTTTTTAAGCGGGCAATCGCTATTCGAACTTCTTCATAGTCTGTGGATGGCAAGTTATGAATATTAGTAAGTACTTAATCCTAAAATCGCTACAGCACTTATAAAGTGTCAGTTATATATATTTATCAAAGTACTTCAATATCAAGAAAACAATATTTTCTTATTTGTATTATAATGAATTTTAATTTTATTAATTATGAAATTAATTCTTTCGGAATAAACAAATTACTTGGCGTAATTATAAAAAAATTTAATTAATTTTAAAGAAATATGTTAAGCAAATATAGCACTTTTCTTGTTAATATCAGCTGTTTCTCAAACTATGAGACCCAATTCATCGCTGCTTATAATCCTTATGCTCCTTTCTTTGACATTGTAGAGAACTTCCTTACGCATTTGCTCGAGCTCAAATCCACCATATTGCTGCACTGTTTCCTCATTATTATCCTCCTGCTTCACGCCATTATTCTACACCTCACGCTCTATCAGTAATTTACCATCCACATCTCGCGATGCGGCACTCTTCAATTGTGCGGCGCTTATATGCTAATTTTTGTGATTACCGTCAAATTCTCATATTGTTTTCGCATTTCGGTGAGTTCATGGCATAACTGGAGTATTTCCTCTTGGGTAGCGCCCAAATTCAATAAAATCGAC
This sequence comes from Neoceratitis asiatica, assembly GCA_030068015.2. NCBI lineage: Eukaryota > Metazoa > Arthropoda > Insecta > Diptera > Tephritidae > Neoceratitis > Neoceratitis asiatica. Next base: position 49,529,141 of record CM061528.1, on the reverse strand, counting down.
AAATTATCTGCCAATATGGTGATGATGAAACGTTGCTCGGCGTATGTGGGTACATACTTGCTTATGTTGTCTGTAGATGATGACGAGACGTTCATCTCTCAGCTATTTGGATTTCAGACCCAGCCGTGCCATATCTGTTAGTGGATCGATCACGTTGAGAGTTTTGTCAAGGAAAATATTTGCATTATAGCCGAGACGCATGCCGGCATTTAAGTAATGTTGATAATTTTGCTGTAGAAAGACTAGCACAGTGCCGGCGTTAGAGATGCGCAGCCTTTGGCCGAGTATACAGCTGAAGAGGAAGTCGCCATCGACATTCGCCTTCTCGTTGATGTGTACGAATTTTGACAGTTTTTGCTCATTCAAGCCGCAATCAAAGAGTACAGGCGCAGCCATAACGGTTTTGTTGTTGTTTTCGAATTGTAATTACTGAAAGCAAAGAAAAAATTCTAAGTTAGTTATAAAATAAATTTTTTGTAAAATTCTACAACTATTAATGCTAAATGAAAAATACAACGCATAGAATCCCCAACTGGAGAGTAAAATTTAAAAAAATTTTGCCACCAATAAATTTAACAAGCGTATTCCAGCCCGGTAAGTCAGTTTGTGAACCCCATAGTTTCCTTTCTTTACATTCAAGTCCGCACATATATACAAGTACATAAATCCAGTCGGAAAATTCAACAACGCCAGACACAATCTTTTAATTTATTTTGTTCTTTCGGCGTATTATTTGTTCTGTGAACTTTTGAATGGCCTAAAGGCACGGAAGTATGTATATTAAATATGTCAATAAATTAATTGCTGCAGTAGCATGAATAAAGTATCATATAAAGTTTAACACTTTTCTAATTTTAGTTGCCGATTAATAATTTTCTTTAATATGTAAAGGGTTATTCACTTAGTGCATTCAAAACTGTAGCCTTGTATTTTGATATCTGTCCAACTTAACTGCCAAACCAAACATGTTTTGCTTTAGTTGATTTTAGCTAAAAGTCAGGCAGTTATGAAAATGGATTGCTTAGCAACCGCACAACTCCTTCACAACTTCAAAAATGATGATTCAAACTCGGCCAAGTTTTGCGCTTTAAGAGGAGATTATGGTGCACATAATCGTCCAACTAGAGTTAAAAAACTTAAAAGAAATTTTGAAGAAATTTGAAGAGACTGGACTGGTTACAGATATTGTAGGCTCTGTTCATTATCGTCTTACTCGTTCCACCTCAAATATCGTTGCTGTAAGTGAAAGTGTAGCCGACAACTTGAATGTGTCTATTTCTCGACGAGCTGAGGCTTTCTTAACGCACATTGTGGCACATTTTGCACTTAGACTTACACCTACACCCATATAAAGTCCAGCTAACACAGCAACTGAAACCAGCTGACCATTAAATTATTAAAGCATGGTACTTATGGATACTTGGCTATGGATACTTGGCTACAACAACAAAAAATCATTTCACATAGCAAAATTACTATATAAGATATTTTCTGTAAAGTAAAAAGTTTTTTCTCAACAGCTTTCGCCACAGAACTTTGCTAACGATTCCTGCACAGTTGGAAAAAGTTTTAATGAACAATTTAAAAGTACTTTGATAAAAATATTTTGAATCTATTTATTTTTTTCCAAATTTAATACATTTTCCAATACAAGTAAAATTTTCGAAAAAATTGTAGAATATTAAGTAGTAGAAATATACTTTCTGCGTTTTTTTACTGCAACTTTAGCATTAGTAAACCTAAGTTTTGAACTTAATGAAAAAAGTTATTTTGCAGCTTTTTATTCGTTTTCCTTTTCTTTCTTTTCTTAATATATTTCTTCTTGAATACCATCTCCAGAAAAAATAATATAATAATTTGTCTACCTTTTCATTTCAGCTGTATGAATTAAGCCTATATTAGACTCTAATAGAAAACTTCTGAGAGCTTTACCGTTGATGGAATTATTTTTTTAAAGGACAATAGAAGGTAACAAAAAAGTACGCGTCTTTAGCTTGCAAAAAGTTAAAAGAATAGGAGCACATAAAACAGAGGTCTGCCTTAACAGAACACTTTCGGATGGCAGTGAAAATATTTTTAAGTAGCATACATACATACACCTAAATATGTATATATATATGTATATATATACGAAAAAGCTTACATTTATGTATGTATATAAATTTATATCTATAAATATTTATGTACATACATACCCACATACATACCCATTATATTTGCTACACTTGGAATATCAATGCTAATGCCAAGCTCCATTCAGCTTTTCGACTTTCACAAAGCTTACCAATCATCAAGCCAGCCGGCTAACTAACCAAACAACCAATAAGTTGCTTATGAGTGTTGTAAAGTAGTCAGCTTTTAATAAAGCGCTACGATTATCCACACTTTTGAAATCAAGTAGAGGCAATATTTTAGTTCTTAGTAAAGAAATTAAAATATTTTCAAACAATTTATGGGAAAATAATAATAAAAAAATTAATTAAAATATATCAAGTGCAAGAAGAGCGCAATCATATGGATGCAAAGATTAAACAGACAAATCACATACCGGGCTCTACGAATTGCGCGGTATATAAAGGTCTTCCGCCAGAATTAAAGCCCTACAAACGAATATGCATAGATGTAAAACCGCAGATGTACTACTGACCCAAATGACCCTTGAACAATATAAAAATAAAAAGAAGGAGAACGGAATATGACTTAACGACAACAGCGGAACTGCCGCAATGTAGCTACCTACCGGCAGTAAGCTCTGCATCACTGCTAGAGGCAACGGAAATGGCTACGTTTGGGCCAAATTCCACAATTTTACTATAATCAGCTGCTATTTAACACCTAGCGATAGCATTAATGACTTCCAATCCAAGCTCGATAATATAGAAGACGCAGCGCGAGGTATTGAAAGAAACTTCGTAATTGCTGGAGACCTAAGCTCGAAAGCAATCGAATGGGGAATGCCAAATACTGACTCCAGAGGTAAACGAACACTCGAAATGGCTGCCCGACTTGGTCTTTTGGTGATTAACACCGGCGCCGCAACGACTTTCAGAAGACCAGGATGCGAGGAAACTACACCAGATATCACATTAACATCAGAGCGTATAGCAGGTATGGTAAAAAACTGGGAGGTACTTGAAGATTACACTGGTAGTGACCACCAATATATATCATTCACAATAGATTTACAAAACCGATCAACACAATACAAAAAACATCGCACTACGCGTAAATGGAACGCATCAAAACTAAACTCCAGCGCATTGATATCCGAAATTGATGAACATACATTCAGCGAGAATAACTTGGAAATGTAAGAAAAACAGTTGAATCTACAATGCTCGCGATCACCCGAGCATGCAATAAAGCGATACCGAAATCAGTAAACATGAACTCAAAACGCGCTGCGTACTGGTGGACAGAGAATAAAGCCCGATTGCGAAGAGCTTGCCTTCATCTTAGGCGTGTATATACGAGAACCATGAGAAGAAGAGTGGCAACCGCAGAAAGGAAAACATATCACGCTGCGAAAAGAGAACTTAAACTCGCAATTGTTAAAAGTAAAAAGGAAAAATGGGAAGAGCTGCGCAACGATTTAAATAGGAATCCATGGGGTTTAGGGTACAAAGTCGTCATGGGAAAGCTAGGTGGCAGAGCACCTCCGCCAGAGCTGAGCGCCTTCAAAATGGACCGAATCGTAAACGCTTTATTTCCGACTCACGAAGAAATAGTGGATGAACTAAATGTTGATGGAGCTCCCACCGAGATACCGCTTTTTACAATTGAAGAGCTGAAGTCAGCAAAAAGCAAGTTGAAGCCCAAAAAATCGCCTAGCCCCGACGGAATACCTGTTGAAGTGCTAAAAGCAATAGCCATCAGCCGCCCCAAAGTACTGCTGGACATGTTCAATGCTTGTCTAAAAGCCGGTGTATTCCCAGAAATCTGGAAGAGACAATCGCTCGTTTTGATTAGCAAGGGAAAGGGGAACCCCGACAGCCCATCAGCATATCGGCCGCTCTGTATGCTGGACACCGCTGGGAAACTGCTTGAAAGGATGATTAAACCCAGATTAGAAGCAGCCATAATTAGCGCTGGCGGTCTATCACCAAAACAATATTGGTTCAGACCCAAGAAATCGACACTAGGTGCCTTTGAGAACGTCACGAGAAGTGTGCAATTAGCTCAACGAGGGTGGCATAATAATAAGAAGATAATTCTATTGGCGAGGTTAGATGTTCGAAATGCCTTCAACAGCGTCCAATGGAAGAACATTATCGCAGCTCTGGAGACCAAGTTCAACATGCCCAAGTACCTCAACTTAATTATAAGCAGCTACCTAAAGGACAGAGTTCTCCTATACCATACAACAGACGGTACCCGCAACCTCAGAATTACGTCAGGCGCAGAACAGGGCTCGATACTTGGCCCTGACCTCTGGAATGTCAGTTACAACGACATATTAAGTCTCAAGATGCCTGATGATGCATACCTAGTTGGATACGCGGATGACATTGCAGCAATAATCACCGCCCGCGACACAGAAGACGCACGAAGGAAACTAAACCAGGTAATGATACGAACCCAAATGTGGCTTGACTCACGCGGTCTCAAATTAGCAACAGAAAAGACCGAGCTGTTACTGCTAACAATGAAGCACATCCTATTAGAAATAAACGTGCACACTTTATCCGACAACCTTAAGACACGTAGGTTCGTCAACTATTTAGGCATAAGATTGGTCCCAAGGTTAACTTATTGGACACAAATGCAACACGCCGCGGAAAAGACCTCTAAAATAACATCTCGACTCAGCAGGCTGTTGTCTAATATCGGGAGACCTACGCAGGAGAAAAGAAAACTACTGATGACGGCAACTATGAGTATTCTACTTTACGGTGCGGAACTATGGGCAGATACTTTAAAGAAAGAAAACCGGCGCAAGAATATAGCCAAAGTCTATCGTACGGCAGCATTAAGGGTAGCTCCAGCATACCGTACGGTGTCAAATGAAGCCGTTCTGGTAATAAGTCGAAATGTTCCTATAGAACTCCTGGCACTAGAGAGGAAAAAAATTCGGGACCTTAAGAACCAAGGAATGTGGGAAAACGCGAGAGACGATCTAAAACTGGATACCTACAATCGATGGCAAAGCCGCTGGGAACAAGGAAATCGCGGCAGATGGACCGCCAGGCTAATTAAGGACGTGAAACTCTGGACACAGAGAAAATTCGGGGATGTGAACTACTTTGTCACTCAGATGTAATCCGGACACGGATATTTCCAGAAATACCTGCACAAAATTGGCAAAGCAGAGGAGCCGTCCTGCATATACGGCGACGGTGTCGAGGACAGTCCAGACCACACATTTTTTAAATGCGAACGATGGAAAACAGAACGAGAGGCACTAGGGAAACTAGTAGGCCCGCTGGTGTCGAGGACAGTCCAGACCACACATTTTTTAAATGCGAACGATGGAAAACAGAACGAGAGGCACTAGGGAAACTAGTAGGCCCGCTGGATGCGGACAACATCGTACCAGTAATGCTGGAAATATATATCAAACTACGTAGAGATCGTACTACGTCAAAAAAAGCGGAACCTGGACGCAGGTGACGAGATTTAATCTCACTACGAGAAAAATGGAACGCCACCCTGAAGTAATGCGAAAGCGGTTTCCAGGGTGGGCGACGGTTCCTTAGAGGAGAGTTTTTTTAGTGACCTGCACGTGGCACATACCATTGTTTGTGACGACACAATGACGATGCGGAAGGCATTTTTCTTCTCCTCACCCGCAAAAAAAAAAAAAATGGAGTGCTTTATTATCAAAAAAAAATTTTTTTAATTTTTGTAATTTTTAAGCAGCAAACGTAAAACGTGCGAAAAACCGCAACATACATACATAAGCATATCTAACACACACCATAAACAAATTTGTAGCAGCTGTAAAGCTGTTTTTTTGGGGAAATATATTAAAAATGCAATGTTAACCACAATTTAAATTGTGTTGAGTGGCCACTGCGCTTCTAATTAATTTAACATTTTTATTGGTAATTGTATTTGTTGAATGTTTCAACTACTGAAATTGACATTTCTGAAAGCATTTGTGATAAGTAGATATGTGACTATATACAGTGTTTGAGAATCGGTCATATTATATTATTTAATTTAAATTTTAAAATAACTTACTCAAATATTCATGCACGGCAGCTTCATAGATTTTGAAAATTTATATTGTTTGATTTAAAATGAAAAATATTTATTATATTGTTCTTCCCCACAAAAGCTTTTGCATGAAATGCATACAAATATTTTTTTTTAGAAGCTTCCTCTCTACAAAATATATTTACGGGCTTTAAAGCATTGCCATCTATATGTATTTAGGCTCTTTGGAATAGCTTTGTTTCCAATCAAAATGATTACTTTCAGAAATCAGAATAATTTTTAATATTTCCTAATTTTAGGCTATGTAAAATGGAATTTCTTACTTTCGTTATTAAACTATTGATTCTGTGCGCAAGCTAATGTTTCAAGATTATCATGTGACTTAACGTGAGGTCGATTTTGCATGAACATTTGATTGTAAAAAAAATTGTTCACGTTGGATCCCACACGATTTATCAATCTCTTAAAAAAGGTTTGTGTCGATTGCTCGAGGGAAATGTTAAAAAACATACGATAACGGTACTTCAAAACACGTCTACGACATCGTGACAGACGGATGAATCGTGGATTCATGCGTATGAGCCTGAAAGTGAACAGCAGTTGGCTGTATGAGAGTTTCAAGATGAGTCAAATCTAACAAAAGTTGTTCACACACGAAGCACTTGAAAGCAAATTCTTGCCCGTTTTTTTTTTTGTTTTTTTGTTTTTTTTTTTTTAACTGGACATGTTGCAGATGTACCACTAGAGCAACGTAGAACAGTATATTCTGGGTATTACACAACCACTTGTTTGCCAGTTGTCTTTCAAAAAATCAGGAAACCCAAGCGCCGAAGAGGTATCATTATTCACTACGAAAATTCAAGATCTCACATATCGACTGAAACAACTGCATTTTATGAGTACTCAAAACATCGATTTGATGATTCATCTAGCGTATAGTCCTGATCTGGCATTGTATGACTTCTTATTATTCCCGTACGTAAAAAATAAACTGAGAGTTCACCGTTTTTCGACACCCGAAGAGACGGTGAACGCAGTGGACGATATAAAGAGGTTGTGACCGAAGAAAAAATAAGAAAATTAACATAATGATTTTGTATGACCGTAAATTGAAATTGAATGAAATAGCGGGCACTCTAGAGTTATCAACTGAGTGTGTATATCATATTATTCCAGAATATTTGGGTATGAGAAAGCTCTATGCAAAGTGGGTGCCGCGCGAGTTCACTTTTGACCATAAACAACGACGAGTTGATGATTTGGAGCAGTGTTTTGAGATGTTCAAGCGTAACAAACCCGAAAATTTACGACGATATGTGATAATAGATGTAACATGGCTCCATTCCGAAGTCCAATCGATGGGAAACTTGTAACAGGCACCTGATGTCTGCATTTTGGGATGCGCATAGAATAATTTTCATTGACTACCTTGAAAAAGGAAGAAGAAAGTCCTGTTTCACCAAAACAATGCACCGTGGTTACAGTCAGTGAAGTCGATGGCAAAATTCTATGTATTGGGATTATAATTGCTTTCGCATCTACCGTATTCTCCAGATCTGGTCCCCAGCGACTGATTTGTCGGAACTGAAGCCTATTTTTAAGTAAAGGACAAATCGTATCACAAAAATGGTATCGAAAAGGTGGACGGTCGCTATAATCAGTGTATCACCCTTGAAAGGTACTATGCCAAAAAAAATTTGTTTTATTATGGTTGCCCGGGGACTTTTCAATTGACCTGTTATATCCCTACATTTTCGCCTTAAAATCCCATTCTATTTTTTACTTAATTTTCATTCTCCAATAACAGCTCATCCATTCCTACCAAGAAATATGAGCTTCACTTTATGCGTGGGTTGTTGAGCCACTCACTGTCTTTGTTAGCAAAATGACAAAATTGTAAAATTGTTTGCAACTGAAAGTGCGTAAAGAGTCAAACTTCTATGTATGCGTGTTTAGATATCGACCAACCGAGCTTTTTTGCCTCTCCCGTCTATGCGTGCCTGAGTAGACATATTGCTCTATGACATTTCAAGTTGCCAAGTTGCTACAGTTAAAGCTAATTGCAATTGTTTGCTGCTCTCCATGGCGTTCTGCCGTTGAAAATTGTTTTAGAATTTAGGTATTTTGTTTTTATGACTTGGAATTTTTGGTCTTGCGGTATTTAAACATTTTGTTGGCGAAACGCCCAATAATTTCAAGGTGTTTTAAGCAAATTAGTGAAGGTGCAAAAGTCTTGTTATAAAGTACAAACACACATACATATATAAAGGCTGAAAATAGAGTCAGCTGAGCCAGCAATGTAGTAAAGAGTTCAAGTTGCTCACTAAAATAAATTAATTTGTCGTAAGGTGTGGTGTACTTAGTTGAGCTTTTCGTCTTTGCTTGACTCATTCACTTCATTTGATTGCTCTTGCATGGCATGACATACTTGGTTTTTTTTAATAAATCCGGTTGAAAAATTTGAAACAAAAAAAATTAAGCTCGAATATTAAAATCTTAATTAATTAAATGATAAGAATTCACTTTACATATAAAATTATAGAAGTAATTTGAAAGGTAAGGAAAAGTTTTATCTTAAAAATACACTTTATACCTAACTGTGAAAGTGAGAAAGTACGGTTAGAATTTGTAAATTATTTGCAATATTTCTTATCTAAAATTCCTGATACCTAATATCGTCAGCAAGTGTCAGATATCTGATATGCGAAAATGGTTTAAGGATTTATATTAAATTATTTTATTTTGATTAATTTCTTTTTTACATATTTAATTTAATTTGGTTTAATATAATTTTTCTTTGCTTTATTTAATGTTATTTAAATTACTTGAAAATTTAAAACTAGTTGAAATTAACGTAATTTGGTTTTGCACATTTCATATGACTTAAATTTAATTTTGTTCTTAAATTCAATTGTTATCTAATTTAATGTAATTCAATTTAATTATTATATTTTCTTTTATTTTATTTGATAATTTTTTTTTATATAATACTTTTTTATTTTACATTTCAAATATTTTATTTTATGTTACTTTATTTAATTTTATATCTTATATTTTATTTTATTAAGTTATATAATTTTTTTAATTTAATTTTATTTTATTTCATTTCATTTATTTAACTTTACATTATCATATTTAATTTTATTTTATGCAATATTAATTCATTTTGTTTACTTCATTCTTACATATTTAATCTATATTGATTTATTAATATTATTTTATTTAATTTAATTGAATTTAATTGAAATTAGTTGGATTTAATGTAATTTTAATTATATCATTTTATTTAATTTACTTACTATTTTAACTAATTTAATATTATTTTATCTTGATTAGTTTTACTTTATTCTATTTTTAATAATTTTTTTATTTTTTTATATTATTTAATTTAATTTTATTTTCGTTTATTTGAATTTATATAATTTTTGCCTGTTTTTGTATTTATATTAATATAATTTTTTGAATAATATTTATTTTTTTAATATAATATTTTTTTATTGTATTTTGTTTAATGTAATTTTATTCTATTTTATTTTTTTAATACATTTTTTTAAATATTTTTTTTAAATTAAAATTGTTTGATCTCATTTTATTTAAAAGAAATCAAAATTTTTTTCTGAAATATTTTATTTTGTTTTCATTATTTTTATTTTGTGAATTTCACTTTATTTCTGGGTATTTTTAATGCGGCCTGTAATTGTTTTTGGTTATAAGTAATGAGCTGTATTCAAGACTTATTTTTGTTAGAAACATTATTTTTTCATTGAATATTGTTATACAACAAAGAAAAAATGGTAGAAGTGACAGCTGTTTCGGAGATCACCACATTATTTCATTTATTTTATTTTATATTACCTTATTTAATGTAATTTAATTAAAATAAATTGAATTTTCAAATAATCAATCAATTATTTGAATTTAATGTAATTGAATCTTAAGTAATTTTATCTTCTTTTATTTAATTTAATATTATTTTATCTTGCTTTATTTTACTTCATTCTATTTCATTTTATTTTTAATTATTATTTTTTAATTTTTTTTATAATAATTAATTTTATTTTATTTACGTTTATTGAAATTTATTTAATTTTAATTTTTTTGTTTTTGTATTTAATTCAATCTCATTTTTTGAAAATTATTCATTTTTTTAATATATATTTTTATTATTTTTATTTAATTTTATTCTCTTATTTCTTTTTAAAATTTTTTGAATATTTTTTAAATTCAATTTATTTGATATTGATTTCTTTTTACATATTTTTTTCTAACCTTTTTATTTTAATTTATTTTGCTTTGGTTTAAATATTTTTATTTAATTAATTCGATTTGATCTTACTTTATTTTAAGTTTATGTAATGTTAAATTTATCATAGCGTTTTTTTTTATCTTATTTTATTCCATATTATTTTATTCTACTTTTTATTTTATTTTTAATTGTTTAATGTAATTTATTATATTTCATTGTGTATATCATTTAATTTTAACTTTTATTAATATGCTTAAATTTTTTATTAACTTTTTGTTCAATTTGATTTGACCGTATTTAATTTTTTTTTGGTTTATTTCATTTCATTTTTAGTTATTTTATTTCTTTTTATTTTATTATTTATTACTTCATAATTTTAAATTTGTATTATTTAAAATTAGATTATAATATTTAATTTTTATTAATTTGTTATTATTATATTTTACGTTTTTCATCTTTTTTATTTTATGTTTATTTAATTGTATTTTTTTTCATTCAGTTATTTCTTCTCATTTTATTATAGATTATATTACAATTTTTATTTTATTTCGTTTAGTTTATTTTATTTTAATTGATTTTATTTTGTTACTATATTAATTGAGTTTTTAATTTTCTTTTATTAATTCCTTTCTTATTTTATTAAATATTAAATTATTAAATTTTATTTAATTTTTTTATATAATTTTAATTTTGTTTTAAAGTTAATTTTAATTTTAATTTTAATTCTAATTTAATTTTAATTTTAATTTTAATTTTTATTTTTATTTTAATTTTAATTATAATTTTAGTTTTAATTTAGTTTTAATTTTAATTGTAATTTTATTTATAATTTCAATTTTATTTTAATTTTAATTTTAACTTTAATTTAATTTTTATTTTGTTTTTTATTTTAATTTTAATTTTAATTTTAATTTTATTTTTTATTTTTATTTTAATTTTAATTTTAATTTTAATTTTAATTTTAATTTTAATTTTAATTTTAATTTTATTTTGATATTATTTTTAATTTTAATTTTGATTTTAATTTTAATTTCAATTTTGATTTGAATTTTAATTTTAATTTTAGTTTTAATTTGAATTTGAGCTTGAATTTGAATTTGAATTTTAATTTAGTTTTTCATTTTCTGTTATTTCAATTTATTTTATTTTACTTTGTTATTTTTGTTTATTTTTTATGTTTCTATGTCAACGATGTATTTATGTTTCATATTTATTTTGTATTCACGATGTTGATATTTACATTTCTCCTTGGTTGCAATTGTACAACGGAATTCGTTCATGCATTGTCACGTCCCAAAGAATTCTGTTGTAGGCTGTATCCAAGAGTTTAATGGTTCATTCTTTATTATAGAAGTTGTGAGTTCATTTTCAGAGCTGAAGAATATCCAAAAAAAAAAAAGAATTTTTTCGGAAATAAAGCAAATCAGAAAATCTTAAAACAAAAGTAACTGTTGAAAAAAATATAATTTCAGCATTCGTTAGTCAGAATATTCTTTTCTTTTTCTGTACCACCAATTTATTTGGCACTAAAATTTATAGCCAAAAAATTCTCTTTAATGTTTTGAGTTTATTTCTTGCCTCAACGCGTTATTGATTTTTATAGCATTTTTCGTGACCAAAAATGACCAATTTAAAGCAATAAATTATTAGCTGGGGCTCGTGTTGCCAGCATAAATCCCTTAATACTGCAATATTTTTTAAAAGAAAATATGTGTTTACTACACTGCGTCCGCGATAGCCGAGTGGTTAGCATTGCGTACTGACATTCGGAAGGCCTGGGTTCGAGCAACATTCAAAATGATAGAAAAAAAATTTTCTAATTGCGGTCGCCCCTCGGCAGGAAATGTCAAGCCCTCCGAGTGTATTCCTGGCATGAAATAAAGCTCCTCATAAAAATCCATCAGCCGTTCGGAGGCGGCTTAGAATAAGCTGTAGGTCCCTCCATTTGTTGGTAAAAACATCAAGACGCAAAAACCACAAATTGGAGGAGAAGCTCGGCCGAAAATCGCTTCAGCGGTTACAAAGCGCCATATATATATCTATATCTATCTCTATATATATATATATATATATATATATATATATATATATATATATATATATTTACATATACAATACAATGAGCTGCTTTAAAAAAAATTAATAATATTTTAATGAAGCAGACTGATGTTGGATTTTTCTATCCTATCATGACTTACTGGAAATTCATTTCCGAGAAATAGAAATTGATTTAAATCCAACAACTAGCTCAATGTCATTGTATATCAATGAATTGCATACAAATTTCCAAGGAAGAAGCTAAGAGTTCTCAGTGCTTTCACGGTTTCTGGCATGCACTTCATGCAGAGTTTTGTACACAAATACAAACACATATCATTCTTCCTAAGTAAGTAAGCGAACTGTTGCCAGCAGCTAAAATTAAATGCAACAAGTCATAGCACATGCAGCACATGGCAGATATTCGATTTTCAATATAAATATAAATATAAATATAAATATAAATGCAAGTTTAAAAGAATTATTTTATATATTTTTCAATATATTGACATTCTATTTTACTTTTATAATTTTTTAAAGTAATCAATTTCGCACCTTTTATACTTCTTTAAGCTTTTTTAAGCCTTTTAAGGCGGCAGTTAGCAGGCCGCACTCACTTCGTTTTCTCAGAGCAGCCACATACATACATATACTTATACACTCAGCGACACATCACTCTATGTCTATCCTTTTGTTATGTTTCTATTCACAAATTTAAATATTGCACGGCGACTGCGACAAAAAACTTTTTTCATATACGTAATAACCAGGGAGATACGCATATACATATTGCCAAAAGAGATATTCTGTACTACAAGATTAATATTATTGCAAACGATAAAAAGTATATTTTCTCATATATTCATTGGAACAAATTTTATCGCTCATTTATTATAGATTTTTTTTCTTTAAATGTATGTAGCTCTGTACATGGCTGGCCATTCAGCTAACCGGCTTTCAGCTGGTAGCTTGAACTTAATTACTCACTCAAAGGTAACAAGAGCCACAGATAATGTCCTTTATTTATTTATTATTCATAGAATACTATTTTTGTTCATAATTTATAGCTTCTAGGAGCCCCTTAGTATTTTGTGTGTGTTATTATATAATTCATCATTATTCTTTTCGACTATTTTTTTTGTTTATACGTTCAATATTTATTTTTGGTACTTGTTTTTATAATTGTGTACATCAATCAATCACAATACTGCGTAATATTGTATTTTTGAAACTATTTCCTTGTTCATTAGACAGCTTAGTGTTTATGTGTTATTAATGTGCTAAGATAGTGGGATTATTTTCGAAACTCTAATTGTCAATGAATATAGCAGGTCAATTGAAAAGTCCGCTGTATACCATAGTAAAATACAGTTTTTGTAGTACGATTTGTCCCTTGCTTCAAGCTAGGCCTCAGTTTCGATGATCATCTCTTCATGCGACGAAAATGTCTTCCCAATGAACATCCGTTTGAAATCTAAGAACGAGAAATAGTCGCTCGGGGTCAAAGCTGGAGAATACGGTGGATGCGGAAGCAATTCGAAGCTCAATTCTTCGATTTTTTCCATCGATTTCACTGACTTGTGTCACGGTGCATTGTCTTGGTGAAACAGCATTTTATTTTTCTTCAAATACGGTCGTTTTTCGGCGATTTCGTCCATTAAGCCGTTCAATAACGCTACGTTATAGTCGTTGCTGATGGTTCTCTTTTTTTCAAGGTAGCCAATGAAAATTATACAATGTCATCCCAAAATACAGACGCCATAACCTTACCAGCCAACTGTTGAGTTTTTCACGCTTTGGAGCGGATTCATCGTGTGCAGTCCACTCCGATGACTGTCGATTGCACTTCGGAGTGATATTATGAAGCCATGTTTCATCCATTGTCACATGGACTAATATTGGACGATCGGGTACATCACTTTTTCATGAATATTTGAACATTAAAAAGCTATATACGATCAACCGCAATCTAAACGAAACAACGAGGTTTCATTCACATCGATTACCTCAAAAAGGGTTAAATGATCACCTTCGAGTATTATTTAGAGCTTTTGATATTGATTTGAATCATAAACAGCGTTTGGTAAAAAGAAGTGCTGTTCTATCGAGATAATACATGGGTGCACACAATTCATAAATTGGGCTACGAACTGCTACCTCATCCACCATAATCACCAGATCTAGCCACGTGCGACTATTACTTGTTTTCAAACCTGAAGAAAAGGCTAGGCTGTAAGAGATTAAGAGATCATCACCGAAACAAACGCCTATTTTGAGGGAACTGGAAAAACCTATTATTTGGAAGAAATATCCAAAATTGAAGAAATGGTCCATCTAGAAGAATATATTACTAGCAGACAGATCTTATACATGTTGCTTTAAATAGAAATCGGTAATTTCACGGGAAAAGTGGATACTAATATAATTCTCCACACCGTTATGTACAATTGTTACCACTGTAGAAGAACCTCTGACTTAAGTTTCCCCAAACGCTAATAATATTCACGACAAACCTGCAGAATGGTTATGCGAGTGTGTCATTTTAGCACCAAAAATGAGCAATCCTCAGTCATAAATGAATTATTTTTTAAATCATTCGAAAGAGCCAAATATAAATCCATCGGTTGAATGATAAACACCGATAATCGAGTCTCTGAATTTGGCTAGACTTTAACTTACAACATCGATATTTTAAGTTGATCGAGCAATGCGATGATTCACATGCTTTATAATATCTGTATCCGATCCAGTCTTTTCAAATTTCATTAAAATCTTATCAATTGCTTCAGTAATTGGACGATTATGTGCACAATAATTTCCTCTCAAAGCACAAAATGTGGACACGTTTGAATCACCTTTTTTGTAGTAGGTGTCGACAATTTTAACTCGTTGTGCGGTTGCTAAGTAATCCATTTTTATAAATGTCTGACTCTTAACTAAAACAAAACATGTTTGGTTTGACAGTTAGGTTTGACAGATGTCAAAATACAGTACTGTACATTAAATTATTAGCCGAACGACCATCAAATGCATCCCAATGGACCCAAAACGATTGTCACCGATCATGATTTTTGCAAGAAAATTTTGTTAAGCGGTAAAGCTCACTTTTGGTTGAAAAGGTGTGTTAACAAACAAAATTGTCGCATCAAAACTGTATTGAAGGAAACTTTTGATTGCACTATCTCGTATCGTGAGCCCGTGGCGTGGCCTCCAGTAGCGTGCCATTCCGCGCAGTTCATGAGAATCGTGTCTATTCAAGTTTTGGTTGCCAATTTCAGCTGTTTTTTTTTCAAAGCAATATAATATGCTGAAACTGAAAAAAAAAATGGATTGACAAAATATCTATCAGAAAACGAACAGACTTATAACATACATTATGAAAATCATAACACACCATACTACTAAATAGAGACAATCGAAATAGAGCACAAACTCTTGGCCATAACATTAAATTCTTTGCGTTTTATTTCTTCTTAAGAGTCAGATATTAAAAAAAAAACAGCCTTTATAAGAACAAGATAAAGGTTGCATTATGTCCAGCTGATGAATGTGATTTTAGTGTTGAAATTAGTAGAAGTGATAATAACTTCAATGAACATGATATCGTCATATGTGTTTGTTTAAGAAAATACTATTTTCCCTCATTATGCTTAGTACAGGTATATATGTATGTACATATATGCCTTTTTTAGTCAAAAAAATAAGAAATGATATTGAAGATAATAAGTAAATTTCCTTACTTAAAAAAAAATTAATTAAAATTGTTTTTAGTTTTCTTAAATTATTCATTTATTATTGGGTATTAAACGAAATAAGGTTATTAAGAAAATGAATTAAGAACATTTTTAGCAGAATTTCTACTTGTAGTATAGCGTTGACTAGACCTGCTAGAAGGTAAATATAAATTAATTATTAAGTATTCAATATGCATATGTTAAAGATTATAATCATGAAAATATTTCCTTAAAAGGCTCAAACATAAACATTTTTTCCACCCTAATGGCCAGCTTTAAGTCAAAAGCATGCTTGTCATAATGACTTTGTACTTTTTACTTTCAATAAATTCTTTGAATTGTTTGCAGCTGATTTAGCATAGTAAAACCAACATAAATAGCTAACTGAACTTTTACAAGCACACTCATTCACATACATAGTTAATTGCAAATCATTAGCAGGTGAACTTTTTGACGCCACCGCCGCCACAGTTGCCGCCGCCAACTTAACTGATTTATCGATTTAATTGAAAAGTTGCAAGTATTTATGCAAAGTTTTTTTTATAGTAAATATAAAATAACAATCAATTAATGAACTAACTACACTTGCGTTACGAGTAAAAATAGAGGAGTCAGTCATACAGCAGTGTTGGGGGCACGACATTACCGGTTTTTGTGGTCAGCGTTGTGAGTGCAAGAGGCAGACAAATTATTTTATTTAACATATATATTTTTTTAATATATAATATATTTATGCGATTCATGTATTAGAGTGCATCATCACACGCGATGGCGAATATTTGAATTTGAATTGACTAGAAATCGATCGTTAGATCCGTGTATTTGTATTTTATATGAGAATATTTTTGAATTGAATTGCATACATACGTATGTACATATAAATTTTACTATTGTTTTTGTATTAATTTATTTAGTTCGTGACGCGTACTGAAATGAAAATTATTGATATCGATTTTGCTGAAAAATTCAATTTTTTGCTAAAATAAAACAAAACACTCGCTAGCAGCAGATTAAATATTTAGCACAGCTTGATGCCCAGCCCATGTTCCAGTCGCTTTATTCGTTTATCGATAGCACAGGCGGATTGCTCAAAGGTAGATATAAGTATGTATATCAAACTCTACATGCTGTTCATTGCTCACATATTTATTTAGGTCTATTGTTTGTGAGTATATGCAAGAAAATTAAATAGTGTTAATATGTATTAATTTACATACATAAAAGGTTATTATTATAATCAGGCAATAATTGCCAGAGACAATGGCTTACCGTTAATAACATACATATAAATACCTGATTTACATTTACACGATTTTAAAACAAAAGTAAACAATATGTTACATAAAGGAATAAATAAATAATAAAATAAAAAGTAAACCAAAAACGTATGATCTTAGCGAAATTATATAAATATATATATTATAATAAAAAAATTAAAAACAAATAAATAACGTTGCCACCTATTTAGAAAACTTAATTTGTAAAAAAAAAGTTATTAAAAACTAATATTATATTTAAAAGATTAAAAAACTTTAATATTGACAATATTTTTCAAAAGAGTTGCCACCTTATTTCAAATTTTATTTGTTCTATTTTAAAAATTAATTGAAAATTAAAATTTGCACATATATTAAAGTGAAGAGAGTGAGAAAAGTTTATAGAAAACATTTTTTTGTTGAGGGTTGCCATATGTTTAACATTTTTCACATAAAAAAAATTTACATTTTAAACGAAGTATAACTGTATATATCTAGCATATTAAATAAAAAATATATTTAGAAAGTTTAAACTTAAAAGTAAATTTTAGGAAGTTTGCCATATGTATAAAAAATGTACTTTTCGTTAAATGAGAGGTTGAACGTTCAGCTCTAAAACTGTCTAAGAAAATACTGTTTTATCATTATCAAATTTGCGTAACAGAAATTTAGTTTTTGTGATTCTAATTTCGAAATGTAAATCGTTAACTTAAAACCTATTCTAGAAGAGTTGCCACTTATTAGCTGATTAACATTTTTTTTATATTGATAAGATAATTGAAATACCCTAAACTGGAATTAAAATAAGAAAAGTTAAAAGCGCTCAATAGGGATTTTTTTGATGATGGTTGCCACTTGTTTAAAATTATTTATAAAAAAAATATTTGAATTAAACGAAGTATGATATATGTGTATAGTTATCAAACTGAAATGTATTTAAAAGGGTTGAAAAAATTATAATTTAAAAGAAGTTGTCAGATGTTTGAAAAATATGTTTACAATCAAATTTATATGTATGTTCAGCTCTGAAGCTGCCTGAAAAGATACTGGTCATCTAGTTTTGTTTTATTATTATCAAATAACCTTAAAAGATAGAATTTGAAATACGAATTGTAATTGACGCTATTTTATAGGAAAACATTTTTTTGTTGAGTGCAGCCACATGTTTAAGATAGTGCTTTTTTATCAAATGGAAAAACGGAACATTCAGCACTGAAGCTGGCAGAGAATGTGCTATTAATTTAGTTCCATTAAGAAGATTTATCTTTTATTCATTATTAATAATATTGTTGTTGTTGCAACCGCAACCGACTCCCACGGGAACAATTGCCTCTTACGAGAGGCATGCCTTACCGCGTGTAAATTCTTGAACCTTAACGGGGAATGCTTATTACAATTCGAAAGTATATTCCTTGGCATTTTTTTAAGATTATGTCTTTCAAATTTTGTCCGCGACTATGTCTCAGATGATCCATCCGTTGAGTTCGAGCATTTCGATTGGTAACTGGCGAATGACCGCGTTTTGCTCCAAGGCCTGAATCGAAGCTGGATTGTCCGCATAGACTTTACATATCCCCACAGGAAAAAGTCTGACGGTGTGATATCACACGATCTTGGTGGCCAATCGACCGGCCCAAAACGTGAAATTATCTGCCCACCGAAGTGTTCAATAAATGAGATGCGGCGCCGTTTTTTGATAAATTTTTTTGTTGAAACCAAATATCGCGGAGATCACGAGCTTCAGTTTCGGCTCTTGAATCTCTTCAGATAGCTCTTCGTCCAAAATGCGGCTATTTTGATTGTTTAGATACCCATTGGCCCACATCTCTGAACAAAATTTGGCTCGAAAACGTCGGATCTCTTTGGAAATTTTCGCTTCGCTGTATCGCTTGGGAAGGTCGAGCGGCTTCAGTTCTTGTAGAAGCAGTATTTTTTACACTTTCAATTTAAGAACTGGACGTAAAATGCGTCAAGTCGTTCCATACGTCGGTCCGAGTTGCTGCGAACGGCGCCGAGTCGACTCTCCACGGCCTTCGTGTCTCAGCTACGGCCGTTATATATTCTTCAATACGTCCAGTAGTCTATTCGGTCGAATATTATCCAATAATGAATGCTGGGTCTCAAGATGGGTCATGGTGTTGCGAATAGTACGCTCAGTATGGTAGTTGACCATAAGTTAGGCGAAGCGCCCGAAATACATTCTTTACAGAACGTTAATTTTCGTAATAAAGTTGAATGATTTGTAAACATTGTTCAGGCGTAAGTCTTTCCTTTATGAAATGCCAAACAATACTTAACAAAAAGAACATGACATCTTGACGCGGCTCACGCAAGATCTGTCAAAATAACAAGGCTAATGAAGAAAGTACCTCTGCTTGAATCAGCCTTTATTATTGATATTTTTTTTTAACTATTATTATGCGATTTTATTATAAAAAGTCATCAAATATCAGCTAAAATTTTATGAGCAATTATGGTAATATTTTACACCTCACTGTTTTCATAAATATATGTAGTAATAAATTCTTATATGACAAAATCCAAATTTATGTGTCTTTGTCTTTTGTGAGTGTGTCGTGTTAAACGGCAATTCCCAAACAATTTGTTTTTAGTCGAACAACAACAACAAAATATATATATACTAAATCTTACTTACTCAGCAAGAGCCAGTCAGGGTGAAAGATCTTTTTTGAGAAACACACACACGATGGGTATCGGGTATACTTGTGTATAATACAAACAAATTTTATAAGGTGTCTGTATATAAATATATATGTATGTGTATGCCTGTGGTAAATATTCCGTAATATATATATATATATGGAGTGATGTTAGTTGCTACGCTTATAAATCAAGACCGTCTGGACCGATTTCGATGATTCGCACCAATTCGGACTGAGCGCCGGCCAAACGAATATAAAATCAGATACCGACCTATTCGAAAAAATCTTCATTTTGGCTAAATATTATTCAAATTGGGTAGCTTTACGTTTAGTTTAACATGAATTAGGGAAGTGGACCTGGGACCTAGGCTATTAAGGCTCGATTTACTTGAAATTTGTTACCTAGGTAGTCTTTGCCTAAGTTTACAAAGCGAATACCTTTTCTTTCGGGAAATGAACCTGAGAACGATCTATTCCAAAATATCTTATGATATCTTATGATATCTGATTTATGGATTTTCTAAGAAATATTAAATAGAAGGACGATTGTTACTATGCTTATAATAATACGAACTGGTATTTGCATAAAAAAGAAGAAGATTAAAAACATGAATATTTGTCTCCGAAACTACTCATCTGCTTTTGCTCAAATTTTCAGGGTAGCTTCATTGAAAGCCGTAGAGTGTTCGTGTGAAGGTTCAATAATTTTTAAAGAGCTGCCACCTCTCAAAAAAATATAATTTATTTAAATATGAATAATTCATTAATTAAGAATTACTTGGCCGATTTGATTCACATATTTTTAAATTGTTCCCATCTGCTGGAGGGAGGTTTTTTATGAAAAAAAATTATCTTTTCTCGGGAAAGTTTACGAGTGAACATTTGTTCCAAAAAATCTTATTTATTGTTCGATTTACTTGAAATTTGGCACACAAGTAGCTTTTTGTCTAAATTAAGATAAATACCACGTTTTCTTCCAGAAAGTGGCCTTGAAACCGAAAGATGAATTTTGAATTTTTTTGAAAAGTACTTATTTATTCATCAATACCTATTTTCTAATTGTCGAAGCACTTCTGAATTTCGTTTTTCGGTATGGCCATCAGCTCTTTCTTCGGTTCTGACTTTATCTCATTAATTGTGGCGAAACACTTTCCCTTCATTGGTTTTTTTAGTTTTGGAAATAGAAAAAAGTCGCAAGGAGCCAAATCCGGTGAATACGGTGGTTAAGGCATGAGTATGGTTTTGTTTTTGTCCAAAAAATCACGAATAAGCATTGAGGTGTGAGCTGGTGCATTATCGTGATGCAGAATCCACGCTTTGTTTTTCCACATTTCCGATCGTTTGAGCATAACTTCCTCGTAGTATTCCTTATTAACAGTACAATCTTTTGACAGCAACTCATGATGCTCCACACCATTATAATTAAAGAGAACAGAATTCACCTTTTGCTTTGAACATACTTCGTACATAGGGTTTAGATAGCAGTATTTTAAGAAAATTGGAATTTTATAGTTGGACTACAAATATTGTCTTTGATAGTACACTCGTTTTTAAATATATATATACAGGTACATGTATCGTCTACAATTTGCATCCCCTTTTGGTGTATTCCAAGTTAGTTTATTTACAGAAGTCTATTGTAAATGGTATCATATTTATTTTATGGCAATTTTATGGCAATTTTGTGTTCCACACATGTGTAAGTATGATTTGGTTTTAGGGATTGCTTTCGTAAGTGGCCGGTAAGGGTCAAAGTTCGTTATTGATTTGAAAGGGCCAACGCTGATTTGTTAAATTGGCCATATTACAAAGTAATGGAAGCAATTTCTGCACTTTATATGATCTATTTGGATTTGCTATCGGCATTGCGACTCCTCGTATATTTTCCTTTTTTTCTCTTATTTATTTCAATGTAATTTGGTTTACTTTAATTTATTTTATTTAAATTTAACTTACTTTAATCTAATTTACTTTGGTTTAATTTAATTTAATTGGTTCTATTTATATTATTATACTCAAATTAATTTAATTTAATTTAATTTAATTTAATCATCATTACTTTCCACGCATTTTACTATTATTATCAATGTAATATTATACACTATTAATTTTGTATTAATTAAAAACTTCAGATTTAATTAGTAATTAATTTTACATAGTAATATGAAACCATTGGCGAGAAATGCATGTATGTATTCATGTTATGGGCGTAACTTCAGCAATATGGTTGCGTATACGCTCCGTAGCATTAAAATATTGTATTGTATTCACTCGAATTCAAACGCATGCAAGCTTGATTATGTATAAATACATAGAATTTCCACTAGTTTTAGATAAGTCAATTATTTTGGTAACAACAAAAATTTAAATGAGTCATACAAACAAATTTTGATGCTGTTTCACACCAATACATACACAATCCTATGAATTTTACATATATGTATGCAATTATATAGGTGTCACAAAATATGCAAATGGCTAGTAGTCGCCAATTGTTATGATACTTGATTCGTTTAGATGCCCATGAGTGAGTACAGGGTGACAAAGGAGAAGTAATATAAATAAATAATATAAATAGTAATATATAATTAAATGAAACACAAAAAGTAAATTATATTAAAAAAAATGAAATTAAAAATAAAATTAAACTAAATATTATAAAATGAAATAAAATAAAATGAAAAAAAAAATAAAATAATAAAAAATAAATAATAAATATAAATAAATTAAATTGAATTAATTATTTAAATTGAATAATGTGAAACAAATAAAATGAAATAAAATATATATTAAAATAAAAATAAAAATTAAATCAAATAAAATAAAATAAAATTAAATAAAATAAATAACTTAAAAATAAAAAATAAAATAAAACAAAAATAAAATATAATAAAATAAAATAAAATAAAATAAGTTAAAATAATAAAATGAAATGAATAAAAGAAATTGCATTATGTTAAAATAATTAAATTTAAAAAAAAATAAAATAAAAATATAAAACAAAAAAAAATATATATCTAATAAAGTAAAATAAATAGAGATAAATAAATAAAATAATCGAAAAAGAGCAAAAGAATAAAAAATTAAGATAGAAAGAAAAAAAATAAAAAAATAAAATAAAACAAAATAAAATAAAATAAGTTAAAATAATAAAACAATAATGAAAAAAAAATATTACACTAAATTAACTAAATTACAATAAAATGAAATGAAATGAAACATATCAAAATAAAATAAAATTAGTTAAAATAAAGAATAAAATTTAAATATAAAAAAATATAATAATAAAATTAAAAGATATAAAAAATTAGGTCAAATAAAATTAAATAAATAAAAATAAAAAATTAAAAATATAAAATGAAATAGTGTCATATCAAATAAAGTAAAATTAATTGGGAAAAAATAAATTTAAAAAAAATTTTTTAAATCAAAATTAAAATAAAATAAAACAATAAAAAATTAATTAAAATAAAATAAAAAAAAAATGAATTAAATAGTAAAGTGGAAAGAAAAAAAATAATTATGTTAAATTAAATAAAATTAATTAAAATAAAATAAAATACAAAAAACTAAAATTAAATAGCATTATATTAAATAAAGTAAAATGAATTGAAATTAATAAAATAAAATAAATTAAAATGAAATAAAACAACGGAATTAAAAAATTTGGAAAACAATAAAAAAGGAATAAGAAGAATAAAAAAAATTAAAAAATTATAACAAAATAAAGTAAAATAAATAAAATATAATAAAAGAAATATAAATAAAAAATAAAATAAAATAATTTAAGAAAAAGTAAAATAAAAAATAAATGTCAAGTTTTTGTAATTTTATTCGTTTAGTTACAAATAAAAATTAATTTAACTTGAAGGCTATTTCAAGTATTCCCACATAACCTCGGCAGGCAAAAGAAAGTATCGATAAATTGAAGAAATATATCGTTAGGTAAATATATTTTAAAATTTGAGTAGCACAAATAAAGAGAAATTAATTTAAATTCCAAGCAAGATACAAATTTTGTAGAAAAATATATTTAAATCATTTCCATTTTATTTAAAATTAATATAAATTTTCTATTTATTTTAATTCACATACGATTTTATTCCCGTCGAAGAGCTCTGTTTTAAATAAACACACTGTTAAACCTCGAAAATAAATTTGAATGTATGTATCATCGTGCGCGTGTGTGGAAATGTAATACAAATATAATGAATTTAGCGAAGTAAATTACATTTAAATTTGTAATTGGCTATGTATTCCTGACCCCGCACAACAATGCAACCAGACAAGAGCTGCCATGAGCAGCACATAAATGCAGACACACATTTACACACTTGTGTATTAATTTTATTTGTATCATATGCACATATGTATGATTGAGTATACATCATACGTATAATATATTTTGTTTATCTAAGGCTAAATACGCCAATGCCATCCAGTTGCAACTTAAAATGCGACAAGCATTAGCATTCAACCGCACGAGCGTGTAACCACTCGAATTAATAACACAGTGTGGTATTAGCTGGTGACAGAGCGGCAACGAAAGTTAGGTTAGAGATGGTAACCACTAACTATAGCAGCAGTTGGTGCAGTATTTAATAAACACAATGGTGATTTGGTATTTTCATACATGATTAGTTATACACAATACCTTTGCATGCACAAACTATATACATATGTACATACGTGCTCGTGGTATGTTGCAAAGTGACAATGCCAAGTGTTTCTGCAACATTTTCTAGAATTTATATTCATGTGTATGCGTTTTTCTGCGGGACATCTGTGCGCTGTGAGCCGATTTGCCATCAACAACGCGGAGACTAAGAGAATATTCCTTTCATATCATACAAATGTCCGCATATTCCGATAAATTTGCATACATATTGAGGGAACACAAATACACATAAATATTTTTCTGGCATTGTTTGTTTGACACAATAGAAATCGAATAGAATTCTAAAAAATGAAATAAAATCTAGTAAAGAGCTCAGCTTTAAAGGCATTTGCAATGAAGCGAACTTAAATCCATGGGGTGTTGCTTATAGAGTAGTAATGAAGAGAGTTAAATCTCAAAAAACTCCTAGGATTACGAGCGCACTAATGTTGTGCAACATAATTACCTCATTATTTCCCCAAAGGTCGGAGAATCTAGCCTCCTTTGCTACACAGTATTGTACAGAGGATATACCAATGATTACTCGGGACGAAGTGAAATTCGCCTGTAGAAAAATCCTGGACAAAAAGGCTCCGGGTCCAAATGGTATTCCCAACAAGGCATTGAAATTGGCGATTGCGAAGAGAATGGAGATGTTCGTTGATACGTTCCAAAAGTGTTTGAATGAAGGTACTTTCCCTAGAAGGTGGAAAGTGCAAACGTTAGTGCTTCTCCCCAAAGGTAATAAAAATCCCGGTTATCCATCCTCCTATCGCCCAATATGCTTGCTGGACACCCTGGGGAAGATACTCGAGGGTATTATTAGCGAAAGGTTATTGAAGTTCGCAGAAGAACGGGGTTATCTTTCGCCGCTTCAGTTTGGCTTTAGAAAATCTCGATCAACGGTCGATGCTATTAAAGCTGTTACTGATACAGCGGCAGCAGCTATTGAAGGAAAATGGTGGCGCTTTGGTAAAAAAGAATACTGTGCCGTAGTTACGCTAGTTGTTAAAAACGCATTTAACACTGCGAGCTGGTGTTGTATATTGGATACTCTTGTTAGTATGAATGCCCCAAATTATGTTATTAAAATAATTACTAGTTACTTCACAGATCGGAAGCTGAGCTATATAAGCGATGACGGTTCCGGGGTCTATACGATCTCGGCAGGCGTCCCTTAAGGATCTGTGCTTGGCCCGCTTCTTTGGAATTTGATGTATGATGGCATATTAAGGTTACACTTTCCAAATAGAACCAAGGTAATAGGTTTTGCTGACGATATCGCCGTGGTCACAGTGGCAAAAACTATACCCGAGGTGGAAGGCAAAGTCAACGAATCAATAAAAATGATTATAGATTGGCTATCAACAATAAAACTGCAACTGGCTGCACACAAAACACAGGCCGTTCTAATTAGCAGCAGAAAATTAGTAGAGGTGATTAATATCAGAGTAGGGTCTGAGCTGATCACATCTAAGCCCGCAATAAAATATCTTGGCGTTATGATCGATACCCGATTATCTTTTAAAACTCACATAGAGTATGCGGTTGATAAGGCTTCAAAAGTCCATGCTAGTCTCTCCCGTATTATGTCAAATAAATGCGGACCTACACATAGTAAGAGAAAGCTATTAAGCAGGGTGGTAAGTTCTATCCTGCTATACGCTTCACTAGTTTGGGTCGAAGCTTTGAGCAACAACTCGCAAAAAAAGAAAGTTGACCGCCCTATATCGACTAAGCTCAATTACAGTTATTTGTGGATTCCGAACGATATCGGATGAAGCATCATATGTTCTAGCTGGTCAAATCCCAATTGAAATCCTCGCTGAGGAAATGAAAAGGGTGTATTTAAGGCTATCGGTTCTAAATGTGGCCGTTAATCGAAGGGAAATCGCTGCCGAAGAAAGACGTCGGTCTATAAGTGATTGACAAGACCGATGGAATAATTCTGCGAAAGGTAGATGGACTACGAGCTCATACCTTGCTTAAGCCGGTGGATGGAAAGAAGACACGGGGACACTGGCTTCTTCCTAACGCAATTCCTTTCAGGACATGGAGTTTTCAGGAAATTCCTCAACAGATTCGGCCATGACAACTCCGCCTCTTGTCCAATATATCCAGAGTGTGAGATATAGTTCAGACACCACCAGGGCTTTGAATGAAAGCAATTTATTAACTTATATGTTGCTTTCCCCTGAAAATTGGCAGAGAATATGTATGATTTCGAAAGTCATATATACAAGTTTAAGACAAGCGGAAATTTTAAGGCACCAGAACCGTTAATAAAGAGCTTGTAATGTTGTGCAATTCTCGAGATATGGCAAATGATATCATAAAATGCAAAGTTAGCCTGGATCGGAAACTCGTCCTTTCCGACCACGCTTAAAAGCCTATCAGTTGAGCGGAGCGGAAACAAGGCCTTTCCGCCTGCCCTACCTTGATTTGTGGCGCTCTTAATAATGGGAATGCAGCGGAAACAATGACTTTCCGACCATAACCCTGAGAGTTTCCTCTTCACGGGCGTCATCCCAGAAAAAAAAAACAATAGAAATCGAAGTATTTTAAATACATAGCACAATTCATACTCACTTTACGTATGTAAAGGATGATCCATTTCGAGGTTCCTTACTTTATTAAAGAAAAAAATACAGAAATTTCAAATTTAATAAGAAATGTTTATTATCATTCGAAAGAGCATTCTTCGGCATTTTTTCTTTTTTTTTTTCGAAGATTATCTTTTTCAAATGTTGGCCGCGATGACTCTGACGCTGACTGGTAACCGGCGAATGACAAGCGTGATGTTTTGCTTCAAGGCCGGAGGCGAAGCGGTATTGTCCGCATAGACTTTATACTTTACATATCCCAAAGGAAAAAGTCTAACGGTGTGATATCACACGATCTTGGTGACCTATTACCGGTCCAAAACCTGAAATTATCTGCTCACCGAAATATTATCTCAATATATCCATTGCCTGATGAGATGTGCGGGAAGTGGCGCCGTCTTGTTGAAACCAAATGTCGCGGAGATTACGAGCTTCAATTTCAGGCAACAAATAGTCAGTTAACATGGCGCGATAACGGTCGCCATTGACGGTTAAGTTCTTACCGTCATCATTTTTGAAGAAATATGGACCGATGATTCCAACGGCCCAAAAATCACAACAACCCGTTGTTTTTTGTGGATGAAATGGCAGCTCTTGAATCTCTTTAGGTTGATCTTCGTCCCAAATGCGGCAATTTCGCTTGTCTACATACCCATTGAACCAGAAATGGGCCTCATCGCTGAACAAAATTTGGCTCGAAATCGCCGGATCTTCTTGGAACTTTTCAAGAGCCCATAGAGCGAATCGATGTCGCTTGGGAAGGTCGAGCGGCTTCACTTCTTGCACAAGCTGTATTTTGTACGCTGCTAATTTGCGCCAAGTCGTTCCATACGTCGGTCCGAGTTGCTGCGAACGGTCGAATATTATCCATTAATGAATGCTGGGTCTCAAGAGGGGTGATGGTGCTTCGAATAGTGCGCTTAGTACGCCGATTATGTTGACCATAAGTTGAGCGAAGCGTGCGAAACATATTCTTTACAGAAGGCGAATTTTCGTAATAAAGTTGAATGATTTGTAAACGTTATTCAGGCGTAAGTCTTTGCTTGATAAAATGCCAAACAATACTGAACAAAACTAGCATGGCAGCTTGACATGACTCACGGGATATCGGTCAAAAAAGGCAATTGATAAAGCAGCTCGCTAGAATTCTTTTCTGATTTTAAGTTTTTACATGAGTAAATTTATATAATATATTTAGCAAATGATATGCATATACTAATGGATATAAGTGTGTATAATTTTTAAACACCCACACAGTATCCTGCCACATAATGTGCTGAAATTTATTCTCCACTTACTTGTAACTTTGAGGTTACACAATTTATTCAATTTTAATATTTACTTCACAATTCAACCCTATCTCTGCTCGTTTGTATAAATAAATATACATGAAGTACATGGATAATACTGCAATGCAGTTCGCTTTCTAACAGTTAATATATGGGTATATAAGGTCATTTAGCTACTATTACTGGATATGGATGTTAGTAATCCCACAGAGTCGACATGTCACATTGTTAGGGAAACGCAATGGAAAACACCCTGTAAGTTTTAACAAGAATTATCCATATGCAGTAAAGAAATTGAAAAATATGCTCGAAGTGAACTACTAACATACTAGTCCACAACTAATCCTGAATTAGTCAGGATTTAGTCCAAATTGTTAATCAATATATTCTGAAATACTTCAAAAGCCATTTTCCACTATTTACAAAAAGAGCTTTAAAGCTTTCTCGATTACCCAAAATGATATTGAATATATTCCATTTCGTTCTGAGATATTCTCAAACTATCTAAATAGTCTTAAAACTACTCGATTTGATAGTCTTAAACGAGTAGTTTTAAGAAAAATTTCACAAAATTTTAAAGTCTCATTGAACGAATCCCAAAAACGCTTCGCCGTTGCGAACTGTTCCAAGTTTTCAAGTTTACTACACAGAAATTCCTGAATTTCTTCGCAGAGAAGTTGTAATGATCCTTAATAGCAGTAAAGCGGTTTTTAATAAGTATAATTTGGTGTCAAAAAAGTACTCAGAGCAACTAATAATAATGATTAAGTCCAAAAACGATATTTAACTAGTTTCAAAATGATTTCATATTATCTTCAACCTGTACTGTATGTATATAAAACAGGGCATATTGAAGAAAAAAGTCTATATTTACGATTTCTATAAGTTACCAAGCTAACTTATGTTAGTATCAGTTCCGAGGCGACCTGAAATTGGTTTTGAAATGTTTCAAATTGGTTAAAAAATATTAAAAATAAATTCCTCAACCACGCTCAAATTGACTTAAATTTTGCTCAAAAACAAACTTCAAGTAATCCCTAGGATAGGTTAAGTTAGATTATGTTACGTAGAGTAAAGAGTAAAAAACATCCTGAGCGCTAGACAACTTTTCATTTTCCATCAGAAAGTGCGGAGCTGAGTCCATTGTTTCTGCCAAAAAACTACGAAAGTGAGACTGCGGAAATTTTCCAAGCCTCACAACATGAATCCCAATCGAAAAATGCCTGGTCAGAACTCCCACTAAATGCGAGAGTTATGGTCTTTGAATAAGAAGCAGTTTCGTTGATCTTCCACGGCAACTGCACATTCTGAGAAATAACTAGAAGCAGAACTTATTTATCCGGAATTCAGAAAACGGTGGTACCTATACGTGCTATATCTTCAGTATTACAGTCTACAGCTATTCCGTTTTAGTCATTCCTTCGAAATTTTAGAGCTCACCATAAGTGAGACCCAGATCGTAATAGCCATTTGACTATTTGAGTAAATGATAGCCTGTCTCACAAAAATCAAGCATCGAAGCAGTGTGTCCACTATTTCCTTGATAACAGCTACTTCCCCGCCTGAAAAACACTGCAATGCTCTGGAAGCCTAAACCCCTCCTAAGATAGTTGATTCTTGACAGAAGACTGTCACACCGACTTCTTCGCCAAGCTACGGCCCATTCGCGAAGAAGTTAAGTAAACGTTCATCCCAGTGTGTATATTCACACTAGTTCTCCCGTGAATGAATTATGGGGTAGAAGCAACCGCTTGGTGCCAGCTCGGAAATACAGTAATTCAAACTATTGGTGACAAAATTTAGCACTTCAAGAGAAGCGGAGTTCCCCACGCTTGAGCCCACCAATGATCCAGACTCTCTGAGTCTTACAGCGACTGTTGCAGCCATAGACCCAACTACAGTAACATGACATTAAGCGCCTGGGTTCGAGTAATTCGTAATGTACCACAAATGTTGATGAGAGCCACGCGTTGAACAATTTCCAACTGCTTAGCAAAAGTTACTGTAGTTTCCTACGAAAACTCCATAAAATCGTATAGGCTTGACTACAATTGTATAGATCCAATGTACTACTATGTCTTGTAGTAGTATAAAGCTACTGAAGCCTCACCTCGATATTTTCCAGGAGAGTTTCCTGTCAAGAATTATCCCAAGCTCAAGATGTGCTGCAACGAATTTCAAGTAATGTCGAAACGATCCCAAAATAATGTAACTTAATCTCAAAACGTTTTCAAAATTAGTGCAAAAAATCATTTAATCGTTTTTTGATTTATTTTCGAGTAAATCTCAAACTAGTTTCAATAAGATCGTGAACCTTTTGCCTAAATTGTATAAAACCAGTCTCAAATTTTTTGTCATGGACTATTCTTAAAGCAATGTCAGTAGATACTGAAACGGTTTTGAATTTTTCCTAATGTAAAAGTGATAACTTTAGAGTAAATTTTCGACATATGTTAAATAATTCAGGTAATTTGTGAGTAATTCAAAATTTAGTTTTGACATAACCTAAGATCTGCACATTCCTGTTGCGAAAGACTGACTTTTTCTAAATGCTCTTTTTTTCTATTTTATTTTATTTTTGCAGCATTTTCCAACACTTATAAAACGGTTTAAACAAATCCCATATAAACTGTACTTTACTTTCTACTTAAATACCCTTAGAAGTATATTTATATTCATGCATGAAATGCAAATGTCAGGTGTTTTCTGTCTGATGTGAAGTCACCACACCACCTATTGTGGAGAAGCAACCAGATTATGTCCTTAACTTAAGGATGTTAGGGATTTCTAGTTGCTCCATTGCACACTATAGAAAAGTGCATATATATATGTGTGTAGGTAACATATGTTCTCGTATTGTCAAGTACTAAAAATTTTTCTATTTCATTTTGTTCTCTAATAAGGCACAAGAGTTTAAATAAAATGAAGTGGAAAGTCAAAGGTTGTCTGAATTTGTGTTTTTACGTTTATATGCAGACAGTATTGAAGAGGATTATAATAAAAAATGTTGAAATGGTAGTTAATTCTCCAAAACATACACTACGACTATAATGTAAATAAAATTATTTTTAGAAATTTTGAAATCACTTGTAAATCTGAAGCATTTCTGTGGCTAATTTCATATTTATAAAATTTTAATTTTTATATTTATCGATAAAAAATCTGCTATGAAATTCAGTATACAAATATACCCAAATCCGAATATCTGAACAAATCGGTGTATTGGAGGTATATGATTTCAATGATTTTCATAACCAATGTGTAATTCATTATGTATGCGTAGGCCCGCACCTTTTTTCGGATTTATAAACCAAAATTTCAAATCAGTAAAATCGGTCGTATAAGTGTTATTGTGATCCGAACTGGCCGGTTCCGACAAATGATCATTGAAATGTAAGAGTGCATCAGCCAAAAATCTCAAAAATACGATCGGTATACTTTTGGTAGGTTTATCCCTGTAATACTAATATCCGAGTGGTTAGCGTGGCTCACTATTATTCGGAAGGCCAGGGTTCGGGTCCTGGTTCGCCCAACATCGAAAATTAAATGTTCTAATTGGGGTCGCGCCTCCGCAGTGAATGTCAAACCTTTCGAGCGTATTTCTGGCATGAAATAAACACATACATTTGCTCGTAAGAACATTCACAAAACAAAACCACAAATTGAAGGAGGAGCTTTTCCGAAAAATGCTATCTTCGGCCATACCTTCTTCCGTACTTGTGGCGTTCATAGCACTTCTTAAACGACGAGGATATCTGTCTTTAATGCTACGAGGACTTCATCCAGTTGGCAGCGGCGCCTTCCCAATTATGGGGCCGGATATTCGTGATATTTAAAATGTTTGCAGGGGTCGTAATCAAAAGGGATGTCTCTCTTACGAAAATTTTTTTGCTTTTTTATTGGGGCAGGTTTTTCATGTTGAGGATCTCAGAACCTGTGCACTGCGGGAGTTTACCTTATCACTTTAGATCGCCTCTAAATGTATGTTTGTTGGCTACCCAGAGGAAACTTAGTTATAGACCGGAAGTCGTGAGCTGCGTGAACCATATGGCCACTCCAGGTGAATGACAGTCAAAAACTCTCCTCAATTGCTTGAATTTTTACAAAAGACCTTATTCAGGTACGCAATTTACAAGGGGTTTGCACTGTTCTGCAATACAATGCAGGGCTAAGATTGGACTGCTTTATCAGAATGGAATTTATAATTTGGATTCCACACAACTGAAGCATACTCCAATATTGGTCTTACTAATGACGTAAAAAGTATTTTATTAATATAAGGGTCTCTGAATTCTTTAGACCACCACTTTACAAAAGCAAGGGCACCTTTAGCTATCAACACAGTTATATTAATATGAAGATTAAATTTGAGTTTAATATCCATTGTAACTCACATAAACAAAATTACATTCTTGCTCTAGACTGTAGTTTTACATATTGTAAGAGGGTGATTGAAGATATTTTCGTGTAAATATCATGGTTTTCCATGTGTTAAGGTTAAGAAGCATATCGTTATTACTTCACCAAGTTATCAAGTTATTTAAATCGGTTTGTAAGAAACACCTTTCGTTAATTTATAATATTTATAATTGAAGACAAATCGTTAATAAATATATCATACATCAATTATGTCAGAAAAGGTATCTTTAAAAAATACTCTTTGTGTTATGTTATAGAGATGTGAAGATATAGCTTTGATTTACTCTGTCGAATGCTTTACTAAAGTCAGTATATATAACATCAGTATTCCTGTTTCCCTAAATGCATTGAACCAGCAAATTAGTAAGATTAGAGCCCATGCTAGGAACTGGAAATTAAAGGAAATATGGAAAAAGTTAATTGTGCAGTAATTATGGCTTCAAAAAGTTTAAGTATAGCAGATATCTTTGCTATCCCGCTATAATTTTCGATTTTTTCGTTGCGTCTCATCTGCGATATAGCGTCTGCTTATATCTACTTAAGTAGGCAAAAAGAAAATAAAAAAATAAAAAAATTCAGTATTATACAAACGGATAACATTGTACGGCCTGTTCTCTACCTAGCACCTACATTGTCTTACCTATTATATTTATATATTATACCAATATATACATTAAACAAAATAAAGAAAACTACAACAATTTGTGCCAGGGGCTTCAAGTATACATATAAAATCAACGTTAAATAAAATCCATACAAAAATGGTGCGAATATCGGTCTGTCTATAAATAACCATTCCTGAGATTCGTAGTTCTAGCGTGGTCCTTGTGCAAATGCCTAATTTAACAATTTCTAAAAGGATTTAAAATTAAATTTCATTTTAAAAAAATGATTATAAAGTTTTTTTGTCTAAAAAAAAGTTTACCAATTAAAAAAATTATTAAATTGCAAATAAAATTTTAAGAAAAGTATTAAAATTTATTTTTAATCGAATATCTTTCAAATGATAGATAACGAATTTTAATTTTTAGTAACACAAATTTCGTAAATTTACATTTTACATTTTAACAGATTGCTGAGTGACCTGCAAATATCTCATATTTATCATACAAATTTATTTAAAACAAACATCCTGTGCACTAGTTTGTTGCTGCTGCATTCCAATAAAAATCTAACGGTTAAAACTTTTCACATTTGGCGGTCGCTCCCAATGGATTATTGACAAAGTTTTGGGAAAATTTTTGCATAAAATGAAATATGCAAATATACAAATGAAAATATTCATGAAAACATATTTACGGGTATATACAAGATAGGTAAAGCAAAACATAAAAGCATAAAATGCAATAAAAAATTAATGAATAACAACAACTATAGAATTGAGTTCAGTGCAAGGTGATAATTTTTATGATATTTAATAAATTTTTATATATTTATTTATTAGCTGCGAAAATCTTGATAGCAGGGAGCTTTGAACAACATTGTAATTATATGAATAAAAAGGAAATAAAGGATATAATTAAAAATATAATATATAAGTAGGAGATAAAATTAATAATTTAATCAATAAGAGAAAACAAATTCACTTAAATAAAAGATAATAATAAAGTAAGTTATTAAAAAAAAAGAATAAATACCAAATTAAATAAAATCAAATAGGATGAAATGAAAAAAAAATATATAAAATTTAATCAAATTGAGCAGAAAAATAGAAGCTAAATAAAATAAAACAAAAAAATAAAATGAAAAAAAATTTAATTTAATGAAATAAAAAAAATAAAAAAATAAAATAAAAAATAAAAGAATATGATATAAAATTAAAACGAAATACAGTGAAAAGAAATAATAAAATAAATTTAAGTAATAGTATTTAAAATTAATTAAAATAAAATAAAATAAAATAATAATAACACAAGATAATATAATACAAATTAAATTTAAATAATATTATTTTGAGAAAAGAAATTAAAATAAAATAAAATAAGATAAAATAAAATAATATAAAAATTAAATAAAAGAAAAGAAAGGAAAATAATTGCCATCAAAAAACTAATATTTAATAAATTATCGTTTAAAAAATTAATAAGAAATATTAAAAAATGAAACAGAACAAAATAAAATAAAATGAAATAAAATAAAATATAATGACACAAATTCAAATAAAATTTTAAATGACAGCATATAAATACGCTTATAAAAAATAACTAAATATATTAAAAAATAAAATATTAAAAAATAGTACTAAACTATATTAAATTTGATTAAGTTAACTTGCATTGAATTAAATTAGTTATTTATTGGGTCGTCTAAATTTAATAAAATAAAGTTAGATAAAAATAAAATTTTATAAAATAAAATAATACAAAATTAATAGAAATAAAATAAATAAAAAGTAAAATTAAAATAAATTAGTTTAAATATAGAAACTAAATTAAGATTAAGAAATAAAATAAATCATTTAAAATAAAATAAATATAATTAAAAAACAAATAAATTGAAAAGACGATTTAATTTAATAAAAGAAAATTAATAAAATAAAAGAAAACGAAGTTAAATGAAAAAAATTTAAATTTTATAAAAAAGAATAAAAAATAAAGAAAAATAAAATAAAAGTAAAATTAAATGGAATATAAAGACACAAAATTAATAAAAGCAAATTAAATCTAATAAATTCAAATCATTTCGGTTAAAATCAAAAAAAATTTAAATAAGATAATATAAAAGAAATTAAAATATTATTAGAAAATTTTTTAAAGCTTTAAACTATGAAACATCCCCAAATTTCCAAGTGAATTTTTTTTACCTTCATAAACTGTTTTACCTTCATAAAGTGTTTGTTTATAGCTGTCTACGCGTGGGCGTCTGCAATGTTGTTTATGAAATATGGTAGCTGACTTCAGACGTTAATTGAGAATTAATTTGCATTTCTAAACACTTAATTTTTCGATGCTCGAAAATAATCTTAACAAAAACAAAATTCAATGAAGGAAAGGCCAAGTTATAAAAAAATGAAAATATGCCTTGTAATGGCACAACAATATATGAATGAAACTGGATTGGCTGCAAAAGACAACAATCGCATGGCAAATAAAAGCTGATAAGAGGTGAAAAGCTGAAATTAAGTAAATGAATGAATTTGACACGTTTTGTAGTGGGCAATATTATTGGCGAGGGCAGTAAGCTTTATACAAGCCATTGCATTGTGGGTAAAATTTCCTTATTGAAGCATTAAAATTTTTATTTATTACAATTCGTTAAAAGTACAAAAACAGTATACGGTTAAAAAAAGTTATTTCAACTCTGATGAAAAAATTGGTATTGTAATTTTTTGGAGTAATTTAATAAAAATACGAGTATATATTTTTTTCCTTGGTATTTAAATAGCACCCGGGAAAAGTTTACAAGATCCTCAAACCAAGAATATGAATTTAAAGTTTTTGTAAAAAACTTTTCTCTTTATTTGCCATAAATACGTTTTTTTAAATCCCTTTAAACACTCCATAGTGCATTGTTGAGAGCGGACAAACTTTTCAACTACGCAGACAGATGCAAATATTTTTCAAATATTATGTAAATATACTTAGAAATATTTGTGCGAAAATGCGTAATTTTTTAAGTTTAAATTTTATTTAATTTGGTGTTTGTTAATTTTTATTTCTTATTTATTTATAATTTTCAAGCAATACATTTCAATTTACGAGTGCATCGCACTAACTTAATTCCTAAAAAATCGTCGAATATCTATAAAATAAATTTTGCAAACAATGAGAAAAATTAAATTAGGTACACAAAACCGACTAAGTAGCAAACAATTAAAATTGAAGATAACAAATTGGAAAGGTTGCTGATTCACTTTTTAGCACGAAAAAAATTTAATGCATACAAAATTATTATATACATTCATGCATACATACGTAACGTAAGTACAAATCCCATTGGCTTGTATGTGCCACGTCAACAGAGTAGAATAATTAGTTGAGTTCAATTGAAATTCAGCAGCTGGAATAATTTTTCACTTTCACGTACCTGAAAAGAAATTAGAAAGCGAGAGTATGTTATTTTTGATTTTTCAGGTTTTTTTTTTGCATTTATTGTGGTTGCAAACCGCAACATTATCCTAACAAAACCAACGCATTAATAAAATTTTGTTTTTCAGTTGCCTTTAAGTGTAAAAATATATATACATCCGCTTTTTTCTTCAAAAAATACAATTGTTTTTGATTTTTGAACTGGAAAAACGTAGTATTATCTTAAAAAATTCAGAGCGTTACAAAAAACAGTACTTAATAAAAAATTATGACAAAATACAACAACATTAAAAACATAAAATAAATCATATGAAAAAAAAAAATGAATTAACTTCATCCAAATAAAATAAAAGAAATAAAAATATATTAAATTACATTAAAATAAATTAAAGTAAATTTTTTTTGTTATAAGTAAATGAGTTGTATTCAAAGCCTATTTTTGTTAGAAAATTTATTTTTAATTAAATATTTTGTTATACAACAAAGAAAAATTGGTAGAAGTGATAGCTGTTTCGGAGATCACCACATCTCCTCATTACACTTCTTTCGCCAAGAATCGAACCGACGGATTCTGGCATCACATCTAAAGTAAATTAATTCAAATAAAAAAATTAAAATAGAAAAGTAAAGTAAAATAAAAGTGGATACATTAATAAATATTATGAGAAAAACTAATATCTAATAAAACAAAATAAATATATATGTACGTTGAATAAACTTAAATTAAATTATATTATATCCAAATAAATTCAAGCACACTAAATTTATTTAAATAAAAAAAATGAAATAAAATAAAATTTAACAAAATAAAATAATACAAAATAAAAGAAGAAAATAAATAAAATGAATAAAAAAGATTGAAACAAGTAATTACATTAAACTAAAAAAAATAAATTAAAATAAATAAAATACATAGAATAAAATAAAATTAAATTAGATTACATTTTAATAAATGGAATTTAAATAAAATATATATATTTAAATAATATTAAATAAAATGAAATAAAATAAAATAAAATAAAATAAAAGAAATAAAATAAAATAAAATAAAATAAAATAAAATAAAATAAAATAAAATAAAATAAAATAAAATAAAATTTTTTTTTTCCTTTTTTTTAACAGGGCACAACTCTTCACATAGCAATATGCAAAGCGGACGATAGATATACATATTTGGTTCTCAGAAACATGCAACCTGTTGAAATAACAGATACATTACAAACCGAAAAGTTGCTAAACGATTGGAAGCTGAAAACATTGCTTGGTAAGCATCCACATATACTGAGCCAACCTAAAATCGACGCATGCGCCTCAAACTTATGGCTGCAATATGCTGGCATTTACTTGGAAACTGAAGGACTAATGATTGCAATTCAAGACCAAGTTATTGCAACTAGGAATTATTTAAAATATATTGCACGCAAACAAATTGACAATGACAAGTGTAGAAAATGTCAGCAGAAACCTGAAACTATACATCACATCACAGGGGCGTGTGTTATGAATACTTGACGCGACATAATAACGTAGCAATAATCTTACACAAGAGCCTTGCTATACGTACTTCATTATTGGAAAAAGAAATTCCTTACTATAAATATAAGCCTGCTGGAGTTCTAGAGAATAAAGAGCATAAAATCTACTGAGATTGCACGATACTGACGGATAGAAGCGACCAACGTAACAGGCCAGATGTCATTCTTGTCGAGAAGAAAGAAAAGCGAGCGCTGTTGGTATACCTAATTCTCATAATCTTCAAGACTGCTATGGTGGAAAAAGAAGGAAATACCAGCAGCTGGCATTAGAAGTGAAGCAGATGTGGCACATGGACAAGGTTACAATTGTTCCAATCATCATCTCGTCGACAGGTGTAGTGCCCAAAACGTTGCTGAAGATGCTGGACGAGCTCCACTTAAGTGACAAGTTTTTAAGCATACAAAAAGCAGTTATATTATCAACAACATCAACTGTTCGTTCGTTTTTAGAATAATGAAGTGTAAATGTACCTGATTTAGCAATAGTAAATCTGTACCTGATTTAGCAATAGGTTTATATATCTTGTTGCAAACAAGCGATATGTGATATGTAACCCGAAAAGGAGCAAAATAAAGACTGAAATAAAAAAATATTAAATAAAATTAAATAAAAGTACATAAATAAAGTGAAAGAAAATTGATCAAAATAAAATTAATTTAAATTAATCAAATTCAGATAAAAGAAAAAAAATTATATTAAAATAAATTAAAATAAATTTAAAAAAAAAATATTAAAAAAAAAAACAATAATATAGAACAGGGTACAAAAGTAGATGAATTAGAAAAATATTATAAGGAAAACTAAAACATAATATATTAACATAAATAAAATACATTGAAAAATGAAATTAAATTAGATTAAATTTAAATAAATTGAAGCGCAAAAAATTTATTTAAATAAATAAAATAAAGGAAATGAAAGTAAGGAAAAATAAAATGAATATAATAAAATAAAATAAATTAAATTAAAATAAACATAAAAAATAATGTAAGATAAAGTAAAATCAAATAAAATCAAATAAAAAAAATAGAATAAAATAAAATAAAACAAAACAAAATGAAGTAAAATAAAGTAAATTAATATAGAATAAAAAATAAATAAATAAAAAATTTTGTACAAAAATAATAAAAAAATAAAATAAAATAATATATAAAATATCAATTATATTTTTTTTGAATAAAAAAATAAATAAAAAATATATAAAAACAAAAAAAAAATAATAAAAATAAAATAAAAATAAAACAAATAAAGTGAAAACAGAAATAATAAAAAGATTAAATGAAATAAAATAATATTAAAAAAGAAAAAAAAAAGAAAAAACTAAAAGGAATAATATAAAATAAAATAAAATAAAAGATATGAAAGGAAATCAAAAATAATAAATTAAAAATTATAAGATTTAAACAAATAAAATAAAATAAAATAAAGTGAAAAATTAAGTTTTAAGTAAATAAAATAAATTAAAGTAAAACAAAATAAAATTCAACTTATAGGGAAAAGTAGGGGTTTCCCTAAAGTTTACCCAAAATTACCTGCCGACAGAGCCACTACTGTCTACTGTCGTCAAGATAATTATTGGGGAATTACGCAAAAACTGTTATTTTACGCTTTTATTACTTGTCTTCAATATTGAAGGCCGACAGAGCCACGAATGTATTCTGTCGTCCGTTCAATAGCTATCTTTTAAAGAAAAAAACTAAACGAGTTGTGATGAGTGCTCTTTATTTGCTTGTCGCTGATCGAATGAATTCTTACAATTATATTTTAAATAGCTAAAGGGATTACTACAGAAACAATTAGGAATAAGAACATTTACGATTTTTGGCTCAAATAATGGAATACGATGAAAATAAACGTAAGTGGTATGTATCATAAACAGCGCTTTTTACAAACTGAATTAAATTAAATTAAGTTGATATTAAAAAAATGAAATAAAATAATATAAAACAAAATAAATAAAAATAAATTCAAATAAAATAAAGTAAAGTTAAATAAATATTCTTGCACGCGTTTATTTGTTGTTGCTTATTTAATTTTCTATTAAATTGGCGCCAAAAATTCTTTCCAGTGTCTTATTGACTTTTGTGGGTTGACTCTCGCATTTCTTAGTAGAAAAAGATAAATAAAAACTATACAAGAAAAAACTAGTTGTGATAGAGAGCGCTTTTATTAGTTAAAATATTTACTTTTCCTAATTCTTTTCCAACAATATAAATACTAAATATATTGAATATAAATATTAGTAAAAAATTGTTTTGTGAGCTTCGAACCGTTAATCACAGCACAACTATGTATATTTATTTACCACAGATTGCAAGAAGGTGGAAGAAACCCAGTGCCGCGTTGTTGTTATTGTTTGAATTGAATATGCCAAAATTTTACAACGGGGGTGCCCTCGTTCTCTAGCCCTATTTTTTCTATGCATGCTTTTGTCCAAAACAGCTCTGTGTCAGTTTTGTTTATTTTACCATAATTTTTGTATCGCGTGTATTAGTTTTTTTATTTGCTTAAAGCAATATATTTACTTTATATTGCACTTTTAGTGTTGGGACATAAATAAAAATAATGTCACTGTTTAAATGTTTTGTTCAAGATTTACGAGAAAATCTCGGAAGCAATACCGACATGGCGTATACGCAATATATTTAGAAATTTATATAATGAAATCGTAAGATTTTCTGCTGCTTTAAGATTTTTGATGTAATATTATATATAGAATAATATATCCATAATATATGTAGTAATAGAAATAAAAAAGATTTTATTGACAGAATTCAGATATTTAATTTTTTTTGTATTAAAATTTTTTTTCGATGCATTGTAGTGAATGAAATATGTGGCGTTAGTAATAATATTCTTAATAACACAAAATCTTCTTGTTCACTGGTCGAACTTTTCTGAATACCTTAATTTAGATTATTCTTACTAGCAATTGTATGAATATTTTTGGCCTATGAAAGCTTTTTCAAAATTGCATAAAGCTAACGAGTTGGACTCACTAGTTTATTATGAAGTCTAAACTCGCAAAAAAATAAATGCAAACAGCGAAATATACCAGCAAAGTAAAGTCTAATTCAGATTGAATCCGTGCCTCAATAGTAGGACTGAAACCCTGACGAAGGCGCTTATACTCATAAATATCTGAAATATCTAAATTTCTTATATCAGTAATGTTTTTTTTCATCATTAACCAGCAGATGTCCAATTGGAAAATAATTAATTATGCTTTTTTATTTAAATGCCTTTAAGGATTAAGATTAAATTTTGTTTGATTATAAGCTGAATTAAAAGAAGAAAAATATTGCCTACATTTCGGTACCTAATAAGAGCTTAGTATATGTATTTAAGTAAAATTTAGTAAATTTTCAAGGTTTGTTGAATCTTTCATCAATTTTTCAAGTTCCATTCAGTAACTAAGAGTATGTTTCAGAGAAATTAAGTGATATTTTTGGAGCAAAATTTTTTATTTTTCTTTAAGATTCTGTTGAGCAATCTGCACTCACAGTTACTTAACCGTCAAATTATTGCTTATCGAAAGAAAACTTTACTTTTAAATTGCCTACTCGGTCCAAAGTAGCATCAGTTGGAGAGAGTGTTTCAGCGTTGGATTTCAAGGCTGATATTGTTGGTGTTATTAATGCTGGTTCCAAGATAGACGAAACTATATACGACGTGGCTTCTCCCTTTTTTGGATTGGCCTCAGCATACTGTGGTGCCGATCGTCGGCACATTCTGCAAAGAAGCTGATGCATGCTCCTTATCAGTTTTTCGCCGCCGTATTTGAATGGCTCGGCCGGTAAGCCCTCGGCTCTTGCCGTTTTGTTTTTTTTTTCCGACGGGAAATCGCTAACCGGGATTCGCCATATTCGGGTATTGGAATGTTTCTTCCATCATCTTAAATTGGGGTTTAGGGTTTGCCATATCTGTACTTTTCACTTTCACTGCCATTGAGCAGGTTGGATAAGTGTTCCCTCTGTACACTTAAAATGCTCCGGACATCTGTCCGCAGATTGCCTCCTTGGTTCCTACATAAGTATGCTTCGGTCATGACACCTTCTGAAAGTCGCCGCATCTTCTCATAGAATTTTCCGGCTCTTCATACTTACGCATTTCTGGCCCTTTCTTTTTTCTTCTGCAAATTTATCTCGCTTTCCTCTTCAGCTCACGGTATCTTTCCCCCGCGCTAATAGTGGTCGATCGCATAATTCTGAGGCAGGCAGTTCGCTTTCTCTCCACCGCAGCACAGCAATCTTCATTGTACCAGATCTTTTTTTGACCTTGGCCACAGTGGTACGAAGGGAGCTCTCCAGTTTCATTATATCGAGTTGTTAAAGAGTGCTCTGAGAGAACAGGAGAATCGAATCTTACTAATTATCTTGTATCCGTTGCGTTGAAATTATTTGTTAGTTTCAATATGAAAATATGGTGGTAATACTGCTAAAGTTATGAAAGTATTCTTAAATATCGAATTTCCTTCCATTCCCTTAATATACACATGTAAAGTACTAGACTTTATTTTCTTAAATAGGTGGCAACTCTTTTTCAAAGTTTGTATTTGGCTTAAAGAGTTTTCAAAAACAATTCACTAAGACTAAATTGTAGTGCTTGATAGAAATTAAATTATTGGTTATTGAGTAACTTAAAATTTTTCCATGAACTTTTTTTAAAGGTGCTAACTTTTTAGTCAGATTTCGAGTGCTGTCCAGTCTAGAAATAAAGCTAAGTTAAAATTATTTTAGCGGTTATAAAATGAAACTCAGTTATTATAATCAAGTTTTAAAATTAATCTAATTTACATAACAGAAAAGTAAAAAAATATATAATATTATTCGAAATATCAGTTCGATGTGGTACGTGCTGAATATGCTTTATTTCATTGCATTTAAATATGTTTTTTATTTCAAATAAAGCAAAATGGAATATATGTACGAACACACAAACATAATTTCGCAAATTATATGAAAATTTATTAGGAAGATAGTTGTCTGCTTGTGAAAATGCGTGACACCCGCACTACAAAAAAACAATACGATATTATTTATACGTAGGCAAAACCATTCCAGAAATAATATATATGTAACCATTCACGCTTATTTGCTCAGACGTCCGTGAAATTATATTCGACATGATTTTTGCTACTTTTCCAAAACTCATAAAATGCAAACAAAGTGGCCCAGCAGTGTTTTCTTTGCTCATCATTTCATTTTTAGCTCGCAGGCCTTGATCTGCAACGTTTTATCAACAATTCGATGGGTGGAGTTGAGTTTGGGAAACTCAAGTGGGAATAGCTATAAGCTTGAAGTATTTATGTCAATTTCATTGTTTCCGCATTCAATGTTCTTAGTTTGGTTTTGTGTTTTGCTTTACCTTCATTATTTGTTTGTATTCTTGTTGGCATAGCAGTAACTAATACGACGCCTCTAATTTCATTAGACCAAAGTATTTTCAATGCAATTCTGACATAGGCACTTTTATTGCTATTTATTGATTTCTGCGACCACGGGAAGTAAAAGAAATTTTGGGTCTTTGGTGTTGACTG
Source organism: Neoceratitis asiatica (assembly GCA_030068015.2). Taxonomy (NCBI): domain Eukaryota; kingdom Metazoa; phylum Arthropoda; class Insecta; order Diptera; family Tephritidae; genus Neoceratitis; species Neoceratitis asiatica. The sequence continues at coordinate 49,484,975 of CM061528.1, read as the reverse complement.
GTAAGAAAAAAAACATGATTTTTCATCTATTTTTTATTTTTCTAATTTTATTTTTATTTTTTGGGTTGCTCACCTAGTTTTTTTGCAGATAAATATATATATATATATCAAAATTTAAAAAAAATTCCAAGTTACCCATGAAACGGCAGTGTGAATAAGTGTTCCCTCCATAAGTACTCAGTATTCCCTGACATCGGTGACTGGATTACCTCCTTGGTTCCAACATGCGTTTGCCTCGGTTTGGAAACCTTCTGTAGGGCCCCTCTTCATAGAATTTTCGAGGATTACCCTTGTCGGCCATCTTCTTTAGCTCTTCATACTCACGGATTTCAGCCTCTTTCTATTTTGGCCTGCAAAAGTGTCTGGCTTCCCTATTCAGCTCTTCATATCCATCCAGCCCTACACATTTTTTGGTTGGATGCAACGTTGGGAGGGAGTAGTCATTCCATTTTCTCTCTATTACAGTTCGATATTCCTCATCGTACCACTTTTTTTTCTGACACTGTTGAAAACCAATTTTTTCCGTAGCGGCGGTACGTAGGTAATTTGATATTCCGTTCCATAGGTACCTTATATCGAGTTGCTGATGAGTTCTTTTGAGGAGCAGGTGTACAAGTCCAGTAGAAAATCTGCTGGATATCTGCTATGATTACAGCTTTTCGACGTCAAACTTTCCTTGTGTCTGTTGACAGACGTTCTTTGCTGCACAGGGTATGTATGAACGAGTACATACGATTATATTTAATTATATAAATTCACCAGAACCATGCTATCGCTTTTAACAAATTTTCCGCAGAAAATTTTTTATTTCATCATTCAGGCACTGCTGTGAGCTTCAATTGAATTAACAAATTGAAAACCTTCAAAGGAAAAAAGCAGGAAAAAAATGAAAAAACTGTAAGAACAAATTTCTTTAGCACATGGCTACACCAATAAAAGTGCTTGTAATAAATTATAAAATTTACAAGCCAACACTGTAAAACTTCGACAGCAACAAGCAAGCTGCATAATTGCTTCTGAACAGTGAATGGGAAGTGCACTCTGTGCAACATACGAACTGCGTTCAAAGGAAAAGGCGAATTTTAGTTTTTTTTGAAAAGTACTTATATATTCATCAATATCCTTTTTGTCTCCTTCAAAGTAATCCCCATCGGATGTAATACTTTTCCAATACTCGAAGCACTTCGGAAATACGCTTTTCGGTATGGCCATCAGCTCTTCCTTCGATTCTGACTTGATCTCATTAATTGTGGCAAAACGCTTTCCTTTCATTGGTTTCTTTAATTTTGCGAACAGGAAAAAGTTTTGTTTTTGGCAAAAAAATCGCGAATTAGCTGTGATGTGTGAGCTGGTGCATTATCGTGATGAAGAATTCACGATTTGTTTTTCCACAATTCCGATCGTTTAAGCAGTATTCCTTATTACTGTATAGTAATCAAAGAAAACAGTGAGCAAAAACTTCACATTTTCCTTTGAACAGACCTCGTACTAAAATTCGCATTGAATTTCTTTAATTCCCACACCTTAAGCCAAAAAAAAGGATAAGAAAACAACTCATCCCGAAGGACACCTGTAGACCGATTCTAGAAATGTACTCCATCTCTGCATACAAATATGTATATCTAATAGCTTAAAGCTCTCTTAAATATAAAATAATTTTCGTTTCCACTTTGCCAAACATTTTTATGCTAATAATGAATAATAAAATAGTTAATTAGAATTCATAGAAAATTTTAAAAGCAGTCAAGTGTATATAAGTTCTGAAATATCAATTACGAAGTTACTTATACTTTGTTCTAAATCATATTCATTAGAAAAGTACGCTAAGCTTGTTGGTTGCCTAGCTACTGGCCAAGTGTCGTAAAGTAATTAATAAATTGCAACTAGAAGTTGAAACTGAGAGATATTATAGCTTCGGAAGAAAAAATTGGATTACTAACCGAGACTTGAAAAATTGAGCATACATATTTGAGATATGATAAAAGGCACTTGCATCTTATTAATGTAACTTCAGATATGGCAAATCGAACAATGAACATATATTCCCTGTGCGCTGTTTGGCAATGGCAATTACTGCGGTCGGTGAAACGATCAGTTATACGAGACATACGGCGACAGCGTTTTAGCTGAGCGTATAAAGAGGCAGTAACAACGTTGGCCGGGTCTTGTCGTCTATATGTGCCGGTGCATATTTCAAGTTATATTGCTAAGATCACAGCAGTTCAGTGAGTAAATTTAATTCAATAATAAACAAATAAATCTATATAAAACTATAAAAAATTTTAATCGATTTCTCACAAAGATGGTGATATTGAGCGTTTCTTAACTGACAACTTAAATTAAATAAAGGCTGAACATATAATTATTTTAGTTTAATTTGTTTAAAATTACGGCCTTGACTCTTTTGGCCTATGTATGTATGTATATTCTTGTTTATTTGCATAGATATGATTACATTAAAAATGATTGTGCTTATGTATGTTATTTAGCTAATTTTCTGCACGGTTTCTCAGTTCTTATTCAGTTTTATAGTCTACTTTGCCCACAAAAACTATAAAACGTGTGTATCGAAGGATTTGTATTATTTATTATATATATACTTGTATGTACTATAAACATATGTATAAGTTACTAATTAAAATTCAAAAGCAAAATATAACCCAAATTAGTACCATTCAATACCCAAAAAAACACCGTTTTAGCGGTAAAACCCGAAGCGTAGAGATTTTTTTTTGCTTATTTTCTATTGGATGGTTCAACATCAAGAAACCCCAATTTGTGTTGATAGATTTAACTGGTTTTAAAATAACTAATAAAAAAAAATTAAAGAAGTAAAAAAACTAGATAATAGATGAAGTAGATATAATAATTTTTATAAAAGTAAAATATATGCACAGCGAAAATAACAAAGAAAAAGTGCTGGTCTCGACCAAGCCGAGGTCTTTATAAATTTCACAAGCATATCAAATTTATTGCAAAACACAAAATTCGATTTTTACACCAAGTTTCACGCTACTAGAAGTTTTTTTTTTGCGGATTATTGACCTAAAACCTCATATCTGATCAAATCGGTTGTATAGGTGCTATATTATGTAGTCCACCGATCCAGCCGGTTCCGACAAATCAATACATTATCAAAACATAACCGCATACTAAATTTCGTTCAAATATCTCAAAAACTGAGAGATTATTTTACATCCAGACAGATGGAGAGACGGTTATGGTTAAATCAACTCAGCTCGCCATTCTGATACACTCGGTATAAACTTCGGTGTGCCTATCTCTTCTCCTTTTCTTACTTACATACTTCGGATCAAAGTTAATATACCACTTCATGTGCAGGAAAGGTATAAATAAATATATATATATAAATATATACATATTAAAATTTGGCATACAAAAATTTTCAAATCGATACGCAGATATCGATGACATGTTGAGACAAGCAAAAAAGTTAACACCTTTGATACTGTATTTTATGTTGTGTTTGTTACCAAAAGGGATACAAAATTTTTAATCAAATTTAAAAGCGACCGAACGCATGGAATCAAACCTCATTTTTGTGTCACTCAATTAAAGTGCTACATAATTTTGTTAACCAAAAAAAAAAGAAAAAAGCATAATAAAAACCAAATTAAAATTAAAATTCAAACTTAAACAATTTAGTTTGTTGAAAAAATTAGAAAAAAAATCATGGAACCTTTTTTCTGGGATCTTGTTTGAAAATAATTCGTTTAAAAGTTTTAATTTTTGCAAATTTAATATTTTTTATTGGAAACTGATAACATCTATTGCGAAGGTTGAAAAGATCATAAAAATTAAGGTTTTTAATACATACTCGTATTATGGCTAAACACATATTTTCATCCTTGATCGGGGTGTATAATGAAATCCCGACACACAAAACCTCTAAATACAAAATACCGAAATACAGCTGCAGACACGGCAAAATTCAGATCAGACATATTTCGAACTCAACTAAATTTCGACCAAACGTCATCCAGACATAATACAATTCAGACAAAAAGTCCAGACAAAAAATCCCGACGAAATATTAAAATAATTTAAGAAATGATCGTACGATTTTTTCAAAATATTGACGCGGAAAATCATCGAAATCGGAAGACTATATCATATAGCCCCAATACAACTGACTTGTTCAGATGTGAAGAATCTAAGAGCGTGAAATTTGGTATTCTACAGACATAAAATCAAGTTGATATTGACACTGAAAATCATCGAAATCGAGTTTTGTAATTTGCAATAAATTTGATGGGTTCATAAAAAGTATAAAGGATTCCGCACTGCCGAAGGCAGCTCTTATTTCTTGTTTTACCTAATTTCTTATTTACTAATTATTAAAAAACCAGTTAAAATTATCAATACAAATTTTAGTTTGTTGAGATAGGACCAAACAATAGAAAATTAGAAGAAGAAAAAAAGAAAAGGAAAAGAAAATTAGAAAAAAACTAAGTTTCGTATTTCACAAATTTTTTAGTGATGGAACAGTGGTATTGAATGAAATTAATTTGGATAATCTTTTTCTTGTAAATTTTATTAGTACCTTATTAATATGATGTTGTATATATGTATTTTTATATGATATCAGCAATAATTTACTAAAAAATATAGTAAATAACAAAATCCACGCTCGTTTAACATACATAAGTATAATTTTTTCAATGTATATATATATAAATTATTTGCATATAAACAAAAATATACACACATATGCCAAACATTTTTCGGCCGCAATTATAAACAAATAAAACTCAAATAATTATCTGCTCAGCTTTAATTAATTTATGTTGCCAGGTAGGAAACCCTCAGTACCACCATCTTTGTGAGAATTCGATTCAAAATTTTATTTCAATGTAGAAAGCTGCTAGAATTTGAAAAGTTATAGGCACGACACAATCCATATGCGACCCAATGTAGACAAATAATCCCGAAAAAATATAAAAAAATTAAATGAACGTGTAATTTTTTAATAATCAGTTTAATATTTTTTCACATTTTTTTTTGTTTTTTTATTATTTTATCTCAAAAATATGCAAAAAGATGTGGTGAAAGAATTTTGTTTTCATAGAATGGATTGCACTATGCTATACAAGTACTTTTTCACTTCCGAAGAGATGCTATAATTTTTTTATACTTTTCTGTAAAATGAAAAACTTTTTGCTTATAATCGATATAAAACGTTCCGTTTGGGAGCGACTAAAAATTATCTATAGGTCCTTTGTTCGAAAACAGTAGGGTGCAAATTAATGGAAAACCATTGGACTATTTTTTGTAGAGAGCTGTTAAGTATAAGAGCTACGCCAACCAGCCAGATATGATTCATGACTTGAAATATGAAATTAAAGTCGCCATTGAAGCCATAAAAGTCCACACAATCGAAGATGTGTTATGAAATTGGGTAGACAGACAAAAGTAGCAAAGTAGTCAAATTAATAAATTGGCGTTTCATCAATAACCGGAATCTGAAAACATTTTAGTTAAGACAAAATTGTTAAAAAATATTTTTTTGTCTTTTTTCTAAACCGTTAGTCAAGAATGTTGTACACCAGATTGCGCCTTTGCCTTTTGTTAATGCTTTTGTGCACGTCATAATTATGATTTTTTTAGTGGTAAAGGGCTTATTCGCATACTGTGGAAGGACACATATATGCCAAAATCGTTTCCTCCAATCTGTTTTCGATGTCTTCCTCAATGAAATGTTCCAAACAAATGACAGATTTTTTAAATTCTATACTTTTCTTGGCGGCAGAGGTGCTGCTATTTGCGCGCCAAATTTAGATCGGAAATATAAATGAGTTCCACAATCGAAAATCGCACACTTCATCGTTACACTTTTGTTTTATTAAAAACATACACATAAAACGTAAAGGCCATAGGACGAAAATAATTGTGATTCGGCCCTAGAAAGCTATCGGGCTCATCATTGCAGGAAATTTTGGTACCAATAAGATACTTTGATTCTACAAGTTTAAAATCTCTATATGTTACCGTTTTTGAGAAAAGATAAAAATTAACTCAACATTAAGAAACAATTTTCTTTCAAGATCTTTTGAAGAGATTGATATGAATTTTGGATATATTATTGCTAATAATAGCAGCGCTAGGAAACAATTTGAGAGCTATTTCAGTTCAAAATATTGTTTAAAAATAGCATGGTTACTGGTATTGAAAATGATCAAAATCGGAATACTATATCATACAGCGCCCAGACAATCGATTTGCTCAAATAGAAGGTTTTGGGTAAAAAAATCCGTTTAAAAAACATCTAGGAGCGGGAAATTTGGAATTCTACAGACGTAAATTCAATGAAAATCATCTAATACGAATTTTGCAATTTGCTTAGATTTAGGCGTGACCGAAGGCAGCTCTCATTTCTTGTTTCAGCTTAAGTTTCGTTTGCTTGAATTTGATTTCATTTTCTTTTAGCAAATGCGAAAAACTTAAGAATTGTGACTTTGTGATTGTGATTTGTGCGAAGAAAGGAAGGAATATAGAGTGTGCAGTTTTAAAAGCCAATGAATGTTGTACTATAGAATAAAATAATATTAAATTTAATATTCCACCTTCGTCGTAAATTTCCATCCTTCAAACATGTTAACCATAATAAATTTACTTCCTGTGAACTCGCACACTTCTATCCTTATTAGCTGTTTAATTGTAAACATGAAACGCAAGGTTGTCTACCTAGTAGCACACTGTGGTACACAAAAGTATACATACATATATGTGACTATAAAATATCAGCAACAGCTGAAATGAGCGTTTGCCATGTTGCTGACAGCTGCCAGCTGGGAATACTATGGTCTGTATTGTGGATACTTTGATTATTATATATGTATGTATGTGTAATATTTGTTGAATAAAATATCTTTTTTAGTTGAGTTTAAAATGAAACACTTACATATGGATATTAAAGGCATTTTCATGTTTTACACAAATAACATATTTATATTTATATACTAGTATATATAAATATATATACTTAAAAATGCCCAAAATAGCTCAAACCTTTTTAAATACGAAAAATATCTGTCATTTTGGCTGAAATTTTACGAAAAGAACTTGTATATGAGGACATTTGTTATTTTCCAGCAATTAAATACCCATTTTGTGCGGACTCACAAGTTATATTAACAATTGAAAGAGAAAGGATTGATAATGAAAATAAATTGCTTGCAATTTTATATGTGCATACAGACAAATCAAAGGGTTATCCATTTAGTGATTTCTAAAGTGCAGGGCTGTTTTTTACATCTGCCAAACATAACTGAACTGAGCTGACCATTCACAACGTTGTAGTTACGTCGATTGGGTGCTTGAACAACAAACAGTGGACCATAAATTTTCCAACGAAATTTTCTTCAGAGACAAGGCACATTTATCAATAGGTGGATACGTAAATAAGATGGTGCCACATGCCACACAACATGAGTGAAGATGACTCTATTGAGATAGAAATATCGCTGCCGCGTAATCTCTCATCTTGACGATGTCAATTGGCCACTGAGATCGTGCGATTTGACACCGTTGGATTTTTATTGTGGGACTACGCTAAAGAGCGTGTTTATGCGGATAAACCTTTACCTCTTTATCACTTGAAAAGCAAACTTCATCAATTTATGGCTGAGATATCGTCCAATATGTGGTCGAAAATTAATTCAAATGGGTCGAAGTTTTCAAAAAATTCAATAGGCGGCCATTTGAATGATGTAATGTTTCACATACAATGTCAAGGTTCATACATCGTAATAAAAAAAGAGTTTCATGAAAAAAAATGATTCGAAATGCATTTTATTATTTTAGGTTTATACTGAATCCGAAAAATGGATAACCCTGTATAATGGGTGAGTAAATACTAATAATTGCTAAAATATTTACAAAATAAATACACAAACAGACAATTATAAAGCTCCCTACAGATTAGCATGCAAAAGTTCTAATTAGATAATAGTATGAAATAGATGTAAATCATACCAGTTCGTTATTTGTAAAGCAGTTAAACAGTAACATGAATAATAATAATTTTCATTCCTATGTTGTTATTAGTTCTAGAACGCCAAGATTGAGTTTCATTTCCTAACAAACTCTTTTGAAGTGCGAAATATGTCGTTGCTCTTAATATCACAACGATAGTCGAGTGGTTAGAGGTTATCACTGTAACACGTGAAGTGCTCGTTTCAATTCTCGTTGCAGGCAAATTTAATTTTAATTTTATTTTCATTTGTTTTTAGTGACTACGAAATTCAACAGATACTTATAAATGACAGTTCGTAGAACATCGCCTTGTTAAAAAAAAAGTATTAAAAAATATCAGCTTTCATGGAAATTATATGGAAGATGAACTAGTTAGTGCAAATATGCAAACTAGTAGGACTCTAGTTAACAACTAGTATTTTTCCTTGCAGGGTATGTTCTACTACACATCCACACAATGCCTTATCTCTTCAAAACATTAATTAAATTATTGTCTTAATCAGCTTAAAAGGGATACTTTTTTGTGAGTTTATAAGTAGTTACACAAACCTTACTCTTACAAATTCCTTAGTGTTCTCTTTATTTACAAAGCAAATGATATTTTATTTATACCCTAATGTGGCATATACCAGTGCCGAGCAGTTACACAGCGTTAGGCATTAAGTTAAAGAAAGACCATGAATTTATTCATTCCCTGATATCCACAATTGATGTGTAATGTGCGGGATTAAGTGCGGTTGACAACCTGCGTGGTTCCAGACATCATTTAATCGCTAGAATAGTAAATAAAAATTCAAATAAATAAAAATAAAAATGCGCACAATAAAACCCTAAGAAAACACTGCCGAAAAAGAGACAAAACCAAATGGATAATGACTACGAATGCTAGCTGGCAACCATTGATTACACAAAATTAAGGGAAAAAAAAAAAACTGTTTGTAGGCGAGAGAATTAATTTGTTTTTAATTTGTAGCTCAACGATGGACTGAACTAGTTAATTTTTTTTACAACTGCCGTACATTGGTTCGCTTATCCGTTTTTGCTCAGAAATTGATGTAGAAATACAAAAACTTCAGTTTTTTCTTTGCTTTTATATTTTTCATACGGAATAGCTGTCTTTAATAGCGTATTAAGCTTTTTATGTTTTTTTTTTTTTGATAGATGCGTCAATTAAATAAATAAAAGGTTTGGTACCTAAAAATGTAAACCTCGCGTATATATGAGAAAAATAAAAGAAATAGAAGACATTTAATTTATATTTATATTTTCTTGACCGAGTCACAGAAATTAGTGGCTTCTTAAGAAAAAATTTGTTACATTTTTTTTATAATTATTATATATTTTGATATCAGTATTAGCAGTTTAAGATGAAATATTCGCTTACGATCCTGAATGACAGAAATGCCTAACATCATGGGTGTTGCAATAGCTTTTTGCCGTGATATGGGCACAGTGATACCACTAAGCCTCATTGTCCATTTACTTTGATTCCCTTATAAATTCTACCTAAACGTCTGCTACGTTAGGGAGATTCTCACGGCAGTTAGCTTCTAAACATCGGAACCTAACTTTGCATAAGTTAAGAAAGTAACATAAGAGATGAGATATCGAATATTCTACAGCATCATTCCTCCAACTTCGCCTTCCAAAAACTCTGTGTCTTTAGCTTAGAGTGTATAAATACTTTCTATTCGATCATTGATTGCCCAGATTTACTTTAAGTTGCAGTCTGCTTCGATCTTGAGGAAGGCTGTTCGAAAGTAAATACTTTGAGTGTCACTCAGGTAAGTTAAGCAACGCAGCCGCTAGACTCGCTTCCCACCAAAAACTGCTGATAAACGGAAACTGGTGCAGCTGCACAAACATTCGAAACAACGGAATTTGCATGTAAAATGATCAACAACAACTAAGCAACCAGAACTGCATTAGCAGCAGAAACAAAGCGCATCTTTACTGTGAAATCATAGACAACAAAAAGCAACAATAGCAACAGCAGCAGCGACAACAGCTACCGGCAGCTTAGAATAAGAGGTTGGATTGAAAGCAAAAAAATTCAATAAAAGGAGACTCAATTGTGAGCTCAAAAGATAAAGACATCTTGTAATTTTAATTAGGTATACGAATACGTTCTTTACGCAAATAATTTACTTGGTCATGCGTTAATTAGTAGTTTCGTCTGCTTAACGGTTTGCCTCTCTGAGGTTGTGCTCAAGAACCCAAACGACAGATAGTCTGCTCTGTTTTATCATCTCCTGTAGAGATTTTTTTTTTACAAAAATTGATAAAATTTCCAACTCTTTTTTACAATGGGTATGTTCGTATCGAAAGAATAGTGTTCAAACATTCCATTTAAAATTCCATTAATATTTTTTTAGGAGTACCCTAGGGTAGTCATCGAGGTATCAAATCTATTCTGATAGGATAGAGTATATTCAAATACAATTCCTACTATTTGCCTTACGAAATTTGCATTGGGACTCTCAGTATAATCTTCCTCCTTATGCTAGTCGTCAGAAACTTATCAATCTCCCTACTCTTGCCAGTCGTCAGGAATGATTGGTGAAATAATAATAATAACATACTCATTCTCTAACCCCCTTATTTTTTCTGAAGTCAATTTGACTGTTTTGCTTAGAATGTTTAGAAATTTTTGCACTAATTTTTAAAAATTTGTAAAACGAATTTGGAATTTCATGAAACTAATACTGTAATAATACTGATTGGAGTTTGGATTTCATCAATTTATCTAGATTAGTTTTATCTGATGGTTTTTTTTTTAAATTGCTTATATATAAAATTTTACAAGTTTATCCATTTTGAGGTTTCCAATATAAATATCCTTTTTTATTACACCGTTACATTATATATGAATCACTACATCATTGAAATGACCACCTCGTGAATTTTCGCAAACTTCGATCCATTTGAGGTAAATTTTGAAGACTTTTTGGCACATATTGAGCGGGATCTCATACATAACTTGACGAATGTAGGTTTTCAAATGATCAAGAGTTAAAGGTTTATCCGCATAAATACGGTCTTTCGCGTAACCCCACAAAAAAAGTGCAAAGATGTCAAATCGCAAGATCTCATACAACCATAATTGAAATCGCTGTGACAGTCTCGCCGTTATAGTTTTCAAAGAAGTAAAGTCCAATCACAACTCCAGACCATATTCGCTCGTATTGTGTTTTTTTTCAGTTATTTGAGGTTTCTCGGAGCCCTAAATACAAAAAGTTTGCTTAGGTACGTATCCACCGAGTGAGAAATATGCCTCGTCGCTGGAGTAAATTTTGTTGGAAAAAGCGCGGTCCACTTTTTGTTGCTCAAGCATCCAATCGAGGTAACTATGATATTATGAAAGTAGCTTCAGTTGCTGTGTAAGCTGGACTTTATATGCAAAATACGCCATATTGTGTCGTAAGAAGAATATACACATTCGGGTCTTCGGCTACACTTTAATTTACATCAGCGCCATTTGAGTTTCTTCAAATTTCTTTCAAATTTTACCAAGAGCTTGAGAAGATCGTCGATTATTTGATACATTTCACCATACCGACATTAAACAAAAAGAAAACATGTGTGGTTTTACAGTTAAGTTTGACAGATGTAAAATACAGCCCACCATTAAATGGATAACCCCTCGTAAATTGAGACATATTTCCGCCGTAGCTCGTATTAATAATGTCCAAAATAAATTGTGTTACTTTATATCTATGCTAACTTCTACTCAAATTAATAACAATAAAACATTCCGGCTTGTAGTCCACAGCGGTGGCATTATTTGCTTAGGACATAACATTATTTGCTTACACATAGATGGCGCTACTAGAATTAAATCCATTTGTCTTTTAATTAGTTCTAACCTTCAAAAGATGCGTGTATAAATTTGACAGCTGTCGGATCATTAGTTTGTTTGTAGCATTTTAAGTGAAGCAACTTTTGTTATTGTGAAAAAATGGACAAAAAGGAATTTCGCGTGTTGATAAAATATAACTTTTTGAAGAGAAAAAATACAGTTGAAGCAAAAACTTGGCTTGATGACGAGTTTCTGTACACTGCCCCAGGAAAATCAACCATCAAGGATTGGCATGCTAAGTTTAGACATGATGAAATGAGCACCGAAGACGGCGAATGCAGTGGACGCCCAAAAGAGATTGTTACCGACGAAAACATCCAAAGCAAATCGAAAAAATGATTTTTAATGACCGTAATTTAAAATTGATTGATTGAATAGTGCAAGAAACAGTCATCCGAGTGGGCTGCAAACGATGAACCACCTCTAAAGCGTGGAAAAATACAACAGTTGGCATGCAAAGTTATGGCGTCTGTATTTTGGGACGCGCATCTAATAATTGTCATTAACTACGAAGAACAAGGAAGATTCATCAATACCGGTTATTGCATAGCATTACGGACCCTTTTAAAGACGAATTCGCCGAAAAATGGCAGCATTTGAAGAAAAAGAAAGTGCTGTTTCACCAAGGCAATGCACCGTGTCACAGGTCAGTGAAATTGAAGTCAAAAATCCATGAATTGGGCTTCGAATTTCCTCCGCATCTAAAGTACTCTCCAGATCTGGGCCATAGCAATTATTTCCTGCTCTCAGATCCCAAAAGAACGCTCATTTGGGAAAAAAATTTCGTCAAATGAAGAGGTGATCGCGGTGCCTATTTTGAAGCAAAGGAAAAATCGTACTGCAAAAATGGTATCGAAACCTTGAAGGGAACTATGTTGAATAAAGAAAATTATTTTTCCAAAGAAATGTCGTTTATTATGGTAGGACGGGGACTTTTCCATTATTCTGTTAGTTACTAAGTCGTATAAATTCTTTTTGTGTGTTATATGCACTTCAAATGTCGTTGCTAGAACGAAAAATTTGCATTAATAATGCCTTATTTCATTACATCATTTCTTAGTGATATCCAAAAATATATATATGAAACTAAAGTAGACAAATGAGAAGGTACAAAATTATGAGAAAAAAACCCAATTTTAAAGCGAAAAAATATATTTTTAATTTTCTTTTAAGCAAGCTTATATAAATATATCAACATTTTCACTTATACTTTGGCCTTATCTCCGATAATACAATTTTAATCGGAGTTCAAACAAAATTCAAATCTGTACATAATCGCTCGCCAAAATATGACAACAAGAATAGCAAAAATCCCTGCTAATGACTGTGTGAAATTTGCATAGCTAGTTGTGTGTATGTAAATTTATGCATTCACGCATATTTAGCGACACATACATATTTACCTACTTAGCAACCAGCTACAAAGCTAAGACAACACATTTCAGACAGCCTTTGCAAGCCAAGTGGATATTATCACCATGAATTTATCGTCCAAAGACTTCGATTTGATTGCGATTATCAAGTGCTTGCAATATATATATATAAATATATACACAAATATATATGTATATATATATATATATATATATATATATATATATATATGATTAAGAGGGATATCATTGTTATTACACCAAGTTACTAAATTGTCCAAATCGATTTGTAAAAAACATCTTTCATTAATTGAGGTATATGATTGGAAAGGCTTTACATCATCGGCATGTAATAAAATCTTTGAATATTTTATAACTGAAGGCAAATCGTTAATAAATAACAAGAACAGAATCGGCCCCAGGTGGCTACCTTGCGGAACACCAGATGTTAAATCAATTATGTTAGAAAAGGTATCATTAAATAATACTCTTTGAGTCCTGTTACAGAGATAGGAAGATAGGAAGAAGGCTTGGTTGAAATCCAAGAAGATCAAGTTTTTTAATAAGTATGATATGATTTACTCTGTCGAATGTTTTACTGAAGTTAGTATATATAACATCAGTATTCCTGTTTTTCCTAATTCACTTGAAACGTGAGTAACAATATCATTTTAAATTTTGATTTTTTTCATTAAACAGTTTTCTTATTATTTATATTAAAAAAAAAAAATAAAAACTGCTTACCATAATTAAACCGCTAGTGATTTGCTTCAAAAGTGTTGCAGACAAGTTTAAGCTCTAAATATTTCCAGTTATAGAACGACTTTAAAGTTCGACGATAAACTCGATCAACATTTTTTATTTTTTTTTTATTTTTTTATTATTTTTTATTTTTTATTTTTATTTTTTTTTTAAATTAAATATTTATTTTTTATTTTTATTTTTTTATTTAATTTTAATTTTAGTTTATTAGTTTTAATAGTTGTTGTCCACTGAATATTTTTCCATTGAGTTTTGTACTTGCTTTTGTACACTACTTTTTCTTGTATTTTATTAATGCCTTAAAGTACTAATTTATCTTAAATTAATGACAAGTGCACATTAATAGTGGTGTAGTTATTTAAGATAAAATTCAGATTTGGTTTTTTTTTTAATTTTAAAAACTTTCTTCTCTTTTAGATCACAAAAAAAAATTAAACTTTTAAAATTTTACATTTCATGTTTGCCAAAAAAAATTTTCAGCTGCATTGAGTAAGCACATTTTTCAATTATTTATTTATTATTTGTTAAAGACATTAGATAGAAGATTGGCACACATAGCTTTTAAGTTTTTTTTTAATTTGAAATTTTTTTTAATTTACAAGCACTATTGTTTAATTTTCCTGTTTATGGATGGGTTTATATCTTTTATTTTATTAATTTTTTTGTTCAAAGCATATTTTTCATTTTTCGTTAACTTAAATAACTTTTTGTTTTTGTTTTCTTCTTTTTTTATTGATATATATTTTCTATTTAGTTTTTTTGAGGCATATTTTTTGTTAATTTAAATATTATTATGTTTTTATTTTTATATTCCACTTGCCATTGTTTGTTAACTACTCCATTAATCACTGCTGCTTAAAATCGTGTTTCACCAGCTCAGCACCAAATTTAGCCACCAAACCTCACGCAAATGAATTGCTAATTCTTAAAATTTCGCAACACAAGCGAACACAAATTAGCACACTTGTTTCTTAAATTTAAATGCGGTATTTGTGTTGTGAGACTACCGAAAATATGTTGTTTGAAAAAATTTACATAATTTCACAAAAGTATTAGTAGAATGCGAGTAACATCATCATTAACACAACATTAATGCTTAATTAACAATTAAGAAGTAACATTTTGGCAAATTCACGTATTAAAATGTCAAATCAAAGTCTTCAATACTCCGCATTTAACTACCAACGCGCAACGCGTTCAGTTTGAAATTGTCGTACTACACGTCGCATGAGTAACGTGCTACCAGAGCATAGAGAGCGCGAATGGTTAATGCTGTATGTGTGTTTTTGCTTATTCTTGGACTTTCATTTCTACGTAGCGTTTTCCGACCGAATGTTCTCCAAACGACCGGCAACAGATTCAAACTGAAGACAAACAAACCAAACATCATATGGCAGGCTGTTGCCATTCATGCGCAGCAAGTAGTGCAGTCGGCTCCAGCAGACGCTGCTGCTGAAGTTCGTACGCTGACGTAGTGGCTTACGCTGGCTGTTGTTGCCATTGCAGCGTGTAAGCTGCACTGCGACGCGCTAGCAGATGACCGACTGCTTTTCGCTGTGGTTCGAGCGCACGAGGAGTTTAATTTTGAAAGAGTAGCGCAGTGCAATGCGTTTGCTAATGAGTTGACGGCTAGTAGTTCTGCTGACGTCGGCACGTACAAAAATATAAACAAAATTGATATTTATTAAACAGATTGAGTGTTTTTGCTTTTACTTTTGGATTGCGCTTGTTTTCTTCTTCTTCAAATTAAACTCAATAGAGCGGCAAAAGGCACAAAACAAAAGGAAAAGAGTTTATGCACACTTGACATATATAAGTTCTTTGGTACACCTTTCAATAGCCGTTTGTTTATAAAATTTTTTTAACAAACTGTGTGAGAGTATCAACAAGAGAGCTCATACAAAAGACATTAAGAACCTTACTTTGACACTCATTTGCGGCGAATTGGTATTGGTAACAAAAAGTGTGTGCTTTGCTTTTATGTTGTAAATTCTTTTATTATTATTTTTTGTTTCTTCTACATTTTGTTGTTTGTTTACATTATTTTCCTTCGTTCATAATTTTCATTCAGTTGTATTTAAGGAAGGCATCTCCTGCGCGTATGAATGGATGCCGTGTGTGCTTGTAAAAGTACGCAGCTTTCGCCCCACGTTCATAGTAAAAATTCCCACAACAGTTGAACTGTTGATTCACGCCAGTTTGCATGTGTATGTCATGTGTATGCCAACGCTTGACTGACTTTCAATGAATGGCATTTTGAGCACCGTCTACCTTTTCTTCCTTTTCCTCTTTACTTTTTTTCAACTTATAATTTTTTATTTGGCAATAAATTTAAGAAATTTATGCGTGCCCCTGGATAATTTCCCGATATAACTGTTGCCATGGCAGCAACAAGCACTTTTGTCTCTTCTCAATATATTCAAGCGTGGGATTTTAGTAATTTTTAGCATCCGTTCTGATATTTGAATTCCGCTGGGGTACTAGTGCAATTGTAAACGAAAGTAAGGAAGTCAAGTATTAAATACTCGACAACGTTGCTGCTTTCACACTAATATTTAACTAATTTTTTTATATATATTTTAAAGTGGTTAATTTTTAAAATACTTGACATTATAGAAGGTTCATTTTGGTGTGAGTCAATAAAAAAAAGAAATCAGAGCTTTGTCAGAATGCCAAGGTGCTACTCAAAAGCGAAAAACACTACAAAAAATACTGAATACTCTCACATGGAGAAGACTCTATACAAGCGGCTTGTAAAACAACGCCACAAAGGACTACCCAGCAGCGGTGCAGTAGATGAATTAGATATCTGTTAGAAAATGCTACCTGACAAAAAGTATATGCTCTGAAAAATCCGTCCTAGGTAGAAAAGCAGAAAAATCTACTAAATTACGTGTTTGGCATGCACAAATGCTACTAGGCGTCATACGTTACCTCTTTAGTAATAGGAAGTAATAGGTAAAAAAAACCGCGTTGCTTCCTGTTGCACGTCATTGCCGTGCATTAGAGGAGTCCCAAATGCAATTCTGCTTTTGGACAACACACATTGCCATCCCCCTCAAAATATTTTGACGGCATATGATGGATCCCTAATTACGGTTTACATGCCGCCAAACC
This sequence comes from Neoceratitis asiatica, assembly GCA_030068015.2. Lineage (NCBI taxonomy): Eukaryota > Metazoa > Arthropoda > Insecta > Diptera > Tephritidae > Neoceratitis > Neoceratitis asiatica. The sequence goes on along the minus strand of CM061528.1, from coordinate 49,467,869 downwards.
TAACGACGTCAATCCAATTAAAGGATCAAAATGCCATTTGCCTTACGGAGATAAATTCACAAATAGAATTTTATTGAATTCCACGTTGCTACCTTATAAGGTGAAAACGCTTCACCGAAAGTAGTCAAATATATACAGGGTATTTCAGCTATCACCCAGATGGTTTATATTTAACCGAATTTGGAAAAAAATTTCATAAAATTAGAAATATTCTGATTGCGTGGTTGTGACTAAATCCAACAGAGTTGCCTTCTGTTTTTATCTTTTTTATTTACCACTTTTTTTGTTCCGTAAGTGTGTCTACGAACTCAAGCTAATGTCTGAATCGGAATGGAATGAAAGGTTTGCTTGTATTAAAATTTGCCAGAGAATTATTTAGATCTACGGAGCTATAATCTGTTCTCAAAATTATATTTGAAAAAGTAATAAAATAAACCAAAATTACAAAATGAAATATTTTTGAGCAGCGTTGCCACCTGTTAATAAATTTTAATATCAACGAATTGGTCGACCACTTTTGGCACATATTGGACGTTATCTCAGCCATAACTCGACGAATGTTGGTTTTAAAGTGCTCATGAGTTAAAGGTTTATCCGCTGTTCGCGATCGCTGAATCTGAAATTAGAGGTAACCTTATATTTATCATCAACCGATGGCAAAAATTGTAAGCGCTTTACCATGAATTCCGTCGACGAACGAAGGTGGAGTATTTAAAGGAACTACACAAAATTTGACGACTTCATAATTGTCAAAGAGGACGAAAGAGTGACTAATTGGCAGCGTTATTATGGTTTTCTTAGGGCAAGACCTGATTCAAAGTTGTTTGTATTCCTACGATGCGAGGCATAATTACACGTCCAATCGTTACTCTTATTACGCATAAACGAGAGGTCCAGCGTCTCGGAGCTGCAATAATCAGCACAAGGGTAGGCAGGCGATGGGAGACGCTTGAGAACGGATCAAGGACTAGCTCGAGGTTCTAGGTGCATGTTTGTGCTCACGTCAATGGTGCTGGTGGTAGTGATAGCAAGTGGCCGAACACGTGCATGAACGCTCATTAAACGCAAGACTGATTGACGAGTTTGACAACCTGTGACTGGCAGACCGTAGTTTCTACGAGTTCAGTGCGGTATCGCCGATTCTAGGTGCTGACATACAGTGGCTCACAGCTTACCTCATGTACGGACTTGTCTATTTTGTAGTGAAAGCCTGTTGGGTGGGTAACGATTATAGGCTTTTCTAAATCATACAACTCTGACATTCAGTAATGGTTGGAAGTGTGTTTCAATGTGGTTTGGAGTTTCATGTTATCAGTGTACTAATTTCAGGTAATAGATAATTAATTTAAGTAGTGCGACAGTGCAAAATGTAATTGAGCGTTTCGTACATGAAAATCGTAAACAAAATAAATTCCGAAATGCATCAAAAAGAAGGCGATGAACGTGTGTGAAAAATTAAAGAAAATTCCAGACTATCAGCTGCAAAATTGAGGACAGAGTCCGGTACCTCTAAGAAGCAGCTAAATCATTCTGTGCTGAAAGTGTTCTTCGGGTACCATGTGCGCACGACTTCAATGGCCGAGTATCCCGAAACAAGCCATTCATTAGCAAAAAAAAAAAAAAAACAGAGCTGCCAGGGAGCTGAAAGCCTAGGTTTCGGACTTTTGGAACACAGTAATTTTTTCTGATGAATCGAAGTTTAACCTTTCCAGCTCAGATTGATTGGCTTACGTGTGGAGAAAACCCAATACTGAGCGCTTCAGAAGCTTAATATCGGTCAACTGTTAAATATGAAGGGCAATGGTATGGACATGTAGGTCTGTTGCCGCCATTGGAAATTAGGTCTTAGTTGAGGGTATTATGGATAAAACGTAGTACCTTAATATAGAGAAGAAAATTACATCAAAGTGCCGAGAAACTTAGGATACGTAAAAATTTCCGGTAATATCGACAATAATGCAGACAAGGCTAATGTTGAATTGTCCACATGTAATGAATCCACCGGCCCAGTCTGTCGACATTAACCGATTGGGAATTTATGGTCTTTATTAGAACATAACAACCGTAAATTCCGCATAAGTAATAAGGAAGAACTAAAAAGTGCAATTACGGTAGAGTGGAACAAAATCTGAACAGAAAGTACAAAAAGCTAGTTAGGTCCATAAACTAAATAGAAAAAGTCTTGCTGCAAGGCTGATGTCATGGTTTTGCCGGCACAAATAATCCTTACTCTTCAAATTTGTGGGAAGAGTCCACTTATCTTCGCTTTCTATTTACATCTCATATAGAATCTACAAAAGATCAATGTTGCAGGTCTCAACCTCTCTTTTTGATTTCATCAGCCACAACATCAACATCCGAGGTGAGTGTGTTTACACCCTTTTGAGATATATTTTCAAGAAATCCTCGGAAATAAAATTCCTAAATCTAATTTAACCTTGAGGTCTGCTTGTTGAGCTCGTTTGGCGGAAAAAGCGTTGGTAGTTTTTAATATTTCAGTTTTTTGTAAGACCGGCAAACGCCCCCGATTCCCGGTTGCCGGAATTCAAAAGAAATTCAAGTTCAAGTTCATTATTTCAAGTTTAGTTGGTGTTTTATATTTATTATTTTGCTGAAATATTGTTGAGTAAATTTTGGTTACAAAATGTTTCTCTTATTGATATTATTTAAATAATTAATTCTATGAAATTGCTCTTTCAAATCCTTCTTCTTTTGAGGTTAATTAAATTTGCTCCATTGAAGAATTGCATTTCATCAAATATATGTACAAAACTAAGAATTCAATTCCTACTAATACAGTTTTAATACCATGAACTCTTCCATGGTTTGACAGCCGAATAGTAAAATGGGAAAAATTAAAATTTTCATATTTTCACCATAAACCGGAACGCACATACCAATTTGAATCGTTTGAATTAAATTAAAATTTTAACACTTTCTGGGCATCCTCTTGCTTTGACGGTTTCTATTTTTCAAATTTGAAAGCTCACACACCTGCGTTGTTTATACCTCAGAAGTGCAGTTACGACAAATGAAAAAGGCCGTTTATACTTTTATTCATACATACAAACAAATTTTAGACTTGTGAGTGCAGCAACCGCACTGGGGCAAACACAGATCGAAGTAAACTTTTGAAATTTTTTTTATTTCGCATTCAAAAACACAAAATTTGAACTTCTTTTCTACCACTGTTACATGTTATATAAGTATATATTGGGCTGGAACACAAGTGCAAACTCCTTGCATGTAAACACCATACTATTTATATATAGGAATGTTATGGTAGTTGGTGTATGAAGTGGAATTATGAAAGTAAGCATTTTGATGTCCTTAAGAAACTTAAGATTTGAATCCAAGATTTGTTTAGGTAGGTTATTTCCTTAAGAAACTTAAGATTTGAATCCAAGTACTAGACAGATTAGTATTAGGTAAGTTATTGAAATCTTTGTATTTATATTTCTTAATTATTGATTTTTGATTTTAAATCTTAAGTTTTTATTTTTTACTCATTAACTTTTATTTTATAACTTTTTATATTTTACTTTTCTCCCTTTACTTTTACATTTTTAACTTTTTTTCTTTTCACTCTTATTCTTTTACTTTTTAATTATAAATTTTTAATTTTTGCTTCTTTTAATTTTTTTTATACATTTTAATTTTTTTTATACTTTTTTTTTTGCATTTTAATTTTCTTTTTTGATTTTACCATTTTTATGCTTTTTAATTTTACACTGTAATTTTTCATAATTTTTGGTTTTTACTTTTGCCTTTATATTTTTAAATTTCACTTTCTAACTTTTACCTTTTACTTTTTACGTTTAGTTTTTACTTTTTATTTTTTACTTTTTACTTTTTACTTTTTACTTTTTATTTTTTACTTTTTACTTTTTACTTTTTACTTTTTACTTTTTACTTTTTACTTTTTACTTTTTACTTTTTATTTTTTACTTTTTACTTTTTATTTTTTACAACCCTTACCTTTTAATTCACAATTTCTAACAATTTCTTATTTTTCGCTATTTAGTGCTATTTAATTTTGATTAGGATTTTCTCAAGCAAAGAAGGGGCAAGATCTGAGGAAACCAAGAAATGATTCGCATCTTAAAATGATCAGCATTATTTCATAATTTTTTCTTAAGTTTCTAGTGAAAAATCGTCCAGAATTCTTTGATGTCCACATACAGTTATGCAAACTAAAATAAAATCCTTACAAATTACTGAAAAAGACTCGCAGCTGAAGAACTGAGGATAAATAACACTCGGCTTACCCACAATAAGCTATTACATAATAATTTTAAGTCTTATTATGAAGAAGAGTGTAACATAGAAAATGAGGAATGTAAACTTCTTTGTATGAAAAACAACAAATGAATTTTGGTTCTTGTATTTCGAGTAGATATTAAAATAATTCCCTTGAATTTTATTAGCAAATTGCGGTTTCTGTGGTATCCGCTTCTATGTAGATAAGCTTTGCGGTTGCGACACTGCTGTAAGCATTAAAATATATGATTTTTGAATGACATTCATGGGCTGTTAAATGGCGAAAGATTATCTAAAAACCGCGTGTAGATGTTTAGATGTTTAGCGTTATTCACTTTCGTTGACGAAGCATTCTTTTACTGATAATGGCGCCATTTCATTGCTATCAGCAGTTAAGGCATAAGCTCAAAAAACATAACAAAATTTAAACAGTGCTGAGAAGAAGAGGCTCTTTTTATACCCAATGTAATGGCATGATGCGGGAGTGATGGATTAAAATTCAGAGCAGATTAACATAAAATTACAGTTGAATTACTGTACTTCCAGTTGAAGTTTTGTTGTTATTCAAGTGGACAATCTTTGATGTTATGTCCCCGAAGCGTATGCACATCTAGAACACTAAACGCATACACATCTGCCATCTATCACAGCATGATGGACTTGGTTGCCAGTTGTTCAATCCGGAGACAGCCAAGTAGCTTGATGAATTTTCTTGCTCTGAAATCTAGTACTACGGGCCGCGGCGAATTCGACCAGCCTCAAACCGTTCGGAGAATTTGCGTCATGGAGGCAACGCTAAAAAATGCTTATTCAATTAAACGGTGTTAATGCCAGGGCTCGGTGACCACAACAAAAGCAAAAGCAAATTTGTGCACCTTTATGAAGCCAATGTGGTAAACTTCCAAAAGCCGACTGGCGACCGTTCTTGCTTCGCTTATTATAAATAATTCTTGGATGGCCAGCCTTCTTAAGAGGATATCAACAAGCTTGGTAATGGTACCTTCTCAACTAAAGCGTGATACCTAAGACGTTTACAATGGTTGTCGTCAAAAGTAGGGGAAATGAGTATAGTCTTGCAGCTAATGTAATCCATTTCAATGTTCCCTATTTTTTAAAGAAAGAAAAACACAGTAAATTCAAATGTAATAGGGAATGTGTATTATCATTCGAAAGAGCATTATTTGGCATTTATTTTTTGAAGATTATCTCTTTCAAACGTTGGCCGCGGCTACGTCTCAGATGGTCCATGCATTGAGTCCAATTTTCGATGACTCGTTTTAGCATTTCGACTGGTAACTGGCGAATGACACGCTTGAAGTTTTGCTCCAAGGCCTGAATCGAAACGGGAGTGTCCGCGAAGACATTAGACTTTACTTATCCCCACAATCGACTGACCCAAAACGTGAAATTATCTGCCCACCGAAGTTTTCCCTCAATAAATCCATTGATTGATGCGGTGTGTGGGAAGTGACGCCGTATTGTTGATAGTTGGTTATCATAGCGCAATAAAGGTCGCCATTAACAATTACGTTCTCACCGGCATAATTTTTGAATAATTCCTCTGGCCCACAAACCACACCAAACCATTGCTTTTCTAGATGAAGTGGCAGCTCTTGAATCTCTTCAAGTTGCTCTTCGTCTCAAATGCGGCAATTTTGCTGGTTTACATACTCACTGAGCCAGAAATGGGCCTCATCGCTGAACAAAATTTGGCTCGAAAACGTCAGATCTTCCTGAAACTTTGCAAGAGCCCATAGAGCGAAGAGATGTCGCTTGGGATGCTCGAGCGGCTTCAGTTCTTGCGCAAGCTGTATTTTATACGCTTTCAGCTTAAGTTGTTTCAAACGTCAGTTCGAGTTGCTGCGAACGGCGCCGAATCGAGTCTCCCCGTTCTTCGTGTACACTTTCAGCTACGGCCGTTATATTTTCTTCACTACGTGCTGAACGTGGTCTATTCGGTCGAATATTATCCAGTAATGAATGCTGGGTGTCCAAATGGCTGATGGTGTTGCGAATAGTATGCTCAGGAGGCCGTTTATGTTGATCATAAGTTGAGCGAAGCGCGCGAAACACATTCTTTACATAAGATGAATTTTCATATTAAAATTGAATGATTTGTAAACGTTCTTCAGGCGTAAGTCTCTCCGTGATGAAATGCCAAACAATACTGAAGAAAAATAATATGACAGCTTGACAGTCATGCGTGATCTGTCAAAAAAAGGCTGCTGAAGAAAGTACCTCTACTTGGATCACCCTTTATAATTGCATACCTGTGAGAGGAGCTGTACTCTATTTGAGCTTCATAACTATTAACATTTACAAATGGTTGAACTAATTATAGACTCTTTTACATTCTTTTTCATACATGGAACCTTTCCTTATGCAATCATGCATTGCGCAAAACAATACCAAAAATTAGCATTGAAGCTTTATAAAGGGTGTTTTTTATAGAGGTTTAGAACTTTAAGTTGCAAGAAGAAAAATTTTTAATAAAAAAAATGAATCCAAATCTGAATTTTATCTTAAATAACTACACCACTATTAATGTGCACTTGTCATTAATTTAAGATAAATTAGTACTTTAAGGCATTAATAAAATACAAGAAAAAGTAGTGTACAAAAGCAAGTACAAAACTGAATAGAAAAATATTCAGTGGACAACAACTATTAAAACTAATAAAAAATAAAAATAAAAATTAAATAAAAAAATAAAAATAAAAAATAAATATTTAATTTAAAATTTAAAAAAAATATGGTAAGCACTTTTTATTTTTATTTTTTTTTAACATAAATAATAAGAAAACTGTTAAAAAAAGAAACCAAAATTAAAAATGATATTGTTACTCACGTTTCAAATGGATTTAGGGAAAACAAGAATACTGATGATATATATACTGACTTCAGTAAAGCATTCGACAGAGTAAATCATATAATACTTATTAAAAAGACTAGATCTACTTGGATTTCAACCAAGCCTCCTCCAATGGATATCTTCCTCTCTCTGTAACAGGACTCAAAGAGTATTATTTAATGATACCTTTTCTGACATAATTGATGTAACATCTGGTGTTCCGAAAGATAGCCACCTGGGGCGATTCTGTTCTTATTATTTATTAACGATTTGTCCTCAGTTATAAAATATACAAAGATTTTATTATATGCCGATGATGAAAAGCCTTTCCAATCATGTACCTCAATTAATGAAAGTTGTTTTTTACAAATCGATTTGAACAATTTAGTAACTTGGTGTAATAACAATGATATGCCGCTTAACTTTAATAATTGTAAAACGATGTTATTTACACGAAAATATGTTCAACCACCATCTTACACAATAAACAACTATAGTCTAGAGCAAGTATGTAATTTTTTTGATTTGGGTGTAACAATGGATACTAAACTCAACTTCAATCTTCATATTAATACAACTTTGTCTTTGTAAAGCGGCGACCTAAAGAATTCAGCGACCCTTATATTACGAAAATACTTTTTACGTCATTTGTAAGACCAATATTGGAGTATGTTTCGTTTGTGTGGAACCCAAGTTATAAAATTCAATCTGATAAAATTGAGCCCGTCCAAAATAGTTTTTGTTGTTCGCTTTGCGTCATTTGCACTGGGATTTCCGCCAAAACCTTCCTCCGTATAGTAGTCGCTTAAAACTTATAAATTTACCCACACTTTCTAGCCGTAGAGAAATGTTAGGAATAATTATTTTAGTCAAGCTTCTAAATGGACTGATTTGCAGTTCATTTCTCTTAGGTGAAGTAAATTTTAATGTCCCCATCCGATTATCACGACAATTTCTTAAAATCTTGCAAAACAAACTTTGAACTGTATGAACCGTTTCTACGTTTATGTCAGGATTTCAATTGTTATTCCAGCATATTCGATATGACAGACTCACTTTTCGTAACAAAAAATTCTATACTAATTTCTATCAATAAGTAACTCACTAATTTTCTATTGTAGTATAAATAATCTTATATATCAGCTGATGAATTTGTGTTCTATAGCTGAGCAGTTTTAAATCTCGACGCTTAAAAAATCTTGCTTTCACAACTCGGCAAATTTTGTACGTTATGCGGATGGTGCTCCTCGTGTCGGTTGGGAGGAGAGTAACCTTTGGGCTTAAATAATAAACTTAAATTCTATACTAACATTATTCGAAAAAATTTCGTAACAAAACGTTTGTAAAGGGTGTTTATTATAGAGGTATAGAACTTTAAGTTGCAATAAAACAACGATGGATTATTCGATTGACATGAATTTTATTTATCCGAAAGGTAATCTTGTGGCATTACATTTTAAATATGATTTCTGGCATATGACCGCCACGGCTGGCGCGGATATAGTCCAATCTGGACGTCTAAGTTTCGATGACTTTTTCCAATATTTGTGGACGTATATCGGCAATAACACGGCGAATGTTGTCTTCCAAATGGTCAAGCGTTTGTGGCTTATCCGCATGGGCCAATGACTTTACATAGCCCCACAGAAAGTAGTCTAGCGGTGTTAAATCACAAGATCTTGGAGGCCAATTCAAAGGTCCAAAATGTGAAATTAGGCGGTCACCAAACGTGTCTTTCAATAAATCTATTGTGGCACGAGCTGTGTGACATGTTGCGCCGTCTTGTTGAAACCACATCTCCTGGACATCATGGTTATTCAATTCAGGAATGAAAATGAAATTAGTAATCATGGCTCTATACCGATCACCATTGACTGTAACGTTCTGGCCACCATCGTTTTTGAAAAAGTACGGACCAATGATTCCACCAGCCCATAAAGCGTACCAAACAATCAGTTTTCCTGGATGTAACGGTGTTTCAACATACACTTGAGGATTACCTTCACTCCAAATGCGGCAGTTTTGTTTGTTGACGTAGCCATTCAACCAGAAGTGTGCTTCATCGCTAAACATCGTTAAAATGGACGTAGTGCGCGATACGATTTCCGCACAGAACCATTATTTTCGAAATAAAATTGCACTATTTGCAAGCGTTGTTCAGACGTATGTTCATTCAAACTGAGAATAAATCACTTGACAGCTGTTAAATCGGTCGCCAGCTTGAAAAGTAATGCCAACTTAAAGTTCTATACCTCTATAAAAAAACACCCTTTATTTATAACTTAGTAATTGAAAATATACTTTTCTCCCAATACCTTTGCGTTACATCTTAGCATCTACAATTACCTTTTAAAATCCAAAATATAGCGGTAAAGGATACGTGTTTGCCAAATGTTCAAAATGTATAAGAAATTACAAGGAATAAATTTGGTGATTCTTAGTAAAATGTTCTCAAACGGAAAATAATTTACAGATCCTTTTTTAGGGAGCCATAATTTTATGAATAAAGTTAGCAGCTCCCACGTAAATTTCTTGTATATATTTGTTTGTGTGGGCGTATGTTTTTTTTTTTAATTTTAATACTCAATGAAAATAAAAAAATATTTATTACATGAGAAAGAACCTTTCTTTCAGCGAGAAATAAATTTGCTTGCCTTTGAAATTGAAATGAAGATTACTCCTTTGATATTTTTCGCCCCTAACTGTATTAGGAATTTTTCGAAAGCGTCACAGGAAATTTGTGAATTTTTCATTTAGATAAGCGTGTATTTGGCGAATACTATAAGGATTGCTTGAACATTGAACAATAGCAAAGCTCTACAAAAATACATAATTTTTATTTGTTGCCCTGGATATCTTTGCATGATTTTACAATATGTTTATATTATGGATATATATTGGATATATTCATCAAAATATTAAATCTACTCTTGTTTTTTATGATAATGAAAAATTTTCCCCAATTATGATTTTACTTCAGCGCAGCTTTTTTTGCGCATAGAAACTTCACGCAATCCACATGCATTGACTCCTAACTCCACCCAACAGCTGGGAGCTCTGCTATTTGACAATAGTAGAAGTACTTATTTGTGAATCTGGATAAGTATTCATGTGTTCATACTTTGTTTCAAAAAAAAAAGTCACAAATATCACAAATATCACGGAAACTTACATTGAATTTTTCAGTTTTAAAATGGACAAAGTACATAAATCATGAATTTCTCATTAATTTAAAAAGCCTTATGTGGTGCCTGTAGAGTTGTGGAAAAAATGAGAACATTATGATTAGACTTTGGTATTTCAATGGTCTGAAATTCCTTAGCATCAGTTCGATGAATACTAATTCTGCTGCAAAATGTCTTATGCTACACAGTGAGAATTTCCTTCGGTCTATTTACGTTTCAAAGTAATTCTAATGCTCTCAAAATAATGATTTTGACAAATTCACAGTAATCGACACAGGAAGGACTAATGTTATTGCGAAACTGCTTCTAGTATGAGTTTAAAAGAATACAAATCTACGGAGTGGCGCCATTTATAGTCGTCCCTCGGCAGGGAATGTCAAGCGCTACGAGTGTATTTCTGGCATGTGAAAAAGCTCCTCATAAAAATCCATCGGCCGTTCGAAGGCGGCTTAGAATAAACTGTAGGTCCCTCCATTTGTTGGTAAAAACATCAAGACGCAAAACCACAAATTGGAGGAGGAGCTTGGCCGAAAATCGCTTTAGCGGTTACAAAGCGCCAAATATATATATATATATATATATATATATATATATTGTTTGGCATTTCATGATGGAGAGACTTAAGCCTGAACAACGTTTACAAATTGTCCAACTTTATTACGAATGTGTTTCGCGCGCCTCGTTCAACTTATTGTCAACATTCATTATTGGAAAATATTCGACCGAGTGGGCCTCGTCCAGCATGCACTGAAGAAAATATAGTGACCGTAGCTGAGAGTGAACAATAAGACCGTGGAGAGTTGATACGGCGCCGTTCGCAGCAACCCTGATGTATGGAAAGACTTGGCGCATTTTACATTGAGATACTAAATTGAAAGCGGACAAAATGCAGCTTGCGTAAGAACTGAAGCCGCTGGATCTTGCCAAGCAGCATCGCTTCGATCTATGAACTCTTGAATCAATGGATTTATTGAGAGAACACTTCGGTGAGCAGATAATTTCACGTTTTGGCCGATCGAGTGGCTATCAAGCTCGTGTGATATCACAACGTTAGACTTTTTCTTGCAAGGATATTTTAAGTCTGAAGTCTATGCGGACAATTCCGCTTCCTTTCAGGCCTTGGACCAAAACTTCACGCGTGTCATTCGCCAGTTACCAGTCGAAATACTCGAACGAGTCATCGTAAATTGGATTCGATGAATGGACCATCTGAGACGTAGCCGCGGCCTACATTTGAAAGAGATAATCTTCAAAAAATGAATGCCAAAAAATATTATTTCGAGTGATAATAAACTTTCCCCATTAAATTTGAATTTTCTGTGGTTTTTTATTTAGAAAAGCAGGAAACCTCGAAATAGATCACCCTTTATAATTGGCGACTGAGTAGAGGTTAAAGCCATGTGTAGAAGCTAATGTAAGTGAGGAAAGTTTTTGACTGTCATTCACCTGTAAGTGATTATAAATGATTAATTTACATATGGTTCAAGCAGCTCACGACTTTCGGTCTTAGAATCCTCTGGATAGCCAACAAACATCCGTTTGGAGGCGGGCTAAGAAAACAGTTTAATGATAAGGATTTGAAGGCATGGAGAGGGTGATGTGAGTTAATACGCTTATAACTCAAGAAGTCCGTGACCGGATTCGATGATTCGAGCCAACTCGGATTGGTCTCCGGCCATATAGGAAGAATGCGAAACTCCGGATGTCAATTTATTTGATTTACTTTTCTGTCCAAGACAAGGTAACGGTTTAAAAAAACCTTATTAATAAAATCATGTTTAGAGTTTTATTTGGTTGAATTTTGGGACGAAGGTACGTTTATGTCTAGACAAATGTATCTTTATACACTTTTATTTCTCCAGAATGGACCATGATTGATTTTATTGATAGCCTTTTGCCTACATTAGCATATATAATGAATTATTTCCGAAAAAGGGATCCGAGATCAACAGTTAGGTCAGAATTTGTGTGATATTAATATGCTGCGGCTGCAGCTGAGCTGTAGCATCCACAGCGATTGAAGGCTAAGCTAATATCTACGGTTACATATATGTATCTGTGTAATTTCACTGTGTGTAAGAATATGTTACATCAGGATAGTGGCGTTCGTCGTACCTTGAGAAGCGTAAAAATCTCCGACTATGTCTGACACGTAACTCCCCACACAGGGATATAATAATTCAGTCGTATCTAAATGCCAATTTTTTAATGTACATGTACATATATACAAATAAGTAGCTAAAACAATGATATAATGAGAAATTAAATATTTTTCATTAAGTAAACATTAAATATGACTTTACCTATCACCTTCTCTGCAATACTAGCTATAAAACCGAAACTGAACAAAATACAGAAAGCCACAACAACGTGGAGATTAATCTTGTATGTATATACAGGCTTATCGATTTTGCGGTTTCCAAAATAAAAAGCAAATAAAATTTTTTTTTTCGACTGTTGGTTTTCGAGTGCTTAATAGTTAAAGGTTCTTTCGCATGAACAAGGTCTTTCGCGTAGCCCCACAAAAAAGTCCAACGGTGTCAAATTGCACGATATCAGTGGCTAATTTACATCGCCAAGATGAGAGATTACGTGGTCGGGAAATTTCTCTCGCAATAAAGCCATATTCGCTCGTGTCGTGGGGCGTGTGGCGCCATCTTGTAGCAACCACATATTTTCGAAGTCGCGTTCTTCAATTGCAGGTTAAAAAAAGTCGGTTAACATGCATGTGACCATAAAGCTCCGAATTGACATTGACAGTCTCATCATTTTCATTTTCAAAGAAAATAAGTCCAAGCACATCTCCGGACCAAATGGTACAGCAAGCAGTAAGTTTTTTTATGTGTATTGGCCTCTCTTCAATTATTTGACGTATCTTGAAGCCCCAAGTGTGACAATGACAACTTTGCTTGTTTACGTATCCATCGAGTAAGAAATGTGCCCCGTTGCCGATGAAAATTGTGTTGAAAAAATCGCGGTCCACTGCTTGTTGTTGAAGCACCCATTCGACGTACTTACGGTGTTGTTTTATGGTAAGGTAAACTGAATTCAGTTGTTGTGTAAGCTGGACTTTATATGGAAGCCGATGTAAGTTCAATTTCAAAATACGCCATAACGTTCCGTAATAAAGTCCCAGAGAAATATACACATTCGGGTCTTCGATTACACTTTCACTTAAAACAGCGATATTTGAGGCCTTACAATATCTGCACTTGCTCCAGTCTCTTAAAATTTCTATAAAATTTTAGCAGTTGCTTGAGTAGTTGGACGATTATATGCATCATAATCTCTTTAAAGTGTCCATGTTTGAATTACTATTTCTGTGGTATATATGTATGAAAGACTACTTTATATATATGTATGAAAAATTTAATTTTTGTAGAACGGATATATGTAGATATGTCTACGTAAAATAAAACAAAGAAACTCTTTCATTTCATCATAAACATAAAATATTTAAGAATTATACACGTACATACTATGCCCATACTATGTTCATTATATCATGTGTCATACAAATATACTCGGCAGAAATTGTACGCATGCAACATCTATGTAACATGCATGAAGAAGCAGCTCTGCATACATAAGACTTTTTTTTAAATTTATAAAAAAATTTTAAACTAAATTTTTGTATCATATCCGCGATTTGCGATTTGATTGAAAAATAAAAGTACGAGCAGTAAAATGTTACATTTAAATGAACCCTTCCTGCTTCTTCACACATACATCATGCATTATTTTTGTATGTATACAATTTATTTCAACTGCATAATTATTTATTCAGTGATCTTCATGTAAAAAACAAGATTTTTTTTACCAAAAATCCTTGACGCTCAGTTGATAAAAAAAAAACAAAAAGATTTCTAACCAAAAATCTAAAGGCGCAAAAAAACTCTACTGAATCTATTACAGCGATTAAATTTATGCGAGATTTACATATTTACTACCGCCGCCGACTACGACATAAATTTATTCATCCACGCGATTCATTTTCATTACACATTTTTATTGCAACGGAACCTTCTTTTTTTTTTGGAAATTTTTCGTTAACTGTAATTTATTGTGACTTTGCAAAACCGAAATGGGAAAATGTTTCGTTTAGTCTGCAGTTTAAGGCCATGAGACGATTAAAATGGCTTCGACTTCGCTTGAATGCTCAATAACATGACAATTTAGGCAAGCAGACGGTTGGCCAAAAGCTCTATTGATATTAGACAAATATACAAATAAATGCTTATAAATTTCAGTTTGCGTTTAAAAAATTCAAATTATTGTAAAATATGCATAAAATCGGAGTCTGAAGTATACTACATAATATTTGAATTGTAGGTGTATCATTTTGTGTGAGTGTATGGTTACCCATTTCGAGGTTCCCTGCCTTTTCAAAGAAAAAACACAGAAAATTCAAACCTAATGGGGAATGTTTGATACCATTCGAAAAAACAATCTTGGGCATTTTTTTTTTATCTTTTTCAAATGTTGGCCGCGGATACGTTTCAGATGGTCCATCATTTGAGTTTAATTTTCGATGACTCGTTCGAGCATTTCGACTTGTAACTGGCGAATGATACGAGAGTATCGTCACCGCCTCAACCTTCACCTGCCATTATATTTCAGTATAAGCCATAAAACGTTTTTCCATTATATTTTTCAAGAGGCCAAGTTGAGTTCAAGAACATTGAGCAAAGTTTCTTGACCTCATACTGAAAACCTTATTCGAGATTTTTTGCATAAAATAATGCAATTCAACACTTTCTGCAAAGTTTAAGCTCATTGAAATTTCGTCAATATTTTTTGCAAAATTAACATTTTCTCTTTTAATTCTTTCAATTTAACAGTCTTGCAAAATTGTAGATTTCTTTATGCGAATTCAGCATTTCCTGAAAGTAAAGCAAGTGAAGGTATAAATAAGCAAAAAGTGTAAATAGCATAGTTAGTTAAGTTTTAGTCTTAAAACCATAAACATGTGAATAAAAATAAAAAAAATTTTAATTATTTTTTTTATTCACAACTCGGGACAACGACGTAATTCGCGTAATGTTTTGCTCCAAGGCCTGAATCATAGCAGGATTGTTCGCATAGACTTTAGACTTTACATATCCCTACAGGTAAAAGTCTAACGCTGTGATATCACACGATTTTGGTAGCCAATCGACCGGCCCAAAATGTAAAATTATCTACTCACCGAAGTGTTCGCTCAACAAAGTTGCAGAGATCACGAGCTTCAATTTCAAGCATCCAATAGTCGGTTGTGATGGTTATATATGGCGATAACGGTCGCCATTGACAGTTACGTTCTCACCACCATCATTTTTGAAGAAATATGGACCGATGATTCCACCGGCCAACAAACCACACCAAACTGTTGTGTTTTCTGAATGAAATAGCAGCTCTTCGAACTCTTCATGTTGCTGTTCGTCCCGAGTGTGGCAATTTTTTTTTTGATTACATACCCATTGAACCAGAAGCGGTCCTCATCGCTGAACAAAGTTTGGCTCGAAAACCTCGAATCTTCTTTGAACTTTTCAAGGGCAAATAGAGCGAAGCGATATCCTTTGGGAAGGTCGATCGGCTTTAGTTCTTGCACAAGCTGTATTTTGTACGCTCTCAATTTAAGATCTCGACGTAAAATGCGCCAAGCAGTTCCATACGTCAGTCCGAGATGTTGCGAACGGCGCCGAATCGACTGTCCATGATGTTCTTGTACATTCACCGCTACGGCCGCTATATTTTCTTCACTGCGCGCGGAACGTGGTCTGTTTGGTCGAATTTTATTCAATAATTAATGCTGGGTCTCAAGCTGAGTGGTTAGCATTGCGTACTAAAATTCGGGATGCCAGAGTTCTAGTCCAGCTTCTAGCAGCATCCAAAATCATTGAAAATTAATTTTTCTACTTGCGG
Organism: Neoceratitis asiatica; assembly: GCA_030068015.2. NCBI lineage: Eukaryota > Metazoa > Arthropoda > Insecta > Diptera > Tephritidae > Neoceratitis > Neoceratitis asiatica. Next base: position 49,451,669 of record CM061528.1, on the reverse strand, counting down.
TCACCACTCGACAAGTAATGTCGAGCCTTTCGAGTGTACTTCTGAAATGAAATAAAAGCTCCTGAATAAACTGTAGGTTCATAAATTAGTTATGAAAAACATCAAGACACAAAAACCGCAAATTTGAGGGGGAACTCGGCAGAAAATCATTTCAGCGGGTCCAAAGCGCTAAATATACGTATATATAATATAAATATCGACGTATTTCTTAAAATCTGTTGAGCGACACACATTAGCGATGAAAAGAACTCCCATGTAAAGAGCCGAAGACCAATAGTTGCGAATGTAGGCAAGACATGATATCCCATCACGTAGTTCATCCCTAGAAAAGCCTCGATCATAATTTGTCACTTCATTCAAGATCATAGTGGGAGTAAAATCTGAGCAGGTGCGGCTATTTAAAATATTATCTTCACTATACTTTTATCCTTCTTGGTCGTGGAAATGATGTTGCACATGTACTTATGTACATTTACTCCAGTTGAACGACAATTCTTCGCTCATTTGTCGCATTTATTGTTGCACACGCCTTTCGTTAACGCTCGGTGGATTTCTGTTTGAATCTTAATTGTAAATATTTTCAAGAATCTTATAAACACGTATTTTAAAAGATATATTGAACTTAGACTGACCATTCATATAATTGTTTTTTTTTTTTTTTATATAATTATATTATTATTAAATTTCAAATTACAATTTAATTTATTTGTTACACATTTCTTATTATTATTGTTATTATTGTTTATGTGTCCATCACTACTTGTTTTTTGTACACTATTTCTGTTGTTCTACAAAAAGATATTTTAATCATATTGTACTTAAGTTTTTTTTAATAAAATAAAATAAATAAATAAATATGGGAGTGTGATTTTGGCCCGCCGATAAACTTCAAGGTTGCTCACCCCTGCTCTAAATACAAATATTCTTGTAGAATTCGTTTTCCTCTGCTTTTAATTTATTGTTGACAGGTACAGACAAACATATATATATATATGTATATATTGTGTTCATTCATATTTTTGTGTTTACTTATATGTACATATTTTGTTGTCACTCTCTGACATTAGCATGCGACATGATTTATTAATTTAGCTAGTTAATGTCAATATGACTTGCTTGAACATATTTTCTTTGATTTATGGTTTATTATTTAGAACGTTTAAAGAAAAGGATGTGGTGATTCATTTTGCTGTTGTTCTTTTTCTTTGCGGAAGTGAGCTTAGGTTTAATTTGGTCGATCATAGTTTCATCGTAAATTTCACTCTTTCAATCAAAAAAGTTGGAGAGTTATGAGAGCCGTACGGTGTTTCGCATGAATGACACTAGTTTTTCTTATAATGTGTTATCCATTTAGTGTTCCCCAAAGTGCAGGGCTATATTTTGACATCTTTCAAACTTTATTGTCAAACCAACATATTTTGTTTTAGCTAAAAGTCAGGCATTTATGAAAATGTATCGCTTAACAACCGCGATGAAACATACTACAAAAATGATGATTCCAAAGTGACCACGTTTCGTGCTTTAAGAGAAGATTTGGTGCAACTACTTAAGCAATTAGTAAAATTTAAAAAAAAAAATTAAAAGACTGGATCGGCTACAGATATTTTAAGGCATCATCGTTTTGCTCGTTCCACCTCAAATATCGCTGCTGTAAGTGAAAATGTGACCTAAGACCTAAGACCTAATTTCCCTTTTTTCAGATCGAAAGCATTTTGCAGCCACCACTACTATATAAAAATCAATTCAGTGTATTCATGCGGATGAAGGAAATGATGGTTTCAACAACTGACATATATTTTGTTTATAAAGAAGAAGACCAAAATAACTTTTAAAAATGTTTCGCCCTATCCAATGAGTGCCATCTTTTTTACTCAATGTTTTCCACAGTAATTTTACACTAGGATTAACCTACTCTTGCTAAGTAAGGGACTTGTGTTGTACAAGTATTTAAAAATACAAAATTTTTTTTTTATAATTTTCCGAATTTATTTTATGCTGAAATTCAAGTAAATGTAGGGTCGTCAAGTAAATCAAGTGTACAGCCGTCTCACAACAACAAACTGTGACACATACATACCCTACTTGCTGCTTGTGCTGCTACTTGCCATGTAATTGTTCATATTGAACTCGAAAATGAGGACACGTTTGCAACACAATACGCTCAGCGCTGATTAATAATGCTCCTCTTTTTAGGGCAGACGAAAAGTTCTTTGAATTTCACAAAAACAAATTCATTTTAAGCTTCTACGTATGTATATGTATATACGCACGAGTCAACAATTTGTTCATCTCAAGCATTTACCGACTGCCATTGTACGACTATCTGGTTACGCCTCTAAGCGTCGTCATGCTGTCTTCAAGTATTTGATAAATTCGTATCACATTAATCATCGAAATGAGTTCACTTCAAAAAAAAAAAAAATATGTATATAAATAAATAGCTGCGAAGGAGTATTTATGGATCTACTAATATACTAAGTGAGTATGTAGCTACATTTACAAATTCACGAAACTCATAACGCTATAAAATTGTATTTGATGATTTTCAGCACCAATATGTAGTGTATTATATGTGTACAAAATACCGAATTTCATGTTCTTAGACCCTTTATTGAAGTATTTATGATCCAAAATTAGATATCTAAACAAATCGGTTGTATGGTAACTTAGAGGCGATACATCCCGCCTAAAAGAAGCCGCTAAAGCTTAAATTTGCCAGTTTGTATTGGCTCTTAAGCGAGAAATCAGTGCTTACCCTTGAAGTTCTTCTTTATAATGTGCCTATAAAACCAACATGGATGTATGGAATCCAGTTAAGGTACACAGCTTCCAATCTTAACACAAAAAAAGTCTTGAGCAATGTTTATGTTAACCGGCGGGCCAAAATCACACTCCCATATTTATTTATTTATTTTATTTAATCGAAAAACTTTAATAAAATATGATTATAATATCTTTTTTAGTACACCAGAGATAGTGCATAAAAATAAGTAGAGATAGACACTAATAATAAACCATAATAGTAAGAAATTTATAACAAATAAATTGAACTGTAATTAAATTAAAAATTTAATAATAATATAATAATTGAAAAAAAAAACAGAATAATTATATGAATGGTCAGTCTAAGTTAAATATTCCTATGAAAATAAGTGTATATAAGATTCTTGAAAATTGTTTTATTTTCTCCTAAAAATAACAGAGATAGATGAGTTGTAATGATTAAGTAAGATTAGCAGTTTCTGACACAACACATTGAGGCAGGACTTTCCCCAATTAAGATTCAACCAGAAATTCACCGAGCGTTGGCGAAAAGCGAGTGCAACAAGAAATGCGACAAATGAACGACGATGCGTCATTCAACTGAAGGAAAAACGCACATGTTCTACATCATTTCCACGACAAAGAAGGATATAGGTATGGTGAAGATAATATTTTAAATAGCCGCGTCAGATCAGATTTTACTACCATTATGATCTTCAATGAAGTGGTAAATTTTGATGGGTTAATTGGTGCCATAATCATACCTAAATCGAAAGGACCTTTCCCTCTGATTAGTGCGGAGACAAAGGCTTTTCTAGGGATGAACTACGTGATGGGATATCAAGTCTTGTCCACATTTCGCAACTATTGGTATTCGTATCCTGACATGGGAGTTCCTTTCATTGTGAATGCAATGTCGATCAACAGATTTGAAGAAATACGACGAAAAATACATTTTATCGATAATAATAATGAACAACCTATAACGCAACCTTCCTACGATAGGGTTTATAATATGCGAACAGTTCTAGATCACTTCAACACGAGTTTCCAAAGCATTATGACTAACACAAAAACATAAGCAAAAGGTGAGCATATGATGAAATTCAAAAGCCAAAATATAATGCGGCAATATGTCAAAACTAAACCAGTCAAGTGCGGATTTAATTTGTAGTTTATATTAAAGCTGATTCAAGCTCTGGCTATTTCAATTTGACTTAACGGGTAAATTGAAGTCCCCGGCGTACCATAGTAAAATAGGTTTTTTTGGCAAAATTCTTGCTTTTAGTCAAAATAATTTCCTTCAAGGATGATACACTGACTATAGTGACCCTTCATTTTTGTAGTTCGATTTGGTTCTAGATAGGCCTCAGTTTCGGTGATCACATCTTCATTCGGCGGAAAATTCTTCCCAGCAGGAAATAGTCGCTGTGGGCCAGATCTGGATAACATGGTGGATGCAAAAGCAATTTGAATCCCAATTCATTGATTTTTACTATTGATTTTACTGACTTGTGACACGACTTGGTGAAACAGGACTTTATTTTCGATTTCGTCCTTCAAACCCTATGTGATATTTGCTGTTGATGGTATTTCCTTTTTCAAGTAGTACAAAGATTCCCATCTTAACACAAAAATATGTAGAAAAACTACACAACCATCGGTAGCACTTTGTTAACAACAAATTATACGCGTCTGAAGAGGAGGAACTTATCAGTTTTGTAAAGAGCAACGTCGAGCCAGCTAACTATTCCTGCTAATGAGTTATTATATGTTAATTTATACTTTTATGATTGGACTACCTATTATGAGGCTAAAAAAATATATATATTAAGCCAAGCACAATTATAAGCGCAATTAGTCAATCTAAGCGCTCACACATACAACTACGCATACATACGTGTATACAAAAGAAAGTCTCAATAACATGTTGGCTGGTTGTATAAAATATTAGTTGAAAGTATACCCATAAGTACATATACATACATACTTAATTGTTCATATATTTATACATGCATTCTTGCTGCTAAAATACTAAATTAAATTATGTTATCCACAGTTATCTGTGAGTTGTTAACTTTAAATACTCTTAAGCCGTTGATACGCTTTTTGTCTAGACTGAAAGTCAAATTTATGACGGTAATGCTGACCTTAATTATTTAAACTTCTCAATTAAACATTTTAGGTATGTTTATATTATCGGTATTTTGGTTCACATATTATATTTACATGAACTTCATGATAGTTTGCAAAGCAATATATTAGACCTACCCAGCGTTCATGTAGAGAACTTCCCAGCCGCTATTTTCCGAATAGTTTGTAACCAGTCTTCATATTAAAGTAATGAGGGAAAACTCCTTGCAAAAACGCTTATTCAGGCACAAAATTCGACATATTTGGGTTGAAATAAACAATTTTTTTTTAAGGAATAATAATCAAGTTACGCCATTGACAAGCTGTACGGATTAAGTTATATGGTACATAATGTAGGATGACACTTTTAAAATAAGGAAAATGTATGGTATATCTGTCGTTGGCTCTGCTGATGATATAGCTATTGTAGTGGTAGCAAAACGCTTGACTGGCGTATCACGTATAAGCAATGAAATCATATCGCCCGTGAAAACATGGTTTTTAAGAGCATGTCTGGAGTTAGCAGAGCACAAAAGGCGCTGCTAATGACTAGCCGCGAAAAGGTGGAGGGGATACAAGTAAGATTAGGAGGCTGCACGATAGACTTGAGTCCAGCCATTAAATATTTCGAAGATATTCTTGATCGCCGACTAAACCTCAAAGAACATCTAAAATACGCCAGCGAGAAAGCGAGTAAAGTCGGTTCAGCTGTCGCAAGTCTCGTGTCAAATATGGGAGGTCCAAGATAACAGAGAAGGAAACTTCTTGCGAGAAGCAGTTCGTCCATCTTGATGTATGCGGCACCAATCTGGTCTAAACCCACATTGACACCTGCGTACTTGAGAGCACTAGCTTCGGTACACAGATTGGCGTCACCAAGGGTATGTTGTGCGTAACGGACAGTATCAGACGAAGTCGCAAATCTGTTGGCTGGAAGATGTCTAGTAGATATAGCAGCCAAAGCGGCAACATCTGGGCGCAATCCGAGTAATCATAAAGAAATCATGCAGCAGAGCATAAATGAATGTCAACAATGGTGGTACTCGTCTCCAAAAGGAAAATGGACGAAGATGCTGATCCCAAGTGTACACAAAAGAATAGAAATACAGCATGCTGAAACCAACTATTATCTCACCCAGTTTCTCACCGGACATGGCTGCTTCCGGGAATATTTGCACATGTATACGCACGCAGACCATCCTTACTGTTTGCATTGCCATAATGAGATGAAAAACCCAGAGCATATTCTTTTATACTGCAGCAGATGTAAAGAAGATCGCAAGCAGCTAAATCATTATAGGCGGCACATTGACCGCAGAAAATCTGTTGAAGGCAATGTTATCTGAAAAGCATAATGGATGAAGTGCGCAGATATCATTACTGAAATAATGAAGCGTCTCAGACAAGAAGAGCACAGAGCGTGCCGTGAAATCGCACTTTGAGTGACGGGACAGAATAACGTTCAGTGCCGGCCCCGTGAAGTAATATCGGAATTGACAGTCCCGCAAGGGGCCCATAGGCCCAGCGTACGAAAGAGGTTGGGTTTAGTACGTAGGTGCCAGGAGGCAAATCGGGCATGCGGGTAGTACGTGCTACTCGTATCTATAAATATTCTGTGCCTACTGGGTCGTAACCAAATAAAAAAAATAAAAAAATAGCTTATTCTCAGCTGCGGTGCTAAATATTGTAAAAATTCTCCTTTGAATTAATTAATTTTTGAATGGAAAACAATCCAGATATAAAATCCAGACCATGCGTAAAAATATTGAAAAATATCACAATTGACTGTTTGTCTGATGGCAGGAGATAGCTCTTCCTATCCTCGTTCACTACCAAATCCATACGCTTCGATTCCATATCCAGTCAGGAGAAAGTAGAACTAACGGCTAGGTTTTTAAAACCTACGATGTCAACGTCATACGCTAAAAGTTGTACGATCTTATAAAGGGTTATCTATTTAGTGGTTTCGAAAGTGCAGGGATCTAATTTGACATCTGTCAAACTTAACTGTCAGGCCAAATACTTTTTGTTTTAGATAAAAGTCAGGCATTTATGAAGGTGATTCCAAAGTGCTATTAGAGAAGATCATGGTGCAAATTATCGTCCAACTACTCAAACAATTGATAAAATTTTAAAGAATTTTGAAGAGACTGGATCGGCTACAGATATTGTAAGGCCTGTGCATCATCGTTTTGCTAGTTTCCCCTCAAATTTGTCGCATTTGGAGCTCTGAGAATCCTCAAATAATTGTAGAGAGACCGTTTCACCCAAAAATTCTTACTGTATGGCGCGCTCTTTAGTCTAGAGGAGTGATTGGACCTTATTTCTTTGAAAACCCACTGTCAATTCGGAGGGTATAAGTCGTATGATATTCGACTTTTTTTGGTCTGCAATTGATGAACACGACTTGAACATTATGTGATTCCAACAAGATGGTGCCATATCGCACACAACAGGAGCGAATATGGCTTCATTTCGAGAGAAATTTCCCAGCCGCTTAATCTTTCGTCTTAGTGATGTCAATTGGCCACAGAGCTCGTGCGATGTGACACCGTTGGACTTTTTTTTTGTGGGGCTGCGCGAAAGACTGTGTTTATGCGGATAAACCTTTAACTCTTGAGTACATGGAAACCAATATTCGCCAAGTTAGGACTAAGATACCGCCAAATATGTACCGAAAAGTGGTCGAAAATTACCATAAACGGATCGAAGTTTGCAAAAATTCACGAGGTGGTCCTTTGAATGACGTAGAGTTTTACATATAATTCCAAGGGTAAAACTTTATAATAAAAAAGGAATTTCATGAAAAAAATTACTTTAAATGCACTTTGTTTATGTTTATATCTTAAACCGCAAAATATATAGCCCTCTCTATAACAAAATCTATCGGTATTACGTAAACATGAAAACATTGCTCTCATAGCCCGGTATTTTTGAAGGTATCGAAATGAATTAATACCCATAAAAAAACCAAAAATTAGAACTTTGATTATAACTATCACAAATGTAAACTTTATATCATCAAAAAACGTATTTTCTTTTCTTTTTTGTGCATAATTGAACGGATAATCATAAAATAAATTTTGGACAAAGAACAAATTTCTTTTCTATTAATTTCTTTATCTATATATGTAAACATATAAAAATCAATGCAAATTTTGATGAACGCCTAGAACTTGAGAACCACCAGATTAAATTTCGTTCCAGAGATATGACCATTTTAGTGAACGTTGGCCGCTACCCATACAAAATACATGCAACAACAACAAATACATGTAAAATTCAAAATACGCGTACATTACGTTGTATTTGGTGTTGAAAGAGAGAGAAAAAAACAGAAAATGAAATAAAAATAAAATTGATTGAAAAAAGTTTGGAAAAAAAATGTTCAATCAATTTTTTTCGTTTCTTTTTCCAAAAATTTTTTTATAGGTGTAGCAAAGCACACTGGGATCCGCTGGTACCCTTACAAAAAAAAACATTTTCTCTTTATCTCAAAATACGCCGAAACCGCCTGCTTGACTACATCATCGGCGATAAATTTTTTACCCATCAGCTCATTTCTCATTTTTGGAGGGTGAGAGATTGAAAATATCGAAGCCCACCTTTTGCAGGGCAGACAAGAAGAAGCGAAGAAAGAATTTTTCGCTTCAGGTATCATATTAAGAAAAGTAGTAAAAAAAATGCAAAAAACTATCAAAAAATTATAGGTGAGTAGTGGCAAAATGTCATTGGTGATGGCATCAGATTATGAAATATACTGCTGCCAATGTAGTTAAATAAGTTCTATGAAAAAGTGCAAGTATCTGTAAGGTTTAATTATTTATTTTTGTAATTTTATTTCTTGTTTTATTATACCTCTCATGTACATGAAATGTTATATTAACTTTGGTCCGAAGTATATAAGTAACAGAAGGAGAAGAGGTAGAGCTTTCAAAATACTGATCGTATCAGAGTGACAAGCTGAACTGATTTAGCCATGTCCGTCTGTTCGTCTTGTCCCTCAATTTTTGAGATATTTCAACCACACTTGGTGGAAGATACACCCTTACGTTTAAACGATCTTATGTGGGAACCGGCCTGATCAGAACACTATAGCAGATATACGACCGATTTCACAGACTTGAAATAAAATATACTACACATACATGATTAACTGCATTTTGGTTCCGAAAATCATCGAAATCGGCCTGTTATATCATAAAGCCGCTATTCAACCGATTTGTTCAGTTATGAGGTTTTGGATAAAAAATCCTTTAAAGAAGCATCTAGGAGCGTGAAATTTGGTACTATGCTCACATATTATCAATTGCATATTGATATTGAAAATCATAAAAATCTGAATACTATGTCATACAGCTCCAATATAACCGATTGGTGCTGATATAAGAAGTAAATTCAAATTTTGTAATTTTCAACAAATTAGATATATTCTTTGAAGGTATAAGGCTTCCGCACGACCGAAGGCAGCTCTTATTTTATTTTTATTTATTTTTATTTTATTAATAATTTCACGAATTTTTGCTTTTAATTGTTTTTATAAAAAAATGTCTAATAATTTTTTCAGAAAGACCTCATGTCTAAAAATAATTGAATAAAATCATCTAATTTTAAACAAATTCGGAAATTCCATTTAAATAAATTTAGATCAGTTTAAGAGGGTGGCATTTTGACAAAAAAAAAAATATCAAAGAGTAAATCAAGACTAGGTATATTCGCGTATTGAAATAGCGTTCAAGTGGCTTCACTACCATTAAAAAGTCATTGTACTGAGAGAGATTTATAACAACATCAATCATCAGTTTAATTAAGACACTTAAATATTTTAAAATTCAATACGCGCATTTATCAATTTCCAATTTCTTCTTCTTCCTTTAACTTTGATCCAAGCAATTTGTTCAAGTGCTCGACGGATTGAATTATACTAACAGTAAATGAAATGATGTGAAATGACATGAAGCGCTAAAGTATGGATAAGTTGACTGCAAAAACACATAGAGCGGGAATTAAACGTTCAAAGTTCAAAGGGTTGACTACTTTTGTATGCTATTTAAACTCGTAATGAAATGTGAAAAAAATAAAACTTAAAATAAATTGAAGAATAAAACTAAATAGCGCTAAACCTAAATAAATATATTATTTGGCTTAATTCATGATTTCATATTTTCAAATATAACAATTACTAATACGCCTGATTGTAGGTAACGTTTGACTTATGTTATGTCCATACTATTTTGATTGCTACGCATGTAACGTTGACTACATTCAGGAGCAGTCTACTAAAATAGCCGGAATTATAAGCGATTTGAACTTTGTTTATTTTTTCATACCACATATTTAGATGGTCAGATAATTTAATTAAAAAATCATCTTAGGGAGAAGTTAAATATTTTTTTGTTATACGAGTAGATTTTTGTTTAAGGAGCTTTGAATCAATTTGCCATTTTGTTATACCACACAATCCCTGTACTCTGCTTGGGCCTTTTACGGATAAGATTTCTGGAGAACTTTTTAAAGGGTTATCCATTTAGTGGTTTCGAAAGTGTAGGTCTGTATTTTGACATCTGAAAAACTTAACTGTCATCGTTTTGCTCATTTCACCTCAAACATCGCTGCTGTAAGTGAAAGTGTAGCAGAAGACCCGAATGTGTATATTTCTCGACGTTCTCAAGAGCTGGGGCTCTCCTACGGCACAATATGGCATATTTTGCGATTGGACTTACACCTATATCTATATAAGTTGACCATTCACAACGCCGTTATTACGTCTTTTGGGCGCGTGAACAAATATCAGTGGACCGCGATTTTGCCAAAAAAAAATCTTCTTCAGCGATACCGTGGATATGTAAAAAAGCAAGATTTTTGCATTTGGGACCCTGAGAATTCTCAAATAACTGAAAAGAGGCTATTACACCAAAAAAAAAACGTATTGTCTGCTTCGCTCTTTGGTCAGGAGGTGTGATTGGACCTTACTTCTTTGAAAACGATAACGAGACTATTCGGAGCATTATGGTCGACATAATACCGACTTTTCCTGGCCTGCAATTGAAGAACATGACTTGGAAAATATATGGTTCCAACGAGATGGTGCCAGATGCCACACAACTCGAGCGAATATGGCTCTATTACGAGAGGAATTTCCCGGCCGCGTATCCTATCGTCTTGGCGATGTCAATTGGTCACCGAGTTCGTGCGGTTTGTCACCGTTGGAGCGGCTACGCTTAAGACCATTTTTATGCGAATAAAATTTTAACTCTTGATCACTTGAAAGCCAACATTCGTCAAGTTAAGGCTGAGATACCGCCCAATATGTGCCAAAAGGTGGTCGAAACTTACCTCAAAACGGATCGAAGTTTGCGAAAATAGTGTTCTACATATAATGCCAATGTTCAAACTTTATAATAATAAAGGAATTTCATGAAAACATTATTTTAGTTGCATTGTATTTACGTTTATTTTGGAAACCGCAAAATGGATAAATACGTTTAATGTATGCAAATAGTATTGAGACAAATGCTGAAATGAGTCGAACTACGAAATAGCTTTCCTTCCGCCTTTAAATTATAATCCAGCTGTTATCATGCATGCTTTGTGGTAATCATGCTAGGCTTGTCTAATCTAATTGTTTTTACATCAAACGAAATCTGAATATTAATAATTCTATTCGCATTCTTAGAGTATCCCTTCATATAATTTCTGCTGCTCTCGAATCTGATTATTGTATTTCAGTCAAAATGAGCCACTTTAAAATATATATTATCATTAACGAATGCTACAATGCAAAAAAGTGTGGACGCGAATTGAATGTATTTTAACTATTTGACCTTCTCACTTTCACTATCAAAGTGCGTCAACACTGCTGCAGAATGAAAATGAAAAGAAAATGCATGACTTCCGCAAAATAGTTTTCAGAAACTTCAGTGAGTACAATATCCATAGTCAATGTAGTTGTAATTGCACCATCAATTATATCGGAAAGTGATGTTTGTGGAACGCATGAACTACTAAAAATTTCTTCCAAATAAAAGTTAATGTAATGAAAGAGGGTACAGAAAAAAAGACTAAAGTCATTCATATGTATAGCAAGCCAACCAAGTGTCGGCATTCATTCATGCCAAAACACGCTAGGCAGGTGAAGAAGCAACTGTGTCTCCTGTTATAGGTGTATGTTATAAGCGAAAACTGAGTTCCTTCATAAAAGCTCGTATGCCCAAGCGAAACGCCTTCAATATAGGCGAATGAGGAATTAAATAACTGCCAAAGTAAACAAAAAGAAAGAAAGAAAGTAATAAGTAAAAAAACACGCTCAGCTATTTCCATTATCAATGCAATGCAGGCGTAACACCCCACTTCGAACATTTCGGTGAGCAGATAATTTTGTGTTTGGGCCGGTCGATTGGCCACCAAGATCGTGTGATATCACACCGTTAGACTTTTTCCTGTTTGGATATGTAGGGTCTAAAGTCTAAGCGGACAATCCCGCTTCGATTCTGAGCTTCGAGCAAAACATCACGCGTGTCATTCGCCAGTTACCAGTCGAAATGTTCGAACGAGTTATCGGAAATTAGGCTCAACGGGTGAACCATCTGAGACGTAGCACCTTTCTTCTTCTATTTCTTCAAAAAAATAAATGCCAAAGAATGTTTTTTCGAATGATAAGAAACATTCCAAATTAAACTTGAATTTTCTGTGTCTTTTTCTCTGAAAAGGTAGGGAACCTCGAAATAGATCACCCTTTACATACATACATATAAACAGCTTTTTGATCCATAAAAATGTATATAAGAATATATGAAGTAATTCACATTATTCCGCTTGGCTGTTGAGTATGTTATATTGAAGATATGTATATACATATATACATACAAATATGCACATTCCATAATAGCGTGCCGAGTACGCACCTTGTGTACCATGTGGTACTCCACCTGCCATCGCGTAGCTTTTAGTAAATGTAATGGTATTGCACAATAACAGATACCCAGGAGTTGCTTTTTTTTTGAGAGCAGCTATGTAATTTCTTTGATTTCGGTGTAATAATAGAGACCTTTATATCACGAAAATACTTATTATGTCATTTGTGAGACAAATATTGGAATATGCTTCGGTTTTATGGAACCCTAATTAAAAAATTACGTTCTGATAAAATTGAGTCCGTTCAAAAACAGTTTTGTTGTTTGCTTTGTGCCATTGGCTGATTTGCAGTTCACTTCTCTTATGTGAATTGACTTTTAATCTCTTCATCCGTTTATCAGGACAGTTAGACTACTAATCTTAAAAACATGTAAATTTTGAACCACATGAACTATTTTGCTGTTTATGTCAAGATTTCGAGTGGTACCGGAATAACATTTCTGTGATAAAAGTACAACTTTTCTTCCAACAATTTTTAAAGGTGTGGTGTAAAATAAAGCAAAAAAATATTTTTTTACAAATGGATGCTTTTATAAAGGAATGCACATTCTCTGTTTAGCTATCAAAAATTTTTAATTTCGGCTCTTGAACAGCTTTATTGTTGTTCATTTTCTATTTCAAAAGCAATTACTGCAAAACAAAATCAAAAAAGAAAGATTTAGAAAGGGGTTAAGTTTCAAAAATTAAAAAAAAGCTAGGCGCTTTAATAACCCAAAGAATCATAAAAATCGGCTCAGTACTTTATGAGTTAAACCGCTGTAAACATTCAAAATATGAATATTTTTACGTAGTAAGTGTAGATTTATAACAAATTTATATACAAAATTTATAAAATATTTTCATAAATCTTTCGAAAAAATCCCTACATATATTGGTGAAAACCCCATGAAAATCTAAACATTAGCTTTTGAGCTTATCGCGAACAGACAGACAGACGTGGAGGAGGATTTTGTCTTATAATATTTGAGTATAAAGGTTTGAGTTGCTTAGGTCATGGAGTTGCAATTAATTACCATGACTTGTCGACTTTGCTGTGATTGTGGTAACTTAATTTTACCGAGCTGTCTTTTTCGTAATCGAATGAGGTTTTTTGTACTTTTCTTGTAGGCAAGAGAAAACAAATTGTTTGTCTTCTCTTTATTTACGTTAAATAATAGGTCCGACATGTGTGAATTGGATTTTATATTATTTTTTCCAGAGTCATATATATGTATATATGCATAAGCATAACATGTATTTTCTTATGAAAAGGGTAGACCACAAAAGCAATTGTGTTCAGCTATTTCTTCCTATTTTTTTCATTAATTTTTATTCATTTAATTAAATCTTTCATTAGATATTTCTTATTTAGCGAAAGGAGTCATCGACTTTCTAGGGTAATTGATTTTTTTTTTTCGTTAGTTAGAAAAATCTGATATTAGTCTTGTAGATAAATATTGAGTTACACTCGAAATTAATTAACTTTTCAATTGGTAGTCACAAAGTTCGTACAAATCTTTGTATACTGGAGTATGCCATTTATTCATATTTTTGGTATCTACACTATTAACAACGCGAAATGTGAAAAATTTTCTATAACATACTTCCAAAAGCTAGTAATAATATATCTAAATTAAAAACTCGTTTAATTGAAGTTCGGAGTTGCACAATTATGTATGTTTTTATATATAAATTTAATTCTTTGTGATCATTTAAAAAACATTTTTTTATTTAAAATGTGCAGCTGTATATTGCAATTAATGCATAAAAAATATGTTCGAATGAGGAATCCCTTGTTTTAGTCCTTTGAATTGTTTTGTCGTCATGAGCAGCAAAACGGTCAACCTGATCTTCGAAAAATACCTCTTACAAACCTGAAATAGAAATAGATATATATAATAGCTCAATTGGAAAGTCCCGGTCTGACATATATTTTGGCTTGATGACGAGTCTCCGGACACTGCCCCAGGAAAATCAATTATCAGGGATTGGTATGCTAAGTTTGGATGTGGTAAACGCAGTGGACGCCGAAAATAGGTTTTACCGACAAAAACATAAAAAAAACTCAAAATAATTTTGAAAGACCGTAAAGTGAAATTGAATGAAATAGCAGACACCCTAAAGATGTCAACTGAATGTGTAAATCGTATCATTCAGGAGCATATGTTTATAGGAAAGATCTGTGCAAAGTGGGTGCGGCGCGAACTCGCTTTTGACTGAAAACAACGACGAGTTGATGATTCGGAGCAGTCTTTGGAGATGATCAAGCGTAATAAACCCGAGTTTTAGCTTCGATATGTGTTATATGGATAAAACATTGCTCTCCGAAGTCAAATCGACAGTCATCCATCCGAGTGTACTTCACACGATGAACCCGCACCAAAGAATGGAAAAACGCAATGGTCGCATGGCAAGGTTATGGCGTCTGTATTTTGGGATGTGCATGGGATAATTTTTATTGACTACGTTGAAAAAGAAGGAATCATAAACAGAGACTCTTGCATAGCGTTTTTGGACCAATTTAAGGATGAAATCTCCGAGCAAAGACCGCTTTTGATGAAGAAGAAAGTGCTGTTTCACCAAGACAATGCACCATGTCAAAATTAGTGAATTCGATGGAAAAAATTCATGAATAGGGCTTTGAAATGCTTTCGCATCCATTGTATTCTCCAGATCTTTTTTTCGTCATATGAAGAGCTGATCGCCGAAACTGAGGCCTATTTTGAATCAAAGGAGAAATCGTACTACAAAAATGATATTGCAAAGTTGGAGGGTCGCTATAATCAATGTTTCACACCCATAAAGGGAACTATGTTGAATAAAAAAAATGAGCTTCGCCAGGAAAATGTGGTTTACTATGGTAGGCGGGGTACTTTCAGCTGACCTGTTATTTGAGTATAATACCAAATTTTATTTCTCTAGGTGCCTTTCAGGGGGTTTTTTGACCTTAAATCTCATATCTTAATAAATTGGTTGTATGGGGCTATATGATATAATAATTTCGATGATTTTCAGAACTAATATGCGTATCGTATAGGTGTAGTATGCCTACTTTCACGTTCTTAGGTACTATTTTGACGAAATGATCGTTTAAACGTACGGATGCATCTTCCTACCAAGTGTGGTAGAAATATCTTAACAACTGAGGGACTAGTTTTCATTCAACCAGACAGGCTGGCAGACGGACGGACTGACGGACACGGCGAATTCAACTCAGCATTCAGATACGATCGGTATACATTTTGGTGGGTCTATCTCTTCTCGTTCTGGTACTTTCATACTTCGAACCAAATTTAATATACATAAGAGGTATACAAATTACAAATTTGCTTAAGTAACCAATAGTCAAATCAAACATAATACAGCTTTTTTAACAAAAAATATCAACTTCTCCAAAAAAAAAAAAGAGAAAGGAGTTTTAAACAAGCAACAAAAAATCGAATAATACGAACGACTTGGCACATTTTCCTTTTCTTGGTTTCAACAGTTTTATTTCGGTGTGATTTATTTTCTTTACTTACTTACTTATTCGCACTGTCGAGGCTATCTTACCGAAGTGCTAATTCAAAGTATAAGTTATACAAGGGTGCTGAAAATGAAAAAAGAGAAAAAGTAGAAAAATTAATTTAAAAGTTAAGGAGCGAAAATAAACCAATTACAATTGGTAAAAGCGAAGAAAAAGGCGTTCGCTGAGGAATGCCACAAGTGGTTTTAAGCATAGAATTGAAATCCCAAAGTCAAGTAAAGATTTAAACACTGAAATTAAATTAAATTAATTCTGCTTTTATATATTTTACTTGAATATCCCAGTATCGCAGGTTAAATTTGTAAATTGTTCAAAGAAAACCAGTGTAATTGCAATTGTAATCATACTAATACACATACTAATAGGCAGGCGAGACACCAAAAATAACAGCTAAAATAACAATTATAACGACAAATGCGATAATTGTCATTTATGAAGCAGAATGTGGTCGAAAGCTTCCTGAACACCCAGCTGAGTGCATACACTGTCTACAGTGCTTATCACAGTAATTTTAGGTGTACTTACAGGTTCTCATGTCCAATATGCATTTTCTGAAATTGTCAAGAGACACTAAATATATGGAATTAATTATATTTTAGGGCGCTCGCCGCATGCTCTTCTTGTAAGTTAGTATTATTCTCCATCCCCTCATATATGCTGTTAATTAGTATATAGCAATGCTGCACAGCCACACTTGTAGTAGACATAACTCAATGGTCAAATTCAAATATCGATGATGTTTCGGCAAAATACATACATACTTAATACATAACATATATATAATTTCAATACAACGTAGCTTAGAGGACATTAGATACTGTAGAAGATACAGAAAGCAATAGTGGTGTGTTCTATAAATTAATTAGCTCAATGTGTAGACAAATATACATACATTTTATCTTCTTATGAAGAAAATCATAACTTGTATTTGACATTATTCTCGGTAATCACGTTTTGTTTTATTTTATTTTTAGAAGGAGGATAAAAATGCAAATAGATTCTCACATTACACGGCGGTGTTGATGGCCTTACCGTCACCAACGATCAGTTCACGCGTCGTCAATAATTTTAGAAAGGTTCTACGCTCGCTGACAGACTTTAATATAATTTTTGTAACGCAAACTTTGAATCTTTCAATTCGGGTATTCTTGAAAAATTTGTTGTCATGCTATGAAATTTTCTTAACCAAATTATATGAGCAAATTGATAGTGGCCTTTCAAGTTTGTTCTCCCTCGTTTACAAAGGCTTCCGAAACGAAACGATAAAAACAATTAAAAAATCATAGAAAAAATTCCGTAATATTGATGATTTTTGCAACCTTTCTGTTGTTTTTAAAATAAATTTAGCTGGTTCGATGAAATTGTTAGTTAAAAAAAAAAAAATAATTTTTATAAATTTCCTTTATATTTCGGGTACACGAGGGTAACCGTCTTTAGGGTAAAAACTAAAAAACGAAAAAACACAAATGCAATAAAAAACAATAAAATATTGTTTAGCAACGTAAATGTGAAAAATGTTTCCAGCTGCATATTTCAATTGAACTTAACTAATTTGCTCTCATCATTAAGGTAACACACACATACAATTCAAGTGGATTTGTGTTTGCGATTATATACAATATATTTATTTCACACATAATATTCAATCAGCAGTTTTCTTTGCTCTTTCTTTGTTGAAAATATAATTGTAACTATTTAGTGTGTGTATTTCAAATATTCTTGTTCTTTCTTTGCTAAATTTATTTTATAAACAGTCGAAGATTTGTTAAAATTTAAATTAGAGCATTCCACTCAGAAAAATAACAAACAACAATTAAGCGTAAATATATATAATTACAATGGAACGAAGTAAATAAAATTGAAAATTAATTACACTTGCAATAAATCCGTCAAAAAGTATTTGGAAGTGGGAAATTTGGTATTATATATTTACAAGTACACCTGTATAATAAACTTCACATTGGTATTGGAAATCATCGAAATCGAGCTACTATATCATAAGTCTCCATATAACCTTTTCGTTCTGATGCAAGATTTTGGGTCAAATATCCTCCAAAAAAGAATATGCAATTTGGTGTTCTTTGACACTGAAAATTACTGAAATCGAATTTTGCAATTTGCAATGAATTTGAAAAGTACATCGAAGGTGTATAAACTTCGACATGACCGAAGATTTCTTTTTGCAATAGAGACAGCCATTCTTTCTAATATTATTATATTATTATTTCTGACTTGTTGATATATTCTTAATTTATTAGTTGAAGTACAATTCATTGTAAAATATTATTTTCTATTTTAAGAATTGAATTCAGTGAGAGCAAATAAAATTATTGTATCTTTTAAAATACTGAATTTTTCACTAATTCCCTTCAAAGTTGTAAAACTAATTATAGCGACTCTCCAACTTAGTTTCGACGACCAACTCTTCATTCGACGAAAATTTCTTCCGAGCGAGCATTCTTTTAAAACCTGAGAACAGGAAATAGTCGTTGGGGCCAGATCTGGAGAATGTGGTGAATACGGAAGTAATTCGAAGCCCAATTCATGGATTTTGCCATCGACTTCATTGACTTGCGACTCGATACATTGTCTTGGTGAAACAGCACTTTTTTGCCTTCAAATGCGGCCGTTTTTCTCCGATTTTGTCCTGTAAACGGTCACATAACGCAATGAAATAGTCGCTGTTGATTTTCCTTTCTTTTTCAAGGTAGTTAATGAAAATTATTCCTTGCCAGCCGACTGTTGCGTTTTTTCACGCTTTGGAGCGGGTTCAACGTGTACAGTTCACTCAGATGACTGTGAAATGGTGGAGCCATGGTTCATATTTTGTCACATAAAGATGCAAAAACTCAGGTTTATTACGTTTGAACATCTCCACGTATTGCTCCGAATCATCAACTCGTCTTTGTTTTTGGTCAAAAGTGAGCTCGCGCAACAGCTGCTTTGCACAGAGATTTGTCGTACCCAAATATTCTTGAATGATATGATGTGCACGTTCAGTTGATGTCTTTAAACTGCTTGCTATTTTATTTAGTTTCAATTTTCGGTCATTCAAAATCATCGCTCACCGTCTTTGGCGGTCATTTCAACACGTGTATACTTAGCATATCAATCCTTGTTGTTTGATTATTTTAACAACACGCGAGATTCATTTTTATTCTTTTTTTTAACAAAACTGTAAATATTTCTCTTAATTATACAATTCACGAACTAATGATCCGACAGCTGTCAAATGTATACCCGCGTGTTTTGAAGGTTAGGGCTAATTAAAATCATTAATTAGTTAATTCTTGTAGCGCCATCTATGTGTCAGGCAGTGTATCCTTTCCAATTGACCTGTTAGTAATTGCTTTTTACTTTTATATGAATGTATGTAATTTTTTATTTAAATAAGTATTAAAATACAAAAGCAACTTGGCTTACCATTTTTAGGCTTACGTATGCCATTTTTTTTTTTACAAATATAACTGAATATCTCCAAAGCACAGACGGTAAACTGTATTAAATTTATTTTCATTCATTGCACACTTTCTCGACTTTATCACCTTTTCCACTTGCGTAATTTCTTTTGTTTTTTCACAGTCACTCGTTCACATTTTCATCGATTTCAGCATTTGTGTGACATTAAAAGGCATATATTCCGTATATTTGTACCTTGTTTCCCACTACTTTTCTTTTCCTACTATTGTTATTCTTATTTTTGTTGTTGTTGCAAATTGTGTGTTTATAAATGCAAAGTAATGCTCAATTAACTTTTAAAGTCAGCCAACATAATTCTTATCCGACCACGTACTCGCAACCACATACAGACACACACCTAGTGATGTATGTTAGGTAAGATTTTATGTTGAAATAAAAAATGTGGTTATTTCTGTCTGTATATTTATGTTATATATTATTTGAAATTCTATACACACGTGCCAACTCCCATTTCTTACATTCTTTCCTAATTTTTCTAAAGAAACTCGTCAAGGTTTAATTATTCTTTACTCTTTGCGAATAAGTTGTTTTCTTTAACGGTTAAGTATATATTTTTGATCCTTATTTCTTAATATAATTGTATACGCGACAGAAATTCCGAAAATTAATTACTTTCTAAGAAAAAACACTTTAAAATGATTAAAAAACAGCTGAACAGAATCAAATTCTACGAATATGCAAGTAATTAATTTAAATAAACGTGTGAAATTTTTTGTAATTTAATTACTTTTATCACCAGTAGCTGTGAAAATTGTATTTTTATTTTATTCAAGGACTTCCTTTATGTTAATCGAAATACACATTTTTTAGCAAAATAGAAAATTTTTAAAAAATTTAAGTATTGGAAAACAGGAATAGAAATCGAAAAAAGAGAGCGCTCTCTTTATTTAAGCAATTTAGAAAATATTAATTTTAATATTTTATATTATATAAGTTTAAAGAGCAATTTACGTATTTATAGGAAACAGTGGCGAAAGCTCGGCATTCATATTGCTAAGATCTGAATGATTTTCGGGTTGAGAGGAAGTCTTGGACATCCTGCTATCAACAGAGTCAGAAAGAGTTGTTGTCGATGACAGAAGGGTGTTCTATGTTGAATTACTCCTTAATAATTTTCCTAATTTGCGAGAAATCTTGAAATCCAATACTCTCCTCCAATATCGAAACCCCAAGAACAGCGTGGAACAAATTTAGTATAGTAGCAACAACCTTAATAATAAGCGAAAATAGGAATAAGCTCAGAATTTTCGAGAAATATATATGGGAGGTGGAGAAAATTAGAAATATTTTAACCACACGCATGGCACAGTCTTTCCGCATATCGATAGAAAGTTGCAATCAATCCGCCAGGCCAAATACTGCTTATATAAAGATGGATGGAGATACTGAAGGATTTCGAAAGGCTAATGATTTTACACATAAGATCAAACATAGGGGATGCCTTATCGACGGCCCAATATGCATACATAAAGGGTCGATCCACCGAAACTGTCCAAAACGAGGTTATATATGTAATTGAATACGCTTTTCTTGACCTAGAGAGAGGGCCGCGAACAATGGACTAGGTGTTAGCATAGAAAAGCGGAACAAGTTAAACCAAAATACTTCAATTTCAACTTCCCTCACTCGACTGTATAACAAATTCTCTGTCCACCACAGCCAACCAAGGAAAATGAACGTTGAAAATTTTTTACATTCAGAGCACTGGTTTGTTTGCCAACATGCAGCATATGCAACGGTTACCGATGCTATTAAGTCACGTCCGACTGATGCGCTTGGTGTGATATTGTGTTTCCATTCGGAAAGAAGCAGCATGTTCCGCAATAAGATTTAATGAGTTGAGTGATTGGAATCAAAAGAGTTATGGACACAGCGATAGCCTGAACGATATCCTCTCAAGGTTGGATTTAGATAGTTACTTTCAGTTGAGGATACCCTTGTAGACGTGAATGGAGAAGAGGTTTAATGGGGAGGAGGATGTCATCTCAATCTATACGGACGGTTACAAAATGGACTGCAGAGTTGGGACGAGGATATGCTACAAGGATCTTGATACCCCTCTTTCTCTTTTTATCCGTCTACCAAACTCAGCAAGCATCTTCCAAACGGAAGTACTAGGCATAGGAAATGCCGGTGGAGCTCTATTGAATAACTCCGCGAAGATAGAGAAAGATTACTTCTAGTGTAGTCAACATCTACAGAAGGCTCCACTCATCCATAATCTGGGTTCCCGGCCATAGGATTTCGGCAACGAAAAAACAAACGATTTTTCCAAGTCAGGAACCTATTTAGACGAATCCGAGACAGAGTTAAAATTATGCACGCTAAGAATGCTCAAGAATGAGCTTCATAAACAATTTGAGAAAACAGCTCCGAATAGATGGATTTATAACGGGGATTTCCATTTTGCTTTTTCCAAAATAAATGTAAATAAAATGAATTTAAAACAATTTTTTCATGAATTTCCTTTTTTATTAAAAAGTTTTTACCTTGGCATTATATGTGAAACCTTACATCATTCAAATGGCCGCCTCGGAAATTTTTACATACTTCCATCAGTTCAAGAAAATTTCCCACCACTTTTTGGCACATATTGAGGCTCAATAATAAAAGGTTTATCCGCATAAACAAGGTATTTTGTATAGCTCCACTTAAAAGTCCAACGGTATCAAATGGCACGTTACCAGTGGCCAATAAACGTCGTCAAAACGAGAGATTACGCGACTCGTAATAAAGCCATATTCTCTCGTGGTGGGTGGCATGTGGCACCATCTGGTTGGAACCAAATATTGTCCAAGTCGTGTTCTTTAATTGAAAACCAAAAAAAATCGGTTATCATACGAACCCCAAATGCGGCAGTTTTGCTTATGTACATATCCACCAGTAAGAAATATGCCTCGTCGCTGAGGGAAATTTTATTAAAAAAATCGCAGTCCACTGATTGCTCTTCAAGCAGCCAATCGACGTAATTACGTGGATGTGAATGGTCATAATGTTCCATAAGGGTGTCCCATCTCTTGAGAACGTAGAGCAATAGATACATTAGGGTATCCGGCTACACTTTCACTTACAGCAGCGATATTTGAGTTGGTACGAGCAAAACGGTGATGCACAGGTCTTGCAATATCTGTAATCGATCCAGTATCTTCCCGTAAAGAACGAAACGTGAGCACGTTAGAGTCACCATTTTTTTTTAAATTAATTGAGTAAACTCGTCACCACGTTGCCCGTTGGTTGAGAAATCCCCAGCAGCCTAGCTCCTGGGCTGGCATGCGTAAGTTTCATTAGACCCCCAACCTCAAAGCATGTTTAGTTTCGCAGTTAAGTTTGACTGATGTCAAAATACAAAAATACGGCCCTACATTTTTGAGAGACCATTAAATTGATAACCCTTTATACCCAAATAGAATATAACGAAGCGCATATGATCTAAGAATGACAAGACAAGAACTAATAACTTAAACTTTACTATAACGGGGCGCTGACCATTTGAAGAACAAGAGGTAAAAAGTGGTCTGCTCTATTACAATATTTGCCGCAGCTGTAAACTAGAAGGGAATAAGTAAACAGTTTTTCACTTTCTCGGTTTATACCCAACTCTATTGAGAGCACCAAACCAAATTCGACTAGATACGAAACTGTGATAGAAATATTATTTCTGGAATTTTAAGGGGAATTTTGGGTATTTTATTACGAACAAGAAGTACAACAAGCATCATTAATTGCAATTATATACCAATATTTTGTTGGAGAACAATCGAATATTTATTCTATTAAGTTTTAACATTAAAACAAACAACAATGATTTGTTTAATATTTAATATTAATTAAATTTTTGTTTTGAATTTATAACAGTGGATTTTTTTATTTACATAGTAGTACTGGTGCCTTTTGAAAATCGGCTGTTGAATATTTCCCGATCTGACACTGCTGCCAATATTAGAATGCGAGATGGAGGAACGCTCTCAATTGCGATGTTAGCGAATTTGAGTAATTTTCGTATCTAGGCATCTTTGATGAAATAGCTAGATGGTCTTACGATAGTGCATCTAAATGGCCCAATTGGCTTTCTGTCTTTTCTTTAATTTAGAGTTGGTATTGTGATTGATAAAGAATGTTGTAAAGTCATAATTAATCTTTAACTAATGCAAAATATCTAATTCTTGATTATATTATTGATCTATCTACGCATATATAATTGTATTCAAAATTTGGAATTTAAATTGCAGCGGCTGAGTTATCATGGAGGTGCGTATCTAACATAATTAAATATTAGTTGCTTTTTCGCTTCTTAGGGTTCTCGAAGTAAATTTGAGGATAGTAAGTAAGGTGACCGCCACCACTCTGATCTTACATATTTTCACGCACTATAACGTAAAACATACACATGTACATATTCCGAATTGGAGTGAACCATTCTATTTTGTACAAGATATATAGATTACTCTTTTCCTTTTTATAATTGGCCATTTGAACTTTTACATTAATTCTGATGGTCCATTAGAATACCGGAGTACCACTCCCGATATATTACAAAAAAGAAAAAAAAGATAAAAAAAATTATCAAGAAAACTTTGTTATTAAGGAGATATGCCTTTTTACTATTTATATGTCGATTTCTTCTAACTTACAAGGGGTATACAGAAAGTAAGTTTACGGAGATTCTCAAGGTCGGAGGTCATGTAACCAGACGATACCGGTCAGAGGTTAGCATGTTAAGAACTGTCGACGCGAGAGTACGTTTCATGAACAATGCCAATCCAGTTTGGAAGTGAAAACCTCCTTTTCAGATTTATGAGGTGAAAACTGCAGAAGTGATGTTGCGAGTCTAAAACCGATCGTACGTCTGTACATGATGAGCAGAGGAGCGGAAGACCTTCAATTATGACTGATGAAATGTGTGAAAAAATCGAAATTGTGCTCCCGCCGATTGACTGTGAATGAATTTTCTCTGATGTTTCCACAAATTTCCAGATCTTGGCTACACGAAATAATCACAGAGACTCTCGGATATCATAAACCGTCCGCAATATGGGGTTGGCGAGAAACTGTCTCGAGCAAGGCATCAAAACATTTATACCCCGCTTAACTACATGTATAGAGAGGAATGGAAATTCAGTACAATTAATTTCTTTAAATTACCTAAATATTATTCGAATAATTTAGAAAAATTGTATTTAACTGATCACCAAATTGTATACGAAATATACTCATACAATGGTTAAAAACTCTCAGCTATTGAGACTTTCACCGCCAGTTTGAAAATCAAACAAAAAATTTACAACTGCTGCCTCCCCCTGCCTCTTTTTCCTTCAACTTAGTTTGTAAAATACACTTTCTTATAGCGTTTTATGGTATCACACGTATCAGTTGTTTTTGCAGCTGGTTAGCTGCAGCTGGTTAGCAGCTGTCGTACGGAAGCGATATACCTGTAAATACGAATATGTTTGTTGAAAAATTCCGCTTGTTTCCCCGCAAACTCAATCTCGTATTTTATTTTGCCGACATTTTCACAAACTTTAGCAATGCTCTACTGAGGTGTGCAATCTAAATGGGAAAGTGAAAAGTTTTAAGCGTTAAATTTTTTCGGTGAAGCTACTATCCGAACAGAAAGTTTCACTATTTGAGCTGTAATAAATATTTATGATAAATGTGGGACATTTGCGCGTTAGCTATCAATTTGTAGAAACACATACATACATATTTTTTTTTTTTTTTTTTATTTGGTTACGACCCGGTAGGCAAGGAATCTTCATAGATACGAGTAGCCCGTACTACCCGCATGCCCGATTTGCCTCCTGGCACCTACGGACTAAACCCAGCCTCCTTCGTACGCTGGGCCTGTGGGACCCCACGGGACTATCCATTCCGATATTACTTCGCGGGGCAGGCACTGGACGTTATTCTGTACCGTCACTCAACGTGCGATTTCGCGGCGCGCTCTGCTCTCTTCTTGCCTGAGACGCTTCATTATCTCAGTGATGATATTTGCGCACTTCGTCCATGTATCTTTTTCGGATAGCATTGCCTTCAACAGATTTTTTGGAGTCAATGTGCCTCCTATGCAATGACTTAGCTGTTTGCGCTCTTCTTGAAACCTGTCGCAGTATAAAAGAATGTGCTCTGCGTTTTCCATTTTATCACGGCAGTGCAAAACAGGATGGTCTGCGTGCGTATACTTGTGTAGGTATTCGCGGAAGCAGCCATGTCCGGTGAGGAACTGGGTGAGGTAGTAGTTTGTTTCACCGTGCTGTCTTTCTACCCAATTGCGTACCCTTGGGATCAGCATCTTCCTCCATTTTCCCTTTGGTGACGAGAACCACCGTTGTTGCCATTCATTCATGCTCTGTTTCATAATTTCTTTGCGATTACTTGGTTGCGCTTAGTTTCTGTCGCCGCTTTGGCTGCTATATCTATCGGACATCTTCCAGCCAGCAGATTTGCGACATCGTCCGATACCGTCCGGTAGGCACAACAAACCCTTAATGATGCCAATCTATGTACCGAGGCTGGTGCTCTCAGGTACGCAGGTATCATCGTGGCTTGAGCCCAGATTGGTGCCGCATACATCAAAATAGATGAAGTGACACTCGCAAGCAGTTTCCTTCTCTGCTGTCTTGGGCCTCCCACATTTGGCATGAGTCTCGTGATAGCTGTACCGACTTTGCTCGCTTTCTCGCTGGAGTATTTCAGATGTTCTTTGAAGTTCAGCCGGCGATCAAGAACAACTCCTAGATATTTAATGGCTGGGCTAGATTCTATCGTGCAGCCTCCTACTCTTATTTGTATCCCCTCCACCTTTTTGCGACTAGTCATTAGCAACGCCTCCGTTTTGTGGTCTGCTAACTCCAGGCCTGCTGTTGAAAGCCATGTTTTCACGTACACTATGGTTTCATTGCATATGCGTGATACATCAGTCAAGTGTTTTGCTACCACTACGATAGCTATATCATCAGCGTAGCCAACGATAGATACACCATCCGGTTTCCTTATTTTAAAAATGCCATCGTACATTATGTTCCACAGGAGTGGACCGAGGACCGACCCTTGTGGAACGCCTGCTGTTATTGTATACTTCATCGGGCCTTCGTTTGTATCATATAGCAGTACTCTTTCACTGAAATAGCTCATAATTATGCGTATTAGATAGTTCGGAATGTTCATGTTTTTTGTTGCTGTTATTATTTCGCCCCAGTTAGCAGAGTTGAAAGCATTTTTCACATCTAACGTAACTACGGCGCAGTACTGCTTGCAGCCTTCGAACCATCTTTTGCCTTCAAGGGCTTTACGGGCAATATTGCAGACAGTGGCTACGGAGTCAATTGTTGGGCGTTTTTTCGGAAACCATATTGCCACCTCGAGAGGCCATGGTCACCTTCCGTAATCTCTTGTAGTCGAGCGCACAGGACGGACTCAAATAATTTGCCTGCTGTATCCAGCATGCACAAAGGCCTGTGTGATGACGGCTCTTCTGGGGGTTTGTTACCTTTAGGTAGCAGGACTAGTCGCTGGCGCTTCCATTTTTTTGGAAAAATGCCTTCTTGGACGCACTTCGTGTACAACTCGCTGAAAAGTTCTGGCCGTTTCTTAACAATGTGTACGAGAACATCATTTGGGACTCCATCAAGGCCTGGAGACTTTTTTGTCTTAATCTTCGCCACTGCTGCGAGTACCTTTGCTTTGCTAATCGGTGGAATTTCGGCAATATCAACTTCCACTTCATGTGATGTACTGTATTCCTCGTGCCTCGGGAAAAGTCCTGCGACTATGTGCTTCATTATTCGGGGACACATTGGTTGCTTGGCGTTCCTTGCTTTCAACTTTTTTAGGACGATGTTGTATCCACTACCCCAGGGGTTATCATCGATGTCTCTTATCAGTTCCTGGAATGATTCACGCTTACTTTTCTGGATTGCCTTGTTAAGTTCCTGGCGCTTAGTTTTATATGCGGTTTGAAGACGTAGGTGATCGGGGTTACTCCGTGCCCTTTGCCTTTGGTATAGTCGCCGCTGCCTGTGACATTGAGCGCGCAGCTCTGCTATTTCTTGGTTCCACCAGTAGGCTGGGGCTCTTCCGTTCCCCTTTGTTTTTCGGGGCATTGATGCATTACAGATGTTAGTAATGTGCTTCATTAAGGCATTAGCACAAGTATCAGCGTTCGCGTGTTCGGTGCTTTCGGCGAGTGTGTTTGGCAGAAGATCTGTCATGTAGTTAAGCATACTACTGTCTAGCATTTTGCTTTTCCAGCCAGCTTTTTGAAGTTTTTGAGGTCGTTTTTGTTTGGTCACTGTATGTGAAGTCATCTAAGATTTCCCATTTAATGAAATTAAATAACGCGGTACTACAGAAGGTCAGATCAATTATCGATCCAGCACTACCTTTTTGGTATGTATTCCCCTCCCTGGTTTATTAATACGATGTCGAGATTAGTAAAGGCTTCAAGTAGCGCTTGTCCTCGTGCGGTTGTCTTTGAACTACCCCATTCTACCGCCCATGCATTAAAGTCGCCAGCAATGATGACTGGTGATTTGCCAGAAACATCAGCTACTAATCGGCTTAACATAATTTTAAAATTTTCGATTGGTTCGCTTGGTGGAGCGTAACAGCTATAAAAATGAATTCCTCCGACTTTCGTATGTATGAAGCCTTCATGCTGCCTAGGTCCTCTCTGTTCAAGTGCAAGATCGCCACATGCCCAGACTGCAGCTTTTCCCCTTTTATCATGCAGCCAGCTTCCCTCCTCTGAGGGTGCACGATAGGGTTCGCTGATTAGTGCAACGTCAATTTTCCGTTCAGAGATTGCTTGCTTGAGGAGGTCTTGGGCCGCCTCGCAGTGATTCAAATTGCATTGTATGCATTTAATCATTGCTTCAGTTGCATAATCGCCATTTTATATTCCGGACACCTAAAGCTACCAGTGGGATGGTCCGTATTACGCATTTGGGTGCTGCCTTGCACGACTTAGCCAAGTGACCTTTTTCTCCACAGCGCAGACACATTCCGCTGCGATCGTCTGCGGATTTGCAGTGTCTGGATATATGTCCGAATCCAAGGCATCGATAGCATCTGATTGGGTTGATTATTTCCCGGACCCTACAGTTCACCCATCCTATCCGTATTCGACCTGTTTCAACCAAGATTTGCGCATCTCTTACTGGTAGGTTAATGATTGCTGTGTGTGTGCCACTTCTCGTTGCCCTCAAGGACTTCACTGTTACAGCTTCCCCATGATTTAATTTAGGGAACTGTTCTTTTATAGCGTTGCTAACATCTTCTGCCGTTGTAGCAATATCTAAATTCCGGATTTCGACAGTTAGTGTACTACTTAAAACAGTCACACTTGCATCGGTTTTAAGCAATTCGGCCGCTCTTTCTTTAAACACATTTGCCAGATTGCCGGTCTTGTCACGCAGTTGGACCAACAAGTTTCCATTCGATGTCGTGGTAATTTTATTTACGCTCTCGCCTAGTTTTTTCATATCTGGTTGCTGTTTTTTGCCTTAATATGTCCGCGTATGTGGTTTTACCCGTCTTTGAAATGACTATTGCGTCGGGTTTTATTGTTTTCTTCGCAGTTTTTGTTAACTTTTGATGACGTTTCACTAATGTCAATGTATTTTGAGGAGCTTCCTCATCTTTTTTCTTATTTATTGACATTGGGTCCTCGGAAGTCTTCTTTTTGATATCCACTCTTTTTGTAGAGGATTTGTCCATATGGTCCCTCGTTTGCGTTGCTTTAGTTTCTGTCTGCTTGAAGCATTCATCGGCTCCTTTTTCTAGTTGAACAGTTTGCGACGCCGCATTTATTCCTTTTTGTAGCTGAGGATGTTGGGCTCTCTCATAGAGAACTGGTAGTTCAGCTATAATATCTCGCATTCGTTGGTGAAGCGATCTCCTTTTACCGTCTTTACCGTCTTCCAGCATTTCGACGAGCTCTTTAATTTTTGCACCCATTTGGTTCCATGCAGCCACCTCTAGTTGAGGCTGATTGTATGGAGAAGGTGATCGCGATTTTGTCGGTGAACGCAGCATTTTCATGCACTTTTCAAACGGACGCCTGTTTTCACTGCCGTTTTCAGCACCTTGCGTAGTAACGTTGAGCCGCCCAGGTGGGGCGACCTGGGAACACTCATAGTCTTTTATTACTAGTTTAATAGTTTTTATTTATTATTATAATTGTAGTGCTATTGTTATCAATGTTATTGTTTATCACTATTATTATTAGTATTATAGCTATTTTTAATATTATTTTTAATATTTTAATTTAATTTTTTTTTTTTTTTTTTTTTTTGTTACGTGTTATTTTAATAGTATTATTAATATTAATTATTAACATTAGTTATTGTTATTTTTATTATTTTTTTTATTTTTAAATTAGGTTAATTTATTGATATATTCTTATTTATATTTCGCTTTTATGCTTATAAACACAGCAGGTGTTTTATGAGCACACCTTGTGAATTGTTGGGTTGTGTCTTGGCTAAATTGCCGCACTTTGCTAACAGCTGTTGAACTGTTCTCACTTTGTGTGACAGGATCAGCTGTATTTGTTTACACTTGTGCTTATTTTCTTTTGTATAATTTTTTTTTTTTGCTGTCTCACTCACTTAGTTTTCCAGTGAAAAAAAAATGGTAAGTATATGAAATATTTTATTTAAAAGATTAATTTGTATCAAAATCTATACATCACCAGGTTCCAGGAAATATTTTCGAATGAGAAATCAGCAAGGAAACACTCGCACGTAAGTTTGGATCATGTGCAGAATATTTAACATGCAAAACACTTTGTATTTTCCTTTTTTTCAGGGAGCTTCGTTATTTTGCGCCTTCTGAACACTCACTTCACTTCACATACATACATATGTACTTATACATTTGTATGCAAATTTATGTGAATTGCATTCAACTTTTGTTGTTTCGAATTTTAATAACTTACAATTAAATAAAATTTATCATTTAGTTGTGATTTTACCTATTATATATTAAAATTTTTTATTATTTATTTATATATTTTTAAATAAAAATTAATGAATAAAACGTTCTAAAAAGTATTTATTGGCTTAAAGGAGACTGCTTAAACACAATATAACCCTTAAAACCTTCATGCAAGACAGCTTGCTTACCCTATCTCCTTTAAACACACCACCAGAGCTCGAACGAAGAATGCTTTCAATTTAATTTGAAATTCGTTTTTTATTGAAACTTGGTTATAAATATTTCTGGAACTTTATTAATGTGCAATTTGCGCAGCGAAAGGGCAGATAATTGTGTGCATACGGTACTATAAAGATATGCATATGTATATAGTGGCTCACAGCTTCAAGTAAGTTAAATTATAAAATTTAAATGCTATGTATTGAAAACTAAAACATACATCAAAATAATTCAAACTCCCAGTTGTTGATAAAAATATTTAATTTATAAAAACACTCAATTTTTTATTTAACCACGATGTTTAAAAGGTGACCTCGTCTCTCATCAGCTATTCCATCTGAGCCAAAAAGATTGAATTTTAATTCGTCTAAATTAGTTTGTTTTTTAGGCTAATGAATGACTTCTTTCGAGATACGCGACCATTGAAGTCGTACGCACTTAATACCCGACGAACAGTTTCAGCAGAAAATGATTTTCCTCCTTCTTTCGGACCCTCTGTTGTTAATTTTGGAGCTGATAGTCTGGGATTTTCTTTAATTTTTAGTACAATTATATGTTCGACACATTGATTGAAAATTTTATTTGGTGCATTTCGGCCTTTATTTTGTATACGATTTCCATGTACGAAACGCTCAATTATATTTGCACTGTCGCACTACTTAAATTAACTGTCTCAGTAGTTTTTCGTTGCGATTTTTAATTTTTGAAATGGTTTATGACCAATTCTCCCTGTCCGATCATTGTTCGGCGGCCCATTTAACTGAAATCACTACGTTGATAACATGAAACTCAAAAACACACTGAAACTGACTTCAAACTATTACTGAATGTCAGTTGAACTTGGATAACTTTGGGATAAGATAAGATAAGAATTCGAAAATCCAACTACCGTTATAAGCACAACTGGTTTTCGCTACAACATAGACAAGTGCGTGTATGACATATGCTGTGAGCAAAATTCCTTGGACGCAGCTGCATTTCAAATCTTTACAGATGTAAGACTGCACTTCTACGAATTTCACTTTGCTTGCTTGTGCATCTTACAATGTTCGTATGTAAATATTTATATGAAGGTTCACGCCAGTTGCTCTGCCTATTTTGCACACTCAAATAAAAGTGGTGGAAGTACAACTTTCCTATAGTAAAATCACCGAATATTGTTAAATTTATGGTTTGTGTGTTTACCTACTGGAGAAAGTGCGTAAAAAAGGAAGGCACATGTATAAACACTTTTTAAAAACAAATCTAAAGAAAATTTTTATTTGCAACTTCTATGTTAAGCCTCATTTTTAAGTCAGAAACATATTTGTATAAGTTGAAATTACAGATAAAAATATTCTTACATCTGCACATATTTAAAACACACTATTAAATTAGAAGATTAAACTTGTCAAAAAAGGTTTAAAAAACAAAGAGGGTAAGAAAAAATCGCCATAAGTAACAAGCAACTAACAGACTTATGCATACACACAGCTTGATAATATTAATAAAAATAAATAAAGAGTTCGAAAAAATCTTACTATGCCGACTTCGCACAGATGTATGTTTAAATTAAAATTCCGTTTTTTATCAACCATACACGAATTGTAAATGATTTATAGGCTTTTGCTTTTATTCCAAATTTACTTTGAATTTAATCCTACCATCTCAAAGTGACTTCAAGTTATCTTTCGGAAAGCACGGAAAAGAAGCAAACCTCGAAATTTGTATAAATCGCAATTCTCGCAAATTTCCTACGAGGTTAATAAAAAAAGAAATTTATTTAATTTTTTTTCTGAACTGAATTTGTTATAATATTCACATTAATTTAGCAATATAATAACAATTAAAAATACATATGTACACATGCATAACAATTAAATTACATTACATTAAATCTGAAATATATTTTTATTTTGATTTTGACATAAATATACATTTCCATATACATTCATACATATGTAAATATATGTTATAAAAAGAAGGATGGAGCCATATGTAGAAGTTCACACAATTGAGGAAAGTTTTTGACTGCCATTCACATGGGAGCGGCCAGAAATAATTATTTTACACAAGGTTCAATCAGCTCAAAACTTTCAGTCTTAGACAAAGTATCCTCTGGGTGGCCAACAAACATCCGTTTGAAGGCGAGTTAAAGTGAGGAAAAGAATTCTCTGCGATTGTAGGGTTTGGGACCCACCACGTAAAAACTATACTCCAATGAAAAATCAAAAAAATGCCTTTGATAAGAAACGTTTAAAGGATCCCGACTTTTTAATTGGACGGGTACTACTGTCCAGCTAGTTCATGTCTTCGTAAGACTGAAGGCTTACATCGCCGCAGTCCAAGAAGTGCGATGGACGGGACAAGGACGGAAGAAGTTGATTCCGTATGAAATCTACTACAGCGGCCAATTAAAACAGCGCCAATTTCGTGTTCAATTTGTGGTGGGAGAAAGATTCCGTCGCCGAGTCCTGGCATTCACCTCGGTGGATGAACATCTAGCCACAATCCGCATCAAACATATCGCTGATTTGCGCCTACGCCTCGACAGAAGAGATTGACGATGCGACCAAATATGTAGTTCGCACTTATGAGCGCTGCCCCCGGCACGATATCAAAATCGTGCTCGAAGATTTCAATGCCAAGGTGAGTACCGAAGACATCTTTATACAACAGTCAGAAAATTCAGTCTCCATGAAGAAACATCTCCAAACGGGTTGAAGCCAATCGAGCCCCTAAATATGGTTGTCTCTAGTACCAGATTCCGGCACAAGAAAATACATCAAGCTTATTGGTTGTCTTCGCATCAAAAACTGCGCAAACAAATCGATCATATAGTGATAAATGGAAGATATAATTCCAGTGTTCTAGACGTGCGTACATTTCGAGGACCAAATATCGACTTGGATGACTATCTTACAGCAGCGAATATAGGCACCCGTCGCTGTGCAGCAAAGAACGCCCGCAACGAGCAAAGAAAAGAGGTCGAAATAAATGAAAATGAAGAGATTAAGAATCTGGCCGGCAAGGGTAATGCTCGAAAAGTATACGAAGGTTTTAAGACCGGAGCATACTCATGTAGGGCTCAAGGAGGTTATATAGTGTCAGATATCCAGTGCATCCTTAGTGTATGGGGACGAACAATTCTGCATCCCGCTGAATGGCACGATGGTATACTGGCACACGACAATGATTAGCCCATTTAAAGAATAACAAAACGGCGTAGACGAAACGGCTGCGAAGAACTGACAAGGTGCATGCGTCGACTTCTTTGTAGAATATAGTCGAACGAAAGCATGACCGACTAATGGAACCTAAGGCTGCTCTGCCCAATCCAGAAAAAAGAGAAACCCCGTAATTTGCGCTAATGAGAAGGCGTCAAACAGTGAAGATAAGGAACGAGTGGCAGGACATTCGGTTAAAATCGTGTAAGCGGCGAGTACACCAAAATGAAAGAAAAAGAAGAAAATCTGTTTGAACATTGCAGAAGTCTTTAAACTTTTAGATTTTGCATTTTCCGTCATTATAATGAAATCTTCGGCTTACTTGGTACTTTTGTGTACATAGTATATTTCCGTACAAAGGATAGATATTAGAGAAAATCCAAACACAAGTGTTTCCTTCCAAGTAGATGCTGACGTAGGGGAAAACCGCAAAATGACAGTTATATTAAATAACTGCAAAGGCGAAAATGAATTGTATTATATTTTTTAAAGTGAGGAAAAGTAGGGAATATGGATTTAGCACTTTTGCAAGTAAGTTATTTTATTTATAGGAGATATAAGTTTTTTGTCCTTTTTTTTGTTCGAGTAAATGTTTTTGTATATTTATATTTCTTGTTCTTTGTCTTACATCACATTTTTTGACTGCTTGTCGTTTATGGGCCTGGAAATATTGCTGTAGAGTAATATATCAAATCAGTATATGTGCTCACATAGAAATGAATGAAGATTCATATAGTATTTTCCAAGTACGGAAAAGATGGAGCCAGAAGTTTATGAGACTATGTCAGTGCGTACAATCCATAGAAGCCAAAAAGTTATCTTTTATACCATTTTTAATTGTTTTTATTTTTAATGAACTCATTAAAACGATTAAATTTATGATTTTCCATCTGAAAATATCATATATTATTTTTAGAAATTCTCCTGATTCATTATTTTCGATAAGATTATAAAAACTCAGGGAGTGTATAGGTTACTTCTCGAATTAAGAGCGCTTTAGTGCCGTAGCGTTAATTGCGTAAGAATATTTGAATTATGTATTTTTTTTGTCGTCTTCCATGCACTTTCCTAATCT
This sequence comes from Neoceratitis asiatica, assembly GCA_030068015.2. Taxonomy (NCBI): domain Eukaryota; kingdom Metazoa; phylum Arthropoda; class Insecta; order Diptera; family Tephritidae; genus Neoceratitis; species Neoceratitis asiatica. Next base: position 49,416,439 of record CM061528.1, on the reverse strand, counting down.
CTTTATCACTTTCGGAATTTATTTCGTTATGCACTATATGCTATAGTGGTCCGATCTGGCCGGTTCCGATAAATGATCGTATATGATCTGCCACCAAGGTTGGTTGAAATACCTCAAAAACAGACAATCGGACTGACACACAGACCGACAGACAGACGGACTAATGGATAGGCAGACATGGCTAAATCAATTCAGCTCGTCATTCTGATACGATCGGTATAAATTTTGGTGGGTCTACTTCTTCTCCTTCTCGTACTTATATTCTTCGGACCAATGTTAATGTACCACTTCATGTACATGAGCAGTACAGCAACAATAATTATATTTTTTGAAATGCGAAATAATATAATTTAAACTTTAACTTCAGACATTCGTACTCGGAAGTTGGTCCATTGCAGCGCCTTTTTATTGCAATCTTAAGTAGTCGGCGTATAGGACAGCAAAGCTTTTCGCGAAATTCAAGAGATCTTTAATATCCAATTTTGAAACCTTCTCTAGTTCTTTGAGTTCTCGCTATGGTCGAACAGAAATATAGGAGCTGTTCTAACATCTCACTCATGCCTTCCTCCCTGCATTACCTACATGTGTCGCTGCTACTAAAGCGCATTCTGCTTGCATGGGATGCCAGTAGGTTGTGGCCCGTAATTAAACCGGCAACTGAACTGCATTCTTTGTGCGACTGTGATTCTTTTGTTGCTATTGCACATGATCTCGGTAGCTTTACATGTCGCTAATGCGTTCCATCTCACCTAAGATCGGCACCTAGCTCTTTCCGAAATTTCATTATATATCGTTCTTATTGACTTTTTTATTTGCTGTGCTGGTAATACGGATGACACTTTTGACAATCTCATCAGCCATTTCATGCCCATAACGCCACTGCGGCTTGGAACCCATTATATATGTAACCATTTGCCCTCGACCACCCAGTCAACTGCTTACCTGATTCTTTGGACATTTTCTCGCGAAATACGTTGTGACCTTATTACCTTGATTGTCGTCTGGCTATCGACATACATATATATTATTATTTTTTGTATAGTTCCTTGTATTACTTGCTATCTCAGCAGCTTTCAGCAGCGAAGACTTCTGTCCGGAAAATAGTGCATTACACTCCATCGGTCATTTTTGAGTCATCCATATAGATGTTATACGTGTCATTGACGGGTCGCGTGTTCATACGTCATCCGCCAGACGCTCTTCTGAAACCTATCTTGTACCTTTTTTTCTCAGATAAAGCGTTGGGCTATGTGGTAACGAAAAATTGACCTAAAGCTCTCAGTCTCAAAGCGGATTTCTCTGCGATGTCGCTGTCGTTCCACCTCACCAGAGCGGCGTAGAACAATATCGGTTTAAATACCGCCGTATAACATCAATACAATGAAGTCAGGGGATATAACTCATGTGGTACATGCGTAAAGAGCACAATGTCGTATTTAAACCTTTCCTCTACATTTAGCTTCCACATCAATTTGCTTCCCAAAATTACTCTCAGGTACATGGTGTGATCCTTGATTGATAGTTGCATTCCATTGAGCTTCGGAGGTTTAATGACAGAATTATGTTAAATTAATTGTTCTGTATGCTTTCGAATAGAGGGGATCTCTATTATCCGTCTTAGGTGTGAATATGACCCTGGCCTCTTCCGTAACGACAGGCACCTATTTTAACCTCAAACATATCTTGTGTATTGTTCTCAATTATGTGTCAGCACTGCGAAATATTTTTGCATTATGGCTGAAAAGATATCGTTTGTTCCTGGGGCTTTAAATGGTTTAAAACATCTACTGTCAATCGTATTTTTTCTGTTGTTATGATATCCAGGGGAAATTCTCGACGCGATCTCCTTATAGTTGGAAACCTACGTTGTCTCTTCACCCCGGAAAATTGGTGTTGACTAGGTTTTCCAGTGAATAGTCACTTCACAGTTTTTGCATAACCTTGTGGTAGAGTAGTCGGGTTCTTGGATAACAATTACCTTAGTCTGTTAGCTCGGTTATCTTTTCTAATACGCCGTAGAAGCGTTTTCACGAATACTGCTTGCATTTACGAATCTTTTTTTATTTTCCTTAAGTACATTATTGTATTCCCTCCAGCAGAACTCGTCATCGACTTCCAAGAACATTCTTCGAGCTAGGGCCAATATAAGTTGTTTCCTCAGCCCGGCTAGCTATATATCAATTATTTATTTGTGTAAAGTTAAGTGAGAACTCACTGCTTTCGTTAGTTTCTCCACTCCTCCACACCGTGTTGTGCGCATTGGCATTCGCGCCTATAACGAGTGGAAGTTTTACCTTCTCGGCCTATCTCACCACCCTTCGGAGATCGCCTGGTGGCATGTAGCTGGGAGCAAAGTGCAGGGAAGGCACACTACCATTCATTACAGCTACCACCGTCAAATCATCTGTAGAGAAATTAAGATCAATATATTAATGTATACTTTTCTAAACCAATATCGCTGTTCTTACCCTTTTTATGGCACTCGTGATGTGCGCATAGTTTAGTCCAGATATCATGCTTCCCGACGTTATCTATGGCTCCTGTACTAAAGCCGTGAAAAGGAAAACTGTTGAGGCGACCTTGCATTTAAAGAACCTTCACTGCAAGGATCAGTATTCTTCAAGGGGCCGGGTAGAATCAATCACTGGTTCACCCTTCGTAGTCTCCTGGAGCTTCAATGAGGCATCTAGGATCTCCACCAGATCCTTCCCAGCTTCTCAATCCTCCAACGTGTTGGCATTGTTTTCGGCCAGGTTTCGCTTATATGTATTATGTATATTGTTATACAGAATGACTTAAATGTTTGCCTTTTCGCTAATCCATCAAAATAAATTTATTCGATTTACCCTTTGCATCTACGATAGAAATGAGCAAATAAAAGGAAAACGAATTTTTATTTCCTTTCGTTGCATAATAAACATAACTGTACATAAATACTCAAATGTCATTTACATATTTGTCTGCCATGTGATCTGGGTAAATTGTCAAATGTCCTTGAAATTTCGAAAAAATGCCACATGCTCTTTTTACTATACAAATAACTTACTTGCCTATGAAATTTTAGTCACAAAGGCTTATGGCTTATGGCCGAGAATATGAATGACAGGCGAATTATGTATCTAATACAATTTTCTATTTCTATGGGTGTACAAATTTAGGCAGTTTTGGTAATTCGCCTGCACTGAAAGTGCTTATAAGAGTTTTTCTGCCTGTGTTATGCTTTTAAGCCACTTAATTTGTTTCATGTATTGGATTATTACCTACTAACTCGTATTTCTACGAATTTCGAGGATGTTTGATTTATATTAAGATCCTCAAAAAGGAGATGCTCCATCGAATATTGAATGATTTATTATTGTTTTTTTGTTATTTATTTATTTATTAGGTTCATATCTATTTTGTCTTTAACTAAAGAAAAAATTAAATTCTTAACATTTCTTCATTATAGATTTTTAAAATAATTTTTCTATAAAGCTGTATGTAGAGTTCTCACGACTCTCGCTCAATACTCGTTCATTGCTCAACTGCTTAGCAGAACAAAAAAATTAATTTTGTTTGTCAAAGTTTCTTTGTTCTCTTTATGATTTTCACACTTTGCATAAATAAATTTAAAATTAATAAACAATTTTTTTTAGAAAAAAGTCAAACTGTTTGTCTGAAGCTCTAGTATGAACACAAGCTGTGTGGCACCTCTGTACATACACAACTTTGGTCTATTGAAAAATTTATCGCTGGGTTGAGTGATTTGTCGTCCCATTCGGTGAAGGAAAGCTGATATATAGATTATACTTGTACAGTGCATAGGTTTTGGCGATTATTTCTGAAAGTACTTACCAAAACTAAAGCTCCTGTTTATTTATTATTATTATATTATTTATTACTTATGCCAGTTTAGCTTTCGGTGTTTAGTACCTCATACATTTGTTGGTTAAAAATCAATTTTGAACACTTTTTTGATATTTTCACATGACTATACCTCGGTTAACCGTAAAGAATTAAATAAGGGAAAGAATTACAAAACCAACTTATTCGGAGAAAGTGCATCTAGTGGCTCAAAGTCGCAAAAACTATCTTTTTTTGTAACAATAGGGAATAGGGAATGGCACTTTAAAAGAAGAAAACCAATGAAAATTTCCAAATGGAAAATAACAAAAGCCAAAAAGACAAACAAGAAAGAATAAACAGATTTATTGAAGATTTCAAAGCAGCTTATCAGCATTACTTCGATGAACCTGATTTAAGTAATGCAGATTTTATGCCGAACACTGTGTGCAAAACTTGTTATAAAACTCTTGTGGGTTGTATACATATAAAAAGGTGAACAATTTTCTTTGTTGAAGCCAGTAACTTGTGTGAAAGACCCAATCGGATACGATGAAACCAGGTGTTATATATATTTGACGCTTTGTAACCGTGAAGCGATTTTTGGCCGAGCTCCTCCTCTAATTTGTGAGTTGCGGCTTGATGTATTTAACAACAAATGGAGAGACCTACAGTTTATTCCAAGCCGCCTCTGAACAGCCGGTGAATTTATATGTCAGAAATACACTTGACATTCCCTGCCGAGGGGCGAGCGCAATTAGAAAACTTAATTTTCTATAATTTTGGATGTTGCTCGAACCTGGACTCGAGTGGCTAACCACTCGGCTATTGCGGCCCCCAAAACCAGGTGTTACAAATGCATTAATTCTGATGTTGAGTTGAACAGAAAAATATCAATTACAAAAGCAAATATTCCCGCCTGTACTGCCACACTTCCAGTACTACGCTCTCAAGGAACCGAGCCACCTAAATCACAGTTTTTTTAGCGATATCTATTACAGCCTGACGCATCAAGTTGTATGATTTCGACTCATGCACATATTGTTTTGATCTCTCGCCGCCTTTGTAGCAATATGGGTGCTATCTATAGCTCCAATAACGCCAGGAATATGTTTTGGTGGAACTTTTCGGTTGTTGTATTTTGCAAATATGCTCCTATACTAAAAATTCGTTAATACGTTGTACTGTTGCCAACACGGCTGAAGTAGCTACTCCAAACAAATTACTCCGCTGCTTAAAAATCACAGGGGTTCTAATGTACCACATGTACATGTGTATTGCTTTTTGGTTGAAATGCGTGACTTATCACCACCAGAAAAATTATATCCACCAGGAAAAAATTATTTGCGGCGAATCACAATGGAACTTAAATATCATTCACGGATTCTTGAGGGAGATTTTTCTAGAAGTATTCAATCATTCAGGAATGATTTTGGTCAAAAATTCCTAAAAACTTATGAAATAAGCCAAATAATTGAAATCAAAAAAATATGCTGAGATTTTAAAAATTTTTTTTTTTTTTTTTTTGTAGCGAGGGTACCGTAAGTAGATAATGAATGTTTCTCCGAAAATATAAAGCTTTCATAATTTTCAAAGTCTACTTTTTTCAAAAAGTTTGCAATTATTACCTGTTAGATGTTCCATGATTCACGTTTCAATCTCGTTTTAATTTTGAAGTTCTTTCCACTCATTGTAGCAAGTGTACCTTCTTCGTGATGACTTATTTATTTTGCTTTTTGTTCAGATATTTCACAAACTATATATTTTTTATTATGTTGTAAAGTAAATGCTTGACGCAAAGTAATTAAAATGAATTTAAAATAATGTTTCCATGAAATTCCCTTTTTTATTATAAAGTTTGAGCCTTGGCATTATTTGTGAAACCCTACATTATTAAAATGATCTTCTTCTCTTCTTCTTTGACGTAGGCACCGCTTACGCGATTATAGCCTCGTCAACAATAGCGCGCCACTCGTTTCTTCTTCTTGCTGCTTGGCGCCAGTTAGAAATACCAAGTGACACCAGGTCGCTCTCCACCTGATTTTTCCAACGGAGTGGAGGTCTCCCTCTTCCTCTGCTTCCACCAGCGGGTACTCCATCGAATACTTTCAAAGCTGGAGCGCTTTCATCCATTCGGACGACATGGCCTAGCCAGCGTAGCCGCTGTCTCTTTATTCGCTGAGCTATGTCAATGGCGTCGTATAGCTCGTACAGCTCATCGTTCCATCGTCTGCGCTATTCGCCGTTGCCTTTTCTCTCGAAAACTCCTACACTTCCGTAGCTATTGCCATTTAAAAGCGGAAACCGTTCAAAAACTTACATGAGGTGTGTGTCCTAGGAAGAACGCTGTATAGCCGCCATTTTTAAATCAATTTTTCTTAAAAAACAATTGTAAGCAGTTAATTAAATGTTTAATAAATGCCTCTCGTCAAAAGTCAGATTTATTTAATAGTTTTCGCGAAAAAATCTCAAAAAAGGCCTATTTTGTGGCCCTCTAGAGTGGCCTAACCCCTTAAGGAGGATAATGGAAAGTGTCGCTATAAATTTATAGTTAAATGTTGAAAAGAAAAATTCAAAAACTGTCTCTATATTTTATGCAAACAATTTCTATATTCAATTCAAACTAATATTCTAATTAAATTGTTTTAACATAAGGGTTTTCTTAATTAAATGGTTTTTTTCTTTTGGTTTTTATAAGTTATTATCTTTTATTTATGAACACAGTAAAATCAATGACATTTCTTTAACAATTTGTTTCGAAAACTTATAAATTTTAGTTGTAACTCTTCTAAGACAATATACGATATTAAAGTATGCAATTTTAGACCTTTAATGAATTTCACACTTTATCTGGTCAAACGTCACAGCGACAATTTATACTTTCGTGTGTAGTGGTATGTGTATGTGTGTGATTATTAATTGCAGGTCATTGATATTTGAAAAAAAGCCAAAATTTAGATGAGACATAGTTCATATTACGGCTACATTTAATTTATGCGTACGTATATATGTATATTAGAGTGCTTTGAATGTCTACAAGTCGTCCAGAAGCTTCGACCTGCAAATGATGCATCACCTCCAAAGTTAAAAATTAAAGAGAAGATTGTGTCTGGCGTTGATGAATGTTATAGCTGGAGGCAATAAAACGTTTAATAGATTAAGCGGCTCGTATTGTTAAACATACTTTGCTACCAGTGTAAATAAATTGTGTTGCGCTAACTTATTGGCCGGCAGGCAGTTACTGTAATTAAAATTTATTCCTACGAGAATTTAAGACAAATTCTAATTAATATTCTATTTTAATGCATTTAATGCCGGGATATTTTTTAAAAATTTTATTTAAAAATTTTTTTTTTAAATAGTAAGGCATCTAATGTAACTCAAGGTGGGAGTAGATGCTAGTACTTTAATAAGAAGTACTAATAAGCTGTTAAAACATTGAAAAAAGTTTTTGAAATTATGCTCTTCTTAGTGCTCTTAGAATAGCCATTTTGATTCTGATCATCAGTGTGACAAGTTGTGTTAGACTATAAAAGTTTAAATAAAATATTGTAATACACGCTTCTGAGAATTATTTTATTCATATTAATACATTTCAAATAATTTTTGTTATAAGCATTACAATACAAATTATATTGTTCATTAAAATCTACTGCAAAAATCAACAATGGTAGACATATTTTAATCTCATGATAATCTGGCGGATATAGAACCCAAGAGAAAAAACAGTTAGTTGTCTAATTCTCGTGCAGCATTCACTATACCAAAATCTTCCCTTTTTTTAGACCATGGAGCGGAGCATATGTGCAGTAAAAAAACCTTAAATATTTAAATAATTATTTTAAGGTTTTTAAAATTTGTGTAAGAAACAGGCAGTGTGATAAATTCTGCACTCATCTGAAGACACTTTATTGTTTGAAAATAACAATTGGGCTGATATTAAATGTGATCGAAATCGAGTTTATATTTATTTTAGTAAATTTTTATATAAAAATTTTGAATTTTTGTTTGTTTGCTTACATCACAAGACACCCATTTCTGATAATCCTTGGCGAGTTGTGCCAAGAACCATTTTGGTATCATGAGTAAATAGAGTATTTCATGTAGATAAAATTTATCAGCTTATATTGCCATAAAATGGAAATAGGCATGAAATAGAGCTGCGTCCTAGAAATGTTGCTCAGAGCTTTGTCCTTGTTGTTGCGAAAGCCAGTTGCGTTTGTAACGGTAATAGGATTTTCTAATTCTTACAAATCTGTTATTCAGTACTAGTTTTAAGACAGTTTTAGGGTGTTTTCAAGCTTCATGTTATCGGCGTACTAATTTCAGTCAAATGAGCCGCCGTACGACGATGAAGCAGTGAGAATTGGTCATAAACCATTTGAAAAAGGGAAAATCACAGATATAAATTGCTAAGGTAGTTAATTTAAGTAGTGCAAAACATAATTGAGCGTTTCGTACATAACAATCGTATACATAATAAAAGCCGAAATGTGCCTTATAAAATTTTTATAAACGTGACGAACGTTTAATTGTACGAAAAATTAAAAAAAAGCCGAAAATCAGCTCCAAAGTGTACCACAGAGGGTCAGGAGAAACAAGGTACATATATCATTTTATGCTGAAAATGTTCGTCGGGTACTATGTGCGCACGACTTCAATAGACAAGTATCCCGAAATAATGAATCCACTGGCCCAGCCACCCGACATGAACCCGATTGAGAATTTATGGTCTTTGTTAGAAACGCCGCATAAGTAATAAAAATAACTAAAAAGTGCAGTTTCGGAAGAGCGGACAAAAAAGACTAGTTCAGTTTATTCCAGCTATACTAAAAACTGTATTAAAAACTTATGGATATCACACTAAATATTAAACTGGTTTTAATTAAAGCATTTAACTTATTTTTAGTAAAAAGTACACTGCATGAAATAAGCTGTGATATAAAATTTGTTAATGTTTCAATGTTTGTTTTCAATATATAGCATTTCAAAATCTGTAGCTGCACTTGCATGAAATTATCTGAAACTCTTAAGTCACACGCACAAGGTCGCATTCAATAAGTTTGTGTTTTACTACACTTAAGAATATAATTTAAAAAAAAATTTAATAAGTGTGGATGAAAATTTTCATTTTATTTTTTATTTTTTGAAATGAAATTCGTGCATATTTTATTCATGCCACTTCGCCAGGAGTACATGTAGCAAAATGTGGATTACATATGCGTAAAGAGATCTATCAATTTCTCGATAACAAGCGATGATTCTTTTTTTTATACAAATTTTCCGGTTATATCTTCAACTCACACAAAGGTGTGTTTGAGTTTGAACGCAAATTAGTCCATCAATTTTTGAGATATTTCAACCAAACTTGGTAGGAAGATGCACCCATACGTTTAAACGATCATTTGATGGAATCGGCCTGATCGGAACACTGTAGTATATATGCGATCGACTTTTCCGATTTGATATTTTGGGTAACCCCAGAACGTGAAACTTGGCATACTTGGCACATAAATAATGAAGTGCATAGTGAATCATCGGAACGAATATAGCATATAGCTCCTGTTGAGGGTTAAGCATCGCTGATCATATAATAGTGTCTACGCGATTTACCCTTTGCTCATTTTATCTTCACACCTCATTCGCCGCAGTCAATTTCCATTAACATAAAGTTTTTTTGTTTATGCAGCTACATACAAATATGTACATCAAGATCACATGCATAATTATGCAGGCCTGCATGCATATGTCATACGTACTACATATATAAATTAATTTAGTTTGTCGCATTAGGTGAACCGATAACTGCATTAATTATTTTTCTTGTAAACTATTGAAGTATAAACTATGTATTTATACATAGAGTTTCTCTAATGTAAAAAACAAATGTATATACTAACGTGAGTGTTTAAATTACGAAATCAAATAAACTGTTCACTTCTTTTCGTTCCTGGAGTCAAAGTGTATAGTCGCTTAGTTTTTATTTTCGCTGGCAAAAAAGCTTGTCAGCTCAAAACAGCTCCCATACACCGATATTTTCAGATGTGAGGTTTCTGTTAAAACTCAGTCAAAACAGCATTTAGAAGTATGAAGTTTAGTCTAATCCACAAATATTATGAATTGCATATTGGTACTGATAATGAAATCAGACTGCTATATCATATATCTGCCATACAACCGATTTCTTTAGATATGAGGTTTTGAAACAAAAATCCATCAAAATATCATCTAAGAACGTGAAATTTGGTATTATACACACATAAATTCAAGTTTATATTGACAGAGAAACTTTTCAAAATCGAATTTTGCAATTTGTAATCAATTTTATTTCTTCATGAAAGGTATAGAGACTTCGGCATGACCGAAGGCAGCAGCTCTTTCTTGTTTCATATAATATCTACATATGCTACCTTTATTGTTGTCTCTGCAAAAGTATGCCTGGAGACGTGAATATAGTTATGGCTTCCTGTCTGTTGGTTTACTTTCGCGTTGGAGTCGAGAAACTGATATGTTATTGACCGCATTGCCTGTGGGTCATAAAGATAAAAAAATTGTCGTTGACTGTGATTTACAGAGAGATGATTACAAAAGTTTTTAGGGTGTTAAGAATGTTATCAATTTGTATGTTTCTGGCTATAAATTAAGTTTTCAAAAGTTTACAAAGGCATTACAGCACAACGTAGGTGTTGCATATATGTAAAGAATATTGATACTCACGTATTTCAAATGCTTAATTCAAACAATTTTTTATTGATACGCATATAGAGCTTTTCGAAGGGATTCTTTGGTGTAAGGACATAATTTACTCATACTAGGTCTTTATAAGTCTCTTAGCTCCTTTTCGATTAAACAAGATACTACAGACAAACAAATCCATGATTAATTCTTCCCAACAATTACCTTACAAACTACTTAAAGATATATATGTGTCTGATAATTATTTTAAAATTTAGGAGTAAGTTAGTGTACGGATATAAATAGTAAAGAATTGAAATAAAAACATTTTCAATATATTATTTATGGCATTTTACTATCAAATTTATTTATTTATGGGAAAAGTGGAGAACAAATTGAATTTATTTTTAAGCAAAATAAGAATAAAGAAATCTGAAAAATTACGTAATATTCGCTTTAACACACGCACCTGTGTATATCCCCACTTCCCCGATAAGTGCTAGCGAGAATGTAACACAGCAACTGTTACCTAGGAGATAGCAACTTAACGATAGAGATCAAAATATTAAAAAAGAATTATAAGGAAACGAAATTTGACAATAACAATTTTTCAGCGTAAGAACAAGAAGCTAACAAAAATGGAAGTAAAAAAAGTAAAATAAAAACAAAAAATGAAATATAAACAAATAAGTTAATGATAATGGAAAAATGGAGTTTGCAATCATCGTAAAAACATCACAACCACATCAATATATCATTGGTACGTAACTTTCGAATGCCTCCTTCCTACACTCCTCTTTCTACCTTTAAACCACCATGTTTGCATTGCAGAAATTCATTTTTGGCCTTCTTTTTGCGTTCTTGTATTCAATTGCGTGCTAAGTTTTTCTTTCTGTGCTTGTGCATGTTTAACGGTAGTCAGGATTATTTCTTCCGCTACTCATTGTTTTTATGCTTACATCATATGGGCTGGGGCATATGAGCAACAATTTTATAACATACTCTCGGGCATAGGATTAGGTGCGATTGTTGTTGAAAGTACTTACTAAAACTGAAGTTTCTGCATCATCACTTTTGCCAGTTTAGCTGGCATTCAGATTTTATGGCTTTATACATTTTTTGGCTCAAAGTCGATTTTGAGCACTTTTTAGCCCGGCTATATCTCGGTAAACTGTAAAGAACATTATTTTGGTGTATCCGGCAAAATTATAAAAATTGAATGAGAGAAAACAATGCACAACCAACTTACCCGGAGAAAGTGCGTTTATATATATGTATTTGTCGCTTTGTAACGGCTGAAACACTACTGTACGTACCAACTTTAATTTTATTTTCATTGAGTTTCGAAAAAATGGTCTTCAAATAATCCATGGCTGTCGGAACTTCTCGAACCAGCACTTCGACGAATTTCTGACAGATTCTCAATTTAATACGGCGTGGTGGCAGCAAAATAACAGTTCTCAAAATATTTTTACGCTGTTTCGTTACAGAAAACGAAATATGAATCCACCACACCAGACCACTCCAACCAAGACACTCGTTTCTCCGCATGAAGGTGCACCAAAGAAGGCCAAGGTTGGTCTGTCTGCCAACAAGGTCATGGTAACAGTTTTTGGGGATGCACAAGGTCTTATTCACATCTCGATTATCTTCAAAAGGTTAAAACGATCACCGTCGAATATTATTCAGAGCTCTTGAACTTATTCGATATTGATTTGAAACAGAAACGACCGCATTTAGCGAAAAAGAGTGCTGTTTCATCAGGACATTTCCGACTATGACTCATAAATTGGGCTACGAACTGCTAATTCATCCAGCATATTCTCCACTTGAAACTATTTCTTTTTTCCAAACATGAATAAATGGTTGGGTGGTTGGAGATTCGAGTTGAATGAAGAGGTCATCACAGAAGCAAACGACTATTTTGAATACAAAAAAAATTCTAGAACGCTGAACTAAATATATAGACTAGGTTGACGAATGCTTATTTTCCGAAAAAAATATATTTTAATCAAAAAGTCACTGGCTTATCAAACTGCTCCCGTAACTGCTGTCGTTTTAAAAAGTGGAAGTCAAGATCGTGCTCAAGGATGGTATTTGATTTTAACATACAATAGCATAGCAGAGACAGACAGCCGTGCGACATTTGGAATACCATTGAAATTATTGCAGCGGTATCACTTTTTTGCCAGTGTCACTCGTGGAATGGTAGTGAAAGAGAAAAGAAAAGTTATATTTATTTTTTTTATATTTACATGCATGTGTATACAGTGGCGGACAAAAGTCTAGTTACGCCGCTTGTATTCGTTGTATAGAAAGTACTATCACTTTGCTGAAAAATGCAGGTATACAGTTTTATTTTGAATCATTTTCTAATCAAATTTATTAAAACAAATCCATTCTTTAACATAAAATAAAACAATTGTGGCGAAAAAACGCAAAAACATCCTTGACAAAAGTCTACATACACCACGGGTTCACTAACGGGTACGTCGATATGCTGTGTTGTTCTGGCGGCTAGGAACCCTTTTTTACTTTTTTAATTTTTTCTTTTTTAAATTATGTTTTCTAATTTTCTGGTATTGAATTTAGTTGTAGTTTAAACACATTAGCATCAACAAAGGCTCCGCCAAAAGAAATATCCATTGGCAATTTGGCAAAAAGACTTGTTTACAGACGAATCGAAGTTCAGTGAATTCGGCAGCGAAGGAAGAGCAAAAATTTGGAGAAAAGAAAACACTGCACTTAACTCCAAGAATATAGAACCAGCAGTGAAGCATGGTGGCGCCAACGTAATAGTTTGGGGAGCGGTTGCGGCATCTGGAGCTGGAAAGCTTGTTTTTATTGAGGGTAATATGGATCGGTTCAAATATAAGTCATTGTTTGAAGCTATTTTGAAGTTAGGAGCTTGGCGTAGGCTGGATTTTTGAATAGGATAACGATCCAAAGCATACGGTCCATATTGGTAAGGATTGGTTGCGTTATCATGCTCCAAGGCACGCACACTTCACCTCAAAGCCCAGATTTGAATGTTATTGAATATATCAAGGAGATTTTGGAGCAAAAAATTTGAAAAAAAAAACAGATTTCCAGCTCAAAATTACTAAAATAACGTCTTATTGAAGCTTGGGACAGTATTACTCCCTCAGAATTGATAAATTTAGTAGTTGCGATGCCACAACGACTTCAAGCTGTTATTGATGCCAACGGTGGACCAACTTTATACTAAAAAGTTCAGGTTACCCGATATTAACCAAAGTTTTTGCGCTAAAATAAGTTATGTATGTACTGTCATACAAATAATATCATAATAACTCTATTTCAATATGCAAAAGAGTGGATAATTTAAAAAAAATATTTGTTTACAAAAATGGCAAATATGTAATGACTATTACAAATTTGTATATATTGTAACGAATTTGCTAAATTCGCCTCGATGATTTTCCAAATCCTTCGAGTCCGATCACTGGATTTCTAAACAAAACTCCCAAGATTTATTTGTTCAGCTTCTTAACCGTCAGGAATTTATTTCTACAATTTTCGTCTTTAGCCAACGGCTTGTTTTACAATTATTTATGATACACACTTATTATCTGCTTCACTCAGCTCTCCGTTTCTAAGACACACACAGCTCACAGCAGTGTTAACTCCACTAAGTTGTCTACTCGTCTCTTCTTGTGATAGCGGCTGCCTCTCTTTTTATACCTGTAGATGATCCAAACATTCTGTTCACGCGCTTAAGGATAGGCTGATTATTCGTTTGCCTGCGGTAGCTGTAGCTACTCCGTTCATCCTTAACGACGTGGAATTTCCTTTAATCTGTCTACCCTTTTGTTTGTCCTTGGTATGGGTAATGTGCATTATACTGCCACTTCTTTCGTCTGTAGTTTTTATTTGGAAATCTCGTCACACTGCTAATCCTTTTGTCTGTCCTTCGTATTTGGGATTTCCGATTTTGAATAGCTACCAAATTTCATGGAAATGGAACCATAAATACGATTTTTTCGAATAGATCAGTCCCAGATCCACCTACCGCGGATATGTGACTGATGAAAAAATACATAAAAACAATCCTTATATATGATGCTAAAATTTCAACCAAACTAACATTTTTATATACATATATAGACTAATTTACTTTGAAGTTTCTAAATTACAATTTTTAATTTAATTTTTGCATTTTTAATATTAAATTTTTAAATAAAGTAATTTCTAAATTTTGTGTTACTTTCAGGCATTAATTGTCTGAGAAATGTAGAAGCAGGATTAATTTTCACGAGCCTTTGCATTGTTTTTATCTTGATTTCAACTCTCATTCAAGCAATCAATCTCAATTAATCAGTAAATAACATTTTATATGCGAATTAAGTTACTTTTAAAAATCAGCTGATGAATTTTTGTACAGATGGCCCGTGAAGCTTCTCAGTGAAAAACTACACCGAAACTCAGCACGGGATTGAGTAGACAGTGAAAATGCAGGCATTTTAAGCCGCATCATTATTTGAGGAGCTGGATACAAGCACGAGCTGGCTACAGCGGATACGCTGGCTAGGTCATGTCGTCCGAATGTATAAAAACGCTCCAGCTTTGAAAGTATTCGATGGAGTACCCGCTGTCGGAAGCAGAGGTAGAGGGAGACCTCCACTCCGTTGGAAAGATCAGGTGGAGAGCGACCTGGTGTCACTCTGTATTTCTAACTGGCGCCAAACAGCAAGAAGAAGAAAAAAGTGGCGCTATTGTTGACGAGGCTATAATCGCGTAAGCGGTGCCTGCGCCAAAGAAGAGAAGAAGAAAGGATACAAGCATGGGGCAGATTATGACAACCAAAAGCTTTGCACTGTCAATGCGTGTGTATGATAAATGATGCCGACAATTCGGGTGCCGATAATAAATCTTTGTTTGTAGGAGAACGAAGGTGTTGATAGAGATGCGCCTGCCAATGTGGGTGTTTTCACCAGAGTGTATGTTGCTTGTGCTTTCCATTGTACTCTAATCGTTTCATAATTAATCACTAAATGATAGCGACAAGAATGTGTGAAAAAGAAACAGAAGCGAAGAACAGAGAGGCGGAATAATGAACATCATTTTCTGTGACGACCTTGATATGTGATATGGCTCTTCAGTTAAACGACATAGTACTTCAATAAACATTTCATTGCACTTTCTGTGCTTTCATGAAAGCTGTAATGCCACACGAGCTAGGCATGTTTGTTGTATCCTAAATTTTCGTTAAAATTCATTGTTGTGGTTTGGTAAATTTACATACAAAAATACAATATCTTAATGATGTAAGATATTGTGAGATTTGAGGTACTAAATCAAATGTGCTTTATTCAGAAAGTGTTTCATTACAATAAATGTTGCCATTTCAGATCATTTCGACCAGATCGGACTACTATGGTGTATATTCGACCCATTATTCAGATCAAAAATTTTAGGTCATAAATCTGCCAAAAAAGTACCTAAGAACGTGAAATTTGAAAATCATCGAAATAGGACGACTATAACATATAGCCGCCATATAACGAATTTGTCCAGATATGAGATTTTTGGTTAAAAAATCTTCCAAGAAAGCATATTAGGGCGTGAATTTGGTTTTCTCCACACGTAAATGAAAATAAACATTGGTATTGAAAATCATCGAAATAGAATTTTTGCAATTTGATTTAATTTTTATATGTTCACGAAAGGTATAAAGACTTCGACAAAGCCGAAATAGCTCTTCTATCTTGTTTTAAGGGATGGTGGGTTTTATGGGGTTAAGAAAAAAAGGAATTTTTACTATTTTTATATATACAATCATATATTTTACTCAAACAATTTACCGTATCAAAGATACATATTTAAACAGTATTTTATGAAATTTTTATTCAAAAATTCCGAAAACTCAGTCGTTGGTACCTCATCTCCCTTGATGTCTGAAAAGAAAATGCTCACGCCGAGGACAGCATAACTCATTACTGGTTCATCTTAAATCAAAAAACCAAAAATATTTCGGTAGTACATGGATAAATCTCGTTATTGGACGAAAGAAAAAACAAAAAACCAAAAATTTGAATTTGTTACAGACTTTGAACAAAAAAACACATTTTTTATCAAACTTCCGCATTGCATTGGCTCGAAAAAATTAGTTTTGATAAAAACAATCCTTCGTTCAATGACTAGATAATGTTATTGCAAAGATGTGTGTCAAGATTGAACAAAATCGCTTTATAACTATTCGAGAAATCGTGTCCACCGACTTAAAAAAACTGTTCGAGATAAATGCGTTTAAAGTTTAAAATTGAAACAGACATGACCTGATGGGCAGAACTTCCAAAGGATCTATCTCTTACAATGTTATTCCAACGTTTTGAAACTTTAGGAGAATATTTTAAAAATATTTTACAATTTAATAAGGCAAGAAAAAAAAATCGATTTTTCAGCCTACACAAAAATTGGTGGTCTAGCATATCTCATATATTTCAAAATCGATTTGTTCGTTTCATGTTTGACAATCAGCTATCTAATATTGCTCACTATGCGCGGCCATAAATTTCGTAGGATATTTATTAGTTCGAAATGGAAAGGTAATACAAGAATTCAGTATTTGAGTTAAAATAAATATATATAGTTTTACGGGTCTATTTTATACCAGCAATGACCGCCCATACCTTGCCGTAATCCAACCGTAGAACTCAAACCAGACTGCGTACTGACGTAACGCAGCGATCTACGAAAAATCTATATTTTATACAAATCATTCCTATTTTCGTCGATCTGTTGATTTGTAATCCCCTTACTAAAAAAAAGAATTATTGCTTATGTTAGTATGAACAAAAACATACCAACGTACTAATACTAAAGCAAATCGTACTTGCTCTCTAGTCAATTTCCGGTATTTGTTTGTCTAGACAAAATTATACCTTTGAACAAAAAATCAATAGAACCTACCCATCAAAATATTTGTCCTAATAAGATCGCTAACTGTTCACTTACTGAATAAAATTAATTTCAAATAACTTGAAAATAAGCTAGACTTTTTGAATGGGAGAAGTGTTAATTTATCAAAAAACTTTCTATGTATATGGATACGTATATACCAAATTTTAATTAAATCAAATCATAAATAAGATCTTATTAAATAGATCGCCTCAGGTCCAAATTTAAGGTAAAAAAGTCATAAATAAGATTTTTGTGCACCAAATTGTAAATCGAACAATTAATATGATTTTTTGACTGATAAAAAGTAATTTTTTTCTTAAAAGCTCGCGCCTAGCACCAATGAACAATTTAAAAAAAAAATTGGCTCAACCGTTCTCAAAATATGGATTATTTATATATTAATGATTGTATTTTTTATCTATTTCATATATTTAGAAAATCGAATCATAAATAAGAATTTTGGATTAGATCTATAAAACTAATCCTCATTTAATCCTTAAGACCATGTAAGAAACAATTTACTTACTTACTTATATTTACTTAATATGGTCTGCCATAGGAACGGATACTCATAACGACAATGTTATAATGGGTGCCAATTGTGATGTAATCGCTCGGCTAAAAGTGATGAATGAAGAAAAATAATTTAGTTGTATTTGCCATTCGGCTATCTGCCCGCTGCTATAGCATCCAAATTAGTCCAAGTAAAATAGAACGTCTTCCTGTTGTTCACGCTGGATCCCACACAACTCGTCAAATGATCAAAAAAAGACTTCGATTGGTCGATAAAAATGTTAAAAGAATACGATAGATGTACTTCGAAAAACGTCTATGTCATCGTGTCAGGGAGGAATTGTGAATTTATGCGTATAATCCCGACTGCATGGCTGTTTCAAGATGAGCCGAATCCAACAAATGCAAATACAAAATGTTGTCTTTATTTATGGAAAACTAAATATGTCGCTACTGTATCACTACAATAACGCAGTTGTTCTTCAAGAAATCAGGAAAACCAATTGTTGAAGACAAGTCTCTCTTCACCACAAAAATGCGAGCTCTCGTACATCGACTGACATGGCATCGAATGACCTTTTTTATTCCCGTACCTAAAAAATCTGACACCTGGAGAGGTGGTTGATGCGTTCAGAAAGCATGTTTTGGAGATACTTCAATCAGAGTGGTAAAAATGCTTCGACGATTGGTTCAAATGCATGCGAAAGTAGTTGGCCCTTTTTGGAGAATATTTTGAAAAACAATAGAGCGATTTTCGGTGGCTAATATTTACTTTTGTTCCCTAATCCCGAAATATATAATACAACACTCGTATTATATCTCCTTCCCCAAATTTTGATCTATTTTGCTCACCTTATTCAATTCCATTTCCACAAATTCATTATTCCTTCGAAGAACAATGCATTTACAAAATTTATCAGACTTTTGTGGATTGTGCTACTTCAATCTTTAAAAAATATTGATTTGTTTTCCGTAAATAATGCTCTAACTAATTTAAAGCTTGAAATTATTAAGCCAAGGTAGAAAAAAGCTTTTTTAAATTTTAAAACGCCATTAATGAAAATATTTTTGAAGAGCTCCAAAGTGTTGATTTGGCATGATGAAAATTTCGAAACAACAGTTCTCATACTTAAAATTTTGAATGACCAGCTCATAGCGCTTCTTCTAATCCCCGCAATAATTCTCAAACTCGTTCTAAAGGCTGTATAGTTCTTTCAGCGATGCGCTTTTAATGCCATCTACGGCTGTAAAATGACGGCCGTTTAATAATTTCGCTGCTGTTTGTCAATATATTGAGCAAAAAAGTCGGTTTTTCGTTCACCTGGATATTTCGAACTATAGAAGTTTTTTATAAAGGCATTATAGTTTTTGGAAACTAGAAGCTTATTTTGTTAATACTGTTTTAAACATTTCAATCACTTCTTTTATTTCATAAGTTCTGTTTAATTATAGCTGCATTTTAGATCAGTTTCAAATCTGTATATTCAGTGCTTCCACTTGGTCACAAATTACATTTTCCCAACATTTGACATAAATAATGAAAAATACGTTTCACTCAGAATCTTCGTGATTCATCTATATTTAAATTAAAAAACACATTGCATTATTTAATTTAATCATTTTCATATTATTTAATATAATTTTTGAAATCTATCTCTTAAACTAAAACGTTCTGACTGCTGAGGACCCTTTTCAAAAATATTTTCGAATTAGTCCATTTTTAAATATCTATTTCTTGCCCCAAAGAATATAGTGATTGACCTTTCAAAAAACGTTTTCCTTAGTTTAATACTAAATATTACATTTCATTTAACTCTCCAATTTAAGTATATAAAACTTCTTAAACAGTTGGCAACCCTCTTTAAAAAATTTTCTCGTTCTCGACTTATAGCGTACCAACGGAAGTGCGATCTCATTTTGACATGTAAGAACATAGAGTCACACCCCTTTTTCAAATGGCAAACTCCACGTAAACAATCCGCTTAATACCCCAAACATCTGGTATAAATTTGGTTGGATTCTGTGCAGCCGTTCTCACGGTATAAAGTAACAAATCAACCGTTCACCAATTTTGATATTTTAATTAGTATGAGAGATGCCACGCTCCCTTACCAAAACTCGTGCAAACTTCTTATAAACTAACTCAATGGTAACCCGCGTACATTGTTTAATTTTGGTTAAGTTCGGTGAAGCCATTTTCAATTTATGAGGCAACACCAAAAAACGTTAATATATTTTTATATATAAGAGAAGATGTGAAATGCATCACCCTAATACGTAAAGCCTAATCGACTCATTCTGTAGGAAATTTCCTTGGCTTGATTTGTTGCTTTGAATTTGCCCACGTACAAAGTGAAAGCATTTCTATGATTAATTTGTGGCAGATTTATCAAATAAACAGCGAATACTGAAAAACACTGTATGATGGCGCTTCGAGACGTAACGAGTTGGTCGCATAATCGCATAGTGACAGCTTGAAGATGCTTCTGGTGATCAAACTGTTAACTCGTGCGTACTTCACCTACATATAAGTGCCTGTAAAGAAGTTGAAAATGAATTTGTGCTACTAACGTCAATGAACTTTTCAATATGTTAGCGCCAAACTCTTATAATTATGTTTGTAGTTATTACTATGATGTTGGGAAATCAAACCAGTTGAGTCTGTGCTTATCGATTTTTTATTATAAATCCATCAAAATTGGTGGACGTGTTCAATGCGAACGATTCTAACACAAGTAGCAAAACATGTGCCACACCTTGCTGTTGTGAACCTGATGTACACTTGATTTTTTCTTGAGTAGTATTTGTTCACTTACTTACTTGGGGCAGAATTTTTCCCTGAATTTTGGCGTTAAATTAACATTTGGCTCGGCAGCTCAGCGTATACTTATGCTCAAAAGAGTCACTTGATGAGCTGCCTTTCTCTCGCTCACTTCGACAAATATTTAAATCTTTTTTTTAATTTTTTTTTTTTCAAAAAGCAAAACAAATTATTGCAGTATGATTGAATTCATCCGGATGAGTAGACTTAAGTAATTTTTATGAACATTGTATACTACCAAAAATCCAATTATTTATTATGTAAGGCAAATTGGTGTCATGGAGTCAAAAGTATTTCTTCTTTAAAGTCCTTAATTCATTCATCCATTATGGTCATATACCAGAATGCTATGGACTAACTGCTGAGCAGAAGGTGAGCCACATGAGGGAGAATAGTTAAGAATATTTTAAAAACTCTGAGCAAATGTGCTCGAATGCGCACTTATCTGTGAAGCTCTCAATATATCCAGATTAGCTGATTTACTAACCTAAAGCAAGGTTATTTGATAGCTCAGTGACATTTTTAATTTGCCGCTCAGTTACTGCAAATATAATACTGCTCCCTTCAATTGCTATTAGTTAATAGACTGCTGTAAAATTTTGAGCAAACTGCATCATTTAATTTGTGTTTGTAAGCCATTGAAAGAACAAGACCTCGTCAATATTAACGAATATGAAAAAAAAAATTAATTTCGTAGTTTACTGAGCTCCGTTGTGGTCGTACCAGTAAAAGTGACGCCGAAGGTTCAGATCGCCCAAAAGAGATCATGCTAGAATTCGTCGATAAAGTCCATGGAATGATATTGGACAATTGGAGAATAAAAGTTTGTGAGGTAGCTGAGGATGTAGGAATCTCAACTGACCCAGTACATCACATTAAACATGAATATCGCATTGCTTACACACGACTACTAGCGCAACCGAGTTACCATTTTAAAAGAGTATATTGCGATGTTTAACCTCAATTCAAATGAATTTCTGCACCGTTGCGTTACCGTGCAGGAAACACGGATCCACCATACCTTACCAGAGGCCAAAGGGCAATCAAGACTCCAGGTGAACGTGTATCAAAGAAGACCAATGTGGGTATGTCGCCCGCAACTATTTCTTGTTTCCAAACATAAATAAATGGCAAGGTCATAAGAGATTTTGGTCAAATAAACGGAGGACCACAGAAACAAGCGCCTTTTTGGGGGAAATGACCGACTATTTGGAAGCAATAAAAAATTCTAAAATCTCAGGACTAAATATATAAAGTTGGAGGATGAAGCTATGTGTAGAAATTCATGACATCCGGTCTTAGACCAAATGTTCTCTTGATAGGCCACAAACATACGTTTCATCACCCACGGCAGATGAACATTTGTGCCCACGCCCCGACGCAAGAGAAAAATAATTGGGCCAAAGATGTTTTCTATGAGATCCTAGAACGTAACCACGAGGGCTGCCCCGCCACGATGTCAAAAGCGTGCTTGGAGATTTTATCCTCAGGTTGGTTAAACTCAGCCTACTTGGCGAAACATCTCCAAACAGGCTGAGGCTGATCGACTTTGCGGGGGTCCGGAATATGGTTGTCTGCAGCAGCAGAAAAAGAGCTGGTATGGTGAGGAATATCAAACTGCAGTGGAGAGAAATCAGACTGCCTACCGCTCAACTTTGAGAACGACTACAGCACATTCTGGGAGGAAGGGGTAAGCGGGACGCATTTGCAGACTCATGCGTGAGTATCAAGAACTTGGGAAGTTGGCCGATAAGGGTAATGCTCTAAAATTCGATGAAAAGATGCGACGTCTTACAAAAGGTTTCAAGACCGAAGCATACTCCTGTAGGGACCAATTAGGTAATCACCGACGATAAGTGCATAATGAGTTTATGTCAGGAACCCTTCTTCAACATTCTGATTGGCAGTGAAAGTGCGATTCCCGGAGATGGTGAACCCGAAACCCCAACCTGTGTCGATGGTATAGATGCTACATCATCAAATATGATGAAGTTCGAATAAATAACAAAGTTGCTTATCGTTTAATGACAGATCCTTTCAAATAAGGTGACGAATAACTGACAACGTGCATGTATCAGCTTCTTTGTAGAATATGTTCGGACTAAAGCATGACCAAGGAAGGGAAGTTAGAAGAGCTCTGCCCAATCCAAAAAAAACAAACGAGGATCCCTCGATCTCATCCAACTATCGTTGAGCGAGTCTTCTCAATATCGATTACAAGGTCCTTTCGAGCGTAGTTTAAAAGTCTAAATCCAACGGTTAAAAAACTGATTTGACCTTACCAGTGTGGCTTTAGACCAGGTAAGTCCACCATTGACCAGATATTAACCATGCGACAAATCTTGGAGAAGACCCGAAAAAAACACACCACCTTTTCATCATTTTTAAAGCTGACTTCGACAGCACGATAAGTAACCGCTTCTACGACATTTTGCCTGAATTTGATACCCCTTCAAAACTGGCTCTGGATAATACCCGAAGCAAAGTCAGAATTGAAATTGATGATATTGATATCATCGGCCATAACAACCGCACTGTTAGTTAAGCTTTAACCAGCTAAAAGGAGACTTTGTTGAGAAATAAAACTTCTAATTGCCGAAAGAAATATATTTTATTCAAATGTCACTGACTTATAAAACCACCCTCATAATAAATTTTATATTAGCATGAATTGAAGCTTATATTTAAACGTTTTAAATAAGAGCCCATGAATCAAATCAAATATGTTTAAGCAAGTCAAATTGACATTAAATATCTAAGTCCGTAAATTATTTCAGATGCCAGTGTCAGGAGTGACAACAAAATATGTACAAATATGCAAAAACATATATACAAGAAGAAAGTTTATATGAAGCAACAGCGTAGAAAACTAAATTACATGTTCAAGAATGTTTGTTTTGGCAGCAAAAAGTTGAGTGAAATATTAAAACAAAAATATATATATATATACGTATATCTAATCCAGTAAGTATGCAAATATAGAGGAACAGCCACATACTGTTGATCATATAACATTACAGTTATTTGCATTTATAAACAATTTATCTTACTTGAACATAATTTTGAATATTTTTAAATTCATAGAAAAATGTGTTCATCATAGTAATGTCTGAAACCATATATTTGGAAACACTTTCGGGATTTTTCTTCACATTCGCAAAGCCAGTGTGAGATTCTTTGACTGTTTCTGTATATTTGCATTCGGCGCTGAAGTCTGAAGATAAAATGCCAGCACAGCCATCTATTTTGAATTTTTTTATTTACCATATAATGTCTGCTGCAATTGTGTTTAAGACTGAAATCATGGTAAATTCCTGCACCAAAATTGATGGTGGAAGATTTGTTTGTGTTCAAATGTACGATATAGGTATGTAAAAATATCGAAAAGTGCTCAAAATCGTCTTTGAGCCAACAAATGTATGAAGTCATAAAATCCGAACGGCATCTAAATTGGCCCAATTATATTTTTGGTAAGTACTTTCAGTAACAATCAACAAAACCTAAGCCCGAAGACTTGGTGCCCTTCTTGGGTGATGTTGAGCGCAAATCTTTTAATCTCAAATACTTTAAACCATCAATGTTTAATATAATATAAGTAAGTATGTGTCGAATCCGACATTTCGCACTAATAAATCCTGCTTCACCGGATTTTTGACTCAAAGCCTCATATCTGAACAAATCGGTTGTACGGGGCTATATGAAATATTATTTTATGACTTTTAGTACCAACATTGAATTCATTACATTTTTGTGCAGAAATGTATGTTTTAAAATGCTGTATTAAAGTATTTATGACCCAAAATCGCAAATCTGAACAAATCGCTTGTATGGGTGCTATATGATATAACGAGTCCACCGATTCGGTCGGTTCCGGCAAATAATCAAAACATTACAAAAATATATCCCCTTATATTAAGATTCTTTCAAATGTCTCATAAACTGAGAGACTAGTTTGCTTTTAAATAGACCGAGGGACAGAGGGAAATGGTTCAATCAACTCGGTAGCAGCATGACTATAGTGTGCAAGCATACTAGAAATATATTCACATATATATGCTTTAATTAACTAATAAACGGTTAATTTACTGGAGGAGCATTAATTCATAGTAAATGACAACTGACACGTCTTCTGCACTAACAACAATTAGTTGGCCATTAACTTCAAGCAAAACGTTACGGGTGTCTCGTGTGTGCTTCCTGGTTAGCATTTGTATAATTTTGTATATTCATAGATGGGAAAATTAATTATGCGAGAAATAGCTAATAAATTCTAATATACACATATTTGTATTTGTATTTGTAAAACTAGTTTTATTTGTATACAATTTGTTTGTGTAGTTGATAGTAACAACTTGGATTTAATCTGAAAGGGCCTATGATTAAGTGAAGTAATTATTAATAAATTGTCAATGGCATGACAACTAAGATTAAAAAATAATAAAACATTTAATTTTTTGAACAAAATATTTATTTTTTATGCCTCCTAAATCTTTACATTGGAATCGGTGTATGGGTGGTATATATAAGTATTATAGTCTTCCGATTTATATGAGTTTCAGTACTAATGAGTAATTCATTATTTATGAGCAGATCACGCTGTAAGGTGCCTTTTAGATGGATTTATGACCAAAAATTTCAAATCTGAAAAATCTGTCGTATAAATGCTATAAAGTTTTCATGAATTCAGCCTTCACTTACGTAACATCCCCAAATGGACTGAGCCTAACTAACTTCCCCGGGGCCCGAAATAGGACTGCCTGTAGTACTAGATTCTGAAACAAGAAAACTCATCAAGCTGCATGGCTGCCGCCGGATTGAAAAATACGCAGACAAATCAATCATGTTGTGATTGGTGAAAAACATGTATCCAGTTTTTTAGACGTGCGTACGTTCCGAGGACCTAATATCGATTCAAACCACCGCTACAGAAGCAATTTGCTTTCAACATTGTCTGAAATAGAGCTGGTACGATGAGGAATATTAAACTGCAGTGAAGAGAAACCGGACTGTCGGACCTCGCAATATTGCGATCGATAAATACCGAGAGAGGTGAAGAGGGAAGCGAAACGCATTTGATCATAGAAAGACTTACGTCTGAACAACGTTTACAAATCATTCAACTTATTACGAAAATTCACGTTCTGTAAAGAATGTGTTTCGCGCGCTTCGCTCATCTTATGATCAACATAATCGACCTACTGAGCATACTTTTCGCAACACCATCACCCATCTTGAGATCCAGTATTCATTATTGGATAATATTCGACCGAATAGACCACGTCCAGCATCCAGTGAAGAAAATATAGCGGCCGTAGCTGAGAGTGTACACCAAAACCGTAAAGAGTCGATTCGGCGTCGTTCGCAGCAACTCGGACTAACAAAATAGAGTTTGGGTAAGAACTGACGCCGCTCGACCTTCACAAACGACATCGCTTCGCTCTATGGACTCTTAAAAAGTTCCAAGGAGATCCGACGTTTTCGAGCCTAATTTTGTTCAGCGATGAGGCTCAATGGGTAAGTAAATATGCAAAATTGACACATTTGGGACGAAAAGCAACCTGAAGAGATTCAAGAGCTGCCATTTCATCCGGAAAAAACAGCGGTTTGGTGTGGTATGTGGGTAAGAACGTAACCGTCAATGGCGACCGGTATAACGCCACGATAACCGACTATTTGATACTGATACTGATGATTTGACACTGAAATTGAGGCTCGTGATCTCCGCGACATTTGGCTTCTACAAGACGGCGCCACTTCCAAATCGTCGCATCAATCAATGGATTAATTGAGACAACACTTCGGTGAGCAGATAATTTCACGTTTTGGGCCGGTCGATTGGCCACACCGTTAGATTTTTTTCTGTGGGGATAACTAAAGTCTAAAGTCTATGCAATTCCGCTTCGATTCAAGCCTTGGAGCAAAATATCACACGTGTCATTCGACACCAGTCAAAATGCTCGAACGAGTCATCGAAAATTGGTGGACGGATGGACCAACTAGTCCGGTGGTATTTGTGAATAAATAGGCTTAGAAGTAGGCAAAAGTTGAACAGAGATAGAAGAAAGCTTTTGGTTTAATTATGATGTTTAAAGAAAGTTTTTCGTTTAAGTCAAGATATTGAAAAAGTCAAAAATAGGTAGGAAAATATCATTAAAAGCAAATTCAAAGAACTTCTAAGTGTGTAACTGTACTAATTTGCTGGTTTTTTCTCTATTATTATGATTAATTTTAGTTTATGTTGTACTGAGTAAACCACTTTTATGTATTGGGACTTTAAGTCCTTAAATATTACCGAAATTTCTAGTGATTTATCTTTTGTGAATTGAGATGACTTTTGATATTGTGATTCTGTTGACAATGAACTTGACTTTATTTATTATAACTTAATTAACAAACATATTCCTATTCCAGCAACTCGATCTTTGAATCAGTTGTGTCCTTGTTATACAAAGAAAGTTTGCTTTGCCATAAGAAGAAATTGCATAGTCGGTGGAGGAAAACTAAAACAAACTTTTGTTTTAATGTTGGCACTATAACCTAAGGAAATAAATAATTCATGGTTTTGCTAAGTATCAATCTGAGTTCTATTGTACAGTGCTTAATATATAATTCACTAATGCTAGTAGTAGTGGGTGAGCTAGATTTTGTATATATATTTCAATTTGTGGGGTTTGCGGTATTTAAATCCATTATGAGATTTAAGTCAAACACGATTGATGATAATCAGAACATGTCAACCGTCTCTTAAGGTGAAAAAAAACGTTGAACTCTCAGTATATTTTTTATGTACGTGAATAAAACAAAGTCATTCGGTGCCAAGTCAGGACTATATGGTGGATGACTCATCAATTCGATGTTTTGGTGGATGACTCGTCAGTTCGATATTTTGAGTGCTCAAAAATGCAGTTGTTTCAGTCGATGTGTGAGAGCTGGCATTGTCGTGGGGAAGAGTGATCCATCTTCGGCGGTTGTTTTCCTGAATTCTTGAAAGACAACTATCAAACAATCGGTTGTGTTGCACTTAGAATTTACTATTCTGCATTGTTCTACACATGACGATCTTGCAATACCAGTTTTCGCACAGCATCAATTGCTTCCGGAACAACAACTGCTTTTGAACGACCTTCACGAAATTTGACTTAGAGTGATCTACGACCTTGATTGAATTCACCATTCATACCATCGGTAAACACCGGACCTTCATCACCAAAAATTTAATTAAGTTTATCAAAAGTAGTGAAAAATAATCACGCGTAAATGATTGCAATATAATTCCATTCTTTGGCCGAGATGAATGAATAATGAATCAGCAATACAAATAGGGCTCGTATTACAAAACGTTCTGAGTATAAGTGACATTAAAAATGTCATGTTGTCAATTGCCAATTTGCAACACTAGAGTTGCCAAATTCCGATATATATAAGGCAACCCTCGTATTAGGGAACAGTTTGACAATTGGAGATTTTACATTTCTTTGATTTTTCGAAAGCATTTGACGGCGTAAAAGATCTCGTATGCAAAAAAAAAAAGGTTTGGGTTCACAGATAATCTTGTAGGTAGAACGCAGATAGTAAGGTGAAAAATACTTTTCCTTATCCAAAATGTATTATTGCTGGTGTTCCCTAAGGGTAAGTGCTTGGGTCATTGTTGATTAGTCTTTTTGTTACCGATATATCTTATCGAGTGGCATTGGCTTAGTTAGTTGATGTTTTATGCTTTAAAATTAGTAGTGATTTAGCAATAATTGTATGGGCTCGTAATAATTTTTTGTATTTGAATGAAATAAAAAACCATTTATTTTGCCAATAAGTAAGGGTATCATTCACTTTTATGACACTCCGGAATCGTGTTTTGGAACCAGTGATCTCATGGTTAACAAAATTAAACATATAGGCTTTATTATAGATTCAAAGCTGAGTTCTTGTGATCATGTAAACGAACTTATTTGTAATGATTTTGATCTGGTACGTCGAATTATATTATATGCTACAAGTAAAATTGTAAATATTTTATAGATATTTAAAGTCGACGTAACCAGGCTGAAATTAGCCTAAAAATTTGTACTACCACTTCTTTTACATATAAATATAACTGGTTTGAAGAATGTTCCAATGTTCCCTTTTTTTCTCACTAAAATTTTGAATAAATGTTAAGCTTGTCCTTTTTTGTTTATATTCAATAATCTCCGAAAAATAACTTGTTTTTTTTTTTTAAGTTTAGAGCAAGCTGAAGTCTAAAATATTTGCTTTTGCTTTTTATTCATCTTCTTTCATATCTTTTATATATCTAAAATGCAGACTGAAAAAGGTTACACAAAGTGGAAGACTGGAAGTAATAAGTAAATGTAAAAGGAAATATTTATAAAAAAATAAAAAATATTTTATTTCTATTTAAAAAAGGGGTATTATTAAACACTCAAAGGTTTTCAAAAGAACTTGCGTAAAAAACACTATTTAAGTGCGTTTTTCACAAATATCACTACCAGGTAAGCATTAAATAAAATCGCCTATAGCTGGGAAAGTCATATATTTCGTTTACTTAAAACTGTTAAGCATAAAACTATGTAGGCATAAATATTCATTTTGACGAACTCGTACGTTAATATTTTGAAATGAATCAATTAGCGAAGTACCTGAATGTAGGCAACGCTTCGTCTATTTAACTTATAATATGGTTTATTAGGCAAAAAACGTTGCCAATATCCAGGGGTAGTCTTTTTATAATAATTATAATATTATTTAATTTTTTTTTCATTTAAGTATTTTTTAAACATTTTTAGTGAATTTGGAATTTCGGTAAAACACTACTTTAACGTTGAATTAAATAAATTTTTTTAATGAAAGATTGGCTATAGATAATAATAAAGAACCAGCAAGTGCTCGCTAGTGACCCAATACACATATACACTAGAAGTTTTAAGTGAGTACCAAAGTTAACTTTTCCCAAACATTTTCTGCGTACTAAAAATATATCCAGCATTGCTTGTCTCTGTGTTTACTGCAGAATTTTTTCTTTTCGACCATGAAACTTCTGAAAACCGTTTTACGGGATTCGATGGGTAAAATAAGGGTAGGATTAGCCTTAAAGATTGTTCAGTACAGATTTAACGGAGACACTTGAGAAATAACGCCGGAAAATATTAAGATGCTTATCTTAGACTAACCTAAAATAGGCTGGCATTATGGCCTGCTATCAATCTTCGACTTTAGCCGAGACTAACGATCGGATTAATTTTGTATTATACTCGTACATGCTTTCTATGATGAATAGCTCGCCCGTTTAGACTGTTCAGACAGGAGTGCACATGTATTTCTGAAGTCTGTTATTATTTATTTAAAAATATAGTATATTACAATTAAACGAAAAGAAAAGAACTCCGGCTTTATCTAGAACTCACCTTAGATATTCAGAAGTTTCACAGTTTTTAAACTTCGCAAATATCGTTGACGTCCTGCACGCCAACTATTTTGGCTGAATATTTTATGGAGGGTTGATAATCATAATATTTAGATAGAAGGGACATCTAAATTTTTGCATTAACGCACATAGGCCAAAAAACCACCTCAGTTAAACTAACTTTCTTTGCAAAAATCATTTAAATTTTTTTCCTTTTTCTTTTTTTGTTGCTGCTTTCATTCGTTTTTATTTCTTCTTGGAGTACTTTTTATTGTTACTTTTTATGTATTCTCGTTTTTTCTTACAAAATTTATATATAGCGAATGCCGATAGGCCTTTAAGGGGCTTTTATATAAGGTTTTTGTAAGTACTAGGGACGCTCCGTTGATTAAATTACTTAAATCTAACTTAGAAATTCACTCATCTAATGGATCGATACTTTATAACATAGGAAACCGGCATGAATCTCACTGAATTACAAAAAAAAAAAACTTATAATTTGACTGAACTTAATTTAACATAATTTAACTAAAATAAAAATTAGCTTAAATTAACTTAACTTGTCTGACTACTTATCGGAACTGAACGGAAGTTTAATAAATTTAACTTAACCTAACTTAACTAAACTTAATATATCTGAACTGAATAGAACTTGAATAAACTCAACTTAGCTTCAATTAAATTCACTTAACTCAACATAACTAAATTATCTGAACTGAACTAAACTCGAATGAATTGAACATAACTTAACTTAACTAAACTTAGCTAAACTAAACTTCAAATAAATTAACTGAACTTAACTTAACTAAACTTAGATTATGCGAACGTAAATGAACTCAAATTAACTTAAATAAAATAAACTGAACTTAGCTAAATTGAAAATAACTTACTCAACTGAACTGATTTGAACTTAAGTAAACCTAGCCTATCTGAATGGAACTGAACCTAAATAAACTCAACCCTACTTCACTTAACTTAGCCTAACTAATTTCAACCTATCTGAACTAAACTTAAATTAACTTAATTTAACCTAAATGAAATAAACTTAACTTAACATACCTTAACATAACTTATTTTAACTTAACTCAAATTAACTTAATTTAATTAACTTACATTGACATAACTTAACTTAACTTACATTAATTAAGCTTGACTTAGTTATGATACCTAAGCAGAACTAAGCTAAACTCAAATCAACTAAGTGGGATAAATCAATAATTTGAAAATATTAAAAAATTTATTTGAATAGAGTTTCTCAGTTTCAGATTTCTCATTTTTTATGGAATGCCCTTATTAACATTATCAAGAAACAGTCACAAGAATTTCTATTAAAATGCTTTAATAATTTTTTTTTTTATATTGCTTTCAAAGATTTCTTAAAGTCGTCATTAACCTGGAATGTCTATTCCAGAAATTTGGACTTAGTTAACTCCGCCCTACCTATTGCTGACCTTCCATACTTCAGTCATTATGAGCCAACCTAAAATATAAAAAAGCTTAGAAGCACATTGCCGATAAACAAAGAAATGGTTGTTGTGCCACCGGATGTTGATGTAGTTATTTCCATATAAATAATAATGCGATAAAAAAGGAAAGAAACCAAAAAAAAACTACTACTAGCAAGGGCAAAAGCATTCATATTCATAGCAAGCCAGCCAAGCGCCGACATTCATTCAAGCCAAAACAAGCTGAGAGGGTGAAGAAGCAACAGTGTCTCTTTGTAAGTTGTGTGAGTATGTGGTGAAAACTGAGTTCCTTCATAAAGGTACACTCTGCTCATAAGCCCAAGAGATACTCGTCCAACATCTGCGTATGAGCAATTCAAGAGTTGACATAGTAAAAAACAACTAATAGTAAAATGAAAAGAAGAATCTTAACTGAAGGCACACATAAAGAAGTATTTTTAGTTCAAAAGCTCTCTTGTTAAATTTCATTAATTTATTTCTTCCACATACGGGAGAGCATATTTGCGGTAACTCATTCAGCTCTTCAATACTTGTTTTTTTTATGTTTTATACGTTGAATTCTTGTTTGCGAGAGGAATTACTGCGGTAAAGCACTATCTCATTGCAAACAAAAAATACGTTAAGGTTAATTTCAGGGGTTAGGTGGGTTTCAGAGGTTAAAAAAAAGGAATTTTCATAATTTTTTTTATATATATAACAATATTCAAACAATTCACTATATCAAAGATACGTATTTGAGCAGTATTTTGTGAAATTTTTATTAAAAAATTCCGAAAACTCAGCCGCTGGTACCTCATCTCCCTTGGTTCATCTAAAATCAAAATACCAAAAATATTTCGTTAGTACATGGATAAATCTCGTTATTGGATGAAGGAAAAAACAAAAAAGATTAAATTTGAATACTTGACAGACTTTGAACAAAAAACACATTTCTCAATCAAATTTTCGCCATGAATTGGCTGGAAAAAATTAGTTGTAATGAAAAAATCCTTCGTTCAATGATTAGACAATATTTTTACAATGTGCCAAATTTGAACAAAATCGCTTTATAACTTTTCGAGAAATCGTGTCCACCGACTTAAAAATAGAGGTTTGAGATTAACGCGTTTAAAGTTTCAAATTGACACAGACATGATCTGATGGGCGGAGGGTTTATCTCTGAGAATTTTACTCCGAACGACTTGAAATTTTAGGAGAATATTTTAAACATAGTTTACAATTTAATAAAATTTAATTTAAAAAACGATTTTTTTTTAATTTTCAAACCCACTTAACCCCTTAATGCAACAGAGGCAAAAGCAAAAATAGTCGACAATTTTTTTTTTTTTACATTAACGGACATGTTGACGCTGACTGCTCTGCTGTACATCAACTCATTAACTGACGTACTGCTCTCATAATGCAACAACTAACTCGTTGTGTACGTACTCTAAAGTCAACAAAAGCTCAAAAGTAAACTGTAAACATCAACGTCGCTGCAGCGTTTGACTCATAGTAGCAGAGGAAGCTTTCGTTTGCCGGCTGAGAGTTTTTGATTGCATATGTACTCGTATACAGACGGTTTTCCGTTTTTTTGTGTAGTTTTTTTTCACATCAGTATAATGCTGTGGTTGACCTGTATAATATAGAATATCCGCTAGAAACAAAATTTCGTAAGGTTCAAATGGAAGAAGAAGAAGAACATCCATCAGTTATGAATTATCTGTTGAACGTTACTCATGCGGCGTCTAGTGTGACTATTACAAATAGACCGCGTTGCATGGCTGATTTAAAGTTACTTGAGATTTAAATAATAAAAATTATATTATAAATAAAAATAATTGAACGAAAAAATATTATTCCTACTGATGATATTTAAATTTTTCTTTTATCAACTTTATTATTACCGACAATGCTGTCTTATTTGTTGACTCAATTTTTATATAAATTTCTTTTAAAATTAATATACTCTTTCTAAAATTTTCTTCTGACAGAGTTTAAGATATTAATATTATTTTTAAAGAAAACTTAAAATTTTTAAACTCTTGCCATTTAACATTTAATACAGTACTAGATTGCTAAACTGACATATACTGGCAGTAAAATAATAGAGCGATGAACAAAGGACACAACTAGAATACAATAAAATGGAAGCACAAGTGCAAAATGGTGTCTGTAATGCCGGTCATAACAAAAAAAGAAGCAAAAGTGTAATACTAATAACAATAATAAAAAATATTAAATTAAGTTCAAAAAAGAAATTATTGAAGAATATACGTACATAGATGTAATAATAAATATATATAAATTACTGTAGCTGGCACTGAACTTGAAGAAATACCATTTCAGCACTTAGGTAAAAATATTTTACTTAAGCAGGTTATATAACAACAACCATACTAGTATATACAAATTAAAGGGAACGTACATATTTACATACAAAAAAATAGACTTTGGTATAGAGACGTTATTCTGCTATCATCGTTTCCAAATTACGCCTCATTGAGTCTGGCGTTTGTGGCTATGAAAAAGGAGAACAGATTATTATAAATAATGAGAAGTTGGAAAAAATAATTTATAGGCAGAACAAATTATTAAAAATTTCTATATTATATATAAAAATTTTACGTAAATTAAAATAAAAACATTTAATAAATCAATAAAGGAAGCGCTTACAAAAATTAGTTTTTTCTTAAATATTTTTTTTACACTTTATTAAAATGGATAATTAAAGTGGGATTTTTATATATGTATTTTGGCAAAAAATTATTTAGTTGATGGGTATCATTTCGTGGCATAATAATATTGGCATTTTCAAAAGCGAACGAAACAATTCTTTGATTCTTGTGGTTTTGTGTGTGTTTGCATCTTTAACATACCAACTTTTGTACTACAGAGGCACTTGATAATCCTAATCTAATCAAGGCCAATGATTGATAATGTTTCGGCGCTAAGAACCAATTGACTAATAGTGAATAACAAAAGTTTTCTCTCTTGGCTTGTTGTGTGCTTAGATTTTGGTTATTTTTTTCAATATATTTTTCTGGCGGATTACATGCGGATTTGCATGCTGGCTGAACGATATTGAGATTTGTGATTTTTGCAATAAGCCAAGGGTACTTTACATTTCCGAGAAAATAAAATCATCGTAATGATTAAATTACAAGAATATTTAACAAACATTGATTAAGTAAATATTTTTCAATATTTTAAAAAATTTTCAGTTTGTTCTTCTTTTCCTTCACTTTGTGTTCAGTAAGGAAAATAAATTAAGATTTTCACCAAATTATGAAACATTGCTTAGATAAGACTTTTTAAATAACAAATACTGTAATAAAAAGCTTAGCTATAGATGTGGTTGTTAAACGTAGTTGAAATATTAAAAAACAAGAAAGGCCATGCCGAAGTCTTTATACCTTTCATGAACATATCAAATTTATTACAAATTGCAAAATTACACCCTCATACCGAGTTTTGTTCAAATATATACAAAACTGAGAGACTAATTCGCGTTAAAACAGACGGACATGGCTAAATTTACTCAGATTGTCGCTCTGATCCGATCGTTCAAAATTTTGATGGGTTTATCTTATCTCCTCCTGGTACTTAGTAACTTTGGATAAAGTTGATAAACCATTTCATATTCATAAAATAATTATTTCAGTATTATTCGTCCTTGGTAGTCTTTACCTTTGTTTGTTTTTTCTTCTTTGCTTATTTTGTGTTCGTTAATGTGTTACCGAAAGCAATGACTACCAGCATTCTTAACCGCACTTTATTCGTCAATCATGTGGCGCTGCAAATGAAAAGCTCATGGTGTTTAACACCTCCCACAATGTGGACCATTACCGTTTAATTAAAACAACATTTGCTTAGTCAGCATTACCAAGTAGAATTCCGTGAAACTCCTGCAGTGGAAACTTAGACCAGTAAGCAAAAATTCTAATTAAATATTAGTATGTAATAGTTTGAAATTATACCAGTTCGTTATTTGTGTATCAGTTCACCAGTAACGGAATTAATAATAATATTCAAAACCGCGCCATTCGTGTGTTGTTATTATTTCCAGATCGTCACGACTGAGTCCCCTTTTCTAATAAGCTCTGTTGAAGTGTTAGTCGTTGCTCTTCGTATCATAACTTTGGCCGAGTGGGTAAAGATTATACCTGTAGCGCGTGAGGTTAAAGGTTCAATTTTTGCTGCAGTCAAATTAATCTTTTTTTTTTCATTTTTGGTGTATTAGAAATTCAACACATACTTGTATATGACAATTCAAAAGACATCATCGCGTTAAAAATACCAGTTGCTTATATGGGAAATAGATGGAAAATGAAGTACTTTGTGCAAAAATGCGAACTAGTTGGATTCTAGTTAACAACTATTATTTTTCCATAAAGGGTAACTAGAAGTACATAGATATACAAAAACACAAAGAGTCCCTTACAAGCGAAATTATCATAAGAATTCAATTATTACTTTACCGAGAGTAGAATCGTGGTGGTAGATTTGTGTGCGACTGAGCATAACTGTATGCGCTTGTTTGCTCCATTTTGTGGCAGATGATTCTAGCATTAACATTAAATTAGTATTAACATTTGCTCTCTGATTTCTACAAATCGCAAGTAGTTAATTTTCTATGACATGTCCATATAATTGTTGTTACAATGGACTGCAACCCAAGACACTAACCGTCAGAAGTAAAGGTGGCTTGAAATTGGGGAGTCGCAAATGTCTTTATATAATTTGGTTTAATTTCTAGTCGAAAGCACGAAGATTTTGGCTACCTAAAATGTTTATTGTCAATTTAAGCAAATTTAATTACACAAATTCGTTCAAAAGATTGAATGTCCATATAAATACATATGTTATTGGGGTGCTTGATGAACGAAAATCGCTAACATTTATATATAAAGCGGTTATAAAGCGTCAAATATATACCACTTTGAATTATACTTATAATACTATCTTTGAAGTTTTATGTGCTTCAGAGATTGAAATTTTTAATACTTTCGAGCTTTCACTGATTATCTTCAAAAATTGTGTTTAAACTACAGTATACATATTCCTTATAATAACAAACAAGTCAAAATATAATTTAATATAACTTTGTTAATTTTCCCAATAAAAATAATTTATAATTGCAATGGGCTGCTGATCACTTATTTTACGATTTTACGCGTTTTTCAGTTGCGTTAATGGAACATATTTATATTTAACGTAATTGAATGAGATTGCTCGCAACGTGCTGCTGCGCTAATTATATCTTTCATGTACATGAAATGGTATATTAACTTTGGTCCGAAGTATGAAAGTACCAGAAGGAGAAGAGACAGATCCATCAATATTTAAACCGATCGTAACATAATGATTAACTGAGTTGATTTTATACGCTCGATAGGACCTTGTATGCGATATTGAGGAGGCTTATCCCACAATAATAGGCGCAGATCGTGGAGTAGCCATTTTTACGGATTGTGTTTTGAAAACTTCTGTCGCCGCATCTTCTTGTTGGCAGGGTTCTCAAGCTTTTCATACTCACGCATTTCGGCCTCTTTATTTTTCCCTCTGTAAAAGTGTCTCGCTTCACTCTTCATCTGACCACAACTTTGCGAGGTAGCCAGTCCATTTTCTCTCCACTGCAATTCATTCGACTCATCGCACCAGCTCTTTTTCTGACACTGTTCAAAACCAATTGTTCCGAAGCAGTGGTATGTAAGTAGTTTGCTATTTCGTTCCACAGCTCCTTTATATCAAGTTGTTGATGAGTGCTTTCAGAGAGCAGACGTGCACGTCGAGTAGAAAACTTGATGATTGTTTGCTGTGATTGCAGCTTTTCGACGTAGAGCCTTCCTTATGTTTGTTGGCGGGCGTTTTCAACTGCACAGAGGTGGGTGCGTATCTTTGCTGCTACTAGATAATGATCCGAGTCGATATTTGGCCCTCGAAACATACGTATGTACGTCCAGAACATTGGATGTGTGTTTTCCATCTTCCATAATATAATCTACATGAGCTACAGTCACCCAAGGGATACTTGGTCTAAGAACGAAAGTCGTGAGCTGCTTGAACCATATGTAAAATGGCAGTCAAAATATTTCCTCACTTGCTTGAACTTCTACACATGGCCCCATCATCCGTATCTAAATATTTGTGTTTATGAACTTACAGTATTTGGTATTTGCATATTGCAGCAGCTGAGTTATTATGAGAGACTATCACAGAATAGTAGCCACTCAATGTCTTTCATGAAAATGGAAACATGAATGACTCGAAATAAGCCAAACGGTATTACTTTGATCTATGCTTTTGTACAATGGATTGATTAATTTGAGCGATGTGCTAGATTGGCTGGAATGGATAGGTTGCAAACCCACTTCACAGCAAGAAAAATGGTTCTCATCTAAATTTAGGCAAAAAGCAGCCTGTGTACAAAATTTTAAGTAATTCAAACAAAAAATAAGATTTTCTTTTATAAAGGGTGATTTTTTCTAGACATGTGGTTTT
Organism: Neoceratitis asiatica; assembly: GCA_030068015.2. Classification (NCBI taxonomy): domain Eukaryota; kingdom Metazoa; phylum Arthropoda; class Insecta; order Diptera; family Tephritidae; genus Neoceratitis; species Neoceratitis asiatica. The sequence goes on along the minus strand of CM061528.1, from coordinate 49,378,338 downwards.
TAAGAAATGAAACGTTTAATATAATGTTATGACCAAGAGTTTTGCTCTACTATAAAGGTAAGGGTTTGCCCGTTCATCATAAAATGTCAGACCGAAGTGAATATAAATCAAGTCATCAACAGCTGTCCAAAAGACCAACTCCGAAGAAAGTATTGGCTCATTTAAAATCAAATTTTATGTAATTATTTAAAAACACATTTTATGTATATTTTAGTTAGATGCTCGGAAACAAAGACTTGTTCTTTCGTATGAAAAAGGTGAGAGCGTCAGGGCAATTGATTTCAGCAATTACTGCCTACGAGAGTGCAAATATTTTTTTTGCTTTTATTTTTATTTAACATGTATGTATATATATGTATTTATGTTTCACTGGTGATCTTGAAGTATATAAGAAATTTCATCAGAACTTGGAATAATTTAGAGTTGTACAACATGCTTTAAGCACTAACCATTCATTAATATTCATTACAAGGATTCTTCCTTATCTTACGTGAGCATATGAAGTGATATGTATTCATATGTAAGTACAATATGTTAATTTAAAATTTTCCTTAGTCTATAATTATATCCACCACCTGCATAGATTAACCTTTATATCTTCACTGCGAATGCTCATACAGTAACATAATTACTTATTTATTTGGTGAACGAAATTAATTTATTGCCGAGGTACTTTTACTTTCGATTTGATAGCTGAAAAATGCCGGATAAGCGTAAAGGTTAAGCGTAGCGTAGTGAACTGCCATTCCGATGGCCAGATTACGAGCCCTGATCTAATCGCCATTCATTAATTATAGAAACGCAATTTAAAATTAAACAAGAAAGAAGGACTGTCTTCGGCCTTGCCGAAGTCTTTATACCTTTCATGTACATATCAAATTTATTGCAAATCCTAGACGCTTTTTCGACTAAGTTTTGACCATAGCCTTACATCTGGAAAAAATTGCAGTATGGGAGCTATATGTTATAGTCGTCCGATTTCAATGAAATTCATAACCGATATGCGGTTCACTATGTCGCTTAAACGTAAAGATTCATCTGCTTACCAAGCTTGGTTGAGATATCTCAAAAACAGGGACTAGTTTGTGTTCAAACAGACGATGGGCAGAAGGACAGACAGACAGACGGACAGACGGCCAGATCGACATGGGTAAATCAACCGAACTCATCATTCTGATACGATCGGTACAATTTTCTCTATCTGGTACCTACAACTTCGGACCAAAGTTAATGTACCATTTCATGTTCATAAAAGGTATAAAAATGGTAAAAAATTTTTTCTTTCTTTTTTTCCTTCGGTAAAATTTTTTTTATTTTTTATTTTTATTTATTAGTTAAACTATTTTAATATTAAAGATACTCAAATATATAAATAAATTATCTTCTTAAAAGGCCAAAGAATATCTATATAGGCTAAAATTAAAGCTATTAAATAGAAACTACAAAAGTGGCACTCCATCAATTTGAACTTCTTACGTCGATTTCTTTATCTTCCTTTCAACAATTTCCATTTTTAGTGAATTACTTTTCCTATCCACTTCGCACAATTGTGTCCCTCTTAGAGAAGTACTGATTTAAGTGCTCTTGGCTGCTACTCGCTATTAAAAAATGGGAAAGGGAATGAAAATGAGGCATGAAAATAACCATCAAAAGTCATCCAATTACAATTGCTTAGAGGCGACGAAGACACAAAATACTTATACAATAAAGCTAAATTCAGCTATTATATTTTTTTAATTAAATTACCAAAAGTGGCTTTAGGAATCGAATTGAAATTTAAAAGTACATAACAAGGCGAATTTATAGCAGGTGAAGTTGTCCTATCATATACTTGCTTGTTCTTCCGTCCAATTACACAAGCAAAATATAAAAAATTTATTTTTTAACGTTTCGAATGTAATTTTACACAAACAATTTACTTAGGCTTTTAGTTTTTGTATTCTTGTTACTATCGTGCCTTGAAAAACAAATTTTTAATAAAAGTTACGATGGCAGAGAGAAGAAATTCATGATAAATTTGTAAATTGTTTAAAGAAAGGTGTAGCGATTGTGCTTGTAAGCATACTAATACACATACTGACGCACACACATTCACATTACCTGCAGCTAACCACCGAAATGAGTATAAATCACTTAAGCTTTTGGACATTTCGCTCAATGGCATGCAAGGCAGGCAGTGAAAACACCGAAAATATCAGCTAAAATACAAAACAATAAACAACAACAACGGTGGTGATAGTACTAAAAGTGAATAGGCAAATGCGATAATTGTTATTTATGAACCAAAAGGCGTCGAGAGTTTACTGAAACGCCATCTGAGTACATTTTCTGCTTACGCTGCATACGAGGTCAGCCCTATACATTTCGGGTTTAAGGAACATATATAAATGTTAATCATAGAATATTAAATATTCTCCATTCATATCTATGTATATACTTTTACAAGTGTTTGAATCAACTATCGAATCATTTTGCCACTCTGATTGAGGTATCTCCAACACATGCGTTCTGAACACATCGCCTTTTCTTAAAAAGAAGTCATTCAGTGCTAAGTAGGACCTTATGGTGGATTACTCTTCAAATCGCTGTATTGAGTGCTGAAAAATGCATGTGTTTAAGTCGATGTGCGAGAGCTCCCACTGTCGTGCGATAAAGTGCTTCGTGCGCGAATAACTTACTTTGGTTCGGCTCATCTTCGAACACCCATACAGTCATAATATCTCTTTTAACATTTCTCAAGCTTTTTTTTTTCTTTGAGCGATTGTTGATCTTGAAATATCAGTTTGCGAACAGCATCAATAGTTTCCGAAACAACAACTGTTTTTGGACGAACTTCACGAAATTCGTCTTTGAATGATCTATCATCTCGATTGAATTCATCATACCAAAAATTTAATTAAATTCATTGATGCACTATTGATGAGTTAATCCACGTCGAAAATTGTAAAAAATAATCGCGCAAAAATTTTCGCAATTTAATTCCTTTTTTTGCCGTATGTCAAAACGTTCTGAGTTTATATAAAATCCAAAAAAGTCGAACTTTACGATAAAGTTGTCAGTTACCACACTGCAACACTAAGGTTGCCAAAGCCCCATATACTTGTATATAATGCAAGCCTCGTATATCAGTAATTATAGATGCAACTACTGGCTCTTATGCCAAGTGGGCGCGTCACGAAATACTACAGGATACCAAATCTGTGACATAATGGGAGCAATAGGACAATGCTCGCGATAAACATACTTCTCTCTTATCCCACTCCTCCTTTATCTATGGTATTAATTAGTTTTTGCTACAGTCGCCATGTACTTTGCGCATTCAACTGGAAATTGATTTTGTTGTTGATAAAACTCAATGAGCAGATATCGATGGACAACAAAACCAGCCTAACTTAGGAAGGAAATATTCAGAGAAGGAGGTTCAGTAGGCAAACGTTGTCGCTATTAAAATTCATTTATGCAAGTCGGAGACGAAAACACATTCGTGGTATTTACATTTTGCTATGTTTCATTTTTAACTGAGTTTCTATACACCTGGAGCGAACATTCCAAGTGATAGTGTGAGGTAGGCCAGACACAGCTGTTTGCGGTTATTGTAAACAAATTATTTCTTTACCTCTTGTCTTAGAATATTTTTTGTAAATTTTCACAAAACAACTACATAGCGACTAGTTTAAAGCTACAGTGCTGTTTATATCCAAACCTAATAGCCAATTCGAATAAGAAATAAATCTGATGAGGAAACGTGGTGGACTCCGAGAAATATCTTACTTTTACCGCTTAGACTGTATATATGATCTGATTCAGCTCCAAAAATTAAATAACAAAATATTTTTTGTTCTGGAAAAGCTTTTAATTCAAGAAACACCAATCTTTATCGAATTGCAGAGAAAATAAACAATACTTGGCCACAAGGTTTGGATATTCTATTCTAATTCGTGTTTTGTAACGGGTGAAGCGACTCTCCGCCGAGCTCCTTTTGCAATTTGTGGTATGCGTCTTGAGGTTTTTCCAACAAATGGGGCGACCTGCAGTTTATTTTAAACCGTCTCCGAACTATTGATGCATTTCTAGGAGGAGCATTTACTTTTTGTAAGAAATAAACTCAGAAGGTTTGGCATTCCCTGCCGAGCGGCATTTCTATAATTTTAAATATCATGCCTAGTGTTATTGCTTTGAAGGGATTTCTTGGAAAGAAAACACGAAAGGAAGTGAAGATTGTTCTCTCGATGACATATATATGATTGGTTTGACAAGTCAGTGACTTTTTGAATAAAATAAATTTTTTCGGTAAATAAGCGTATTGTTTCTCGACAAAGTCTCCTTTTAGCTCTATACATTCAGTTTTCAAGGTAATCGATGTGAATGACACCTCGTGCATCCATAAAACTGTAGCCTTGACCGATAGACCCAGATTGGCCTTCTGTAGTGCATGTTCACTCGGCGAAACCCACATTCACATACATTGATTGTAAGCTAAACAGCAGACAACGTCGGGGGCGTTACAATCGATAATAGAATGAAAGCAGCAAATCGGTCATTGAAAAGACTTATAAAACTTTTTAAACTAAAATTGCTCAACAGATCATGCAAACTGTCATTGTATAGGGCCGTAGTGCGACCAGACTTATGCTAAACTTGGACAATGAGCCAAAAAGACGAAAATAAATTGCTGACTTTTGATAGTAAAATTTTCCGATTTCACAATCGGACCTGATGAATGGAGGATAAGATCGAATGACAAACTTGACCAACTAACTGGTGCAATATATTAAAACGCAACGAATAAGATGGTTAGGTCATGTTATAAGAATGAATGATTCAAGAGCGCAAAGAAAATTAATTGAGGCGAAAAAAATCGATAGCAAAGAAAAAAATCTGAAGAATCTTCAACTAGAAAACTGGACAGCTACCGCAAAAGACAGAGTAGTATGAAAGCAAGTCAAAGCTCAAAAAGAGTTGTAGAGCCAAATGATGATAATGATGATGACTCTCTATATTGAATTTTGCAAAAAAAAAAATGTGTTTTACTGTGGTAGGCCGGGGATTTTCAATTGACCTGTTATGCTATAGTGGTTCGATGGTCGGTTCCGACAAATATAGACGAGAGACTAGTTTGCGTTCAAACAGATGGCTAAAACAACTCAGCTTGTCATTTTGATATGATCTGTATAAATTTTGGTGAATCCATCTCCTTCTGGTACTTACATACTTCTAACCAAAGTTAATATACCATTTCATGTGCATGAAAGGTATTAAAAATATAAATGATAAATTTATAGTTAAAAAATGTAACACATTAGGATATATGAAAATTGAAATGTCGCAAAAATTTTGTCTAAAAACTAAATATCATTTATGAAATGTATTTGCTGAGATAATATTGCGATTTTCAGCTACAAAAAGCGCTGCAATATCGACAATAACATATATTCTGTTTTCAATTTCTTTCAGCTATGTAAATGTGAAAAAAGTTTCCAGCTGCTTATTTCAAAATAATTTATTTAATTAGTCTAATTATCGAAGTGACACAGACACACAATTCAGGCGGATTTGTGCTTGTGTATGTATACAAAATATTTTTTCTCACTTAATATTGAATCAGTACACCTCTTTACTCTTTCTTTGTTGGAATTTTAATTGTTATTGTTTAGTGTAGTTCAGAACTTTTTTCTTTGTTTTGCAAAAATTATTTTATAAACAGTCGCAGATGTTTTAAGTATTAAATTCGGGCATTACACTCAGCAGAATAACAAACAATAATTAAGCGTGAATAAGAAGAAAAGAAACTAAAAACTGAAAAGAGTCTAAGCTTTAAATATATTGATATATAAAATAATTATCATATCTACATTGTTATTGTTTAACTCAACAATATATTGAAAAAGAAATTGTTAGCTAATAAAAATGATTTTTTCACATATTGTGTTAAAAAAGTCTTGATTGATATCAACAAATAAAACATTTTGGAATTTCTTTTGAGAATTAGTTTTTCAGTGGGTAACAAATTTGAAAATTTTTTAAATTACTTTTAAGAAAACTATATATTGATAAAAATCTTGTTGTATTTAAAATAGATTTTTTTATCAGAAACATACTTTAATAATTTACTCATCACACTAGCAAATTTTTAGACCTAGAAATGTGTCTATGTGTTATTTATTTACTTATTTTTCATTTACCACCTTTCTATCACCTTCTTCACCTGTTGTGAGTAAAATCTTTTGTTTTACAATGCCACTCATTCGCCTATTAACTCGTTCATTCATCAATTTCAGCATTGGTTTGTCACTACAAGGCATTTTTCGCTTGTACGAACTTTACTCCACCTTCTCCTCATTTTTCGGCAGCTGTTAGTGATCACATTGTTGTTGTTGTAATGTTTATTTTTAAGCATTTGTGTGTTTACTGCAAATTATTGCTCAAATAACGTCTAAAGTCAGCTACCATAATTCTTAAATGAAACTTTCGAAGCCCACTTGCTCACAGCTACATACAGACACACGCGTTGGTAGAGAAAATTTTATCTAAATATGTACATATTGAGATATGTTGTTCCTTTTTTTTTTAAATATGTCATTTATCACATATCATGTAATATCTTTATTAGAATTAAAAATGTCACTCTGCTCTTTATGTCGGTTTCGTCGCAACTTCTACCTTTTCAGCGGTAGTTTAGCCGCCATTCACCCTTCCTTTCCTTTTCACTCCATTTAACCATATTATAATTCGCCACTATACAAGGACGTAGGCTTAGTAAGTAGAGCTTACTTTGACGGCCCTCCCGAATCGTTCCACCCCCTCCCCAGTATATGCTGACGAACAGGGTGTAATGATCCTTTCAAGTCTAGAACGGATATTTTGAATGCAGACCTCTCAAATATGTCACATAATGTGTTCACTACTACTTTGCAACAAAGGGCTTCCTCTGCGGGTAATGAAATTTCGTTCGGTTAAAATACAAGGGTCTGTAGACAATGAGTTCGCAATTTCCAGGTATACAGCTCTGCTTGTTAGACAAGTGAACAATGCTCCGTATCTCTTCTCATAACAACGATTGGACTTCGATGTCTGAAGAAACTGTTCTTTTGTTAAATGATGAACTCCAATATTCTGTAGCCGCAGCTCTTCGGCTGTTGTACTAAAGAGTTTTCCAATAGGGATGATATGATTTCTCAGTGCCATTTTGCCCAATTTTTATTCAGTAATGTTTACAATTTCATTATGGCATGAGGCAAGATATACGCAAGAACAACGTTTACATTTTATTCAATATTATTATCAAAATAATCTTTCTTCAATTGCAACTTTTCGTGCGCTTTTGCCATTTTATGGTCATTATAATCGTCCACCTGTGCTCGCTATTCGTCGAATTGTTGAAAACTTTGAGCTTCAAAATTGCCACTTTCATTTCAAGATGGGATATAGATGTTAACTTGAGGGATGCTATCCCCAGATAATAGAATTGGAATAAGTTTAAGCCATATTTTCCACTAAACAAACTCTTATTACACTGCTGCTGCAACTCTTCTGCATTCTTATTCTTTACATATCTAGCGAAGCTAGGTGAACACATGGCTCCGAAGGTCATTGCTATCATCATAAATGTAGTCAGTTCATTGGCTTTTAGTTCATACCATAAAAAAAGTAAAAGTTTCCTGACAGACGTGAATTTGCTTAAACATTTCTGTCATATCCAGATTTTCACAGCCATTTTGAAGCTCATAAAGTAAAATTGTAGCAGCTGATTTCCTCCAGGTGTTGACAACTCATTTTCATAATTTTTTAATTTTTTCATCATATACTCGTTTATATAATTGTATGATCATTAGCTACCTTTATTTTATATTTTTTTATGAAATTTTTTTTGGAATCTTACAAATGTTTCATTGAAAATGATTATCTAATGTGAAAACTTTTCAGCGTTAGATTATTTTGTGTGAAACAACAGCCATGCGCACAGGATGTTATTCCCAGTTCCCAGTTTAGTTGGAATAAATTTTTATGATAAATGTGGGATATTAGCGCATTAGTTAACAATTTGTGGCAGTATATATGTACATATTATTTAACTTTATGAGACTACAATTCAACTTTTGTTTTCTATTATTTAAATCATTTTCAATTAAATGCAATTTTTCATTTAATGGTAAGGATGATTGCTTGTTGTTAATAATATATCACAGTTTTTTATGCTTAAGCACTTTACAATGTGTTAAATTGGATATTTATTAGGGATATGAGGCTTCAGACAGATTAAACATACTAAAACCTTCGTAATACTCATAGAAAGGGCCTACCCATTCAAGCGAAGAGAACTTTGAGAACTTTCAATTTCATTAGAAATTAATTTTTTATTCAAATTTGGTCATAAATATTCCAGGAACTTGATTGATGTTCAACTGTCGCAGCGAAAATATAAAAAAAATTATATAATAATATAATTATATGAACACACCAGCTGCTCTGCCTATTTTACATAATCAAATTAAAGTGGTGGAAATACTGAAAACTTTTTTATGGTAAAAACACTAAGTGTTGCTCAATTTATGGCTGCTAGTGGTAAAATGCTAAGTATCTACCTACTGTATAAAACGAGAAGGAAAGGAAAGAGTCCCGGTATTTATGAAAAAGTTTTAAGGAATGAAAGAATTGTATGCGTAACTACTTACAGTGGTGGACAAAAGTCTACATACACCCCCTGTTTTCGTTGAATTGAAAGTCCAAAAGGTTTATTGGAAAATTTAACGATACAGTTTAATTCATCTATTTTCCCTTATCATAAAAAACCAATAAAAATAATTTTTTAACATAAAATAGTAAAGCTATGACAAAAAAAGCGTAAATCCAACAATGACAAAAGTCTACAAACAGTATATACATAACTTATCTTAGCGCAAAAACTTTGGTTAATATCAGGTAACATGATATTTTTAGTATTTAGTTGGTGCACCGTTTGCATAAATAACAGCTTGAAGCCGTCGTGGCATCGAAGCTACTAAATTTATAAATTTTGAGGGAGTAATATTGTCCCAAGCTTTAATAAGACGTTCTTTGCGAAATGCTGAGTTGGAAATTTGTTTTTTTTTCTAATTTTTTGCTCAAAAATCTCTCAGCCATCTTCAATAACATTGAAATCTGGGCTTTCAGGTGGTATGTGCGTGCCTTGGAGCATGATAAAGCAACCAATCCTTAACAATATGGACCGTATGCTTTGGAGAGTTATCCTGCTGAAAGATCGAACCTGCGCCACGCAGCTAACTGTCCACCGAAGGCTTCAGATTATCTTCCAACAATGACTTATATTTCAACCGATCTATATTACCCTCAATAAAAACAACCTATAAAACTCCAGATGCCGCAACCACTCCCCAAGCCATTACGTTGCCGCCACCATGCTTCACTGTTGGTAATATATTTTTGGAGCTAAGTTGCTCCTCCATTGCTGCCGAATATATTGAACTTCGATTTAACTGTAACCAAGACTTTTTGCCAAAAATCCATTCCCTTCTCTATATGTGCTTTAGCGAACTCCAAGCGAAGCTTAAGGGGTTTTTTCAGAAATAAGAGGCCTTTACGTGGCGTTCCACTGTGGAAGCCGTTATCGCTCAGATCTCTTCGAATTGTTCTTGGATGGACACACTTTATTTTTGGGGCAGTAACTTTAGAATCATCATTCACTTCACCTTCACCTTCAGACTAAAGCTGATATCTCTTCAAGTTAGCTTCTTCGGGCGGCCAACAAGCGGCTTTTTTTCGGTGGATCCATTTTTTTCAAAGTTTTATACAATGATCTATACCTTTGGTGGACTTAAGATTACATTTTTTTAAATTTCACCATATAATTTTTTCCCTTTTCTGTGCCGAATAACCAAGACCCGTACCTCAATGGATACTTCTTTTCGCGGAACCATTGCTGATGCTAATGCGTTTAAACTACAACTAAATTCAATACTAGCAAGTTAGAAAACATAATTTAGTAAAAAAAGGTTACCTAACCACCATAAAAACATCGCATATGACATAATTGCTAGTAAACTGTGGTGTATAATTGTTTAATTGTATGTTAGAGAATGGATTTGTTTTAATACATGTGACTAGAAAGGGATTTAAAATAGAACTGTATACCTACATTTTTAAGCAAAGTGATAGTACTTTCTACCCAACGAATACAGGCGGTGTATGTAGACTTTTGTCCGCCACTGTATACCTTAATAATTTTGTGGAGCTATGAATGCTGCCGAGAAAATTGAATCAAAATTTTTAAAATATTTCTTAATGTAATTTTTTCTCAGCAATATTTTGCAATGTTCATCATCATTCGGAACTGTCTTTTAGTAATACGTATATAACATACCATGTTAATGACAAATTTGTATTTAGCAAAATTGTAATGCTGGAAACACTATGAATAACTTTCAGTTACAAACGAAAATACTGTTATGGCAGCATAATTTTTTAACATACTGTATACAATTTGATATGCTCAATAGGTAAGTGTAAAATACAAGACATGCTTTAGTGGAGGGAGCTCAAAGGAAAATCAACGCATGTACTTGTTGCTTAGCCATACCCTTCAGAAAAAAATTCGAATCGTTAACTACAATTCTGCATATTTGCATTTCTGTACTAACTAGTTCAACTTCCAACTATTTTCCAAGCAAGCAACTCGTATTTTTAAATATGTCGGGATTTGGCATCCCTAGTGTTGCAATCTGGAAACTGACATTGTAAAGTTTGGCATTTTTTATGTTATACACACTCATAACATTTTCGGCCAAATAATTTTAATTAAATCGTGAATATTTTCGGGCGATTATTTTTTATAACTTTCGACGAGGATTTACTCAGCAACAGTGTAACGATGAGCTTAATTCAATTTTTGGCGATGAGTAGTAGTAGTGGTTGCTGCTCCTAAAACTATTACTGCTGTGTACATTTTATTTTAAACAAATTTGGTTCCTGAGGGATCTCACACAATTTGTCAATTGCTCGAGAAAGGCTGATGTCTATTGGCCAAGATATGTGTTAAAAAAATACTATAGTGGTTCTTCAAAACACGTAATCAGCATAGCATTGCATAAATGGTTCAAGATGAGCCGAATCCAACAAAAGTTTAGGGTTTTTTTTACCACTATAACAACGAAGAACAATAAATTCTGAGTGGTACGCAACCATTTGTTTGCCAGTTGACTTTCAACATCACTCTACACCACAACAATGCGAGCTCTCACACATCGACTGATACAACTGTTCAGCACTCAAAACATCGATTTGAAGAGTGTTCCCCAGTATGATCCTGGCTTGACACCTTCTTCTTTTATTCCCGTAAGCAAAAAATGAACAGAGATGTCAACGTTTTTCGACACGCGAATGATGAGCTGATACACAAATAATAAGCAGGTTTGATTTTATGCTTAACATATTAATATTTACTTGGAAGTTTTGTATAATTCCTTCTCACTGCGAAGTGTACACAGTTTCCCTTATGTTCTTCTTCATCTTCTTATTTGGCATAGGCACCGTTTACGCGATTATAGCAGCATCAACAATAGCACCTCACTCGTTCCTTATATTTGCTGTGAGTTGCCAGTTGGAAATACTAAGTGAAACCAGGTCATTCTCCACTTCATCCTTTTAACGTAGTCTTCCTCTTCTTCTGCTTCCAAGTGCATTCACTGCATCGTAAACTTTTAAAGTTACAGCGCTTTCATCCATTCCGACCACATGAACTAGCAAGTTTAGCCGCAGTTTCTTGATTCGCTGAACTATATCTGGTCAGCTCATTGTTGAATTTTCTATGGTATTCGCTCAACACAATTACTCACAAAATTGTAAACTCACTTAGTGAGGAGAAAAGAAAAATTGTAAGTAAATCTGTCTTTTCATGCCAGTGCAATATAATTAAGTAAATGTCTGGAGAGGGGGAAGAAAACTCAACTAAAGATGTCAGTGCACATCAGAGCAATTTCATTTATTTTACTTAACGATTTCAACGCAATTTTTTACCGCTCAACTTCCAACATATCCGCCTTATCAGCAGAGTCAGAGCAGTCAGGTGAATGTGTTAATTTCGATTATTAGATAATTGAATTAAGTCGACTGTGGGAAAGCTGTAAATTCAGTTACATATACGCCAGGAACTTACTCGGATTTAGGTGTCTCCACTCTCTTCCAAATGTAGAGTTAATTATATTTAGTATTCGAACTCACATTAACAATGTGTAAAATTCTTCAGTCCCTTTCGTTAGTCTTAACAAACGCTATTAAGTATTGTTACAGGACTAAGTTTTGGGTTAAGTCTGTGTGGTTGGGCGATCCCAATCTAGCTCGTCTTCTGGATAGGTTTTTCCATTTTTGCTTTGCCTGCAGCCACTTCGTAGACAAAGAAGGGGACAGGAAAGAAAGAGGAATTAGGAACGGATAGTGAAAATGAAAGGGGAGTAACCGTCTTGGTTGTTGGAGAAGACCCATCCAATTTACTCGCATCCTTGGACCTCGCTATGGCTACTAAATTTATAAGAGGCCCCCATCTTCTGACATAATTTTTGTCTCATATTGTATGTCTATTCCAAAGTCAGTCTGTTGTCCTACACCCATTCTCACCAATGCAAGCCTCACATCAATATGGGATTCTAAGGCCACATTTCTTTCGTAGTATTCATCCAAAATGCGAAACTAGCACAATTCATATACTCTTATACATAATGTTTATTGAACAATATTCAAAAATGTGTAATCTTTACAAGTTCAAGTCAATTTTCTGACCCAAACAGATTAGAACGATTTTTAGCAATATTTGATAGTATTAATCCGATTACTTAATCCAGTTAGTAATATTGGTTTTACGAGTAGTTTTCGAGATCTCATCTAATACCTTCAAAACTGGTAGCCAGTATAGTCGCTGTTTCTTGATTCGTTTTGTCAATGTCGTCGTATAGCTCGTATAGATCATCGTTCCATGATCTGCGGTCGTTGCCAACGCGCAAAGGACTAAAAATCTTACGCATAGGCTTTTTGTCGAAATTTTTTAAAGCTTGGATTTCAACATCATCCAAGCTTCTGCCCCAAATATCAAGGCGGTAATGATAAGCGACTTTGTAAAGTTTGGTTTTGATTCGTCGAGAGAGGACTTTACTTATCTTTACTTTTCCAGCTGCCTACTCAGTCTTACAGACTGCTGGTTCCTAGGTGAGGAATTTATCTATGAATTCAATAATAAGACTCGGTCTGAAAATCTTCTCTGAGTCGCCGCAACATTTCATAGAATTTTCGACCCCTGACGGCCAGCTTTTCAAGCTCCTGATACTGACTCATTTCAGCCTTTTTCTGTTTGTACTACAGACAACCATATTTCGGGCCCCAGCGAAGTCAATCAGCCTCAGTGCGTATGATAATGTTTCGTCATGAAGGCTGAATTTTCGGACTGTTACACTAAATATACCTTCTTTATCCATCATGGCGTTGAAATATCCAAGCACGATTTTGGCATCGCAGTGGTGGCAAATCAACAATATGTTGAGAAGAACTTGGATTTGATGCAGATTGTGGCTAGAAGTTCATCCTCCGGAGTGAATGCTAGGACTCGGCGACGGAGTCTCTCTCCCCCCACAAATCCAACACCGAATTTGTGCTTCTTTAAATGGCCGCTGTAGTGCATTTCACAAGGAGCCACCTTCTTCCGGCCATCGCACTTCTTGGACGACGAAAATGTCAGCATTTAGTCTTACAAAGACATCAACCACCTGGCAGCGGCACCTTCCCAGTTAAGGGACCGACATTTCAGGTGCATACCCTCAAATCGTGATCCTTAAAATGTTTGCAGGAGTCGTCATCAAAAGGGAGGCATCTCATCCGAGATTTTTGACTTCGATTCTAATTTTTTTATTTGACGGGTCCCAAACCCTATACACAACCGCAGGAGATTCACCTTCTCACTTTAGCTCGCCTACAAACGGATGTTTGTTGGCTACCCAGACGATATTTGATTTAAGACCATTATGAGCTGTGTGAACCATATGTAAAATAAATGTTTATGACCATAACTGAGGGTATGGCAATCAAAAACTTTCCTCACTTGCGTGAACTTCTACATATGGCTTCTGAAAAAAATCCGAAACGTTAAAATAGTGGGAAAAATGACTTATTGGGAATAAATATTTGAAGAAAACTTGTGTGAGTTTTTTATTTTTAAATTATCTGGAAAACTAAAACAAAGATCTAATATTGCAGTTTGAGGAGTTATCTTCGTGCACCGCTCTACTTTATAAATTTTAATTTTGTGATGGAAACTTGAAGTTTGATATTTGGAGATTATAAAATGGTTAACCATAGCATAATATAAAATAAAATAATATTAAAGCAAATGCTTGTATAATTTATGTTTGCTTCCGTATAAGTGTTTTCAGAAAATTCGGGCCATATTTATGTTATTAAATTAACATATATATTTTTTAAACAAAAAATTACATGCTTTCGACAATTTCAATAGCTTGTTTAGTACATTGCAAATATGACGAAATTGATTCGGTGACGTCAGCGGTTTTCGACAACTTATCGCAACCTAACAGGTCAATTGGAAAGTCCCCGGCCTGATACACAGATGACTCTACTAGAACTAGATCCATAAACATTTTCAGATAGCTTTAACTTTTAAAAGACGCATGTATAAATTTGACATATGTTGGATCATTAGTTTGTGAATTATAGCATTTTGAGTGAAGCAATTTTTGTTATTGTGGAAAAATTGATAAATATGAATTGTGCGTCTTCATAAAGTATTGCTTTTTGCTTTTTGAAAGGAAAAAACAGATAATGTAAAAATTTGGCGTGATGATGAGTTTCCAGACACTGCTCCAGGAAAACCAAGCATCAATGATTGATATGCTATGTTAAGTTTAGACGTAGTGAAATGATCACCGAAGACAGTGAACGCAGTAGACCCCCAAACGGGGTTGTTATCGACGAAAACATCAAAAATAAAAAACAAAATGATTTTGAATGACTGTAAATTGAAATTGAATTAAATAGCAGGCACCCTAAAGATGTCAACTGAACGAGGAAATTATAATTTCACGAATATTTGAGTATGAGACAGCTCTTTGCAAAGTGGGTTCCACGCAAGCTCACTCTTGACAAAAACCAACGACCAGTTGATGCTTCGGAGTACTGTTTGGAGATGTGACAAGCGATGAAACATGGCTCAATGATTTCACTCTGAAGCCCAAAGCGAGTGGACAGGAGACAATAAACCCGCTCCAAGGCGTGGAAAAACGCAAAAGTCGGCTGGAAAGGTCATGTCGTTTGTATTTTGGGTTGCGCATGGAATAATTTTCTTTGACTACCTTGAAACGGAAGGAACTATTAACAGCAATTACTATTACAATGCACCGTGTCAGAAATCAGGGAAATCTATGGAAAAAATCCATGAATTGAACTTCGAATTGTTTTCCGCATTCCTCATCACCGAATTTGATGCCTACTTTGAAGCAAGGGACAGATCGTATTACAAAAATGGTATCTAAAAGTCGGAGGATCGCTATAATCACCCTTGAGGGAAACTATATTGAATAAAAAAATGAATTTCGACAAAAAAATGTGCTTTACTGTGGTAGACCGGAGACTTTTCAATTAGCCTGTTATATTTCTATTAACTAACTAAATTGCTTTACCTTCTTGTAAAAAGCAATCCTAACAATTGGGTATTCGTCAAGAAAGTTTGTTAAGGTTTTTTTTGTATATTATTATTTTTTCAGAATGAAATAATTTTATCTTTCAACCCATCTAAGCTCTAATGAATTCTAATTGTTGGTGGACCTGCAAAGGTTGCTACAGCGATGTACAAAATAACATTAATTTTTCAATTTGTTAATAATTCATATAAGCAACGAACGAAATGAGCATTATAAGTATCTTAAGTGTATCAGCATCTGTTAGTTGAAGATCGTATAGCCGAATGTTCCCTTTCATATTTTTTTTTTGTTTTTAAAAGTTTTGTAACATTAAGTTATATTATGCTACTTCAGAACACTGAAGTATTGAGGATGGATGGGCAGGATTTTTGTGAATTAAAGTACCACAGTCGATGTTCCTGTTGGTTATTTATGAATTTTAAATAAATTGTTCTTGCGTTATTGACTTTTTTCTAATTTCACAAACTTTTTTTTGAAATTTATACAAATTTTTTTTTTATTGCATAAAAACTTTATAAAATTTTGAGTAAATATAGCAAAACCATCAATGAAAATTATACAGTTGTATATATATATAACATCTGTTTACTAGCAGTATCCTGGTGTGTTTCGCTACATAACAACAAGTATTGAAATAGTGAAAAATTCAATTTTTTATATTAAGATTTAAATAATTTCATATTTTTTGGGAATATTTATCTCTTTTCACAATACCAATGCAATCCCGAATGGTTGAACACTTTTACTAAAATCTCCATAAGCAATCTTCTAATAGGTTTTTATGTTTCATTACGCATTGTTAACACGCTCTGCTAACCACTCCGCTTTTTTGGCCGCCTACCCTTACATACATGTATATCTGTTTGTTTTACTTTAGTGTAATGATTGCCAACTTTAACATTGGGACATGAAAGTGCTAACCGCACGATTGCTCACTCACGACCATAAGCGCAATCGTGCAACCACCTCAATGGAGTGGCTGCCCATATTCAACCCCAGTCCAAACAAACTTTTGCGCCGTTACATTACCGTAGACGAAACATGGATCCACCACACCACAACAGAGACTAAAGTACAGTGAATGAAAACAGTGGGTTTATATGGGTAAACGTGCGCCAAACAAGGCCAGGGTGAGTCTGTCAACTAACAAAGTCGTGGCCACAGTTTTTTGGGAAGCAGGAGATGCCCTTCATATGGATTATCTTGAAAAGAGCTTGAACGATCACCGATGAATATTATTCAGAGCTTTTGCACAGATTCGATATTACTTTGAAGCAGAGTCGATCGCATTTTGGCGAAAAGAATCATATTATGTGCTACGAATTGCTACTTCATCCATCATATTCTCAAGACTGAACTACCTACGACTATTTCTTGTTTTCAAACTTGAAGAAATGGCTGGACTGTAGAGATTTGGTTCGAATGAAGACATCATCACATAAACAACCCCCTATTTTGAGGGCACTGAAAAAACCTGTTACTTAGAAGGAATACTAAATTGGGAAAACGCTGGTACATTTGGTCCAGTCGAGTTAATAGGAGACTATATTGAGAAATAAAACGCTTATTTGGCGAAAAGAATATATTTTATTCTAAAATTGGCTGACTTGTCAAATAGATGGCTTTGGTAGATGACTGTAGAGAGAGAGAGAGAGGAAGAGAGAAATGTCAAGATGCTTGGATTATAAGCGTGAATGGAACACATTATGATCGTACCTATACCATTATTACTAAACTCAAACGTTTGTCTTCTTTCCACGATTCATTCAGTTTTTGAATGGTCTTATCTGAAATATTTTCCTGCCAGACCAGCAACCTTTCCACTGTACCAAAAGTTATGGGCGCCCATGTGTTGCATTGGCGTGGCCCACTCAATAAAACATGGGGTTTTGTTGTTCACATTGCAAAATTCATGTTTGGATTGTTTTTGTTGTCCGTTGATATTCGTGTGTTTAGTTGAATTGCCTCTAGAATGATAATGTTAGTTGAAAAGGCAGTTATCGATGTGTTTACAAACTATCTTCAGCTGTAAACTGCTATACTTATTGGTAAAATTGCTTGGGGTTTATTAAAAACAAATTTTGTATTGAAATTTAGTAATTTCCTTATACCAATTACCGATTTCTCTAGCTAGAATAGCTTTTCAATATAATAAGAATAAATTCTCAGTCTGAAAATGTTCACATACATTTTTCATATCTTTATTGTAAAAACAAAACAATTTACGAATATAATTTAAAGGCAGAAAACATATAAAAAGATCAGCATGTGGTCGTGTATTTATCCAAATACATAGAAATTGGTCGGCATAAAAATATATGTAAATACGTTTGCATACGATATTGGAATATTGCCAGCTGAGTGCACCTCACATGCATCTTTACTTGTGTGCGCAACCAAGCTAATACCTTTTAAAAAATCTTTTTTTGCTGGCGCACAAGCGTGGACTCACGAGCGAAATAGCCTGTAAGTAAGCACACATTACATACGCAAGTTACGGCAGTTGCTGTATATGTATGAGTATGTAGAATATGTAAATTCGTAGTGACTGTGCGAAATTCCGCAACAGAGACTATTTCCAGGTAAGGTAAATTAAAATTATTTACTTAATTTATTTCAATAATAAATAAGGAAAAAATTAGTAAGTTAAAAATGGATATTAGAGAAAGTTTCTTTATCTACAGCTTTAAATTCTTTATGGCTTGAGTTGGTTATTAAGAAAATGGTTAGAAAATGTTAGATTCAAACTTCCATCGAGCAAAAGCACCTTCCTGTTTCTATACGTATTCACATTAAAATCAAGTGTCCCGTATTCACTTTCGAAAGGGTGATCCAAGTAGAGGTACTTTTTTCAATAGCCTTTTTTGACAGGTCACGCGACAGACAGCTTGATCAGACAGAGATAATGCCCATTTCTGACTCAATGGGTATGTAAAGAAAAATTGCCGCATTTGGGACGAGAAGCAACCTTAAGAAATTCAAAAGCTGCCATTTCATCCAGAAAAAACAACGGTTTGGTGTGATTTGTGGGCCGGAGGAATCATCGCTATATATTTCTTCAAAAATGATGTCGGTGAGGACGTAACTGTCAATGAAGACCGTTATTGTTATATATAGCCAAAACGGCGCCACTTCTCACACATCGCATCAATCACTGGATTTATTGAGAGAACATTTCGGTGAGCAGATAATATCACATTTTGGGCCAGTCGATTGGCCACCAAGATCATGTGGTATCACACCGTTAGGCTTTTACGTATGGGGATATGTAAAGTCTAAAGTCTATACCAACAATCCCGCTTCGATTCAGGCCTTGAAGCAAAACATCACGCGTGTCATTCGCCAGTTTCCAGTCGAAATGTCCGATCGAGTCATCGAAAATTGGTCTTAACGGATGTACCATCTGAGATGTAGCCGCGGTCAACATATGAAAGAGATAATCTTCAAAAAAAGACAAATAATGTTCTTTCGAATGATAATAAGCATTCATTATTTAATTTATATTTTATGTGTATTTTTCTTTAAAAAAGTAGGGAAACCCTTTATATTTAGTTAGTTATAACAATCACTAAGAATTTTTTGCCTCGTATAACAAAATTTTTCCAACAGGCAATCAATCGAACGTACTGAGGTCTCCAAATGAATTTTCAGCATTTTTCTCAGATTAACTTTCATGTGAACTGCACAGTTTGCATAAGAGTGAATCAATTTTGAAAGTAGAATATCAGATGAATACTTATTTTAAATTATACAACGTGAAAAAAGTAAAAAAAAATACGGAATATTTTAGTCTAAGTAATGAAATCAAATTCAATGTGACACAATATGAGAATTACTAATTATCATAATACATTCATGTTGAAACTAAAGTCGTCTACAAGATAAGTATAAGTAAGTTACGTATACGCACTGTTGTACTAAAATTAGCATTAAGAGTATAATCGAAGTTTTTTTTAAACCGCACTTAGGTAATTCAAAATTGATAATTTTATATCTGATAGCGAATTCCATAAAGGTTCTACAAAGCTAAATTAAGCGTTATTTTCATTTGTGCTGTTGAAAAGTCATATATTTTATTTACTTTCCTATTTTCTTATTTATAATATTTATTAGTGAAACTGCTATTTATAATTGTATATTATTTCCATACTTATATATACATATATTCAGTAAACAACCTTCATGCTTGCCAACAAACAACAAC
The DNA here is from genome assembly GCA_030068015.2 of Neoceratitis asiatica. NCBI lineage: Eukaryota > Metazoa > Arthropoda > Insecta > Diptera > Tephritidae > Neoceratitis > Neoceratitis asiatica. Next base: position 49,358,442 of record CM061528.1, on the reverse strand, counting down.
AAACACTTCTAACGAATTATTTTTCTAAAAAACCGCGTCAATTGTATATCTCGTATACACTTGTTTAGTTCGACTGCTCTTTTCCAGATTGTGGTGGCATACAAGCATGTTTCATGAGATACGAGTACATATGGAGTGAGCACGTGTTGAAGTATGACATATGACATAATATTTACAACAGAAAAGAACCGCACGAAGCGTCTGCAATAACATGGAAATTCACGCGGCGCCATCAATTTTCATACCAATGGCACTCGAGGAATGGCAGCGAAAAAGAAAAATATTGATGCGTATATACATATGTTATGTATAAGTATTGTAGTCATAAGTACGTGATAACAATATACGGAATGAGCAGAATATTGAAAGTTCTACACACATATCCATACAATCTTCAGCATACGCGATAGCCCACTGTCTCATTAGAAATGTGTTTGCTTGTAAAATTCAACTCAGTGTCACTCGGTTATATATCATAAGTCGTATTGAAAGTATATGGTGTTTTTTTATAGAGGTATAGAACTTTAAGTTGGCATTACTTTTCAAGATGGCGACCGATTTAACAGCTGTCAAGTGATTTATTCTCAGTTTGGTTTGGTAATTCATCATGAATAGACTCACGCCTGAACAACGCTGGCAAATAGTGCAATTTATTTCGAAAATAATGGTTCTTCTACGTCCAATGATACGGACCAATGATTCCACCAGACCATAAAGCGCACCAAACAGTCAGTTTTTCTGGATGTAACGGTGTTTCAACATACACTTGAGGATTACCTTCACTCCAAATACGGCAGTTTTGTTTGTTGACGTAGCCATTCAACCAGAAGCGCGCTTCATCGCTAAACATCGCTAAAATGGACGTAGTGCGCGATACGTTTTCCGCACAGAACCATTATTTTCGAAATAAAATTGCACTATTTGCAAGCGTTGTTCAGGCATGTGTCTATTCATGATGAATTGCCAAACCAAACTGAGAATAAATCACTTGACAGCTGTTAAATCGGTCGCCATCTTGAAAAGTAATGCCAACTTAAAGTTCTATACCTCTATAAAAAAACACCCTTTATATTAAATAAAAATATTTTTTTTCTTAAGTATATACTTATACAGTAGTTATTACCTGCTGGTAAATATTTTATGTATTGTAATATATATATATATGTCACACACACGTCATACAAATAAAATCAAAGTACTCATATTTCTATACAGAAAGAATAATTCAGCAATATGAATGAGAGTGTCTAAATATAAAGAAAGATAGAAAAATTAAGCCAAAAAGTTGTAGAAGTCAAATATTCAATAGTCATTATAAACTTAAAAATTCGGACTCTTTCTCTCCCTTACATAAGGTCGCTTGGCGTACAATACCGCGTACATGGAAAAAATCAAAAATTGTGATTTGGTAACCCTGAATAGGAAACATCGGCCGCAACGTGTTTAAGCTAAAATAGTGACAGTATTACCAACAAATGTATCAATTCATGGTTCACAAAGTATTTAAATATGGTAAGAAACCGAAAGTCTCGCGCTTTTAAACTGTATAAAAAGCTATCTTGCATAAATACTATTTGCAATACTCAAAGCTACGTCGTAAGTACTTTGAATTTGACAAAAAATGTTACAACGATTACTAAATTAAGGTTTAGAGGAACATTGTACGTAATGCTAAGATGTTTTATGATTTCGTTAACTCCAAACATAGGGTCTCTTCGTTATCATTTGCCATGACATACAAAACGACTACATCAAGTGACTTTACACCCTGCGGGTTAGGGGTTCAAAAATTTTCCCATGGTAAGGTATGCTTATAGTCAGAGGCGACTAAAATCCAATAGTTCCCGCGATAGTTGCGTCTTTATACCAATTTGGGAATTTTTTCCGGTTACAACAACAACAAAACTTTCATCATATCTCTATTATTTTTTTCCACAATACTTCAAGTTTAATTACTCTATGATTCACTTGGTAATAATTTAGTTCGTCAAAAGAATTTTTACTCTCAAACCTCAATTAATACCCCCATTATATCTCCCGATTGTATGTGATGCTTTTAACTGGCTTTGAAGAGTTCTTTTAGTTACTGTCCTGAAATGATTCCAACATGCTTTCTTAAATATTATGCTGAAAATTTGTACCGGCCTTTGACAAACCTCTTTAATGCATCCCTAAAACAAGGCATTTTCCCTTTGATATGGAAAATATCATTTATAATTCCGTTACATAAGAATGGTAGCGGATCTTCGATAGAAAATTGTACAGCAAATAGCAAAGATATCTGCTATATCCAAAGTTTTTAAAGTAATAGTTACTGTCCAATTAACTCTTTCCATATTTCCCCTAATTTCCAGTTCCCAGCATGGGTTTTGCAAAGGCAAATTTACTCTTTCTAATTTGGAATTGGTATTTGTTACTCTTATTCAAATGGATTTAGGGAAAACAAGAATACGGGTGTTATATATAATACTGACTTCAGTAAAGCATTCGACGGAGTAAATCATATAATCAGGCCTTCTCTAATGGATATCTTCCTATCTCGGTAGAGTCCTGTTACCAGGACTCAACGAGGTAGCCACTAGGGACCCATTCTGTTCTTGTTATTTAGCTTTTTCAATCTTATACCTCAATCCACAAAAGGCGTTTCTTACAAGCCGATTTAAATAACTTGATAACTTGGTGTAATAGCAATGATATGTCTCTTAACCTTAATAAATGTAAAATCATGTTATTTACACGAAAATATGTTCAATCACCAGCTTACACAATAAACAACTATAGCCTAGAGCAAGTATGTAATTTTGTTGATTTGGGTGAAACAATAGATATTAAACTTAATTTCAATCTTCATATTAATACATCTGTGTTGAAAGCTAAAGGCGCCCTTGCCTTTTTAAAGCGGTGGTCTAAAGAATTCAGACACCCTTATATTACGAAAAAACTTTTCACGATATTAGTGAGACCAATATTGGAGTACGGTTCGGTTGTGCGGAACCCTAATTACAAACTCCATTCTGATAAAAGTGAGTTCGTTTAAAAACAGTTTTTGTTGTGTGGTTTGTGTCATTTGCAATGGAATTTCCGCCAAAATCTTCCTCCGTATATTAGTCGCTTAAAACTTTTAAATCTACCCACACTTTCTAGCCGTAGAGAAATGTTAGGAATAAATTTTTTAATCGAGCTTCTAAATGGACTGATTTGCAGCTCATTCAGGAAAATTCTGGATGATGTATAATCCAGAATATCCCGTTACCACGTATTCCGATTTTTATAACTTTTTCATTATTTGATAGGACATACTCTGAAATCGGTCCCAAAAAAAGCAGCAGGAAAAAATTTTTAATTTAAATTTTTAACACAGGGGCAGGAAAGGGGGTTACGCTTCTCACTACAGCCGGTTCTACTTTTCGTCGACCTTACCCCGTTTAGGTCCTCACTCTGCAACAGGTTTACTCCAAATCCTTCTAATCAGCTTATAGCTGCTGTCGAAATCAACCCTGGTCCGACGGATTATTTCTGCTGCGTGTGTCAAAGACAACCGTTTTTCCATCTCGGTTAGATGCAACCAGTGCAATGGCTGGAGTCATCATAAGACCTGTTCAGGCCTTAAGACCCACAGGGAGTGGACCACGCGTTACGTGGTCCCATACTGCTAGCGCCAAGCTGCGCCTCAAGTCTTCACGTCAGTGCCTTTAGGACAATTATCCACTTTTGGTAAATCCCCCAAGCCACCTCGATCCAACGGAGCTTCCTACAGCATTACTCCCAAACCTCTTTCCGATATGTGGGAACTGGGCAGAGCGGTCCTGCTACTAAAGCCGGGGAAACCTGTAAATAGAGGAGAGTCCTTTCGGCCGATACCTTTCCTTTCCCCAGTAGCAAACACAATTAAGGTCTTGCTGCTCCCGTCTCTCATACACCATTTGTGCCCAGCTACACATCAGCATGGCTTCCGGAAATTGCACAGCGCCATAACAGCCCTTATGCCTTAAACACTCAGATAGTTCATGGCCTCAAACAAAATCTACCCTGTGCGCTAACTGTCGTAGTAGCACTGGACCTGTCGAAAGCTTTCGACACTGTCAATCACGCAATGCTACTATCGGGCATTGAGGGACTCCTCATTAGTGCCTAGGTTGAAGAGGTGGACCATGAATCACCTGAATGGTCGAAAACCATCGAGGACATACATCAAAGCTACGAAAAATTAAATAGGGGACTCCACGGGGTAGTGTCCTCTCCCCGATTTTGTTTAATTTCTACATTTCGAGGCTTCCTCCACCACCAGAGGGCGTCTCCTTGATCTCGTACGCCAATGACTGTTCGATATTGGCGTCTGGCAAGGGTATTGATAGCCTTTGTTCGAAGGTAAACTGCTATCTCGCCGACCATTAGTACTTCTTCACTGCACGACATCTTCACTTACAAGCAGCGAAGTCCTCTGCCACCCTTTTCACCAGCTGGACGAAGAAGTACCGGCTAGAACTCAATGTGAAGGTCGATGACGTTAAAATTTCGACCATACATAACCCAAAGTTACTGGGATTCACATTTGAGAGCCTGCACTCCTTCACTCCGCATACGACTGCAATTGCCACCAATGTACAGAGCCGCAACAAAATCCTCAAATCGCTAGCCGGTAGCACCTGGGGTAGAGACAAACATACAAGTGAATTGGCCGGCCGTTCATAAACTATGCTGCTCCGATTTGGAGCAGTTCAAGAGCATCACTTACACAGTGAAACATCTATGCTCCCAGTTAAGGAGCATAATGTTATGCTGTGTAAGCAATATCTGCTAGGATGCTAGCGTAGGGATCGTTAGATAAGTTTTGACGGAATTTTTAGCTAAAACCAAATTTTTAAATTTTAAATAAAAAAATTATAATATTTGTTTACACCTATTAATCTTTAAGTTTTAAATTTTAAGCTTTTACAATAAATTTCTTTGAAATATTTCTCTATTGAGTTCTTTTGTATCGAATTTCATTTGGAAATTTGCAATTAGTAGAAGTGGTAACTGCGAAGCCACAAGATTTGAGCAAACTAAGAAAAAATTGTGTATCTTAATTGAGAAGCACTTTAATTGTGTTCCAAAATGATAAAAATAAATTGGACAAACACCCTGTTGCCCTTAGGAAGATTTATGTAATGACAAAATTTACACTTCAGCAATGCTGATGATTTTATTAAATCTTAATTCACGAAACGTCTCCTGACTAACTACAGTTAAAGTTACAAACTAAACTAATTTAGTGATTTATTATTTATGATAATCATATTTTTAAGCTATTCATGTGGTCAGTTTATTTGCTAAATTCTCACAAAGAACAATTTAAACGTCTCACTAATTACCGCAAAGGATTCACAGTAACAGCAGTATTGCGAAGGAGAATGCAAAAGAAGCAGCAACGCTTGAGTGACCAACAAAGGACTATTACACTATAAACAGTAATAGAAAATGAAAAAGCAAATGTAAAAAAATAAAACTTAAGAAAGAATTTGTGTGTGTGCCCATGATTTTTATATAATAAAACCTTAATGTATATATAATCAAATAATTCCATGAAATGTCATAAAAAAAGAAGAATTTACTTTTGGGTAGATTTTAACTCGATTTCATCATAAATTTATATATTTTAGTAAAAACTGATTTGTTGATGTCTAACTTGAGGTGTTTTTTATAAAAAGGTTGCAGCTTTGTCTTTCACTTCTATGTAGAAAGATAAAAAAGAATTAAAAGACAGAGGAGGAATGAATATATTAAGCTTTTAGGCGTCACTCATTTGTTTAGGCGACGCAAATTTCTATCGGTTGGCGACTGTAATAGACTTGTGCTTAGTGGTGCATGCTAACAGTGGGAAGGTCATAGGTTTGAGTCCTGATCCGATCCAAATTTACTAGTACGAGGTATTTTCAAAAGAAAAGGTGAAGGTTTTTCTCACTTCAAATTCAACTTTGAACACATCTCGTGTGTAAGAACATTAAATTGTAGTTTTCGAATATTATGTTTATCATCGCATCGGTTGGTATTGAGGATATCATTCTAGTTCTAAGCTTGACTTTAGTGTAATTTTGAGCCTGAAACGAATATATGACTCTTGAATAATAACTAGTAGAAGACAAGAAAATTTTATTGCAAATTGCCTAATTCGATTTTAGTATATCAGTATATGCTAAATTATTCCGATTCCAATGATTTTCACTACCAATATGCAGTTCTTCATATGTGTGCATAATAACAAATTTCACACTCCTATATTGACTTTTTTTGACGAATTTTGGATTCACAACCTCAAATGTGAACAAATCGGTTTAAGGGAGCTATATGTCATAGTATTCCGATTTCGATGATTTTCGGAACCAATAAGCAATTCTTCCTCTTAAGTAGCTTTTTGACGGATTTGTAGCCCAAAATTTCATGTATGTATTGGTATTGATAAAAAGTTGGGTAGGTATACTAGAAACATATTTACTCAAACATGGCATTTAGCATTTTTCGGCGATTATTTTATCGGAAATTTGGCAGAGTTTTGTGTACTTCATTCATTTAAGACCGATCTCAGTTGTTATACATGTATTCAAAGTGAATTTATTCAAGAAATAAGTACTGTATTCGTCCGTGCCGAAGTTTTTATACCTTTCATGAACTTTAAAAAAATGTATTACAAAATGAAAAATTCAATTTTGACAATTTTCAATATTTATTTGAATTTCATATCTAAAAGAATCGGCTTCGCTTAAAATATAATAGCCCGTAATTGCTCGAAAAATGTATTTTCATTTTCTTCCTTTCTTACACGGCTATAGCTACTCAATAATAGGTCATTGGATACACAGAAGTGATGTTATTGATTGGCTTTTTTCGTTTTTGTGTAACTTTTTTGCGCTTTCTTACTACTTCTCTTCAACAGGGTTACACTATGCGGTTTCCAAAATAAATAGAATGCATTTAACTTTTTCCGTGAAATTCTTTTTTTATTATAAAGTTTCAACATTAGCATTTTATGTGAAACACTAAATCTTCAAGTGACAGCCTCGTTAATTTTTGCAAATTTTTTTCCACTTCTTGGCACATATTTGGCGGTATCTTAGCCATAACTTGACGAATGTTGTTTTCCAAGTGCTCAAGAGTTAAAGGTTTATCCTCAAAAACACAGTCTTTCGCGTAGTGTGTCAAATCGCACGATCTTGGTGGGCAATTGACATCGCCAAGTCGAGAGATTACGCGGCCGGGTATTCGCTCGCGTTGTGTGGCATGTGGTACCATCTTGTTGGAAACACATATTGTCCAGGTCGTGTTCTTCACGATTCAATTGCAGTCCAAGAAAAGGCGGTTATCATACGACCATAGAGCTCCAAATTAAGAGTCTCGCCGTTATCGTTTTCAAAAAAGTAAGGTCCAATCACACTTCTGAATCAAAAAGTGTAACAGATTGTAAGTTATGTATGTCTCGTCGCTGAAGCAAATTTTGCTGGAAAAATCGCTGTTTGTTACTCAAGCACCTAATCGACGTAACTACGTTATAAATGGTCAGCCGGCCTCAGTTGTTGCGTGAGCTGGACTTTATGTGGATGTAGGTGTAGTTGAAGTGCAACACACGCCATAACGTGCCGTGAGAAAGTCCGGGCTCATGAGAACTTCGAGAAATAGACGTTACGTTCTTACCGGCATCATTTTTGAAAACCGATGATTCCACCGGCCTACAAACCAAACCAAACTGTTGTTTTTTCTTGATGAAATGACAGCTCTTGAATTTCTTCAGGTTGCTCTTCGACCCGAGTGCGGCAATTTCTCTTGTTTACATATCCATTGAGCCAAAAATGGGCGTCATCGCTGAATGAAATTTGGCTCGAAAGCGTCGGATCTTCTTGGAAATTTTCAACAGCTCATAGAGCGAACCGACGTCACTTGGGAAAGTCGAGCGGATCCAGTTCTTGCACAAGCTGCATTTTGTATGCTTTCAATTTAAGATCTCGACGTAAAATGTGTAAAGTCGTTCCATACGTCATTTCCAGTAGCTGCGATGTCGCCGAATAGACTCTCCACGGTCTTCGTGTACGCTCTCAGCTACGGCCGCTATATTTTCTTCACTGCGTGCTGGACGCGGTCTATTCGGTTGAATATTATCCAATAATGAATTTTGGGTCTCAAGATGGGTGGTGGTGTTGCGAATAGTACGTTCAGTAGCCGGATATGTTGACCATAAGTTGAGCGAAGCGCGCGAAACACATTCTTTACAGAAAGTGAATTTTCGTAAAAAAGTTGAATGATTTGTAAACGTTGTTCAGGCATAACTCTTTTCATGATAAAATGCCAAACAGTACTGAACAAAATTAGCATGACAGCTTAACACGACCCACGCGTCATCTGTCAAAAAAGGCTATTGAAAAAAGTACTTCTACTTGGATCACCCTTTACATAGCTACAGCACGTGTCATTCAAATGACAATTTATTCATAATTAGTTCACTTAATCATAGGCCACTTCAATTTGGATCAATTTGTAGAAATCTCTACCATCTACACAAACGAATTCTATATTAATAAATTTACTTATACCAATGCAAAGATATGTTCGTGTTGCAAAATATATTAGCCCTATTCGTGCATAATTAACTTCTTTAACCCATTCGCTACCAAGGACGAGTATACTTTTTTACAAAAATAATACTTTATTTCTTATAGAGAATGATCTTTCACGCAAAAATCAACTTCATCGTGTATTTATATTTATTATGCATAATTAAAACGTATATATGTTTACGTATATCTAATATAATTAAGCTTTCACTACATTAATTATAATGAGTTAGAAATACTCAATTAAATTTCAATACCTTAAGCAGAATATAAAGGGTGTTTTTAACCTTTTTTTTTTTTTTTTGAAGTTGATGCAAAAAGTGTTCGAAAGTTCGGCTTCTCGGTCAATCGCATAGGTCTTTTGCTGAGGATCATATTTAAAACATAAAGGTAAGCCCTTCTCTTTATAATAAAGCCAGACTATATAACATTAAATTATTATTTTTTATTACTAATTATATGCATTTCAATTATATTATTTTAATTCATGTCTAAGAAAAGACACCCTATCATAATATACTTTATGCAAAAAATAAAAAATAAAACATCCAGCCAAATATTTGATGAAATTTTCTACGTTAATGAAATTTTCATATATTCTTATCCAGCGTTTCCCAAACTTTTTTTGAACGTGGCAAGATAAAAGTTTATAAAAAAAAAATATTTTTTTCCAAAAAAAAAAAAAAATTATAAAAATTAAAAATTGCTTATCCGTACACAAAAATCAGACAGTATAATAACTTAATTGAAGGGAGTACTAGATTTTTGAAAAACTCGAAAAAGCTTAAATAAATTTTTTATTTCAAACAGTCCCCATTTTGTGAAAAAAAAACAATTTTTCGACTTGTTCGTATTTCCAGACATTGCGACATTCCTTTAGATTAATTATCTTTTTCAGATTGCTAGAAGAGCTGAAATCGTGAGTACGGTCACGTGACAATTTTCGCTACCCCCACATCATCAGATGTTAATTCGTGGAATTAAAAAATATATTTTTTTTTTTAATTTTTTTTTTTGTAATTTTCTCATGTTAATAAATATCTTATAAAAAGATGGATGGCAAAAATATTGATTGATTTTTTACGGAGCTTCAAAGATTACCTAAAATTCATCCTTTAAAGTTTAGGTAAATAAAGTAAATTTTTTTCACATATATTGACCTTAGTGCAAAACATGATCAGTTTCCATACGTATTTAATAATTAATTTTATACCTAAAGTTGAAGATCCTCGCGTTGACTTTATTTATTTATTTATTTTGTCCATTTAATTGTATAGTTAGTATTGTAGAGAAGGTGATAGGTAAAGAATAGCGTAGAGTCATATTTAATGTCTAATTAAAGCAAAATATTAAATTTCTCATTTTATTATTGATCTAGCTACTCATTTGTATATATATATGCAAGGTTTGGCGTTTAAATATTACAGCGGCTGTGTTATTTCTACCCACTCATTGTGGTGTCTGTTAGATATAGTCGCTTGTCAATGACCTCCAGGGAAGTTTGAATATAAATACCTCTAAGTAAGACGAACACCACTACCCTGATCTAACATATAAAAGGTTCTCCAATAGGGATGATATGATCTGTAAGTGTCGTTGTGGTCATTTTGAATATGTCATAATTTGTCATATTTTTTTTCATTGTATTCAGTAATGTTTACAATTTCATCTTGTGAAGATATACGCAAGAGCAAAGACAATGATTTTGTCTTGGAACTACTTGAAAACGATAACGATTTTTTTAGGAAGATCACCTTCTCAGATGAGGCTCACTTTCATCTGAGTGGTTCAGTAAATAAACGAAACTGTCGATTCTGGCGCGAAGAAAATCCACAATTTATTCAGGAACAACCATTACATTTACCTAAATTGACAGTTTGATGTGGTTTTTGGTCTGGTGAAATCATCGGTCCGTTTTCTTTCAAACTGAAGCTGGTAGCATCGTTACTGTCAACCGAGAGCGGTATAGATCGATGATAACGAACTTTTTATGGCCACAATTGGAAGAAGTTGATCCTAGCAACATCTTGTTACAACAAGACGGGGCTACGTAGCACATAGCACGTGCAACAACCGAATTATTTCGAGAAAGATTTCGAGATTCGATTATTTCAACAAATTGTGACATTGAATGGCCTCCAAGAAGTTGTTATTTAACACCATTAGACTACTTCTTGTGGGGTTACTTGAATTCATTGGTCTTTAGCAATAAACCAGATTCTCTTTAAGCTTTAAATGTCAATATTGAAAGTGCTATTCTTGACATTCGACTTGATTTAGTGGAAAAAGTGCCCAAAATTGGGTTCATCGATTTCTTAAAAACTTTATTGTATCGATTGTGCTTCACATTAAATAAAAACATTTGAATTTCCTTAACAATAAAAGAAATCATATATCTCTTATTGGAAAACCATATACTTACGCATAATAACGTTAAACATACATAAGTACATATAAGCATAACCTTTAACTGCTGTGGATGCAATACCTCCCTAAAACTCGGAACAACCTGGTCCTGGAAAGAAAAGAATCTCAAGTAAATCCACTTCCTGGAAATAACAAACTTAGTAAAAAGCCATTTACATACCGAATTTTAGGTAAATTGAACAACAATTTTGATTTATCGGAATAGATCGGTGTCAAATCTATTTCCCGTAAGAAAAAGTATTCACTATGTTAATAAAGGCAAAAGGCAAAGTATGCTTTACATTTCAAGAGATCATTTCACCGAGATCGTATTCCCTATGTTAATAAAGGCAAAAGGCAAAGTATGCTTTACATTTCAATAGATCGTTTCACCGAGATCGTTCGATTTGACACCGTTAGACTTTTTTTTTGTAGGGCTACGCGAAAGACCGTGTGTATGCGGATAAACCTTTAACTCTTGAGCACTTAAAACCAAAATTCGTCAAGTTATAAGTTATAGCTGAAATGCCTCCCAATATATACCAAAAACTGTGCGAAAATTATCTCAAATGAATCGAAGTTTGAAAAATTCACTAGGCAGTCTTTTGAATGATGTAATATTTCACATAAACTGCCAACTTTCAAACCTTATAATAAAAGAATAATTTCATAAAAAATTTAAATGCAATTTATTTACGTTCATATTGGTAACTGCGAATTAAAAACCCTGTATGTATGTTAGTGAATATAAACAAATAAAAATTTCCTGAATCTTACGTATATATATCGTTTTTCTCCAAATAACACATATGCACATGCCCAAGATATTAACGTTTATTATATATATTCTTTTACTCACATTTTTCGGTAGATATTTGAAAGAGATCTATTCAAGTTCTACAGTGTTAGTGAATAATAGAGAATATTTTTTGTGATTATTAATTATATTAAATTAAATTAAGTTATTAAACTAAATTTGTAAGAAAATATTTTTTTTAATAAAAACTCGGTAACAGATTAAGTAAAAAAAATTGGATTTATATTTTCAATAAATCTATATAATTTTATTGTTTTTCATTAAACTAAAAAAAATTATAGTGCTTTAATTTAAAATTAGTAAACAAATTTGACTTTTATAAATAATATAGCAATTCGGATTGTTAAAAATTAAAATTAGTAGTCTGAAATCCAATAGTTTGCTAGCAAGTTTAACGGGTTTCAGTTACAACCACAAAACCAATGGTAGAGTGGACCTGGAGCTGCTAGGACAGCATCAGTAGTATAGGAATTTTAGATGGCATGTTATATGTTCATATCTACAAAATTTCTTCTGAGTGACGACCCATATTTTGGAAAACGCTATTCTAGTCTATTAAGCAAAATATTAATTTTGTTTTATTACGCATCATATGCATATTTCAACTAAAGTTTTTTCTGCTCAATTAAACACTGTTCGAGTATTTTTTAGTTTTAATTTAACTATTACATTTGCATTTCTAATTGAATTTAATTCCATAATATTTCAATTTTGTTTATTGTACATTTTAGCTTAATTAAATATTTCAATAGCAGAATCAGCATTTTCATTTCAATATTTGCACATATAATTGTCCAAATTTTCAATTATTTTACACATTATCATATTCGACTTAAATATTAAATAGATATATGTATGTAACCTACTATATAAAGGTTTATTGGTAGATTAGTAAAAGTTCTACATTAAAAAATTCGGCGCCAAATATCAGTAAACGTTAATTTTCAAACGTACTTTTGTTTACATAGGAAAAAAAGAATTGAGCAATTCACAATTAATTTTTGTATTATTTAATTACATATTGCAATATTTCACACAAACAAAAACTTCTCTCTTTTATTTACAGCATTAAATAAATAATAAAATAGTAATAAAAGCTTTCTTTAAAATTATAGCTAAACAATATAAAACACAACATAAATATCCAAATTTTTAAACGGTTATTTCACAAGCAGGCGAAAGAATCTGGCATTGAGCTAGCTAGAGCTAGAAAACAAACGTAGGTACCACAGCCTCACACGGACTAAAAGCAAGTGTTGTTCTGCGACGAAAGGACTTGGGATTGTAAAAATTTATTCAAAGCTTTGGAACCAGCCCAAATTTCCAACGATTCTCCTTAAAAAAACTCTCTTTCTTCTTATTTCTACTTCTTAAATATGAGCTTTAAAAAAAAATTACAAATAAAGTTATAAAAACTTAAGAAGATAATTAAAATTAAAAAGAGCAAAAACAATAATTGTTTTACTTTTCCTTTTTCCGTTCAAGAAACGACTCTCTCCCCATATCGCAACAATTGCAACTGTTAATAGAAAAATTAATTGAAAGTGAGATACTAATTATTTTACTATCCATAACCTTAAGAGCTACAAAGCGCCAGGCTATGATCACATCACTGTTAAAGTTCTAAAAAAAAAACTTTATGACGAATTTGTATTTAGCACTCACCTGTTTATCGTTTGAGACCAAATAAGGTTTCAGATAGGGTGACCCTATCTTGTGATTTCTTCAACTTTATGCTGGACTAAATAATACCAGCTGTAGAGATGAATAGAGAAGGTACAAGCTTGGACGATGTCGACATCCGATTAGTTGGCTTTAGGAGTTTTCGAGAGAAATGTTTTGCGAATGATTTATGGTCCTTTGCGCGTTGGTGACGGTGAATACCGCAGACAAAAAAAAAGATGAGATGTACGAGTTATACGACGACATATACATAATTCAGCAAAATCAAGAGACGGCTGACTAGATTGTGTCGTCCGAATGAAGCACTCCAACTTTGAAAATATTTTATATAGTACCCGCTGTTGGAAGCAGAGGAAGAGGAAGAGGAAGACATTAGTTTGGAAGGGTCGGGTGAAGAATGGCTTGATTCCACTTGTTATTTCCAACTGGTGCCAAACAGCGAAGAGAGGAACGAGTGGCGCGCTACGCCAAAGAAACAAAAAAAAAAAACAAGATTTCACCGACATTTACTCCATAGCTATACGTATGTAGCTTGTGATGAACTCCGGATCTTAGGCTGAAGTTCGCTCGATGACAGAAAAGAATAAACATTCGTTTGTAATATTAACTAGTTAAATTTATATTAATTCATAAAGGCCGCAGTAATCGAGTGCTTAATAGTACGCACTGCCATTCTGTAAATGAGAGCTCAAGCCCGATCAACATCTAAAATTATATAAAAATATCTTTTTTTTTAATTGAGGTCAGTAGGCACCTTAGAATAATCTGTAGGTTCCTTAATTTGTTGGAAAATATCAAGACGCACACCACAAACCGAAGGAGGAGCTCGGCCGAAAATCGCTTCAACGGTTAAAAGGCGCCAATTATTATAAGTCGTAAGGCGTGGTGTACTACCGCCTCTAAATGCCTGTTCTATTTGTAGTAATAGGACAGAAAATAGTTCCTCACCATCTTCTGCATTCGATTCATAACTCCCTGTATCCTTGGTTTGTGGCTAGCCTTTTATATACTTATATATTTCTTGGTCGCAGGCAGCAAATTTTGTTCGTTGGCATGCTGTGCTTTATTTGTGCTTCATGTCTTACATATTAATTGGCTTTTACATAAAATATATAAATGATTATCAAATATGTGATTTATTGTACATAATCGTTATTAAGGTGATGTGTTGATCAATTGATGTGCTATTGATGTGTCGATGCGATGTGATATGTTAATGTGATGTTATGAGTTGATGCTATTATTGTGCCAGCTCTAAAGTACAAGCCCTGACTTTGGGGTCGTCACAAACCTGGCTATATATTTCTGGCATCCGTAAATATTCCATATGAACTTTATAGAAAAATTAATTTTTATTCATCCTGCTTATTTTCATCGGCGATGACGTTTATCCTTTTTAACTTCAACGCTGGCTGTATAATCCCAATTGTCTCCTTTTCTAACTGAAGTAAGATAGTGTGGCATTAAACAAAAACACTTATGTCTAGTCAAGCGAATGAATGAAATTACCCAGCATTAACATACCTAAGCACATGAAAAAAACATGTTTGGTAACGAGATCTAATTAGTCGTTTTATATTAGGTATCCATTGGCAATACTAGTAATATTTTTTAACTTCCTACATGTATTTTTGATGTCATGTATTTACCGTGAAGAAGTTGGTTGCCTCAATGATGCAAACAGCGGTGTCTCACAGTTGTGGAAAATACACAATAAGTTTATTAAACCTTTAACAGATTTTATAAAAAATGCATATTTTTAGTACTTTAAATAGCAGGTCGGAGAATCAGCCGTGGATACCTCAAAATGTTTTCAAAATGTGGTACGAACATTTTAGAGAGTGGGTCAATGGTAAAGGCAACCGTATACGGTTCAAAGCCCCTTTCCAATGGAGAGAATAAAAAAAAAAAAACTCGCCGACTATTACTCCTGATATTTCGATTTTAGTGGTGTTAATGTTAAAAAAAAATTAATAATACAGACTAACAATTGGCTAGGGAACTTTTACTACGTTCGGACTCACAGTTCTTCTCGTGAACTAACATTTAAGGAAATATATAGTGAGAGTCCAGCAATAGTGATACCGATGAAATCGTGTCTACAGAGCCATAGGATTTTATTCATGAAGAATTAAAAAATTTAATAAGGGATCTTGAGCTATATAAAGAATCTGCAGAAATGAGAGAGCAGAATGCAAAAAATTTATCTTCGGTTACCAAGATAGAATTATATGATATCTAAGCACATTAAGCTATGTTCAATGGAACAATTTGTGAAGACGATAGTTAAAACGGGTTATTCATTTTGAGGCTCCCTAATTTTTTAAAGAAAAAATCTCAGAAAATTCAAACTTAATAAGGATTCCTTATTATTATCATTCGAATGAACATTCTTTGGAATTTGTTTTTCCAAGATTATCTCTTTCAAATGTTGGCCGCGGCTGCGTCTCAGATGGTCCATCCGTTGAGTCCAATTTTTGATGACTCGTTCGAGCATTTCGGCTCTCACCAAAATCAATGCAAAGCTTCTTTATTGCAGGGAATTTACTAAACGCCTCACTTTCGGCGATCACTTCTTCATTCGACGAAAATTTGCTTCCAACGATCATTCTTTTGAGATCTGAGAACAGGAAATAGTCACTTGGGGTCAGACCTGGAGAGTACGGAAGATGCGGAAGCGATTCAAAGCCCAACTCATAGTTTTTGCTATCGATTTCTGATATTCGTCGGTGATCGTTTTACACTTTTCAAGGTAATCGATGTGAACGACACCTCGTGCATTCCAAAAAGCTGTGACCGTGGCCTTGTCGGCGCACTGAGAAACCCTCTGTATTGATTGTTGTTTTCTCTGTAATATGGTATGGAGGATCCTTGTTTCGTCTACGGTAACGAAATGGCGCAAAGAATTCGTTTGGATTGCGGTTGGACATCGCCAAATGTCATTGAAATTGAAGTTTTTCTTGGTTTCGGTGATGGCTTTTATTAAAAAAATAAATATATTTTTATATGTATTTAAGAAAACTTTATAAACCGCATAAAAACCATCCACCGGCTTAATCACAATAACACATCATTGAGTTTCAGCAAAATGTTTTTTAGTTAGCATAGAGAGGACAATGAATGCCGATATAAATTATGTGAAAAATCAAATTTTGATGGCGACGAAACTGGAGAAGCGTGCAACAAAAAAAGGAGGTGTTTATATTTTTCCATCGCTGTATGCCTACGCAGTTGTTTTATTTTCTTGTTGTTTTCATTTATGCACTTTGAGCTGTTTCTCTCACACATAAATAAATAATCTCTGAAAAGCGTCGTCGAAAACTGAGAAAAATCACCATCATCTGCACTCTTGTGAACACGCCACCGCTGACAGCCATATATTTATCAACATCGTTATTCACCTACGTCGGCATCATTTATCATACATAAACACTGACGGTGCATAGCTTTTGGCTGTCATTGTCTGCCTGTCGCTCCTCCAAATCTACCAATGCTGATGTATTCAGTCGCCTCAAATAACTACGTTGGCACCAACCACTCAGTCCAACCAATCGCTGAGATTATAAAAATGGGCTATATTGCCACAAATAGTAAATCAAATGACTACAAAATATTTTCGGAGTATGAGTATGAATATATATATGGGATATGTATTTTTGTTTGTTTTCTGTTCTGTTATCAACAAAATCATTCAGTGGAATTTAAAAGTACTAAAAATACAAATTTCGGGTCGTGAGCGCAGTATAATCTGCATACAGTTGATGCTGTACAGCAATGAAGATGAACATACATTGATTCATCGATTAAGAAGGAAATGTGAATAATGAGTATTGGTTGAATGAATAACGATCCAAAAAACATAACTTGAAGCAATCGCATGAAAATTAAAGGTAATAAAAATCGAGTCTTGAGTGAAGAGCACAATTTGTACTAAATACTTTCGGTATATTGGCAGTTTAATACCACTGGGCACTTCGATGCTAGATGATGAATATTTCTAAAGCAGAGATTAAGGTTATAATATTTAGTTAGACATAACTTCGAGCAAAGTGTAAAAGAAAGAAAGAATTGAAAAAAGGCGATCATAATTCAGTCTACGTAGCCTTGTGAAGCACCATATAAAAAGTTTCAATATTCTATTGCCAGTGTCATGAGAATATGGTGGAAAATTTTTCAGGCTGCCCCAAACATAGTTATTCTGTTCGATATTTATGTTAATGACAACAAAAGTTCTTCCTTCACTGTTTCCCTCATATATTCATTAATCCTGGTGAGTTATATGGTAACGTTGGGTCTCTGTTTAAAAGTGGGGTTGAGATTACCAATAACAATATGTAAAAGGTTCTAATGCAAACTCTAGAACCAAAGTTGTTTCAGGTATCTCTTTCTTCCAGCAATGGGTGACTTTTAAATACCTATATATCGGAGGCAGGTGCGTATGAGTAACTTTTTTTTACTGTCACTGAAAGGACGCATGAAAGGTGAAGTGAAGACAAAGTGTACAATATTAGCCTTAAAACAAGTAAAACTCAAGTCGATAGCAAATTAGCCCCTATGCACAAAACGACTTAACCAGTTTTAATTAAATTTCGTATATATACTCTTTAGGTCTGCCAAGAGATTGTTATCTATTTTTCATATCGGGAAGTGGACCTGGGACTGACTTATTCGAAAAAATCGTATTTATTGTTCGATTTGCTTGAAATTTGGTACATACTTAGCTTTTTGCTTAGATTAGTAGGAAGACTATTTTTCTCTCCGGGAAGTGGACCATGGACCGTCCTATTTGAGTTTGTTTTGAGTTTACATATACCAAATATTGTTAACACATAAATAAAAATATATAGATTGGTGAAAATACAATAAGAACTTTAATATTTTGGATTAACTGCAGCATCATTTACAAAGCCAGTGCCGAGTCGAGCTGCTACTGCTTCGTTGGGTGCAGATCGGCGCTATGAACAGAACCACGGCACTGACGCTATTATTCTGTAGGTGCAAACGAATATTTCGAGGGTGATGCTGGTGCAAATAAAAATTTAAAATCGTATGATAGAAGTTGTGAATGATAGATAAACGTCTCTTATTAGACTGATTACGGCAACAATTCGATCACAAAATGGCCTAGCCTTAGCTTTTGCGTCGTTAGGAATAGCTGCAATATTTCTAGCCGATGAAAGGACTGTCAATTCCGCTCTTAAGTTGCCACTGAACTTTTAATCCATTGTGACTCCGATGTGTAATATTTGCAAACATCTAGAATGATAAAAGTATTACGAAAATACAAACTTATTCTTTAGGATGAATGCATAATGGTACAAAAAAATAATCTGAAGCTCGGTCGTTGTCAGATCTACGAGAGAACAATCAAAAAGTTTGGGAAGCATTGATAGCGCTAGCAGGAGATTTTAGACTTGCATTCCTCGATCAACAACAACGGGTGAGATCAATGCTTGCCTAAAGTACTAAAAGTTGTGGCGACATGTATAAAGATTACATTACCGAATAACCTATTTAAATTAGGGACATCAAGAGAAGTCTTGATTGACGGAGTATTTCCGAATATGCAAATCAATTATAGGGCTTATGGTTGGCGTCTAGGATCGAACCATACTATTTAGTCTAACATTGAATGAATCCGTCAAATATAGTCAACAGGCACCATTGATAATCAGACGAGGTAGTCAATTATCAAACAGAACTTTTTTAATTTCTCTGACTTAGCGGGAGTCCCACGGCGCTTATTAAATCTGAAAATCGATTTGCCTATTATAATGTAACACAATATTAATTAGCCGAAACTCTGCAACAGCACACGATTTAACATCAGAAAATTACTGACCAGACCGTACAAAGGTGAAGCCGTCGTCATTCCTCGATTCCCTATCATTCCACGCGATATTTCCTTAAAATTCAAGCGATACAGTTCTCTGTCCGACTAACGTTCGCAATAACTCTCAACAGAGCTCAGGATCAATCTTTCGAATTGTGTAGCATACATTTAAATACGAATTACTTCGTACATGGACAATTGATTGATGCATGTTCTAGGCTTGGCAAACCTGATATCCTTTTTTATTTGCGGCCGATGGTAAAACTAATAATGGTGTATACCGAAAAGTATTGAATAAATAAATTTATGTTGAAAAGTTATTCAATGTTTAATTTTTCACCCATTCAATAAGTATGTGCCATAGCAAAGCGTGGCAGGGTTCAGATAGTAAAATGTAAAAAATTAAATGGCTCTTTCCTGTACCAACGGCAAAATTATATTGAATGTTAGTAGAGCCAGTTTTTTTTGTGCTCAGTGTTTTTTTTAACTAGAAAATACGTCATTTAAAGTATTTTCCGTCGGAAATTACTACTTTTTCTCATCTCTCTGGTAATTTTCGAATACCAGTTCTCCGATTTGGAAAAAGCCAGTAATCGGAAGGAGCAAGGTCTGGGGAACACGGCGGGTGGGGTAAGGACCTCTCATTTCAGCCCGTTGAAGCCACGTGTGACCTAGCCTGTCAGCCCTTTTGATCCTTTCTGGCTGTTTCTGGCACAATGCGCGTCTCAGACGCATTAGTTGTAGTCGATAGTAGTAACTGAACTCATTAGTTTGCACTTGGCACATATCATAATCTAGTAATGCCTTTAATTCTTCATCTTCAAACTTTTTGGGTTGGATAGAACACGGTGCCTATGCCAAAAAAAAAGTAGAAAAATTATATATTTCAAAATATTACATTTTTTATTAAATTTTCTTATTAATCTAGCTATGTATTTGTATGTGCGTGTATGTCATTCGCTCCTCAAAGTCCAGTATTATTTGTGTTTGGAAGAAATTTAACTTATTTTCCATTGTCCATTTCCGTGGAAAAAAAGTATTCCATTTAGACATATCATACAACATTTTTTCCTAATCGAAGCACAAATATATTTATTTTCGACTAGAAAGGTCCACATACTGGAAATTATCATTCACGCGAATCGAAACATAAATAAGATTTCGAATGGTGCTTTCCCTGGTCCACTTTTCAAGAAAACCTACCTATGTGTGAAATTTAAATCAAAAACGAACAATAAATAAGATACTTTCGAATATGTAGGTCCTTGGTAAAATTCCCGGTTGTTTCTCACCGTTTGAACATTCCCTGAACTTCCTTAAAGTTCCTAAAATTAGACGTATCGATTTATGCATTCAGGCGATTCATTTTTATTTATTTATATAGATAATAACAAATGTTAATTTTAGAAAGCTAAGATTGCAATTCTTCTTTAAAAGTTATCATATTTGATTAGAATGACCCATTCCCTTTAAAAAAATAACTGTAAAATTAAAACTAACACACAAATGCATTTACTAATTAAGCACAATGCCCTAGCAGAATCACTGAAACGAGAGGAACAACTCATTAAATGACACTTCAAATACTCGTAGCGGTATGACATTGAAACCCCTATGGCGTTCACAGAATGCATTTTGCTAGTACAAGTGGAAATATTTGTACGAATGCGAAGTGAAGAAATGTGTACTGTGTGCTGGCGCTATTCATACATATAGAACATAATTAAGAAAAATATAAATTTTATTATTATTACAAAATGTCATGCCATTACCAACTTAACTTTCTCCACAATAATTGTTGCGGAAACGTTTGATGCAATATTTAATGATGGAGAACAAATTGAAGAAGCAAAAGCTGAAATCCCAAGAAAAATTAAAGGAAGTAAGGCAGTTGTAATTGGATGGAATATGGAATATTTAAAAGCATACTTACAAATATATGTATTTTATATATATATGTATATATAAATTACACTAAAGAATGAAAAAAATTTAAAAGGCCCGGAAAGAGGTTTTTTTGATGTAAGATTGTAATATGAATATTTTCATTCGCTTATCAATTGCCCTATCATCCGATTGAGTAGGAGCGCTTTTCATTCTAGGGTCACCTTGTCTGAAACCTCGTTTGGTACTGAACGGCGGAGAAATTCTTCCTAATTCTGACTTCGCTCCTGATATTTAATCAGTGTCAGTTTACAGAGCCATATGAGTTTTCAGGGATATCAAATTCAGACATAGCGGCGTAGGAGTAACTTATTTTCATGTCAAAGGCTAAGGGATAAAAAAGTGGTCTGTATCGATTAATTTTTCTCGGGTCTACTTCAAGATTTGTCGCATGATGAATATCTGGTCAATGGTGGATTTGCTAGGTCTGAAGCCATACTGATAAGGTCAGATCAGTTTTTCAACGGACCTTGTATGCGATATTGATGTTGCCTATCCCACGATAATTGGCGCTGACCATGAGTTATCTTTGTTTCGATTAAGCATGCACTTTGTCAATTCCTCGCCGCCTTATTTGAACTTTGTTATATTTTAAGAGGGCAATCGGTATTCTATTCCTTCGCCATCGATCACTGCCAATAAGCAGGTTGGAGAAGTGTTCCCTCCATATACAAATTATGCTCTTAACATGTAATCAGATTACTTCCTTGGTCCCCACATGAGTATGATCCGGTCTTGAAACCTTTTGTAAGTCGGTGCAACATTTCATAGAATTTTCGAGCATAAACCTTGTCGGCCAGCTTCTCCAGCTTTTCATACTCACGTATTTTGGATTTTTTTTTTGTCTACAAATGCGTCTCGCTTCCCTCTTCAGCTCTCGGTCTCTATTCCAATACAACCGGTTTGTCGTCGATCGCAAAGTTGCGAGGTAGGAAGACTGCTTTCTCTACTGTAGTTCGCCATTCCTCATGTTGCCAGCTCTTTACCAGTTTTGCTGAAATTTAATTGTTTCCGAATCGGCAGTACGTAGGGAGTTTGATATTACATCCCATAGCTCCTTTATATCGAGTTACTAATAAGTGATCTCAGAGAGCAGCTATGCTAGCCGAGTAAAAAACCTTCTGTTTGTCTGCTGTGATTGCAGCTTTTCGACGTCGAAGCTTCCTTGTGTTTGTTGATGTGCGTTTTTTGCTGCATAGAGGCGGGTGCGTATCTTCACTGCGACAAGATAATGATTCGAGTCGCCCTCGGAGTGTACGCACATCTAAAACACTGGACACATGTCTTCCGTTAATCACAAAATGATCTATTTGGTTGCGTGTTTTACGATCTGGCGACAACCATTATGCAAGATAAATTTTTTTATATCGGTATGTGGTACTACAGACAAGCATATTTTGGGATCTGGCGAAATCGATCGGCCAAAACCCCTATGGAGATGCGTTGGCTGAAGGGTGAGTAAAGAAGTTATCTTTTTTGTGTGTCAAAGATAACTTCTTTACTCACCCTGGTTTTGAAATCTCAATAGCGCTCTCAGGTACATTCTGTTTGTTCCCTGAAAGCATCTTTAGTCACATCGGCCTTCTTTTCCCTCGGGGTGTTTGCGCAAATCAGCGATATATTGAACTGTGGTGATATCAGCCTTTAGTCATACGATGACATCTAGTAGCTGGGCAGTGCCGCCTTCCCGATTAAGGAAACGTACGTTCGAGGAGCATGCCCTCAAATCGTAATCTTTTCAACGTTGGCAGGGGTCGTCATCAAAAAAAAAAGTCCCTCATTTGAGGCAATTGAGTATTTTTATTGGACTGAAATTTTGTATGTGTTTTTGTTGTTGTAATTGGGCATCGGGGAATGTTGCGGGAGTGACAGTCCTTGGCCGGATAAAAATACTGTCGAATGTCGCGGGAATTATTGGACTATTGAACCCCTAACCAGGAGGGGGAGGAGATGAGCCTTCTCACTGTTGCTCGCCTCCAAACGGATGTTGGTTGGCTGTCCAGTGGATACGGTTAAAGACCGGAAGTCGTGAGCTGCTTGAAACATGTGTTAAGACTCATTTCTGGCCACTCCAAGATGAATGGCAGTAACAAAATTTCCAGACTTGCCTCATCCTCATAAATCTCTACCATAACAATATTAGCAATATAAATATTCAAATTCATATGCGAATACGCTTATTAACCAGCGCTTGTTGGCCAACCGTCTGCTTTGCCTATTTTCCTGCATTATCATGCTACTAAGTACTCAACCGGCGCAGCAATGATTTTAATCGTCTTATCGTATTAAACTGTGGATTAACCACAAAAGGGTTTTGCTTTGATTTTGCAATGTCACATTTAATTGAAATTTAATTTACAGTTAAAGAATTTTTTCCAATGAATGAATTTATGGTGTAATCGACGGCAGTAACTACCAGTCTTGTTTTGATATAAATGGCGCATAAATTTAATCGCTTCAACAGATTCAAGAGGCTTTTCTTTTTTACTTTATTTTATTTTTGTTGGAAATCTGTTTTGTATAATTTTTCTATTTATTTGAAGAGCTTTATTGGTAAACAAATCTCAGATTTTCGGTAAATAAAAATCTATTGGAAAAGTCTTTCTTGTAAAGTAAGCAAATTCATTATTTAAATTCATTAAATTTTTATATATGAACATGAAAAGTGTATTGACCTCAACCGGCGATTTCGTCCTTAAAACGGTCCAACAATCCTACGAAATAGTCGCTGTCGATGGTACTTCCTTTTTCAAGGTATTCAATGAAAATTGTTCCATTTGCATCTTAAAATACAGACACCATAACCTTCGCAGCCGACTGTTGCGTTTTTCAACGCCTTGGTGCGTGTTCCTCAGTGCAATCCACTCACATGATTGTGAGTGAAATTATGGAGCCATGTTTCATCCAGTGTCACATGTCGATGCAAAAACTCTGGTTTATTAACCTTGAATATCTCCAAACACTTCCCCGAATCATCAACTCGTCGTTGTTTTTGGTCAAAAGTGCGCTGGCGCGGCATCCCCTTTCACAAAGCTTTCTTCGTTTTCGATTCTTATTTCACCACGTCTAAATTTAGCATATCAATTCTTGATGGTCGATTTTCCTGGGGCAGTATCCACAAACTCGTCATCAAGCCAAATTTTTGCTTCAACTGTATTTTCCCCCTCCAAAAAAGCAATATTTTATCAACACGCGAAATTTCTTTTTATCCATTATTTCACAATAACAAAAGTTGCTTCACTCAATATGCTACATGCTGTCAATTAATACACGCGTGTTTTGAAGATTAGGGCTAACTAAAAATTATTAATTAATTAGCGCCATCTATAGGTCAGGACGGGGACTTTTCAATTGATATGTTAGATTTAAATCAATATTAACAGTGAAACTCAAATTTTGGCATTTCCAGTAAATTTGATATGGTGTGGTTTAACTACACACTCGCACTGCTAGTCATTCGGTAATTGCCGTCACTAAGCATGGTGCTTAAATACAGTCAAACCAGAGTAAGAGAGAACTCGTTAAGTGAAAAAACTGTGTAAGTAAGAAGAATTGAAGGTACCGCACCTTGAGCCCCTTAAAATCATTTTAAATGAAAAAACAAAATCCTGAATAAGTGATACTTATTTATAAGCTAAAAACTCGGATTAATGATAAACCTCTATGAGCGAAAAAAATCCCGTCCTTTTGAACTCTTTCTTAGCTAGGTATCACTGTATATCCCATAAATTAATACGAAGAATCGTTTCCTTTTATTTTCAATTGAAACAGAAATATTTAAGGCTAACACAACAGATGAATGTTTGCATGGAGTATGTATAATATTATTTTCCATGATACCAAATTTAAGGTAGATTCATTTGCTGACATTCTATGCTGTTTTTCACCGTCTGACACTAAAATAAAAAAGAAACAAGAGAAAAGAAGTTTTGTGATAATTTAGCTTCAAATATAAAACAAATAAATTATGAAAATGCAATTTCTACGTGTTATAATATGCCCTCAACGTCTCTCTCCTCATATTATTCTTAGATAAGCTTCGTACCTCTGAAATTAGCAGGCGTTGTGAGAAAAAAATGATCGTATTTCGCAGGAAGACAAAGATGAGTAATTTGGCATTGAAATTAATATAAATAAGGAATTTAAAATTTATCAAATATACTCGCTTTCGTTTGATATGAAAAACGATAAGAAATGTGATCATATTTGCATGATATGTTTTTATTTTTTCCATCTTTATTGTAAATTTTTCTATTCTATAACAAATTTTAATAACTGAACTTTTTAACAGAAAATCTTCCGTAAATACTCGTATACTTCAAAAATAAGTCATAAAAGATAATAACCGCAGAAGAGATTTTCGGCAGAGCTCCTTCTCTAATATGTGGTGTCCGTTTTTATGTTATTTTTTCAACAAATGGAGAGACTTACAATTTATTATTAGCCGTTTATACCTATTGGTTTTCGGCCAGGACAGAAATCAAACCTGTCACCCTCTAAATCGTTGTATACACTGTAAATGCGGTCGCGATCCTAAACTATAATAAGTAAACAAAAAACATTGAATTTAAAAGAGACCAGTTGTGTTCAGTCCCTGGACGGGTCCCAGAAACCTAAAGCAACAAACACTCTGAAATATTGTTTTGATTATAATTATATGGTAAAGCTTCTTACCTACTGCTGCTCTGGTAACAATGAGTTTTCAAAAATGCCAGAAAAACAGCTGGTATGATGAGGAATGTTGAGCTGCAGTGGAGAGAAAGCAAACTGACAGCCTCGCAACTTTGCAACCGACTACAAAAAAAAGAGAGGCCGGGATACGCGAGTAGAAAGGGCTTGAGAAGCTGGCCGAAAGGGTAATGTTAAAAAATTCTATGAAAATATGCAGCGACTTACAGAAGGTTTCAAAGCCAAAGAGGTAATATGGTGACAGATGTCCAGAGCATTTTTAGTATATGGGCGAAACACTTCTCCAACCTACTTAATGGCAGTGAAAGTGAAAAACCCGGAGAAAGCAAATCCAAAACCCTAAGCGATATTAATGGTATACACGTCCCTTCACCCAACTATGATGAAGTTCGAATAGGGGTTGCTCTCTTAAAAAATTAAAATAAATAATTAAATTAAATAATTATAATTATTGCATTCATATATACAAGTGAAATTATGTATTAGTATGGTTACACCAAATCAATTTGTTGACATGCACTAAAACCTCACTAAAGTTACCCATCAACAAGGTTACCCATACCATTATTCAAGTGTTTGACAACAAGATTTCACTTCAAATATTTTTCAAGTGTAGTACGTTACATATACAATGATAATAATAATAATAATAATAATAATAATAATCAGCCAACTCCCACATTCAGTATATTTACATATGTATATAGTCCCAAACAAATTTACTTTGTATCAATCAAAAGAATGAAGAATGAGTTTCTTAGGCAGTCAATCACCAACAGTAATGAACCACCCACGCTAATATGTGTTTTTCGAACAGAAAACCTTTTAAAATATGAATGGTGTACAATGTATTCAGTAGCTAATTTTCAATTATGTGCTTACGTTGCATATTTTATAAACAAATTTAATTTTAATAAAAACTTTTTCATATTAAATGGCCAATCATTGCTTAAATTAGGACTTGTAGAATTAAAGCCTGAATAACTATGTATATACTCACAACTGGTCTTCTAGGAATTTCTCCAATTATTTTGTGTATTTATTTATGAATTTGATTTTTCTTAGTGTGTCTATTTGGCTGCTCGTCTGTTAAGTGCGTTGTATGTCTGCAATTTCTTTCGTGATGTTTGCCGATTTCCGTTTTTTATTAACTCACATTCTCATAGCTCATTCTTTGTTAGACTATTTATATAAATAAGTATTTTTGTTTGTTTGTTACGTCAAGCTATTTTTGTAAATTTATTTTAAGTTATGGATTATTGCGCTTTGCCCACGTAACTTTTTATATTCGCTAATAAAAATAAAAAAAGTCTAGGAATTCAAAAATTGCATTTTATGGACTGGATTTAACCAATTATGTAGAGAGCCACGTAGATCTTTGATAGGGAAGAAGTCTTTTAAACTAAGACTAACCAGAGATGGTAGTTTTCATATAATTCCATAAAATTACATCTGCTGCTGTCATGTGTTAATGCTATTATGAGGAGGTAATCTAATCTTTATTCAAACTATTCCTTGTGGTTGAAGAACAATAGAAAGAAAAACGATTTGTAGTGAAACATTCGCACGAATTCACGATGACCGCAATCAATCCTTTACTCTAATGGCTGCTCATTGGAGGCATTCATTAACAGCATGAGTTTTTAAATGTCATTTACTGTGGAGTTGGCATTAACACCTACAATAATATCCGCCAAACATAAGTTTTCAAATCGATCACAACGAGCACAACCCTCCGTTCAAACGATGAAGCAACAAATAATTTTGATTTATAATTATAAAATTTTCAAATCCTTATTATTATATTAACAAATTAAATTTAAAATAAAAGTCATCAAAAGCCACAGGTACGATAAGGTTAGTGAATCGGTCCCAGAAAAGTATCGGGCACATCATTTCAGGAAATGTTGTTACAAGTACCATGCTTCGATACTCTTTTTATCGATCTCTATCTATTACCATTTCCGAAATAAATGAAATTTTCTCAGTATAAAAAAATATTTTGTTTCTCAAGATCTTATTAAGCGATTGATCTAAATTCTGAATATGTTCTAGTTAATAATAGAAGCTTATATGAAAAAATTAGATAAAAGCTATATCGGTGCAAAATATTCTTATAAAAAACGCGAATTGCAGTATCGAAGTATCTTATTGGTGCAAACATTTTCTGAATGATGAGCCGATACCTTTCTGCTGCAAATTCACTATAATTATCGTACTATGGCCTATAGCATTTATCATGTTTTGCTTATTATTAATTTTTTTTTACTATTTTTTATTATTTATATGACCCAAAAATACTTAATATATCTATTCATTACCTGTTGTTTTCAGACTCAAATTACAGTGATTACTTTCGTAAATAGCCGAAAGGATTTCATGGGACTTTTTTATATAAGTTTATGATGTGTCCTCGCTCCATATTAATTATTCTTATTTGAATTGCGTAGAAAATAAACATAAATTCCTACGAATGAAGTGCGTGTCACGAAAGAGTCAAAACACGGCCCACAGCTCACATATAGGTAAAGCTCTGTTACACAAAATCCATACAAAAAAAAGCACATTGAATTGTGCCGGAAGGTGCAAAAAACGAGTTTTCCATTATTAAATAACTTTTTTTAACGGATATAAAAATACGTCGATTTGTATAATTCCACATACTTATATATCCATAGTTTCTTTAGAAGTACAGAAATATTTACTCCCACTATTGCACCACTTTCACTGATAAAAATAAATTAATAAATATACTACAAAAAGGGCAAAAGTGTATGTGTTTAGACATTATTTACCTACTTACTCGTACATATGCATGTTAAAAGAGTGTGACTCTATAAAATAACCGTAAATTGATTTAAATTTTTAAGTTACGGTCTTTGATATTGCCATTTTCATTTTCAATATTTTTCGAGCATATTCCTATTAAAGAGTCACCGTTATTGCAAACGGGTATCCATTTAGTGATTCAAAAGTGGCCACATTTCGCGCTTTATGAGGAGAAAAAGTGTAGCTGAAGACCCGAATGTGTCTATTTCTCGATATTCTCAAGAGCTGGGACTTTCTAGATGCACATTATGGCGTAATTTGCACTTGGACTTACACCTGTATCCATATAAAGTCCAGCTCACACAACGACTGAAGTCAGCTGACCATTCACAAAGCCGTAGTAACGTCGATTGGATTGAAATCAGCGACTAAATTTGCGCTACTTTATATGGCTGATATAGTATTTTTCACAAGGGCCTATATTCATCCGTCGTCTCACACTTTTTTAACATCAGTAATGTCAGCATTTAAGCTTTCGCCGTACAAAAGAATTAACCAGCTGGCCAGCGGTACCTACCCAATTAAGCCATCGTACCATCCAGGTGCATGCCCTCAAATCGTTCGTGACCCTTAAAGTATTTGCGGGATCATAATTAAAAGGGTGGTCTCTCATCCATTTTAGATGCATTGTATTTCGTTTATTTTGGAAAGCGCAAAATGGATAGCTCTGCAATGTACTAAGAGGTTTTTTTAAATTTACGTTCATTGCCACATTGTTACCATAAGGTGAAAAAATGTTATTTATTAAGTTTTGTAAAGATAATGCTTCGGCGCTGGGTTTTTTGTTTTAATTTTATAGCCAATTGCCGAAGTAGGTAATATCTTGTAAAAAAAAATAATTCTTGATAAGATAAAGTGGAAAAATATAGGATTAATGGACTATTGAAATTACTATTGCAACACAATTTGAAGACAAAAATTTGAGCACCCAGCCCTCTACCCAGACATTTATAGTTTCATATAAAATTTTAACAACAAAGCCGAAATATCATTCATAAATTGCATCGAAGCTTTCAAATAAGGAAAAAAATTTCTTATAAAAATTTTACTCTTGTACAATAATGATTTGAGACAACAATTTCGTTTACCAGGGGAAAAAATTATTGAAAGGCTGCAAGTTCAATACCAGTTACAAAAATTCTTATGATGCTGTGCTTACAAAGCCGTTATATACAGAAGTACTTCGATTTCGGTTTTTCTTCAGATGGTGCATACCTTCGAGTTCATACATAGCTGTACAGTTGAGCTTCGTTTATTTTTTCAAAACTTTTTGTTTGAATCTTCCTTTTCTGAAACTAACAATAATTTCAAAAATCTGAAGCTGAGACACTGATTTCATTTCAAACATAGGAGAAGTATAAAAACGATTTACTATTAATATCATCGACAAGAGTTCGTAGTTGAAATAAATTTTTTGATTTTGTAAAGGCTTAAAACGCAAAGGGTGCTCGGATAAAAAGAACTCTTCGAAAAATATTTTCTTTAATTCTAAATTGCTTTATATGCATTTGGTACAAAAAAAGCTTCACTTTTCACTTCTTTATTTAATCTTTCTACTTTTAGTCTTTATGTCATAATCATAAATGATTCTAGGGGATATTTTCTAATGACGTAACTGACGTCAGAAAATTGCATCGCTAATTAAACTTAGTGACGTCCAAGAGCTAACCATATCCACATTACATATACCGCTTTTTCATTCCCTTCCCTCCATTTAACAACTTTATAAAAATATCGTTCAAAAAACATAAATTTTAATGCCAACGAGCAATGTAATAACCATAAATCCTGTCTGGAAAAGGGCGGAAGCCAAAGTAACCGCAATTTTATGGAGAAACACCCACAAAGAGAAACTCACTGCCCACTTAAAATATAAAGTTTTTAAAACCCATTTATATACTCTATAACCGCACTTTTTTGGGGAAACACCCAAAGAGACATTCATTGCCTACTTAAAAATATAAATTTTTTAAAACCTATTTATAAACTCTTAAGAACTTCTTAGAAGACAAGGATATTAATAACATTTAAAGGAATGCTTTGAGTGTCTGCTCAAATTACGCAGCAACGACAAAACATTAAAAAAATTTATTTATTTTTTTCAAAATAGACACTCGTACAAACACTTACACATATCTAAGTTGCCTTCTTTTCTCTCTCATACATTTATTCTTCAAATTTCTATTACTTTTTAGTACGTAATAGTCAATTGTTGGCAACTCGTGCGTTACTTTTTCTGTATTTTAATCAGTAATGCTCCAGTTGGGAATCTTTTCGGTAATTAGTGAAGCTCTTGAATTGTTTGATTTTGTAAGAGTTTTTGAAATAAACTGATCAAATGATTTGCATTTAAATAAAAATTGCGGGCAATTTAAGCTGTGTGTAAATCTTACATTCAGTCAGAACACGTTTTGTGAATTGAGAATTAAAAAATTCGGAAATGTTTTCATTCATTCATCATTATTAAAGGGCTATAATGAATTTGTAATAATTTCTTAGTAAAAATTTTCTTGATCTGTGAATACTGTAAAAGTTTGGGAAATGTTTTTGTAAAAATGTTTAAACTTTTAGTAGGCAATTCATATGCATTTTAATTCAAATTAAACCCACTGCTACTTAGGTTACACAAATCTTATCGATTCGCAGTTAATATTACAGTACTAATTGAACATTTTCTAATAAAAATTCATTTCACAGCACTTAGTAGCAAAAACTAAGAAATATATATAAAAAAAAAAGAATTAAAAATTAAAAACATTAATTTAAAAATTAAATTTTTTTAAATTACTACTGAAAACTAAAATTTTAAATTCAGAAACAAAAATGTTAAACACAATTTTAAGACATAAATATTTTAATTAAAAATTAAAAATTGAAAACTAAAAATTTAAAATTAAAAATTAAGAATTAAAAATTAAAAATTAAAAATTAAAAATTAAAAATTAAAAATTAAAACTAAAAATTAAAAATTAAATACAAAAAATTAAAAATTAAAAATTAAAAAATAAAAATAAATAATTAAAAATTAAAAATTAAAAATTAATAAATTAAAAATAAAAATTAAAAATTAAAAATTTAAAATGCAAAATTAAAAAATGAAAATTAAAAAATTTAAATTAAAAACTAAAAAATAGAAAATTCATTAAAAATTTAAATTTAAATATTCATAATTAATAATTAAAAATTAAAAATTAAAAATTAAAAATTAAAAATTAAAAATTAAAAATTAAAAATCAAAAATTAAAAATTAAAAATTATATATTAAAAATTAAAAATTAAAAATTAAAAATTAAAAATTAAAATTAAATATTAAAAATTAAAAATTAAAAATTAAAAATTAATAATTAAAAATTAAAAATTAAAAATTAAAACTTTTAAAATAAAATATTAAATTAAAAGATAAAAATTAAAAATTAGAAGATTAAAATTTTAAATAAAAATCAGTCTAATATATTCTATATTTGTCCGATCTGGGGGTTCCGGCAAAAGTGCTTATAAATGTTCCAGCGCTTCCGCCTCCCATATCTCTAAAAATTAGGGAGAAAAATATTATTTTCCCTTTTTAATTTTCTATATAAAATTATTTGAATGGTTCACTACTTTTGTCGTTGTCCAACAGGCTTTAACTTTCTTTTTATCCTAATTTTAGTACAACAGTACGTATGTGCAACTTACCTGTACTTATCTCTTTAATCAGTTTAGAGTCAACATGACATAATTCATTATTAGTAATTCCCATATTGACATATGTATGTCATATTCAATTTTTTCTAAGTTGGATATTCAGCTTATATTTTCGATTCAAAGATGATTCACTTTTATGCAAGCTGTGCAGTTCACATAAAGGAATATTTGAGAAAAATTATTGAAAATTTACGAAAGCCAAACAAACCAATAAACTGAAGCCATATTTGCATGCTAAAAATCATTTGGAGATTTGAGTACGTTCAAATGATTGCCAGTAGGAAAATTCTAAATATAAGTGGAATATATTCATTTAAAAAATTCTTGGTGATTTTAATAAAAAAATACCTTAAATGTAGTTTTCATTTAGATGTTTTTTTAAAGCGAATATATTTCTTTAGGTCACTTACTAAGTGGCGTAATTGAACAGAGAGAGAAACATTCGAATTGGCAGTGAATTTTGATAAAGAAACATAGCGGTGGTTTAGTTTGCTTAAAAAAAATTTTACTTAAATAAGTTGCAAATTCTAAACACCATTTTCGTGGTAACTAAAGTCCTGACAGCTACAGCGAATTCGACTCTGAAATAAAGCCAATTTTTTTCTTCTTCTTTTTTCTATTTAATATCTTTGATTTTATTTCATTATGCTTTAATTTATTTACTACATAAATTTAAAAAAAAATAATAATAATTTAATCTGGAGTGAGACTCAGTCATTAAATTTCTTACAGACACAATGAATTTGCATTAAAAACTGTCATAACTTGCATATGTAATGTGGTGATTACCTGCAGGCTATTTCATTTTCGAAACTGCATATGACAAGCGTAGAATTGTGCTTGTACTCCAACGGAAATTTATTTTTTAGTTGGCAGTGCATACAAATAAACGATGCGCGAGATGTGCACTCAGCTGACAATGTTCCAATTATATATGCAGTGGCTCACAGCTCATTTCATACAGATTAGACTTATCAGCTTACAATGCCATGAAATGAAAAATAATTACCATTAAAAGAAAGTTGATGCATCTACGAGTATATTCTGCAATGCTTTGCTAATAAAGCAAGCAAAGAAAATTTTGTAGAAGTTCAATCTCACATCTTGAATGGCATGAAATACAGCTGCAATTTTGTTCACAGCTTATTGTAATAGTTTGAAGCCAGTTTTAGTGTGTTTTTGAGCTCCACATTATCAGCGTACTGATTTCAGCTAAATGGGCCGACATACAATGATCGAACAGCGAGATGTGGTCAGAAATCATTTCAAAAATGGATAATCGCAGCGAAAAATTGCTGAGATATTTAATTTAAGTAGACCGACAGTGTTTCTACATGAAATTCGTGTACAAAATAAAGACCGAAATGCTCCAAATAAAATTTTCAATGAATGTGACGAACGTTTAGCTGTACGAAAAATTAAAGAAAATCCCAGACTCAGCTTCAGAATTAACCACAGAGGTTCAGGTAGAACTTGTTAGATAATTTTGTGCTGAAACTGTTCATCGGATACCATGTGCGCACGACTTCAATGACCGAGTATCAGGAAATAAGCAATTCATTAGCCAACTAAGCCGAGTTGACTTAGCCAGAGAGCTGGAAACCAAGGATTTGACTTCTGGAACAAAGTAATATTTGCTGACTCAAAACTTAACTTCAGAGATGTTAACCATAAATCGACGATAGTGCAGATATGGCTAATACGAAATTGTCTACATGAATCCACTGGCCCAGTCACCCGATATCGAAAATTTAGAAAATTTTGTTAGAAATAAGCATCCTTCAACACCGAATAAGTAATAAGGAACAAATAAAAATTTAAATTTCCGAAGAGCGGAACAAAATAGGAATAAAAAGTAAAAAAAAAAAACTAGTTGAGCCAAGCCAGCTAGTCTAAGAGCTATATAAAAAGCTAACAGTTATCACACCAAATATTAATAATGTTTTAATTAAATTATTTAACTTATTTTTAGTAAAAAGTACACTGCATGGAATAAGATTTGATATAAAATTTGTTAATGTTTCTAGTTTTTTGTTTATAAGTTGTTAATCAAGAATAAAAAAATAATAAATTGAGTATCTTTTATAAACTACACATTCATATCAACAACTGGGAGTTTGAATAATTTCGATTTGCATGAAATAAGCTGTGAGCCACTGTACATATATGTTTATATCTGCACATTTCTATATATCGTATATGCGAATAGATGCAAGAATACCTGCTTATTTTTATGCGGTTTCTACCTTTAAATTATATTTTTGAAGTAAAATGTTTTTTTACAAGTTAACGTTCCTAACTGCCGGTAAGAGGGTGAGATATATAATAGATATTTACATGCACACATGTACCAACGAAGATAGGATACTCTTCTCCCCACAAAACTGTAACTTTGTGTTTCTACATGCAAAATATATGTAAATATAGGCACTTGTTTGTGCAATTACCAAAGAAATTTGCATAAGTAAATATTGGTTTGTGTGTTAGTGCAAACGTAAAGCATTTACGTGCTGAACATTTTCTCATGCGATTGGGTGGAATCGTGCCACCAACAGGTGCACGTCAGGTTTCTAAGGGACTGTCTATAAACTACGTAGCCTGATTTTGACCACTTTCGGGACCCTCCTCCCGAACGTGGTCTGTTGTAGCTTTTAGGCGAAGATCCAAGCTAGGAACGAAACATGAAACTAGCCATTCATGTAAATCATCTACTACAGGCACACATGTTTCTTCAGTAATACTTTGACGGCCGAGTTGATTAGTGGATTCGTCAATTACAATGTCATCTTCCTCAAACCATTCAATTATCTGGCTGGAGAAGGGAAAGAAGGGGAAAGAAGGTGCGCTTTGTAGCTCGTCGAACTGTTTCGTCGTCGTCACACGCGGAATCATGTTGAAACAAATGAGTGCGCGTTAGAAAAGGAACGCGTATTTTAAGCTCGTTCGCTCGCCTCTACTCTTTTCTTCATGATTATGGATTTTTATAGTTATATTTTTTGTTGCATTTGTGATAGAGGATTTATGAAAACTGCGCTGATTTTTTTAACCGCGGCAAAATATATTGATATAGAAAACCACGTAGCTTAGGCCAAAAACCCCCTCCCCCACGTGGCTTACCGTGGTGTTTTAGTGGACCCCAAAGCAGGCTACGTAGTTTATGGACAGCGCCTAATTTGAAAAACATTTTTGGTAAGAAAAAGCCGGAATATATGGTTGTTCTTTAAATTTTAGCACAAAAGAATTTCTGTAGAATGTGCTCCCGAGCTTAAGAAGTTGCTTCTTGGTTTCTAATGAAAAGAAGAAAATTTTATTTTCATTTTTAAGCATACCAGTACAGATTTGACGAAAATTTAATTTTTACTTAACGCTCAGAAAATAGTTATTAACAACTGGGTTATATATTATCAATCAGACATAAATTTTACTTTTCGGTTTACATATTTTTATTTAAAAAAAATATTTTTTATGATTTTTTTTTTCTTTTGATCAAAAGCAAAAAAATTTGTCTGAGCAAAATATTTCCAATCAAAAAAAATTAATTTTTCATTCCTTTTTTTTTTTTTTTGATCACAACGATTTGTTGTCAAAACATCATACAATCCTGCTTCGATTTCGGCCATGGAGGAAAACATCACGAGTGTCATTCGCCAGTTACCAGTCGAAATGCTAGAACGAGTAATCGAAAATTGAGCTCAAGAGATGGACCATCTGAGACATAGCCGCGGCCAAAATTTGAAAGAGATAATCTTCAAAAAATAAATGCCAAAGAATGTTCTTTCGAATGATAATAAAAATTTCAAATTCAAATTGATTTTCTATGGTTTTTGCCTTAAAGAAGTAGGAACCTTGGATCACTCGTTATAATAATATAATTTTTTCTTTTTTTGGAGATATAAGAACACATCACTTTATGTGTTGCTGATAACTTAGCAGCTATTCAAAAAGCTTGAAATCGTAACAGTAATAAAGAGGTAACTCTGAATGACTTTAAGCATCAACAGATAAAAAAAGTAGTTATAAAAAATTCACAACTAAAAGACCAAATTAAAATGGAAGCCAAAAATAAAATTTCTCGGTGGAAACAACACACATGTACTAGTATATGTATACATAAATATATAAGTATATATAAATTAATATGTATATGGAAATTTATAAATATGTTTGTGATGAAGGCCCACCAGCTGCAAGGCAATTTTCACGAAATCTACTTTATTGTCTGCATGTTATCACGCCAACGCATAACTTCTGGGTTTGGCACGCAACCGCCCAGCGAATAAGATTGACAGTCGCCAAGTAGAAATGATGGGTTAAAAAGGGATTTTAGTTCTGTGGATAGGCGGACGTTATGAAAAGGACTTTTCCTACCATTTCCGCTTTATCTCTCCCGTTTCTATTGGTATTTCTCACGCTTTTGTATTGTTGCTGTAACATTATTGCATTGTTTGCGCATTATCTCTGCTGTAAGCTTATTGCTATGTAGGTAGCAGGACAGTAAGCCAAATTGTTTCAAAAATTTCGTCGGGTAGGAATTATAAATGCGGATATAGTCACCGACCCAAAAGAAAAACATACTGAAATAAAAACATGAAGCAAAGTGCTTAAATTTGAAATTAATCACCCCTAAAGAATATATACGGCCGCGATAGCCGAGTGGTTAGCATTGCGTACTGACATTCGGAAGGCCTGGGTTCGAGCCCAGGTTCGAGCAACATCCAAAATGATAGAACAATATTTTCTAATTGCGGTCGCCCCTCGGCAGGGAATGCCAAGTCCTCCGAGTGTATTTCTGTCATGAAATAAAGCTCCTCATAAAAAATCCATCAGCCGTTCGTAGGCGGCTTAGAATAAACTGTAGGTCCCTCCTTTTATTTGTAAAAACACCAAGTAGCAAAACCACATATTGGAGGAGGAGCTCGGCCGATAATCGCTTCAGCGGTTACAATGCGCCAAATCTATATATATATATATAAAGAATATATACGACCTACCGATTTTCATATTTTAAACCATTGTGCCTTGAATCCGTCAAAAAAGAATCTAAGTTCTCGAAATTAGTTATTCAAAATTATCGATATCGAATTCTGTAATTTGTAACAAATGAATAACGTAAATTTCAATATATAGGGTTTTCGAATAAGAGTGATATGAATTCTTAAAAAAACACACTATTTGCTAAGGAAATTCAAATGTTTTTTATTTAATGTCAAGTACAATTGATAGAATTAAGTTCTGAATACAACATCATTCAAATGGCCTCCACGACTCGATTAACCTAATTTTTGAGCAATTTTTCCATAGATCAAGTCTTATGTAATGTTCAATATTGAATTTTAAGGCTTGAAGAGAGTCTGGTTTATTTCTAAGGACCAATTACTTCAAATAACCCTACAAGAAGCAGTCTAATGGTGTTAAATCACAACTCTTTGGAGACCATTCAATGTCACAATTTCTTGAAATAATCGAAGCTCCAAACCCCTCTCGCAATAATTTGGTTGTTGCACATGCTTGTGTCACATAGCCGCGTGTTGTTAAGACCAAATTCTTCCAATTGTGGCCATAGAAAGTTGGTTATCATCGATCTATACCGCTCTCGGTTGACAATAACCGTGCTACCATCTTCATTTCGAAAGAAGTACGGACCGATTATTCCACCAGACTAAAAACCACACCAAAATGTCAATTTAGGTGAATGTAATGGTTACTCATGAATAATTTGTGGATTTTCTTCGCGCCAGAATCGACAGTTTTGTTTATTTACCGCACCAGATGAAAGTGAGCCTCATCGGAGAAGATGATTTTCTCAAAAAAATCGTTATCGTTTTCAAGTTATTCCAAGGCAAAATTAGCAAATTCACGACGTTTGTGGTGATCCATTGATGAAATTGTAAACATTACTGAATACAATGAAAAAATGACACATTATGACATATTAAAAATTGCTAAAACGACACTTAGAAATCTTATCTTCCCTATTGGAATACCCTTTACAATTACTTCCGTGCTCTTCTTTTATAAATAATACAACTTCTCTAAATATCAACTTCTGACATATAACGGTGAACCAGTGTAAATTGTGAACTTTTTTAAACCCGATCCACAGCAATAAACAGCCAAAAATATCTCTATTCCAATCAGTTCGTTGATAATCGACTAAGGTACTAGGAGAAAGAAGCACGCGTCTAGTTAGACCCGAGGATGTTTACCACCCTGGGCTTGCTATTGCTTATGAAATCGGGATTTAATAACGGAAGAAATCGATTCAAATATTCAATTTGATTTATCACAAGCTAAATTTCAAGACCTTAATAAAGCATTGTCTAAATTACAACTGGGCCTATATACGGAATCGGAGAACAAAAACAAATACTATTCATCAAAAACCGGTTAAATATTTTTCAAAATTTTCTCCATTAAGATCTATGGGCAAAATTCGCCAGTGTACCAGGTCAAAAAATTTTGGTCTCCGATTTTGTTGAAATTTACACAAGTTGTTGCTCTGGTGACTATGAATCACGGCTGATCTAGGATTGTTCATTCAAAAGTTATAAAGTGTTGAAATTTGTCAATTTCGTACTTTTTCTTCGGATCGCTTTCTATTCAAAAATCACAACTTCTATTAATCTCTTCAGAAAATATTCATATTCAGTAAACTTTTGTGATTTTTTCCGCTCTTTCCAATAAAGTTTACCGTTATTAGAAAAAAAAAATTTTTTGTGCAAATTTTTTTTATGTTGAGTACTCAATACTCAATCGTACGATTTGTCCTTTGGTTTAAAATAGCCCCCAGTTTCGGTATCACCTCTTCATTCGGCGAAAATTTCTTCCCGGCGAGCATTATTTCGAGGGCTGAGAATTCGAAGCACAATTCATGGGTTTTTGCCATCGATTTCACGGTCTTGTGCCACGGTGCATTGTCTTGGTGAAGAAACACTCTCCTTTTCTTCAAATGACGCCATTTTTCGGCTATTTCGTTCTTCGAACGATCCAATAACGCTATGTAATAGTCGCTGCTGATGGTCCTTCTATTTTCAAGGTA
Source organism: Neoceratitis asiatica (assembly GCA_030068015.2). Lineage (NCBI taxonomy): Eukaryota > Metazoa > Arthropoda > Insecta > Diptera > Tephritidae > Neoceratitis > Neoceratitis asiatica. The sequence continues at coordinate 49,318,936 of CM061528.1, read as the reverse complement.
GTCAGTGAAATTTATTTCATGCGCATCCCAAAATACAGACGTCATAACCGGGGACTTTTCAATTGACCTGTAGTTAATATTTTTTTTTTTTTATATAAATTTAGCCTAGAAAAGTCATAAAATATGAAAATAAGCAAAAATATAGGTTACGAAATTTTGAGAATTAAATTAACAGTTTCGGTATTTCTAGCGTTAATAGGCGGTTATCATGAAGCAACTAGCGCTCCGGCTCCTGTTTCAATTTGCCGCATCCGAACGGCTGCTGGATTGTTATGCTGCTTTCATTTTATGGTAGAATTACGTCACTCGTACTGATGTATTCGTATGGTGTTTGTTGAAATAAAATTTCTGAAAACATACCAAAAAGATAATTTTGTTTAAAATAATAATATGAATTTATATTTTTTATATTTACAAAGAATTAGTTTTTATGAGTTTTATACTTAATTTTTGCCAACATAAATACACTTAAATATATGTTTTCATGTAAAATATTCATAAAATTGTATGCCATCAATTGCAATAAATGGAAGGTATAAAATATATGTAAATACATTTGTCTGAAATTCTCTAAAAAATAAATTTTAACTTTAGCCTGTCACCTTTCACTTTCATTGCCGCTAACGTACGTATATACTCACAAGTTTTCTCTTACTCTATTACAAATTTTCTTCTCTCCAGCTACAACGTCAGACACAGTCTTCTAATTTTTTCGCCACTTTGGTGGCAATGTATCCTTTGTAGCACAAAGCTCCTGAATGGTTGCAGGCGCACATAATGCATAATATATATGTATATGTACGTACGCATAAATTAAAAGCGGCCGTAATGTGAACTATGTCTAACATAAATTTTAGCCTATTTAATTTCAATGACCTGCAATTAATAATAACACACAAACACATTCATACCATTCATATGCCAGCTGGTACCAAATAATAGCGGTAACGAAAAACATGAATATTCCAGACTATTTAATATGCTATTTTACAAGCTATTTTATTGAAAGAGTGTTTCTATATGGACAAATGTAGGCCTGATAAAATACAAAATAACAGGAGATCTGCCGAAAGGACCGAGGGTTACCACTATTATGACATAAACCGGATGGTGTATCTATCGTGGCCTACGCTGACGACATAGCTATTATAGTGGCAGTAAAATACTTGACTGACGCATCAACATTGCTAATTACCAGCTGGAATGCAGATTAGACTCGGGCACTGCCATTAAATATCTCGAAGTTATTCTTTATCGCCGACTGAACTTCAAGAAACATTTGATTTGTGTGCGACACCAATCTGGACTAATCCACATCGATATCAGCGTACTTGAGAGCACCAGCGTCTTTAAGGGTGTGTAGTGCATTCGTGACAGAATAGACGACGCCAGAAACTAGGCGCAAACCAAGTAAATGTAAAGATATCATGCTACGGAAGAAGGTCGTATAACTCGTATAGCTCATCGTTCTATTGTCCAAACTTCTGCACCATATATCAGGATGAAATGATGAGCGACTTGTAGAGTGTGGTTTTCATTCATCGAGAGAACACTCTGCTTTTCAATTGTCTACTCAGTCCACAGTAGCGCCCGTTGGCAAGAATGATTCTGCGTTGGATTTCAAGGCTGACATTATTGATGCTGTTAACGCTGGTTCCTAGATAAACGGGATTTTCTACGACTTCGAAGTTGTGACTATCAGAAGTGACGTGGGAGCCAACCTGCGATTGCTATGATTGTTTATTTCATGACAGGAGATATTTCGTGTGTTGTAGCCAATGATATCAATATTTTCAGCATCAGGTTGAAAAAATCACTTGATAGAATCACCTTGTCTGAAACCTCGTTTGGTTCTTTCCAATTCTGACTGCCCTTGTGATATTGTCCAGCGTCAGTTTACATGTCCGTATAAGCTTTACAGGTCTCGGGTATTCTCCAAGACTTATCGCATGGTGAATATCTAGTCAGTGGTGGATTTACCAGGTCTAAAGCTATACTGATAAAGTACAATCAGCTTGTTGACGGTGGGCTTTAATAGTCACATAATATGTTAGATAGTACCTTATATGTAATGTTGAGGAGGCTTATCCCACAATAATTGGCGCAGACATTGGGGTCTCCCTATTTTTGGTTTGGGCAGAGCATGCGTTCGAACGACCATATTCAGCAAAAACGTCGATGCATTTACCTTGTCAGTTCTTCGCCACCGTATTTGAATAGCTCGGCTGATAAGTCATCTGCTTCCGCCGCTTTGTACTTCATAATAGTGGGGGATTGGAATGTCTATTCCGTCATCTTCATTTTGGAATTCAGGTTCACGATTGTACGCCGATACATATTTTTATAGAATTTTTACCATTAAGAAGAACTTCGCTCTGATGCTTCTAGTGGATAAACGTCAATTCCAATGCAGGGGCAATTTTTCAAATTTCATTGGGGCAAGATTTTCATATGGTGGATCACGAAGCGTTAGCACAAGCGTAATACAACCGAGGGGGATTACTTTAAAGGTGAAAAAATAGACAGTGATAAATAAATAGTGCTTTTCGAAAAAATTCAAAATTCACCTTTTCTTTTGAACACACTTCGTTATTAAATTAAACTACAATACTAGAATTTAATTACAAAAAGTAATCATTTACATAAAATGAGGCGAACATATACCAAAAAAAAAAATATTCGATAAGAAAATGATCTAATTAAAATTATGCGATGTTGAAATTAACTCATAACCATAAACTCATCAACAATCTTAAAATCTATTTTTTTTTCTACAAAAACAAACAATCCCACAAATTAATTCGAGGTTGTCTGTAGTATTAAATATGTCTGCCACAAACACGTGAATACCACCCTATACAGCCCTAATTCCGGTGCATATTATATACATTGTTTATAATGTATTATGTTTATACCTCACAAAGCTCGACAAATAAAAGGTGAAATTCACAACACCATCCTTCTGTGGTGAGCCAAGCAATCGGCTGTTGTTCAATATATAACATAACATATATATTTGTACATATAACTTTAATTATCTTGAACGGACCAACGGACCGGTCAAAGACAATAGACCCCGAAATTATGTAAATATTTATGTAAACAAATTTGAAACATAGCCGTGCTGATTGATTTAGGTAGGAATATGGCTTGTCGGTGTATAGTAGAATTTTGTTTATTAATTTAAATTAGGTTTTACAAAAAAAAAATTTCTATTATTTCTCTTATTATTTTATGCATACAACTTCATAATTATTCAATACAGAGCTCACCGCACTGTCTTTCCTTTTCAACGAAGTTTTAACCTGTCGCTATCTTGTTGTTGTTTATTGTTTGGTATTTAGTTGCTACTTGTTGCTTCTGCCTATTTCGTGTATTATCTGCTTTTCTCCGTACTGCACCGCTTCTCTATTGGTCGGCATACGATTGTTGGCTACTGTTTGTTTATGTAGTTTCATGTGGATACGTTGACTTCTACGATTATTTTACGTTGAGTGTAAATTTTTCGCTTTTTGCGTGTGTCGTATTATTGTTTTAGTGTTACGACAAAATTTTTGTAGATTAAGTTTGTGTGCTTTGTTCTTCTTGAAAATTTTCTTCTCACAATTTTCCTGCAGTTCTTATTAAGATTTGTTAATTTCCACTTTTCCTGAGGAAGTGAAATCGATCTCGGTTTTAGTTTTGTTCGTTTTTTTTTCTCTATGATTTTATTAATTGTTTCACACACTTTTCGTTCTATGCTCTTTGTTTTTGTGTTGCAGTTAATTTATGTGGATTTGGCTTTTTACTTTCTTCGCTTTCTGATATTTTCCCACTTTATGTTTTTTTAAATATTTTTTTCCCCGAAGATTCTATATTTCTTCACAATTTCAATAATCTTACACACAGGCAATTGTGTCAGTGTCGATGTGCACTCACTCTTTTATCTGTTTACACTGTTATTATTATTATTAATTGTTATTTTTTTCACGTTACACGTTTGGTTAGACTGTTAAAAATTTTATTCGTAGTCACTTGTAATTTTTAAAGACAAATCTTTTTATCTAAGTGCCGATTTGTTAATCATCGTCGCCAGTGAGATTGGAAACACTTGTATCCAGTTGGGTTGCTTCTTAACAACTGACTTTATTAAAATTTGAAAATAGTGCATTATGGTTTTAATTCTATTTAGTACATACATAACTAGGAGCGTGCATAGCATACATAATAACATTCTTGACTTGTGCAAAGCAATTATGTACTTAGTTTTATTGTAGGTGCAGCTGCATCTGTTGGATTGGAATTGGAGCTGTTCGTGACTATAATGTCAACAAAGTCTGGATTATGATGTGGGAATGTGTGGGATGCTTATGGTTTGGATTGTAGTGTGGGAATGTTTAGAGAGGGGCAAAGTGCTCATGCGAGGGGACCGCATGTGACTATATCATATAGCCCCATACAACCGATTTTTTCATATATGAGGTTTTGCGTACCAAACCCATCAAAAACTCATCTATGAACGTAAAATTTGGTACTCTACATAATTAAGATCAATCGCCTAACAAGATATTGATAAAAAAATTATTTTTTTATGTTGAGAAATTTTATTTTTTTCGAAAACGGTCTAAAAGAGATACTAAATTTGCTGTATCGACGTATCTTATGGAAAAACTTTTCCTGAAAGTATGTGTCCAATACCTTTCTGCGGCCGATTCACTGTACTATACTTTTCGTCTTATGGCCTTTCATAGCAACTAAATATTTTGTGCTTAAAAAGAGCGTGAAACATTTTCTCACAAATTCAAAAATATTAGACAATTTACCTAAATCACGAAGCAGTCAAATATAGGAGATATTAGTATTTATTTACAGTTATGTTTTTTATGAAATGAAAAATTCGAAAAATTTGCTTATTTTTATTAAAATATTTTTATTAATCAAATTCGCTAGCCTATCAATCAAGAGGCATTTTCATCATTTTTTCATTTTTATTATTTTTGCTAAACTTCTTGCTTACAATTTGTAAGAGAGCTATTTCAATTTGCAAAGTGTCAGGGGAGCGAAAAATATTTATTTTGATGAATTATTAGCAAACATATAAACATTTTATATGGTATATATTGTATATTTATGTAAGTTTAGTGAATGTCGGTAACCATGCAAATTTCTATTCCTTTAGTCATGTATTTGCATAATTTTTGCCCGCCGCTTCTTATCAGCATAAAAAGGGCCAAAAATGTGTTGTTTATAATATTTATTTATTTATACTTAAGTAAAAAGTTGTTTGCACAGCAGTCTAAGTCAATAAGTTTTTGGCGGAAGTTAAGTATGCAAAGCTTACACGCTTTCCTTTGGTAAATAAAGAACGCCTTGGAATTAAAAAAGAGTATTTGCTTTGAAAATGTTAAAGATTTGCAATATTTTGTTGGGAAGGTATCATCACAAAACTATTTTTATGTCATTTATATGTTACACTTAAGTAAGGTCGGACATGGAGCTATCCTAAAATGTATCTAAAGTAAACAGAATCGTTATAATAATTGTTATAGATAATAAATTTCAAATGAAAAACCTTCAATAGTCCTAACACCATCTCTAAAAACTAATCCTTCCTGTCTTCGAGTCATTCTTCGATTTCTTCAAAAGACCCGAAGAGGTGGCCGCCAAATTCTTTTTCATCCACCGAAAAAGCCATAAGACCCATTTCAGCGTTCAGTAGTTTTTGACAGTTACAGCTACGAGGGACGAGCATTGTCATATTGCCAAATCATCTTGTCATGCGTTTCGGTCATTTGTGGCCGTTTTTCGCGAATTCACGGCTCAAACACATTATTCGCAGTTGATACCGTTTCGCTTAAATCGTTTCGCTTGGTTTCAGCAGCTCGTAGTACACTACACAATTCACTATTTTCCATTTTCGTTAAAATTTACGCGATCATCTGCTTTCAATGACTGCCAAACAAAATTTAAAGGGCCCAGCTTGCTCAAAATTTTGCAATAGCCTATTAATTGACACGAACTGTGCGGCAAAATCAAAAAATCACTGAATATCAAACAGCAACATTTTGCTAAATACAAAATTCGATTCTATGACTTTCAGTGTCAATATTTATTTCAATTTACATGGGTAACATACCGGATTTCACACTATTAGATACTATTTTAACGTATTTTTGACTCCAAACCTAATATCTGAACGAATCGCTTAAAAGTAGCTTGTCTGATATTGTCGAACGATCTCTTATGTTCCGACAAATGATCAATATACTCGAATTACAAAAATATACCTACATACTAAGTTTCATTCAAACATCTCAAAAACTGGGAGACTAATTTGCGATGAACGAAAAAACGGACAGAGATGACTTAATCAACTCAGCTCGTAATTTTCATCATAACGGTATACATCTTGATGGGTTTGGTATTGTGATGTGTATGAAAACTATAAAAATGCAGCGAAAATAATTTTCAGGTACCAATAAAGAATAAAAAATTAAAATAAAACAATAAACAAATTGTAACTGAATTTTTTATACTCACGAATACGTGAACCATTTGAGCTATTTAATGTGACCGTCTTGTTGTAGTTTTCCACCTACATCAAGAATGTTATTTGTTGAATAGTTTTTGATTAGGGCATACGGCATGTGCTTTCTTTTTTCTAATTCTGATACTTTATAACACGAAATTTCATATATGCACAAAAATACCAAGCTCGTGAATGTCGTACATTTTAGATGAAAAAAAGTTAGAAATGTAAAACTTTCTGCAACGCTTAAACGAATGTTTACCTCAAATATTGCGTAACTGAGACGTGAGTGGGAGCGATAATATTGATAATGTATTTTTGGTGTGTTTATTTTGAAGTTTGCAAATAAAATATATGCAAAACAGAAAACGTAATAAACAAATGCTTGGAAAAAGGCAAACAATTCAATGTGTCTTGAATAAATCTTCCAGAAAGGAAGCAAGTATTAAGTCACGTTTGAAAAATGAAAAAGTAGAGAAAACATGACTTGACTGTGAGAAACAGGAAAATTCAATTTAAAATGAATAAATTTTGAAAATACAAACATTTTTTAAGGACTTCAATGGAGTTCACAGATAAGGAATAATTTGAGTCAGTTATATACATATATAAAAGTTAAAGTCAGCTGTATAAAACGTGCATTGTAACATTCACACATGTTTGTTTGTATAGGTGTATTACAAGGTTTTCATAGATGAGTACAAACCATTGTACGTATGTAACTGGAATTCTTCCTTTCTTAGAATTAACTTAATTCAATTTTCTAACAAATGGAATTAACACATTCACCCGACTACTTTTCCTCTGCTCATAATGCAGACATGTTTTACATAGACAAAAATGTACATATATACACACATTTTAATTAAAGTCCTTCCTCTTCCTCTTCCTCTTCTTCTTCCTCAATTGAAAATTCCCCGTCCCGCCATAGTAAAATTTGTTTTTTTAGCAAAATACAAATTTGTTTTTATTCAAGAAAGCAAATATTTCAGCTCAAGGGAGATACACTGATTGTAGCGACCATCCAACTTTTTCGTTACCCTTTTTGTAAAACAATTTGTCCTTTGCTTCATTCGAGGATAAATTTCTTCTGAACGAACATTATTTTGAGATCTGAGAACAGGAAATAGTCGCTGGTGGCTAGATCTGGAGAACAAGGTGTATGCAGAAGCAATTCGAAGGCCAAGACATGGATTTTTGCCATCGATTTAACTGACCTGCGACAAGGTGCATTGTTTAAAATTCAATCAGCACTTTCTTTTTCTTTAGATGCGACCGTTTTTCGGCGATTTCGTCCTTCAAACGCTCCCATAACGCTATGAGTAGTCATTGTTGATGGTCCTTCCTTTTTTAAGTTAGTTAATGAAAATTATTTCGTGCGCATCCCAAAATACAAACGCCGTAACCTTGCCAGCCGAATCATCAACTCGTCGGTTTAATTGGTCAAAAGTGAACTTGCGCGGCACCCACTTTGCGAATAACTTTCTTCTACATACATATATTTACGTGAATGATATGATGTACAAATTCAGTTAATATCTTTTAAGTGCCTGCTATTTAATTATATTTCAGTTTTTAGTCATTCAAAATCATTTTGTGATTTTTTTTTTGATGTTTTCGTCGGTAACCTTTTATCCATTTTTTTCACAATAACAAAAGTTTCTTCACATAAAATGCTATAATTTACAATCTAATTATCCGACCGCCGTCTTATTTGTACACGCGTCTTTTGAAAGTTAGAGCTAACTAGTAGTCATATATGATTTAATTTTAGTAGCGGCATCTATGTGTCAGGTCGCGGACTTTTCCATTGACCTGTTAATATACTCAATTACCACTACTCTCTTTCCATATGTAAAAGTTTTCATTTACAACATAATGACAAAACTGTAAAGTTGTTTGCAATTCAGAGAATACAGTAGCTTCTTTCTACCTTTTCTATGAATACTCAAGCGTTTGAGATATCTACTAATCTAGCAAGAAAATATTTCAGCTCCTTTGTCTATCCGTCTACATTTATACATAAGTCTATTACCTTAAGCCATTTCAAGGCTCGATAGTTAAAGCTAATTGCAATTATTTGCTCCTTTCTCGAATGCGTTGTCTCGCTGGTAATCCATTTAGAACTTGTGTATTTTGGTTTTATGGCTAGGAATTTTTGGTCTTACGGTATTTTAGCAATTTGCTGGTGCAACAAAACACGAAATGTTCATAGACTATGTCAAGTCTTTTAAATTAAAGGTTTAAGGTAAAAAAGAACATTTTCCAGTTTGCATTTTCGTAAAAAAATTATATAAAGGATGAGCAAAAGTTTGTGTTAAGCTGTAAATTTTGACCCTGGCTGTAAAAAGTGAGACATTATGTTTAAAATTGTGAGTAAATTAGGGATTTCTTATATTAAACAAGTAAACAGTGCTGTATTCGGTTTTGACGAAGTATTTATATCATTTATGAACATATGATGTTTTTTTAATAGAGCGCGGCGATGTCTAACGAACTGTGTGTGGTCCGTCTATTCATCAGCTTCATGACATTTAAATACCAGCTCATGCTTTCGCCGAGTTCCTCCTCCGATTTCCGGGCGTCTTGATGGTTTTTACTAACAAATGGAGAGACCTACAGTTTATTCTAAGCCGCCTGCAAAGGGCGGATGGATTTTTAGAAGGAGCACTTTTTTTTGTCAAAAACACACTTAGAATGCTTGACATTCGCTGCTGAATAGCGACAGTAATTAGAAAAATGATTTTTCTATAATTTTAGATGTTGCTCGAGCCTGGACTCGAACCTAGGCCTTCCTAATTGTAGTACGCAATGCTAATCACTCGGCTATTGTGACCAACCTGCATATGCCTGAAAAAATCTACTTATGGTCCCATTTGCTTTATATTTAGTACGTTATTTCGTTCCACGAAACGAACCATATACCGATCTTTGCATTTGAAGCTTAATTAGGATTGTTCATCATTATTTACTCATCTCTACCCTTACGGTACCAATTGTAGTATTTATATTTTAAAAAATACAGAAGCGCATAACAATTTGTGATTGAATATTCTAGTTGTTTATAAGTTCTGTATTTCTTTTTGCAAAACCATGAACTGTTATGAATTTGTCCGCAAAATGCCACTTCATAAACATATTCATCAGATATTATGATGAACTAGTCTATTTCCCCCCTCAAGTACTACTTTAATACCTCCTTACGTCGAACTATTTTATTTTATTTATTTATTTAAAAGAGAAACAATTATTAATAATTATTCCACTTACGTACTAAAGCACTGGCTGCCAGGGCCTTCGGCTTATATTTAAACTAATATCTACAGTATAAGAGAATTAAAGTAGAGGTGACAAGTACTGTTTAAAGTTTACTAATTACAATTTATTCATTTCTTATTGGGTACGTATAGAGTGTTTGTTATAGATAGTAAATTATATTTGATAATCGGTAGATAATTATATGTTTATTTTGGAAAGAGTTACAAATTTTGCAATTAGTTTAATGTTACGGTCGTTTGGGAGTTTAAGATGATCTGACGGCTTGGAGTTGTTGAATACTGCATTTCTTATTTCTTGTAGGTCTGGGCAATTGTCAAGGATATGCATAACATTGAAAACTGTAGAACCACAACGCGCGCAACTTGGTTTAGGTAGGCCTTTCAATACATGTGCGTGTGTTGTAAGTGTGTGTCCAATCCGGAGACGTATAAATGTTTTTATATTCCTAGAGTAGGAATGTGAAGGGTAGACTGGTTTTGATCCCGTCGTGTTAAATGTTTTGTAGTGATGGTTGTAGTTACTCCACTGATTTAAGATTTTTTCATCAAGAACTTGATTAACTAAATTTTTTATATCTTTATCGGTGAAATGCTCAGATGTGTACAATGGTTCACCACAAGCTTGTTTAGCTCTTCTATCAGCGATTTAATGGCCTTGGATTCCTATGTGCGCAGGCACCCACATTAATTTTATTTCACTTTTGTTATGGAACAGAACGTTGCGTATCTTTATTATGATGGGGGTGTCGTTCGTTTGGTTGAAGACAGCTTCGATAACAGATTTGCTGTCAGAGCAAATAACAGTTTTTCTACCGCGTTGCGATGAAAAAAGTACTGCTTCTAGTAAGGCAGCTGCCTCGGCTGTAAATGCAGAGCAGTATGATGGAAGAGAATATACAGCAATGGTAGCACCCAGTATGTTTGTCACAGCAAATGCAGTACCGGTGTCTGATTTAGATCCGTCTGTATAGAGCACCTCCCAACCTTTGTTGTAATGCTCTAAGGTTTCATTATATAGTTGGATATATACAGTATTAATGGTAGTACTCTTATGGTGATGTTGTAAGGTATTGATATAAGATGGCTTAAGTTTAGAGACGAAGGGGAATATCGCTGTTTCAACCAATGATGGGATAGCAATGATTTGTAGTTCTTTCGCTATGGCTAAGGCGCGTATTATAGTAGATGATTTAGGATGATTTATGTTTTTTAAATTATTAAGAGCGTTTTTCACTTGTGCGAACAACAATTTGTTCCGGATATTTAGCAACTTTGGAATGAGACCCATCGTTATCTTGGCAGTCCTTTGGTCTATAGTAGGTAACCCGGCTTCTGTTAAGATTAGTTTGATTGGTGAAGTTGGAAAGGCTCGAATGGACCTTCTAGCTGCCGCATGATAAGGAGCGCAAAGGAGCTTGATATGACTTTTAGCACAATGACCATATATTGAAAGACCGTAATCTATCTTTGATAGTAATAACGCCTTGGTAATATTTACAAGTGTATTTGTATGACATAAAGAATACTTAGAAGATAGAAATTTTATAATGTTCAGTCTAGTAGATAAGCTTAATCTAACGTATTTACAATGTTCCTTAAATGACATGGTTTTATCAAATATTATACCCAATATTTTTAAGGAATTAGTGTGAGGTATTTTAAGGTTACGAAAGGAAAGGTATGGGAAGGAGCACCTGTGTTTTCTGCAAATGTGGAAGGTGGAGCATTTGCTTGTTGAGATATTTGCCCCAGATTCCTCAGACCATTTACTAATATCATTTAAAATTTTTGAAAATATTTCTTTCACTTTATGTAAGTTCTTATTTTTGGTGAAGATAACTACATCATCGGCATAAGAGAAGTGTTGAATGGTCGGACTAGTAGGGATTAAAGTGCTTATTTTGTTGAAAGCTATTATAAAAAGAGTCACCGATAGGGGTGAGCCTTGGGGTATACCATTGTATAGGTGATATATTTGTGAGTGATGTTTATTGTTAGAAATAAAAAATTTGCGATGACTCAGAAATGATTTTACAACGTTATAAATTTTTGTACCAACTTTCCAACGTTTTAGCTCTTCTAGTACTACATGCACCCCAATTTTATCGAAGGCCTTTTCAAAGTCTAAGCTTAGTACGGAGGTGTGATTACGAGCTGTAATCGCTGTAGAGGCAAAGTGCTCACAATATAATAGAGGATCCATTACTCCTAAACCTTTTTGGAAACCAAATTGGTGGGGGTTAGTGAAGCCACTCGATTTTGCGTACCACATGATTCGAAGGGATATAATTTTTTCTAAAGCTTTGGACATACACGGGAGTAGGGAGATCGGTCTATAATTCTTTATAAATTGAGGGTTTTTGTTAGGGTTAAGGATGGGGATAACTGTGGCAGTCTTCCATTGTTGGGGATAATTACCGGAACTAAAGATGTCGTTGTAGAGTTTAACGAGTCTATTTTTAAGTACAAGTGGGATTTGTTTTAGTATGGGGTAAGATATTCTGTCCGGTCCAGATGTTGTACCTGAAAGCGTTGAAATTGTAGTATCAAATTCTATTGCAGTTATATGGGAGTTAATTATAAGGGATTTTGGGGATGGATGTGGATTGCTATAGTTCTCATTTAAAATATTTCCTTTTTTTAGTTTGAACCTGTTATGGAAGTTGCTATCATTTGAAAGGGATGACCATGTTTGACCAAATTTTTCACAAATATCATTTGGGGAGTAAATCGGTCCTTGTTCCGTCTGGATATGATGTATGCCAATTCGTTGGGTAGCGCCTGTCAGGTATTTTAAATCTGACCATATGTTTTTGGGGCTCGAGGAGAGGTTAATATTCGCAGTAATTTTTTCTAATGATTGACGTTTAGCTGATTTTAACTCCTTTCTAAATTTAGCGTTGGCTTTTTCATAATTAATTAGGTTAGTATCGGTTCTATTTTGTTTAAATTTTGTCCATAAGCTCCTTTTAGTATTTCTTAAAATGTTTAAAGTATTGGACCAATAGGGCAGTTTTGCTGAGAATTTTTTGGTGCTCGTCTGGGGGATAGAAAGATGAGCGGCAGAGAGAATGATTGATTTTATCGCTGAAGTTTCTGCATTTATGTTTTTAAGGGGTGATTTTTTATTAGACAAGGATAAGCAGAGGGATGAAAAGGTAGACCAATCTGTTTTATGTGTAAGAAACTTTGATCTGGGTTTGACGTTGTATGGTTTGGGAATTGCAAGGGAAGTTATGATGGGAAAGTGGTCACTATTGTGAAGGTTATCGATGGTATAGGAGGAAAGCTTAGGGGCTAGTGTGGTCGAAGCTAGGACAATATCGGGGTGAGTGAATGTTCCATGGGTCGAGAAATGCGTTGGTGCACCGTCGTTAAGTACAATTAGATCATGGGATAATATGACGTCTCTTTTATTTCACCTCTCCTGTTGGCATCTGTGGACCCCCATAAGGGGCTCCATGCATTAAAGTCCCCTACTACTAGAATAGGGGTATCGATGTTGTTCAAGATATTTGTAATATCTCCAACGCAAAAATTTTGATGAAGAGGGATGTAACAATTGAGAATTGTAACTTTAAAAGCGATTTCTATTTCAAGTGCTAAACAAGAGATGTTTGAGTTGATTTGAATACGTTTGTGGGGTATAGATTTTTTAATAAAGACAGCTATTCCTTGTTTACAAGTGGTATTTTGACTATTGTTATGAAAGTAGCTGTGATATTTGTTATGGGCATGAAAATTATTGTTAAAGGGGAGATGTGTTTCTTGTATTGCTACGACATCAGGAAAATATTCGTTTATTAGTATATTTAAATCTGGGTAATTATTAAATATACCGTTCATATTCCATTGCAAAATTTGCATAAATTACTCTAACATTCGGGACTCCGTTAAAGGAGCTTCTAAGATAGAGGGGTCTAATGCTGGGGAAGTAAGGTGAGAGATTAGTGCGGACAACATTGACTGCGTAGAAGAGTCGTCGACTGATGCTGAGGTTGCTGTGTTAAGGACAGATCCTGTGGTATTGTTTTCTTCTTTTTCTTTTGATTTGCTTTTGTTTGTATATTCGTTTGATATATTGATACTGTTGTTGCTACTCGAACTTGTTTGTTCCGAGTTGGCGTTATTGAGATTGTTGTTTTCTTGATTATTGTAGGTATTGAGTTTTGTTATGTTAGCATAAGAGGTACTAGTAGAAGTTTCTTTAAGAGTGGGAGGAATTTGCGTATTGTATATTTTCATTGCTTCGCGCATGGTGCATTTCTTGTCGGTTTTTATTGTAATTATTTCCTTCATTTGTATATACTTAGGACATGACTTGCTGGAAGCGGGATGACTACCTGAGCAATTAGCGCAAAATGATCGTGTACAAGGCGAGGGTGAGTGGGGTGGAAGTGCACATTCGTCACAAACAGGGGCATTTGTATTGCATCGCTTAGTTGTATGACCAAGGAGTTGGCAAGATTTACATCTCATTGGGTTCTCGTAATACGGTCTTACTTTAGTGGTGTACCATGAGATTTCAATTTTTCCAGGTAGGTGATACATGTCAAACGTAAGTAGAACGACTCCACTTGGAGTTGGTGTATTGTTTATATATTTAGGAAATTTTAAAATTGATACAACACCCTGTTCTTTCAAATTCTCTATGATTTCTTTATCTGGTACTTCGTTTAGACATGGTGCGTAAACTGTTCCCTTTACGTTATTAAGGTTTTTATGGTAGTCACATTTTATTTCGCAAATTCCAAATAAGGTTTTTGTTGCTATGAACTTTTCAGCAGCTTGAGCGTTCTTCACAAATAACAACAAATTGCCGTCTCTCAGTTCAGATATATTAATAATTTCAGAGCTTATATTTTTTAGTGCTTTATGCACAGCAAAACATGAAAACTTATTCAAGGGTTTATTAGCGTTCACAGCACTTACCACCAAGTATTTTGGATGATCTTTTTTAACTATGGGTAAAATAGGAAAGTCTTCAATTAAATTGTGATGAGTTTTTTTCTTTTTTGTTTTTGGGCTTGAAGATAGCAGGGCAAACCTGTTATCCCCAAGAGGGGTGCGCTCGGGGGCATTGTTTTTCTAGTTTTTATGTCACCTATGTATGTATTAATTACTAAAGGTAGGAAAGAGAATTATTTAGTTCACTCTGTGATGAAATAGAAAGAAGTGGAAACAAAAGAAGATCACGAAAAAAGTCACTCAGAACACTGTCAACACAACCGTACTCAGCGAAAATCAGTCGATGACTGTACGTCGAACTAGTATGATTTAAAATACTAGTACTAAAATAAAAGTTTAGCATACTACTCCCTGTATTATTTGAAAAGTCTTAAGTCTAAAATAATTTAGTATAGTGAATCGGCCCCAGAAAGGTAAAGGCTCATCCATTCAGAACATGTTGGTACCAATAAGGCACTTCGACACAGCAAGTTTCAGATCTTTATTTACTGCTGTTTTCGAAAAATTTAACTTTTTTCAATTTTTTTCTCAAGGCCTCGTCAAGCGGTCTATTTAAACCCGGAATATATTATAGGTTATAATGTTAACTTTGGTTAAATGCAGATTGGGACAGAAAAGTGGATACACCAACTAAGCTTGTTTTTAATTGTCTGTGAGATATTTGTGCTAAGCATCTACACTAGACGATACGAGATTGGGTTGTACGTAAGATGTTGAATATTGGATATATTGGAATGCAGAATATAATTAACCCAACTTTTGGTTATAAGAGATAAAATTATATATCCTCCTTTTAAAGTAAGTTTGTGAAGGCGGTAGATAATATCTTTTATATAACGATAAAAGTCCCTAGTCTAAGTATAGAAAAGATAAAGAAGGGGAGGATAAAGATATTGATAAAAGATACTGATTTCTCAAGACCAATATTATTTTTTTTATTAATTTTGAATAATAATAATAATAATAATAATAATAATAATAATAATAATCGTAATACTTATTTTTTTCCTCTAAATTATATACTATTTATATTGCATTAATTAAAAGCTCGCATCTTGCTTTTGTAATGAAAATTTTAAATTAATATTAATTTTAAATTAATATCTCAATAAATAGTTGCGTATACGCCCTGTAGCAAAAATTTAGTAATTATATATGTAATTTATCTTTTAGTCGTTAGGATGACTGTGGTTTGGAAATGATATATTCCAGTTCTTTGTACTATTTTCTTGTTATGCATCTTTTTTAAATAAAAATTGAAAAGTAAAGTACTTTTATTAGATTTAAGGGTACTTAGACATATTAAACATACTAAAACCTTCATAACATTCATTGAAAAATGACTAACGCTTTCAAACGAAGAAAACTTTCAACTTCATTTGAAATTCATTTTTTTATTCAAATTTGGTCATAAATATTCCAGGAACTTGATTAAAGTTCAACTCGTGCAGAGAGAATACAAAGAACTGTTTGAATACTAGGAAGAGTATGTTCGTATGTTAATCTTACAGTGGTTGTAGCTAAATACTTATACTTATATGAACACATTTATGCCAGTGGTTTTGCCTATTTCGCATAATCAGATAAAAGTGTTGGTAATACTGAAAACTTTTTTAGAGTAAAAGCACTGAATTTTTTCTAAATTTATGGTTGCCAGTGGTTAAATACTAAGTATCTTCCTTCCTAAGAAGACGAGAAGGAAAGCAAGGCGCACACGTATTTATGAAAAAAAGTTTTAAGGAATGCACGAATTGTATGTGTAACTACTTACAACTTGATAGATGTGTGAAGTTATGAATGCTGCCGTGAAAGTCGGACAATTAATTTTAATATATTTCTAAATGTAATTTTTTCTCAGCAATATTTTTCACTGTTGATCATCACTTCGAACTTTCTTCTAGTAATATTTATAATAAATTTAATAGACCTATAATAAATCAGGTTGAAGACACCTTTTTAATTTAGCAAAATTTTACGTTAAGCTACGTTGCTAACTCTATAAATAACTTTCCCTTGCAAACGAAAATATTATTACATTTGCATAATTTTACAACACATTCTATACAATTTGACATGCTCAATAAGTAAGGGTAAAAGATGAATATCAATAAACATGCTCTAGTGGAGGGAGTTCAAAGGAAAATATAGAGACCTTACAAAACAAACAAAAGACAAATTAAGATGTCTCGCACCAACATATGTAGTTGTTGATTAAATAGCGAATTGTTAACTAGAATTCTTCTTATTTTCATTTCTTCACTTAATAGTTCATCTTCCAACTATTTTCCTGCAAGTTACACGTATTTTTAAAACGTCGATGTGCAAAGAACTCTTATGTGTGTGTTGAATTTCTACTACACCAAAAATAAAAATTATGATAAATTTCCATACATTTGATTTTAACGTGAATGTTAAACGCGAAAATCAGCCGTGGCGTACTAGAAATAAACACGACATACAAATGCAATATTTCATTCATTCCCACTATCAGTAAGCAAATGACGAACTGGTTTGATTTGCCGCTTAAACTACTAGTATTTAGTTAAAATTTTTGTATTATATCTTCTGCCTTCGGCGTGTACACAGCTTCTTAATATTTATTTTTTCTTATTTGGTGTAGGCATGGCTTACCTGATTATAGCCGAATAATAGCGCACTTATCGTTGTTGTAACAGCAGATTTAAATTCGTTCCTTCTGCTCGCTGTTTGGCGCAGATTGGAAATACCAAGTGAAACGATGCCGATCTCCACCTGATCCTTGCAACGGAGTGGAGGTCTTCCTCTTCCTTTGTTTCCACCAGCGGGCACTACATCGAGTACTTTCGAAGCTGCAACGCTTTCATACGTTCGGATGACATGACCTAGCCAGCGTTGCCGCTGTCTCTTGATTTGCTGAACTATATCTTATACAGCTCATCTTTACACCGTCCGCGGTATTCGCCGCTGCCAATGCGAAATTGATTCTCCCCTAGTGTCATCTCATTGATTGTCGGCCTAGACCATGCATCGTATCATATAGCAGGACGGGAATGATGAGTGACTTGTAGAGTTTTGTTTCTTTTCGTCGAGAGAGGACTTTACTTTTCAATTTCCTACTCAGTCCAAAGTAGCACCCGTTGGCATCGGGGCGCGAATGTTATTACTTTTTTCTTGATGCCAGGAGATATTTTGCCTTATTCTCGTTCAGAACTTGTGGTTCGCATGTTATGGCCAATGATATATATAGCATCGACATACGTCAGCAATTGTACGTACATTCATTTAACAGAAGTTACCTTGTTTATTTAGCTCTGCAGCTCGTTTTATTTTCTCCAGCATCAAATTGAAGAAATCGCAGAAGCAATAATGGTAAGGGGGTTTGAAATTTTCCCTATTTCTACATTACATAAAAATATATATAGATACTCGTTGCATATGCAATTTAAAAGTTTGAGGAAAAATAGAAGTTTGCTTTTGTAATGGAATGTAAAATATAATCAAATATGAGAATTTTTTATACCTTTTATGTATATAAAATTTGGTATCCTACACAACTAAGTTAAAATAAACATTGGTACTGCAAATCATCAAATCGGATTACTATAACATATATCCCCCACATAACCGATTTGTTCAGATATGATGTTTTCGGTAAAAAATCAAGCTCGTGAGAACGTTGAGATATATAAACATACGGATCTTTGGCTATGATTTCACCTACAGCAGCGATATATGAGCAATCTCTTCAAATTTCTTTAAAATTTTACAAATTGCTTTAGTAGTTGGACGATAATCCTCTTAAATCCTCTTAAAGCACGAAACGTGGCCATGTTTGAATCACCATTTTTACAGTGGATTTTAACAATTTTAACGCGTTTTTCTATTCCGATGTAGCTCATATTGTCCAGAGAAAACTCCCATTCCAACACTTTTTATAGACCTCTTCAAAAATGTCTGCATTTGTTCATTTAGACTTCTAATTTCCATTTGATTGCATTTACATTCCTGATTTTTTAAACCAACAAAACCGAATAGAGAACTCTTAGTATTTAACAACATTTGTATGTATGTAAAATACATATTGTATAAAAGCACTTTGTTGCAGTGTGCAGTTGAGCAAATAATAATCCTTAACATCTCTTTGTCAAGAATATAATCCACCAAAGAAGATTTGCAAACAAAAGCAAAGGGAAATTGCTGCTTCTTGTATGGATATTTAATAGTAATTGTACAAGTATCTCTTAAGAAAATTAAAAACATCTTCAATGGCATATGCTTAGATTGTTTAGTAGAGTGTTGTGGGCATATATTCAGAATAAGAGACAAAATTAAATGCTGTGAAATTGTTTAGAAAATGCTGAGACTGAAGCTTCTCTTTTGTTGTTGTTTAAATATTGAATAAATTAAAATTAAAATTATTTTTATACTACTTTGGCTTAGTTTGCCTCTGTAAGACTAAATTAGTTGGAATTAGTTATATTGAGAGTGAAAATGAAGTCATTCGAAATTAATATAAGACTAAATAATTCAAACTAATTCAAGTCGATTTCAGCCTTGACTTAGAATTTTGTAGTTTTCATTGCTTTAGAGCAAATTTTGAACTTGTTTGATGCAAGTTCAAAATTGCTAATTGTTGTGTATGCACACATTTGTTAAGTTGCTCCTCTGCTTTAGCTTTGTGCACATTAAAAAAAGTTATTAGTAGGTTGTTGCTGCCGATCAGCAAAAGAACGTTAGGTAGGTTATTGAATAACATGGAAAACAGCAACACTAAATAAGAAACTTGCGTTATTTTAAACGTTTTATGTTGAAATCGCTTAAACAATGCCTAATAGTGGTGCTAAGTAAAAAGTGGTAATACTAGGGTTGCTTGAGATATATTTCGGGATTAGAGAAGAAAAACAAATTTTAATCATCAAAAATCGCTTTACTGCTTTCCAATACTTATATATTCTCCTTAAGATCTATACACTATGCATACATTTAAACCAATTGTTAAAGCACTTTTGCCACTCTGACTGTGGTATCTTCAAAATATGCGTTCTGAACGCAGCAACCGCATTTTTAGGTGTCGGAAAACGTTGACCTCTCAGTTTCTTTTCTACGTACGGGAATCAAAAAAGAAGTCACTCAGCGGTTCGTTTTCCTAATTATGTACGACTCAGAATTTACTGTTCTGTGTTGTGCTAGTAGTATGACCAGTTTTTGCAAAAAAAAAAAAAAAAAAAAAACAGACAACCATTTGCTTGGAAGTGCTTCGTGCTTTTGATGTATTCGGCTCATCTTGAAAGATCCATATAGTCGACTCCGTTTATTTTCGGGCTCATACGCGTAAATCCACGATTCGTCATCTATTTCGAAGCTCCGCTGTCGTGATCCAACGTGAACAAATTTTTTTTTTAAATCAAATATTCATTCACTATTGAATGTATACCGGTGCCAATAGTACCGAAAGTTATCTCAATCTCGTGATGGATCACAATATCAGTTTGCGCCCAGAATCAATAGTGTCTGGAACAACAACGATTTTCGGACGACCTTCATCTTCGAGTCATCTATCCATTTTTTGGACATCTGTTAAAATCTACTAAGCATGTATAACATCAAATATTTCAAACCTTACGATAAAGTTATCAATTGCCAGATTGCAACTCCAGGGCTGTCAAGTCTCCATGTATATAATGCAAACCTCATATAAAAGCACATAAACCAAACAAAACAGTTTCTGTCTTCAGCCATGCCGAAATCTTTATACCTTTCATTAACATACCAAATGTCATCAGTATCAATGTGCAATTCATTTTGTTTATATCTATCACAAAAATTGATTGTATATTTTCTATAGTGCTCCGATCTGGCTGGTTACGATAAGTCTACTTATAAATGTACCAGTCCGTACACCAACCGAGTTTGGTTGAAATATTTCGTTGTTTGCGTTCAAACAGACGAACATGCGGAAGGACGGTCATTCTGATACGTTGGTATAAATTTTGGTGGGTCTATTTCTTCTGCTTCTGGTACTTAACAACATACTTCTGACCAAAGTTAATATAACATTTCATATTCATGTAATGCCTATGAATATACATACAAATATATTTACCAATGCAATGTCAAATGAAATCGATTTTTTATTGGATTAAATATTTCCATTAGCCTTAAGGCCAGTAAATTAGTCTGTGCCAAAAAAAAAAAAAATTAATTAATTAATAAATAAATTAAATACTAATAAAAACAGCATTTATTTTCAATAATATAGCTCTTTAGAGAAGTTTTTTGGTAAATAATGGAAATGCCTTCTTCAAGACGTTGAATTCTACACTTTATTAAGCGTGTAACTTTTATTAAAATACCAAGAGAGTATTAAAATTTATATGAAAGTTCCACAGGTAATTTAAAAACTTATAATAACACTAAATTAAAATTAAAAAAATACATATTCAAGTCAACATTTAATTTACAATATTTATATTTTACTATTGAAATTCCTTAGATCAGTAAGTAATTAAATTAATGATTTTCTATTGTAATTTTTCCACTCCTAAAAAATCCTAAACTGACATATATGTTTGAAATTTGACTATTTTAATAAAAGGAATATAAAACTTCAGTTAACAAGGTCCTTGAATAAAAACGTGCCAATTATCAAAGGGTTTTCACAGCTGCTTGTGATGAATGAAAATGACACACATTTGATAAGATTAATTACTTGCGCGTTTTCTTAGTATTTTATTCACGACAGCTGCTTTCTAATCAAATTTAAGGTATTCAATTTAAACCATTTTCCTTAAGAAAAGTACACACGAGCTTATTTTCTATCTATTATTTTTCTTCCGCCAAAAACATAAGGAATGGGGAGACCTTTGCGGATTTCTTCTGAAAAGAGTACTACAGAAAGGAAAAAAAGTGAAAAGACAAGTGTACAAAGTTTTTCACGTCATAAATGTTTATATGTACTAAATATCAATACCAATAAGAACATTTTTTACCTTTATGGAAAACCTTCCTTACATTTGCAGTAGGGTTAGCAGTCGTTAGCAGTGTGACGAAAATTTTGGTATGTCGGTTTTGTTGTACTATGAGCAAAGCGAAAACTATTGTAATGTACTAAATGCTACATGACAACATTTAATTCACATTTTCCTAATTCCAAAAAAATATATCGTAAAATTAATAAACGTATGCATGCTGCTTCTGGGTTTCAATTTTCTACAATTTTTTTCAATATGTTTTTTTTTTTCAAAAATAATTCTAATATTCATAATTTAAATATTTTTGAAAATTTAAGTACATTTTTGGACATAAAGACACTCAGGAAGTATTTTGTTTAAATTGTTTTTGATTTAAAAAAAGTTTAATTAGAATTTAAATTTAAAATGTTGAGATGGTTTGTAGATAAAATTATACAGACTTATTTTAAAACCCTTGTCAATTTAACAAATTGAATCAACTTTTTCATTAAACATATGATTTTGCTGTTGTCGTAACCTTCTACTCTATAAACTTTGATATTCATTCATATGCGATTACTCAAATTGTTATAAATATATTTCTGTTAATTCATCGGGTATAATACATATATTTCAATGATTATTTAATAACCTCGATGATTTCCCAAATCATTCGTGTCCGGCCACTCGATTGCTAAATAAAAGTCCCAAGATTTCTTCGTTCGGCTTCTTAATTGCCGTTATTATATTCACTATACTAAAACTGTATAGAAATCTGTATTCGATTATTGCCACTAAAATATCTAGAAAAGTCGAAAATAAAGCACCGCTTTTGACATCGAGTGCATGGAATCAATGGGTCATCTACCATTATTCCAAACACGTGATTGCCAAAATGGGTGTTTACTACCTATGATCATGAACTACGAGTTTTAATATATATTTGCAGAGAAACATAACGGAGGGCTGAATTTGCTGCTTTATATTTCCGTGGAGAATATTGCCGAAAGAAATAAGGCCTTATCTGAAAACAAAATACTTTATTTTCTAGAAATTTAAGTAGCAACCCACATATTGTTGGTAGAAACATACTCTGTTTGGGGTGATGCATCAATTTTAGTATAGTTCATTAAAAGCGGATCATTCCAAGAAAACAAATATACTATTTTCATTGGAACTGCTGATTTTGATAAGCACTTACGTTGCCCTCCAAAATCGACTTCAAAGTCTTCTTAATTAGTTAGTCTAAAAAGAAAGTATCAAGTCCTCATAGGCATCCAATATCAGTTGAAATTCATTTACCTGGAACTTATTTTTCCTAAAATTTTATCTTTTTCAATATGTTTCAATTCAATACATACATTTTCTAAGGCTTCATGTTAATTAAAATCAAAAGACCGCTATGTCTATGTAGATTTTTATTAAGAAATACTTGAAAGGAGTACTTTTAGTACCAGTTCCCTAGTTTGTTTCAGTGAATTATATTAGAGTGAGCAACACTTCCAATAAGACTGCCGATTTTTTTTTTTTTTCAGAATTATGTGTTTTACGTTGCTATCGATCACACCTTTTCTGATTCCACCAAAAATCATGATTTACTAAAAGTAAAAATTGACAAAAATACGATTATGAGTTTAAATACAAGCATATATGTATGTATAATAAAATATATCACAAGAAATATTTTAGAATTTATCAGACTTCTTATTTTTATGTTTTATATGCTTTAAAGTACTGTTATATGAAAACTTGCCACATTTCTATGATACTATCGTCGCGACAAAAACAGAAACATTTGCGGGAACAGAATAAATTTAAACGTTAACAAGACAAACGTTGGTGTAATAAATAAAAAATGTAAGTGAAACGTAAACATTAGCCCTGAAATTGGTAGCTAGCTATGAGTATAACAACGCACTACAACACATACTTACATACTTGCAGAGGGAGGGTCATAGATACGCTGACTGGCTACTGTATAATTTATTTACTTTACTTGTCACCACCCACACTTTGCCCTATACTTGCAGTAAGTTTGTGTGTGCTTTTTTAAGTACGAGAAATATAAGCATATTTACGTTCAAGTAACGGTCAAGTAATGTTACATGGAAAGACAAACGAAACACTTTATGCTTTCCTCTTTACAGTAAAATTTAATTTGTCTTATTTCGCTTAGCATTTGCTTTTATAGCTGTTTAATTTAATATTTATTTTATTTTTTAAATTAACACAATTTTTTGCTGTGTTGTTCACACTACTGACTTTTACATATCCGTTCTACACTTTTTTCAATTTATATGTATCCACTTATTTATTGTCACAATCAATTTCTCTATACGAGTATGTTGTGTTTTGTTGACTTTTACTGATTGTCTCTCGCTTTATGCACCCGTAAATACAAACATACAAACTCGGTATCAACAATTATTATTACATATATATAAGCACAAGCCAATTATTGTGACAACTAGCTGCATCTGTACATATATAAGTAAGTTTTTAAGAATATCAGTATTTTTTTTTATTTGCTTGAATTGCGCGACCTGAATTTGAGAAATTTTTTTGCATAATTTTTTTTATCGCTTTTCTATTTTTTTTTTTTGCTATTTGCAGATAATTTGTTTTGCATAATTCTGTTTTTTTTTTAATTCTGCGTAGATTAATAAAAAAATTGTCATTGCATGTTTTTTAACGATCTATGAGGACATCTATCTACTGTGCAATACAAAACGTACAGGCGGTGCGTATACGCAACATTTTATGTACCGCTTGCTTTTAGAACTACACCATATATGAGCTTTAAAGTTTGCGGTTTACGAAATGGTTAAGTTTACGCTTGATAATTGAATATTGCAAACTTACTTACAACATGGTGAGAGTCTTCAAATGGGCAGTATTTGTAACGAAAATAAGTTTTTTCTAATGAAGCTAATTCTCACATCGAAGAAAAACTGACGCATTTGGGCCTCAAAAAACTCCCGTAAACTCGTAATCAATGAGTTACTGTTATGCCGCGACATCAGTATGAATGTATTGGTGTTCCATGATTAATCGGAATGTTTAGGTATTTCAAAGTCATTGGAAAATCCTTAGCTGTCTTTTTTAAATTAAATTTTTTTTCGTGTACCACTCAATGGGGGCTGTCCATAAACTACGTAGCCTGCTTGGGGGGAGCAATCCACTAAAAGACCAGACGATGAGCCACGTGTGGGAGGGGGTTTTATGGCCTAAGCTACGTGGTTTTCTATATCAATATATTTTTGCCGCGGTTAAAAAAAAAACTACGATAGACCACGTGGGGGGAGGGGGGTCCGAAAGTGGCCACAATCAGGCTACGTAGTTTATGGACAGTCCCTTATATATATAACAATATGACATAAAGTTATTGACCGTTGAGCAAAACAAAGACTTTTTTATTTCTATTTTTAATTTGGTGAAACAATTTGGAATAACATATGTATCACACATTTGTACAGAAAATATCCTTTTTTTCAATTGTTTTCTAAATATATATTTTTTTCTTTATTTTCTTTATTCTTTTTATTTTTTTCTAGGTCGCCTGTTTATGCATTTTTTTCATTTTGAATGGCTGACTTTAAACTACCACGCTGTTTAGGCCAAAGGCCTAAATATAAAGGACCAAATTAATGTGTGGTGAATTTTTCATGCATTTACACACATAGGCAAAACTAAAGTTTAACTTTTATACAATATAACTATTGAAGCGATCGTACACGATCGAATTAAGAACTACTAACAAAACGTTCATTCCTTTTTAGGTGATCGGACCGCTATAGCATATATGCGACCGCATTTTCAGATTTGAAATTTTGGGTCATAAGCCCGGCAGAAAAGTACCTAATAACGTGAAACTTGGTATACTATACATACATAATAAATTGCATATTGAAATCGACATACTATAACATATAGCCCCCATACACCGATTTGTTCAGATGAAGTTTGGGTATCATTGTGCCACCACCAACTTCTTTTGGGATATCAAAAGTTAAAAAGTTATGTGCTTTCGAAAATTTTTGCTGCTTACTTTATAAGAGTTTTATGGCACAACACTTTACCGACCCTCAATCATAAACTATAGAATAATTTTAGGCTTCGTCCACGAAGTCTATTGCTGCTTTTCAGAGACACAAAATAATCCAAGGAATCCATTGTATTATTTTCTCTGAAATTCATTTTGAAACTTCAAGCAGTAACAGCAATATGATAAGTTTTGAAAGCTAAAATCTCCCTCGTTTTCCATTGTTTTTTGGTGTGACATCAATACTTTTTTGCCTGTCACATAGACAATTCAGAAAGATTGCGTACTAGTAAACTAAGCTTCAAAATATTGAAAAATTAATTATTGAAAATTAAGTTTTCCAAATATAAAAATGGGGTTTATTTATTTAATAAAGTTAGCCTTAATATAAACGAAGATTTAATCCCGAAATATAAAAACAAAAACAAAAATAGTGCAACATTCCATGACCAGAAGAAATCACTTCAGAAAAGTTTGCTCTCAAAGTAATTAACAGTTTTTCTAATATCACAAAATTTGGCTCACTGATGGTTAATAACTTGTAGGATAACCTTTACGTTCCAAAACTACTGCTTACCGCTTTGGCGTCGCATTAGTTTTGCTGTCTTTTCTAAAGAAATTTTATTCTATTCTTCGAGAAAAACTCTTCTAAAGGCGGGTTTGGAAAAACTGTTGTGTTTTCGAATCCTGCGCTCTAATAAGTCCCCCAAATTCTCAATAGGATTAAGATCTGGAAAGTTGGGTGGTGTTTTCAACTGCTTTGGCATATTTGAAAACAGCCCAAGCTTTATAATCTCGGCGGTGTGTTTCGTATCATTGTCCTGTTGGAAGTAAAGCATACTTTCTAAGTCAAGTTTTTGCGAACTTTGCTTTAAATTTTCCTTAAGAATATAAAGATTAAGTCTCTTATTGTTAATGCCGTCAGAAATACGAGGTTACCCCATCCACTAAACGCCATGCATCCGCATACCATAACATTACCACCGCCATGCTTCACTGTAGGCATTAAGCTTTCTTGATTTAAGCATGTACCCTGTTTTCTGCAAACCAATTCTCTCCTTTTGATGCAAAATATGCGAAATTTGCATTTATCGGAAAATAACATTTTTTTCAAAAACTCTGGTAAATTTTTTATATTTGCTTTGGTAAAGACAATTTGCTTTTGTCTATTAACCAAGGATAGGGCTTCTTTCGCGCAACTCGACTATGATATCCGCGCCTTTTAAGAATTTTGCACACCGTATCGCCGCTAATTGATTTGTAGAACCTGTCTTTGACATCTTTTGCAATTTCGCAGGATTTAAGTCTAGGATTTTACTCAGCTTCCCTAAAAATTTACCGCTTTTCCGGTCACTCAGTTCAGAAGGGCTTGCTTAACAATATTATAGTCTCTGAATCTATAATTAGAAATCACTCTTTGATGTAAGTTCTACCTACTGTTTTTCCAATTTGAAATTTGATTTAAAAAAAAATTCACTGATGAGCGAAAAAATATTATCTATAGTGTTTGAAAGAAACAAAGTTTTATTATTTAAAATTCATTTTTATATTTCTATATTTCGTGAATATTCTGTAGATGTTTGAAGTGAGCTTAGGCTTAAATTATTGTTGTGAAAGTAGTGCAGAAGTACTTTACCTTCCTTTTATTTTATTTTTGTACTTCATCATTACACTGTAAATAATTTATAAAATAACTGTTTTAAGGATTTCGGAGATTTATTAACTGAAAGAGGTAAACAAGTAAGCTGAAAGCGTCTTAAAAGTTTATTTATACTCAAAAAATAAAAATAAAAATAAAGAATTTTGAGGTTATTCATATGTACAATCACACACAGACCCTCGTCAACTCTCAACAAAATCAAATATGTTTTAGTTTCAATATCCGCAACCATGCTGTGCGTCTGAGCCACTTCAGACTTTCGCTTGAAATGTCCGGTGCACGTGCCTAGAAATTCAGTTCAAAACAAAACGAAGTAAAATGTGTATACCGAGAACAAAATCGAACAAAAATAGGTTTGTCTACGTCTTACATAAATGGAATTTAAGAAGAGGTCACGTCTGTCTCCTGAAACCCCTTTCTCTGAATGTTTTCTTCCTAAGGTTGTACAAAATCATTTATCGATTTAATTTGATCACTGAGTTATACTCAACACAAAAATGCTTGCGCTGAATTGTGCTTAAAGTAGCCGTATGTCTGATAGTATAGAAAATAATAACAATTTCCAGTTGAATAATCACAGTGTGTGACGATTGTCACAAAATCTAATTAATTCCATAGATAAGGGAGGGATGGGATAAGAGAGAAGAATGTGCATCGCAATCATTGACCTATTGCTCCCATTAGGTCATATATTTGGTGCCTTGTTGTAATGTCATGACATGCCCACTCGACCTAAGAGCCAGCAGTTACATTTACAATTACTGTTATATTCACCGTCAGCAACAAATGTACTCAGGTGGTGCTTCAGCAAACTATCGACATCTTCTTGGTTCTTAAATAATAATTAAACGTTTTTACCAATTCACTTTTAGTACTATAATTACAGTTGTTATCATACAGCCTACTTTGGATTCCATTGAAAAAAGTGACCAAAAGCTTAAGTGATTTATACTAATTTCGGTGGTCAGTTGCAGGTATAATGTTTGTGCGTTTATAGCTATGAATCTGTCAATATGTACATATATCGGTTTCTTTACAACCGAAGCAGAGCAATAGCTCTTCTTTAACTAATATGCAAATTTAACCTGCATATTTCTCAGCCTTCGTAATTTGTTTAGTCTACTTTAAGGCTGTTTGCTTTGCGGTGACTTGCACGATAAATAAAAGACGCAAGAAATTAATGCAATTGGCAGGATTTTAATCTTTGTGTTTTTTGAGGTTTGCCATTAGATCCCTAAAGGCAATTTTGGCATTAATAAAGTATATAAGTAGTTCAGTTAAATCTCAATAGCCATGAGAGTCTTCGTCACCCTTAAGTAATTGGAATTGAATTTCTTTCGCTGGTTATTTTTATTCTTCATATACATCAAATGTTATATTAACTTTAGTTCCGAGTATGTGAGTATCAGAAGGAGAAAAGATTTATCCAACAAAATTACTACTGATCGTATCAGAATGACAAGCTTAGTTGATTAACCCATATCCGTCTGTCCGTCTGTTTAAACGCAAGCTAGTCTGCCAGTTTTTGAAACATTTCAAATAATCTTAGTATGCGGGTATATTTTAGTAATGTATAGGGTATTTTTTATAGCGGTATAGAACTTTAAGTTGGCATTACTTTTCAAGATGGTGACCGATTTAACAGCTGTCAAGTGATTTATTCTCAGTTTGGCAATTGTCCATGAATAGACTCATGCCTGAAAAACGGTAGCAAATAGTGCAAGTGAAGGTAATCCTCAAGTGTATGTTGAAACACCGTTACATCCAGAAAAACTGACTGTTTGGTGCGCTTTATGGGCTGATGGAATCATTGGTCCGTATCATTGGACGTAGTGCGCGATACGTTTTCCGCACAGAACCATTATTTTCGAAATAAAATTGCACTATTTGCAAGCGTTGTTCAGGCGTGAGTCTATTCATGATGAATTGCCAAACCAAACTGAGAATAAATCACTTGATAGCTGTTAAATCGGTCACCATATTGAAAAGTAGTGCCAACTTAGAGATCTATACCTCTATAAAAAACACCTTATATTAATCATATGTCAGAACCGGTCGAATCGGTCTACCACTACTATCGTATAGCTCCTTTGAGATATGTGATTTTAGGACAAATTATTAAATTAAATATTGACTCCGAAAAGCATCAAAATCTGAAGACTATGTCATTCAGCCGCTGTACAACCGATCGCTCACACGATTACAGCCGCATTAGCAATAGCACACCTATCGTTCATTCTCTTTACTGTTTGGTGCCAGTTGGAAATACCAATTGAATCCTGTTCGCTCTTTACCTGATCTTTCCAACAGAGTGGAGGTCTTCTTCTTCCTTTGCTTCCATCAGTGGGTACTCCATCGAACACGCTCAAAGCTGGAGTGCTTTCATCCAATCGGACGACATGATCTAACTCGCTGTCTCTTGATTCGCTGAACTATGTAAATGTCGTCGTATAGCTCGTACAGCTCATTATTCCATCATCTGCGATATTCGCCGTTCTCAACGCGGTAAGAACCATAAATTTTTAGCAAAAATTTTCTCTCGAAAACTATTAAAGCCGACTCAACGGAAGTCGACGGACGGAAATGATGAGCGTCTTGTAGAGTTTGGGTTTTGGTTCGTCGAGAGCGGACTTTACTTTTCGATTGCCTCCTCAGTCCCAAGTAGCACCTGTTGGCAAGAGTGATTCTTTGTCGGATCTCACGGCTCATATTGTTGGTGTAAATAATGCTGATTCCTAGATAGACGACTTCGAAGTTATGACTGTCAACAGTGTCGTGGGAGTTCCTTATCGTGCTGTCAAATGCAGCTTTTTCTCCAGGACTTGGCACATGGGGAATATCTGGTCACTGGTGGATTTGCCAGGTCTAAAGCCTCACTTATAAGGGCCGATCAGATCGTTCACGATGAGCTTAAATCTTTCACATTAGTTGGTTAGTTATTTAATTAGGCAATTGCTATTCAAACTTCATCATAGAACTTCATCGACGTTATGGAACGTAGATACCATAATCATAGATTGGGGTTTCGGGTTCACCATCTCCGGGATTTTCACTTCCATTGCCTTCTATGAAAAGAGGCGGCGACTTACTGAAGGTTTCAAGACTGGAGCATCATCTTGGGATCAAGCTTATAATTAATGTATGGAAAGTATGCTCTGGACATCTGTCACCAGATTAACTGCTTGGTCCCAACAAGAGCTTGCTCCAGTCTTGAAACTTCCTGTAAGTCGCCGCCTCTTTTCATAGAATTTTCAAGCAATATCCTCGATGGCTAGCTAAAGTATTATAAAAAATAAAGTAACGATAGATAATTCTCAACATTTTTTCTGATTTTATAAATATAATTTTGATATCTTATGTGATTTACAAATGAGTTTAGGCGTGGGACAAATACAATGTATGCTGATTATTGATATGATGCCAATTAAGCTATTCTAATGAATCAGTTTTTCTCATTCTATTTGTAAAACCAGCAATGATATCAATACCAAGCTACCACACAAGAAAGCATGTAGAAAAAATGTTGTTTTTATTTTAATATGCTACATTCAAGTAGCAAATAATTTTTTTTTCAAAAGGTATAATTAAGGTTTGCAGAAAACAGTTACACAATATGTATGTATGTTCATATCATTATCTGCATTTATTAAGGCTTCCACTCATATACTTAAGTAGGATAAAGAAATATTCATAAAATTAATATTAATCAATTTTCCGAGTTGAAATTAATTCGCTAGCATTAAAGCATTGCAATTCTATTCAAATTAATTTCTGCTTTCTTCAACACTACCAAAGAATCATACACACAAGCAAATAAAAATTTAAGCAAAAAAAAAAATTATTTAAATTTTCGTAAGCTGATACGGACCAATGATTCCACCAGCCCATAAAGCGCACCAAACAGTCAGTTTTTCTGGATGTAACGGTGTTTCAACATACACTTGAGGATTACCTTCACTCCAAATGCGGCAGTTTTGTTTGTTGACGTAGCCATTCAACCAGAAGTGCGCTTCATCGCTAAACATCGCTAAAATGGACGTAGTGCGCGATACGTTTTCCGCACAGAACCATTATTTTCGAAATAAAATTGCACTATTTGCAAGCGTTGTTCAGGCGTGAGTCTATTCGTGACGAATTGCCAAACCAAACTGAGAATAAGTCACTTAACAGCTGTTAAATCGGTCGCCATCTTGAAAAGTAATGCCAACTTAAAGTTCTATACCTCTAAAAAAACACCCCATATAACAAATTTAGTTACTTATGCTTATGCACACATACATATAACTCAAGGAGTAACAGAAAAGTGATCAATTGGCTGACACATTGACAATATTCAGCACGTCGTTCATCATTTTGCAATGTCAGATAAAAAAAAATTATTTACTAATTTTCTAACGACCACAATACTTGATTCTTTCTTTGCATGTTTGTTTCTATTGTAATATAATCGCAATTAAGTTGCTACATATAAACGACTATAATCATTCATATGTCCGTCGAAGCCTGTGACAATGCCTGTTTACTGCAAAAAAACAGCTAATTCAATTTCCACAAAGTCCGCACTTTAATGTTCTCATTGTAAAAACAACAACAATTCCGATAATTCAAGCAAACATATTCACTATGTTTAAGAAGCAGTCTGTGTTACATATACAATTATTTATTTATATATAGTTATCCATTTAATGCTTTCGAAAGTGCAGAAATGTATTTTGACATACATATGTCAAACCAAGCATGTTTGGTTTTAGTTAAAAGTCAGACATTTATGAAAATGGATAGCCTAATAACAGCACAACGCGTTATAATTGTTGAAACCCACTACAAAAGTAGTGATTCAAACGTGGCCACAAATTGTGCTTTAAGAGGAGATTATGATGCACGTAATCGCCCAACCACTCAAGAAATTGGTTAAGTTTAAAATAAAAATTATTGTTTCGCTTGCTCCACCTCAAAAATCGCTGCTGTATGCGAAAGTGTAACCGAAGACCCGAATGTGTCTATTTATCGACGTTCTTAAAAGCACTTTGACTTACACCTACATCCTACGTCGATTGGGTCCTTCCCACAAAATTTTCTTCAGCGACGAGGTACATTTTCCATTCGGTGGCATTGAAGAGGGGCCATCACACCCAAAAGAAAAACTTACTGTCTGATGGGTTCTTTGCTCCGGAGGAGCAATTGGACCTTACTTCTTTGAAATCGATAACGGCGAGACTGTTGTTTCACTGTCAACTCGGAGCATTATGATCGTATGATAACAGAC
This sequence comes from Neoceratitis asiatica, assembly GCA_030068015.2. Classification (NCBI taxonomy): domain Eukaryota; kingdom Metazoa; phylum Arthropoda; class Insecta; order Diptera; family Tephritidae; genus Neoceratitis; species Neoceratitis asiatica. The sequence goes on along the minus strand of CM061528.1, from coordinate 49,286,285 downwards.
TTTTACTGGCACGAAATTGAAGAACAATACTTGAACAATATGTGGTTCCAACAAGATGATCCCACATGTCACACAATACTAGCGAATATGGCTTTATTGCGACAGAAACTTCCCGGCGAGTAATCTGTCATCTTGGCGATGTCAAGTGGCCACCCAGGCCACCGATGCAATTTTTTGTTGGGCTACGCGAAGGACTGTGTTTATACGGACAAACCTTAAACTTTTGAGCACTTGCAAACCAATATTCCTCAAGTTATGACTGAGATACCGAGTTTGCGAAATTCACGAAGTGGTCATTTTAATGGTTTAGAGTGACACAAATAAAGTCAAGGTTCAAACTTTATAATAATAAGGAATTTCATGAAAAAAATTATTTTGAATGCATTTTAGTTACGATAATTTTGGAAACCGCAAAATGGATAATCCAACGAATATATATTTTCACTTGTGTAAGCATTTTTAGAATCTTATTTGTTCGTTTATAAAGGGTGATCCAAGTAGAGATACTTTTTTCAATACCCTTTTTTGACAGATCACGCGTGAGTCGTGTCAAGCTGTCATGTTATTTTTGTTCAGTATTGTTTGACATTTCATCTTGGAAAGACTTACGCCTGAACAACGTTACAAATCATTCAACTTTATTACGAAAATTTACGCTCTGTAAAGAATGTGTTTCGCGCGCTTCGCTCAACTTATGGTCACCATAATCGACCTACTGAGTGTACTATTCGCAACACCATCACGAACCTTGAGACCCAGCATTCATTATTGGATAATATTCGACCGAATAGGCTACGTCCAGCACGCAGTAAAGAAAATATGGCGGCCGTAGCTAAGAGTGTGCACGAAAACCGTCGAGAGTCGATTCGGCGCCGTTCGCAGTACCTCAGACTAACGTATGGAACGACTTTGCGCATTTTACGTCGAGATTTTAAACTGAAAGCATGCAAAACCCAGCTTGTGGAAGAACTGAAGCCGCTCTATCTTCACAAGCGACTTCGCTTCGCTGTACGAGCTCCTGTAAAGTTCCCAGAAGATCCGACGTTTTCGAGTCAAATTTTGTTCAGCGATGAGCCCCATTTCTGGCTCAATGGGTATGTAAACAAGCAAAATTGCCGCATTTGAGACGAATACTAAATTGAATATATTCAAAAGCTGCCATTTCATCCAGAAGGTTTGGTGTGGTTTGGGGGCCGGTGGAATAATCGGTCCACATTTCTTCAAAAATTATGCCGGTGAGAATGTAACCGTCAATGGCGACCGTTATCGCCAATAACATATCGACTATTTGGTTTCAACAATTCGGCGCCACTTCCAACAGATCACATCAATCTATGAATTGAGAGAACACTTCGGTGAGCAGATAATTTCACGTCTTGGGCCGGTCGATTGGCCACCAAGAAAACTCAACGGATGGACCATCTGAGATGCAGCCGCGGCCAACATAAGAAAGAGATAATCTTCAAAAAATAAATTCTAAAGAATGTTCTTTCGAATGATAATAAACATTCTTTATTAAATTTGAATTTTCTGTGTTCTTTTCTTCAATTAGGGAACCTCAAAATGAATCACCCTTTTTGTCTTATATGGTTTAGAGATATTTATGAATACCGATTATCTGGATTATCTGCAATAACTGTTAAAAAATTATTTAAGTTATGGCATTTTTTTTTTTGCAAAAAATATTTTTTATATTAACAAATGCAATTATTAAAAAAAATTAGTTTTTAATTTTTTAATTAAAAATTTAAAATACTTTAGATTGCCCATAGACTACCTACTACATGCGTGTATTCTTTTGCTTTAATTGCATAAATTTTATTTAATGTTTAGTCAATGCCTTCTTGTTGCAATTTAATTTTTAAGTTATGACTTTTAAACACCAAAATAAAAAAAATAAAAATCAGGAAAAGGCAATTCAAAGGAAAATGCCTCTGTCACAAGTGTGACTGTGACTACGGTTACCCCAAGCGCGCTAGAAAATTAATATTTAACTGTGGGAAGGAGATCTCACTACAAAATGTTAAAATTAATTTTTATTACATGAATATTTTCAATAAGAAGAGAAGAGCTCTGGTCAATTTCTAAAAACATACTCATATCTATGTATGTTAGCTAACATATATTATGTTACGAGTATCTGAATATGCTATAATGTATTTTTATGAGAAGTAATTTTCCTTCCATTTCCGCTGACTACTTTTATACAAAATTACGAGTATTAGTTAACTGACTTTCTTAGTATGTTGTAAAGTAAGTCAAATTTATAGTAACATTACGAAATTGCATTTTAATTACATTTATTAAAATTTTTTACAAATCTGCAAGGTTTGGTTGCCCAGATACGGGTTGAGTTCCAATAAGTACTCATTCTCGATGATTTTGCTTCCGCTGATATCTAAAAATATTTTGATAATATCAAACTGCTTAAATTGCTGATTTCCTTAAGAAGCAAGTAACAACGGTAAGGTAAAATTTCAACATATTACGAGTTAGTAAATTAAAAAACCATTTTCATCGAATTTTTTGGTAAATTTTGTAATTGAATACAATATTCCTACTTTCATTGTTTGCATAGTGAATTAAGTGTAATATTTAAACTGAATATTTTATTTTCGTACAAATTCTATTTCACATTAAAGTGTTTGCATTATTTATGGAGATGATTTTTAATAATGTGAGTTAATGGTACCAGCTGGAAACAGTAGAATTTTTATTTTAAAACAAATTTCTTACATACATTTATTATTTCGAAACCTGGCAATTTTACGAGAGGCTCAGTATGAATATAACTCTTATTAGTAAATAAATGTCTTTCATAATTATTTATATTCAAATATATATATATACAGAAATGGATTTGATTTCGGTGATGGGCAACTTTCACTAAAAAAATGTAGTCTTTAATCAAGCTTTATACAAATTTTGTTTTGAGAAACACCTATATGCACTATATTGATAATTTAAGGACAATTGAGAATATTCCTCACGGACAGAGAGATTTGCATATGTCCAAACCTATTGAGTATATAAAAATCCAGTCTCGTTTTTATGAAGAGATCATGTTACATATATACATATGCATTTACTTTTTTAAAGAAAAAGCACCTCAAATTCAAATTTAATAGGGAATGTTTATCGTCGGCTTTTATTGGTTGTCAAACACAGACATAAGCTCATTAATGGATAACAGTTTACGGGAGCAGTGTTGTATTTACAGTAACTATGCGTAAAATTCAAAAAGTCATTGACTTATCAAATAACCCTCGCATTATCATAAACGATCTTCTTTCTTCAAACACCAGTAACATATTTTACAAACATTATGAGTGTATATATATTTATATTTACTGAAACAAAAAATTTTTCCGGAATACTGATTAGGGATGGAGACTAAGCATATGACATTTCAATTAAATGGTGATGATCAATATATAAGTAGCTTAAAAAAAAAATAATAAAGTGAGATGCTAAAACTTTCCGCATATTTCATCCAAATCGAACCATAAATATTTCATTTTTTTAAATGAGTAACTGACCCACTTCCTGGAAAAAAAAAAGAATCTCAAGAAAAACGGACCATTAATCCAGTTTTGGAATAGTTTAAATCCCTGATCCAGTTATTTGTAGAAAAAGTAATGTTTATATTAAGCAGAGTGCAAAGCCAGCTATGTAGTAAATTTCAAGTGAATGGAACTATAAAATAAATTTTTTCTAAACTCTGAACTTCTGCAAATATTTCCAAATCACCAATTGAGCCAAATCAGAAATATAAAGCCCTCATAGCATGTTTTTGACATGAAATAAAAGCTCCTAATTAAAATCCATCAGCCGTCAGGAAGCGGCTTAGAATAAACTGTATGTTCCTATAATTGTTGGTCAAAGCAACAAGATGAAACACTACAAATTGGAGGAGGAGCTCGGCCTAAAATCAGCGATTAAAAAGCGTCAAACATATACAAAGCACTAAATAATATCTATCTATCTATATATATATATATATATATATATATATGTATATATATATATATATATCTTTGATCTTTCATAATACCATCAATGTATGGTTTATCGGCAAAAAATTTTGTGTTTCTCACATGTTCTTACATATTTTGCTGGAAAATTTTGATTCAATTTAATCGCTGTGCATAGATTGGAATAAAAACACAAACGGAATTTATTTTATTCATGTTTGTTATTGTAAATGCATGTAATTTTATTATTATATCGACTTATATTTATCCGAAAGTCAAAGAACCCTTGGTTTGTCTCAAAAATCAAAATCCCAATATCGCTCAGACAAAAATGTGATCCGCCAGAGAAATATACCAAAAAAAAAATATATAAGAAATAAGCACAGTCAATGCTAATAACTGCGAATATATACACAGTTCGATAAACATACATACATATTTACATACATGCTAAAAATTTTGTTCTACTCTGTTGGCCAAGTGGTTATTATCGCCACAAAATTATCATCCAATGACCTTGTTTAGATTAATATTCTCAAGTATGCACAGTATAAACCAAGTTGCTATGCTAAAGACATACCCTCACGCACACACTCACATACATCTTTAGACACAAAACCCTCACAAGCATAACTGAATATTTGGAATTGCAAAGTCAATATTAGTATGCTTCGGAGTGAAATATATCAACTAAATGTCATACAATGCGACCATTGGTCACTTACGAGCAAACGAACAAACAAATGTACTTCGAAATGAAAATTATTAAGAGGCTTGGCGAATCTAATTAAACGTCAAAATAATTTTCGGACTTTAGAGGCCCTTGTGGAAGTGATGTATTCTGTGGCAACAAATTAAATAGATATTTAAAAATGTACTTTAGAGTAGTAGAAATTCTCAAATAATTTACAGTAACTATAGATAATTACTCACCAATGAGACATACCTACTACCCAAATGTACCAATTTATGGATGAAATTTCAATCCTCTTTGGTGTGCGAAATAAATTCCGCGTATTCACCTGTATATGTTTTGTCAGTATTGTTTGGCATTTCATCACAACGTTTACAAATCATTCAACTTTATTACGAAAATTCACGTTCTGTAAAGAATGGTGGTCAACATAATCGGCCTACTGAGCGTACTATTCGCAACACCATCACCCATTGAGACCCAGCATTCACGTCCAGCACGCAGTGAATAAAATATAGCGGCCGTAGCTGAAAGTGTACACGAAAACTGTGGAGAGTCGATTCGGTGCCGTTCGCAGCAACTCGGACTGATGTATGAAACGACTTGGCGCATTTTACTTCAAGATCTTAAATTGAAAGCATACAAAATTCAGCTTGTGCAAGAACTGAAGCCGCTCGACCTCCCCAAGCGAAATCGCTTCACTCTATGGGCTCGTGAAAAGTTCCAAGAAGATCCGAAGTTTTCGAGCCAAATTTTGTTCAGCGATGAGGCCCATTTCTGGCTCAATGGGTATTTAAAGAAGCAAAATTGCCGCATTCGGGACAAAGAGCAGCCTGAAGAAATTCAAAAGCTGCCATTTCGTTCAGAAAAAAACGGTTTGGTGTGGTTTTTGGGCCGGTGATGGTATTTTTCCTGCAGGGTATGTCTAAGCAACAACTATGTGTGTTGGTGCGGTACCTCTTTATTTGCCTTTTACTTCTTTTGTAAGATATCTGAATCTTCATTTGAACTCCCTCCTTTAAATCATTTTTATTGGCTTTCATCTTTTACCCCTCTCTTTTTGAGCATGTCAAATTGTTGTAAAGTTATACAGGCATAATAATATTTTCGTTTGTAATGGAAAATTCCGAATGATGATCAAGATTGCAAAATATTGCTTAGAAAAAATTACATTAAGAAATATATTAAAATTAGTGGTCCAACTTTCACGGCAGCATTCATAACTCTACAAAACTATTAAGGTATAAATACGAGACTCCTTGCTTTCCTTCACGTCTTCTCCAGTAGGTAGATACTTAGTAATTTACCACTGGCAGCCATAAATTTCTCAGCATTCATTGTTTTACTCTAAAAAAAATTCCAGTATTATGCAAAATTTGCAGAGCCACTGGTAAAAATCTGTTCATATAAGTATTTATCTACTACCTCTGTAAGATTAACATACAAACATACTTTTTCTAGTATTCTTATATTTCTTATTAGTATGTTTAATCTGTCTAAATCCTCATATCTCTAATAAATATCCAATCGAACATATTCTAAAGTACGTTACTTTTCGATTTTTATAAACAAAATAAATGCATAGCAAGCAAATACAACAAGCAATCGTCCTAACCACCAAACGATAAATTACATTTAATTGAAAATGAATTAAATAATAGGAAACATAAGTTTAATTAAAACCTCATAAAGTCACATAATATGTACATATATATATATATATATCGCCACAAATTGTTAACTAAGGCGCTGATATCCTACATTTATATTAAAAATTTATTTATTTCAAATAAACTGGGAATAACATCCCATGCGCATAGTTGTTGTTATTTCACCCAAAAAATTCTAACGCTGAAAACGTTTCACATTAGATAGTCATTTTTAATGGAGCATTTGTAAGCCTCAAAAAATTTTACATAAAAAAATAAAAATTAAAAATAGATAAGGATCACACAATATATATGATGAGGAAAGAATATTTTGTCAACACCTGGAGGAAATCAGCTGCTATAATTTTATTTTATGAGCTTCACAATGGCTGTGAAAATCTGGATATCACAGAAATGTTTAACCAATTCACGTCTGGCAGGAAAACCAAAAAACTTTTACGTTTTCTATGGTATGAAAGCCAATGAACTCACTACATTTGTAATGCTGGAATTTATTTAGTGGAAAAGATGGCTTAAAGGTATTCTAAAAGTAGAATACCTTTAATTCTGTTAACTCTACCATGGTCGCGGATAAAACGACGGTAGTCTCACTCAAGCTAACATCTGCACCCCACCTCGAGCTTAAAGGGGCAATTATGGAGCTCGTACTGCAAAACACGTCATCGAAGCCCTCTCTATCACATTGATAACTGTATATATTTTTGGATAAACATCGAAACGCACACAACAACTTGAAGGAGGAGCTCGGCCGAAAATCGCTTCAGCGTTACAAAGTGCCACTTGCAGAAGTATATATATACTATATACGAGGTTAGTTTGATAAGTCAGTGGCTTTTTGAATAAAACATATTTTTTTCAAATCAGCGTTTTATTTTTCAACAGGGTCTCCTTACGACTCTGTACATTTAGTCTAACGTTTTTCTAATTGTTGTATTCTTTCCAAATAATAGGAGTTTTCAAGGCTCTCAAATAGGCGTTTTTTTCTGTGATGAGCTTTTCATTCGACCCGAATCCCTTAACGCCAAGCTTTCTCTCGAAGTTTGGAGACAAAAAATAGTCGCAGGGGGCTAAATTTTAAGAATATCCTGGATGGGGTAGCAGTTCGTAACACAATTCATGAATTTCTGCCATTGTGACTACATACGTATGCACACGTGCATTGTTCTGATGGAACAGCACTTTTTTTCATCGAATGCGATCGTCTGCTTCAAACCAATATCGAATCTGTCGAAGAGCCGGTAATCCTATTACCCTTTCCGAGGTAATCGTTGTATTCGACACCCCGTGCATGCCACAAAATTGTGGCCATGATCTTGTTGGCCGACAGACCCACCTTGGCTTTCTTCAGTAATGTTCACCTGGAGAAATACACTGTCTGAATTGTGCTTTGGTCTCTGCTGTGGTGGATCCATATTTCGTTTACGGTAACGGTGATTTACCCACTTTGTTGAGATGCCTACATCGTCAGTCACTTTTCTTTCTATTTTCGTTAGAATACACAAGGTCGTTTGATTCACGATAAAGCCACAACTGTTTAGTTTCTAGTAGCTATGAACCAGTACGGTTCTCAGGTTTGTCTAAAAATTATTCGAAATAATCAATCGGTGGGTGATGTTCAAAGCGCTAAAAACGTTCGCAGAGCAAAACACGCTCTTTGGAGAAAAGCATATTGCGATAACTTCTAAGATTACATAGCAACTTTAGAAGCTAACAAGGCTATGGACAAATCAAGTAATATTTTCATGCTGTCAACATGTCTGGATGGCTATGGCGCTTCGAGAATAAATTACAGGGTTAACATGACGAATCGACTACATCAAGTCTTTTTTTTTCTTTTGCATTAAAATTACCATAGTACGCCCCGTATTGTTTTTCATGTCAAGTATTACCACATTAGCCTGGAGGCAGTCATCAACGAAATAAGAGAGACTTATTGGATTACAAAACTTTGTACAATATCCAATAAAATTCGACGTGATTTTCAAGTTTGTAAAAACAGAACCGCCCGACCTCGACCACCTATGACAGCTTGTTTGCCTACAGCACACACTTCAGTAATTGATCGTCTAATTTCAAGTATAGGCATCGAAGTTAGCTCCTTGATACGGTCAAGAGAAGCACCGAGAAGACATACAGAGTATTGTTCACTTGCCTAACAAGTAGAGCTGTATACCTGGAAATTGCATATTCATTGTTTGCAGACTCTTGCACTTTAGCCGAACAAAATTTCATAGCCCGCAGAGGGAGCTCATTGTAGATGTGGAGCGACAACGGTACAAACTTATAAAGTGCCGGGAGAGAGTTTGAAGTCAGCATTTGAAGAGATACCTATACCAAACCATTTTTTGTAAGGCAGCTCTAGCGGTTTTAAATATATCGTAGAACCAGTCACTGAGGGTGCTTTTATGCGTCGTAGCTGGCGAACATCGCAACAACTAGCGAAAGCCTTCTGGAAACATTGGATGTTAGAGTATTTGCACACCATAACTAGGCATTCAAAATTAATTATGAATTTCAAACTGCTTACCTAGCAGCAAGGTAGTAGTGAAGACAACATTTGACATATTTGAGAGGCCAGCTGCCAAAGTAGCGGTTATAGACCTGAAAAAATCAGCACACCCTGATTTATAATTATTTTTAATTATATCAATTTTAAAAGATTGTATATTTCAGATTGTATAATATTAAAAATTTTAGTTTTTAAAATTCATTCTATAATTTTCTATTCATTATTGTAAATCGTAAAAATTTATAAGAAATAAATATTAAATCTATATTGAGGATATTAGATATTCCTAGTTTGTTGCTTTATCTAAAGGATAAACATTTATTATTAATATCTGAACTCCTTAAGGATGTTCTTCTACGATATTTACTTTGCGAGTGTTTTAATTTTTAATTTTTTTACAATTGTTAATAATAAGACACTTTTCAATATTTTTAAGTTTATTTTTTAATTGTTTTAATATCTGTTTTTTTTTTTTAATTTTATAACTGCATAATAAACACTTAAAAAGCGTTTCTGTAAAAATCACAAATTTAAAATTTTAATTTAAAATTAACGCACTTCAATTCCTCGCCTTTAACTGCCAACGAGCATTGCGCTCAATTTGAAATTGTCGCATGAGTAACTTTCCGACAACAAACTGTACGGATAGGCGATAGCTCTGCTTCTGCTTCCACCAAACACTTGCAATGAATTTTTCCGATTTTCGACCATATATTCTGCGAACAACCGGCAACAGATTTATACTGAAGTCAAGCAAACCACAAAACGAAATGTAATGCCGCCACCAACACTTATGCGAGGCCAGAAACTCGGCCGACAGAGAAAGCAATCCCTGCTTCTGTTGGCGCTAATGCAAGCACTTCTACTGCAAAACCTACACTACACGACGTTTACGTGTCCAGCATGGCTTAACATTGTTTTTGTTGACTTTTGAATACACAACGAGTTGTTGTTGAACTAATAGCGCGCTGCGGCAGCTAATGAGCGAATGAAAACTGGTCTAATGCAATACTGGCATATTTATGTTATAAAAAGAATCAAGGAAACACTTAACTTTTATTAACAAAAACAAGTTAAGAAGAGCCGAGTTCATGGTAAATGCAACATTCAATACTCTCATGGGTATGAAAGAGAATAAAAACTTAATAACAATTAAAAAGAGAGCTTTCACGCTGAAACTAAATACATGCCAACTGCTCTCAAACTACGCTCTCATTTGCGGCGAATTCACATTGCTTTGTTACAAGCAGAAGCTGAGAGTGTGCTGTGAAGGCCGAAATTGTTTTGATTCTTCTCCTTCTTTTTATTTCTATTTATTTTTAATTTTTATTTTTTGTTTACTTTTTCATTTCATTCGGTCTTGTTTGGCGATGTCCATTCGACGTGTTGGTGGGAGGAATCTTCATGAAGCAGGTTAGTTTTCGCTACGCACTCACTCCCTCTTAACAGGAAAGACTGTTGCTTCACTCCTTCTATGAATGCGAATGACCTTAGCCTTATGTATATATTTCCTTCCTTGGTTTTGCCGCCTTTTTTCTTCACATTATCTTTTATTTGGAAATAGCTTTAAGAAATTTATTCGTTCCGCTACATCAATGGTCAACTGGTGGCACAACAACAATTTAATTTTTTATCAGCAATATACTTTTCTAAAGGATTCTGAAATCTGTGTTTTGTCAAAATGCTATTTTTTATTCCGCAGTGGTGTTGACTCGCAATGATATTGAAAGTAGGGAAATCAACTGCTTAAAGTGCAATTTAAGACTGTTATATGGAAGTCAGAGACTTCTGGAGAATGAATATCGACTCTCTAAATATCAGGTTAGAGAGTGATGACAGGCATTTTTGGCTGTTCTTAGATGAAACAAAATATAAAAAAGCTATGGTAATTATCGGATGCGAGCAAACTTGCAGCAGTATCTCTGGGTAAGCTCAAACACAAGTGTAAGAAGTTAGTCACTTTTAACTTTATAATAAACGAGGATCCTCATATCTGCAATAGGGATAATTCCCCTATCTTTATTACTGCCGCCAGGGCAGAGATGAAACTTTTTATCTCAGACCGGAGGGTAGCCTCCTTTTCGAATCATTGGTATATTCAATTTCTGGTGGACGGAAGCCATCCTTGTAGAAAACCTTTCAAGAACCTGTGAAACTGGACTATGAGTTACTGAAAATACTTCTTTTTTTCTACAATAACTCTCCTGCAGAAATCTCTGTTGTGGAAAATGACATGAATGGCGCGACTTTCATTGCTCTTATGAGTGACCGCCGCTTGATCTGGGCGATTCACTCGTTTAAATGGTTCAAGTCCTTGGAACCTGATGTCATAGTCCCAGCGCAGCTGTAAAAAGCTGTGGGAGGTATTATGCAGCTTACTGCTATCTTCACGAACTGTATAAAACGTGGAGGCGAGTCAAGGTAGTTTTCATTCCGAAGCACGAGAGATGTTCGCATGTGCCACCTAAAGACTTTAGACCAATTAGTCTATTCTCCTTTCTGTTGAGAGCCCTAGAAAGTCTGCTTGACTTACATATAACAAGTATCCTTCTCTCATTATTCTCTTTTGAGAGCGCAGCTACTACGAAGGTTAGTCGGTGGTCACCGCTTTGCCTACTATTGTTGCATGTTAATAGAAAGCTCTTAATTATAAGATTTTATCGGTATTGAAGGATCCTGGGCACCCCGTAAGACGATGTTCTGTCCCCTCTTTTATGGATCTTTGTTGTAACCGACTTGCGTAAGAAGCTGAAAAGTGATGGCTACTAGGGAGTCTCCTACGCAGATGATGTAGGGCTCGTTGTCACTTGCAAATTCCTGAATAACTTGTATGGTCTAATGCAATGGCACCCTAGTGTGGTAACAAGTTGGGCGGCAGAGCTGGTCTTGCTGTAAATCGCAGGAAGACAGAACTTATTTCAATCACCAGGAGGAATAAGGTCCCGGTAGCGGCTTCCCCCTCATGCGGATGCGCGCCTTCTTCTATCGAGAACGTGAAGTACCTGGGGGATGTTTTGGACAGAAAGCTGTCCTGGAAGGCAAACATCGAGAAGAGGAAGAAGGAAGCATCAATGGCTTTATATTGCTGCAATGCCGTAATCGTTAAGAGATGGGGCATCTTTCCGAAAGTCTATACAAACATAGTTAAACCTTTCTTATTTTATGGAGCTTTTGTAATATTGTGCCTGTGGTTACTGCAGGTAGGTCTATTGCTACGAAGTTCGCCGTGGGGCACTGTGCCGTTATTGATGGGATCGATTTCATCCCTAGACGCCTACATCGCTGTATCTCCGAGCTCTCGTCAAGTGACTCCTTCTACACCACAATCCCCTCACACGTAGATTGGATAGGAAAGAGCCACTGAAGGAAAGGTGTACTTAACTTTTTCACGGATGGCTCGAAGCTTGACGAATGTGTCGTTGCGATAGTCTTCTGTCAGGAATTATCCATCGACAGAAGGTTAAGGATTCCAGAACATTGCAATGTTTTTCGAATGTAAGTAGCTGATATCAAAGAGGCGGTGGACACACTAATCATTTATTACGGTCTTGAGTTCACTCGTGGTTAAATCCATAATTGTGAAAGATTGTTTATTATCTCTTTCAGGAGTGTCAACTCATTTCAAAATTAATATCATTTGGGTACTGAATCACTGCGCAACTGCAATACTGTCTCGTTTGGCCACCACCGGTTCGTTAATGCCGGATAAAGTGCCGAAGAGCTAACACCTCAATATATTGTAAGATTCTTCTGGTCTGTAGTGAAGCCTATGGAAGATCAAATGAGGAATTAGAGTTAACAGACGTTGACAGCAGTCGAATTTTTAGATTTGTGGTATGTACTAAGCAATTTACTTACTGAAAAGTGGTCTAGTGTTGAGAAAAGTTTCACTTTTAGATGCATTACAATGGACTTGTCTTTCTTGGATCAGCACTTCTCCAATATACATACATGAAAAAAAGGGATGAAGAAATTCCCTTAGAATAAAATTTCTTTCGTTTTTCATGTATTAACTTATAGGACTTAGAGAATATTATTCCTAAGCTTTGTGGCTGAAGTACGGTTCAGTTGAGCTGAGTTAAGCTAAGTTATATTGTTACATTAACTTAAATCAGTTAAATTATGTTAAGCTGAGTTATGTTAAGTTAAGTCAAGTTAAGTCATTTTTTGTAAAGTTAAGACAGGTGCAGTTAAGTTCTATTACGGTAAGTAAAGTTATGTTATGTTAAATTAAGAGAAGTTAATTTATGTTAAGTTCAGTTTAATAAAGTTAAATTTAGTTCATTTAAGCTAATTATGTTCAGTTAAGTTATTGATGTTAAGTTATGTTATGTCATGTTAAGTTAAGTAAAGTTAAGTTATGTTAAGTTAAACTTAGTTAAGTTTAGAAAAATTAAGTTGAGCTAAATTTTGTGAAGTTAAGTGCAGTTCAATGTGACTAAGATCGGAACAGTTCAGATTCGGATTCGATCGGTTTCCTTGGTAGTAAAGAATCTTCAAAATTCAGATAAAGCAAATGCTTGAAAATTGAAAAATGATGAAATTATGCTTATCTTAGACAGAACTCATTTTATTTACCTACAAATTACTGCAGGCTTAGCCATTCTATCCGTAGTACCTACTAAATTCGATGTAGGAATCATATATAGTATTGTACCTTCGAGTCCGATCACTGGATTGCTAAAAAAAACCCCCAAGATTTATTTGTTCGGCTTCTCAACCGTCAGGAATTTATTTGTACAATTTTCGTCTTTAGCCAACGGCTTATTTTACAATTATTTATGATACACACTTATTACCTGCTTCACTCAGCTCATCCGTTTCTAAGACACACACAGCTCACAGCAGTGTTAACTCCACTAAGTTGTCTACTCGTCTCCTCTTGTGATAGCGGCGGCCTCTCTTTTTATACCTGTAGATGACCCAACCATTCTGTTCACGCGCTTAAAGATAGACTGACTATTCGTTTGCCTGCGGTAGCTGCAGCTACTCCGTTCATCCTTAACGGCGCGGAATTTCCTTTTATCTGTCTACCCTTTTGTTTGTCCTTGGTATGGGTAATTTGCATTATACGGCCGCTTTTTTATTTTCTGTCCTTCCGGAAAATTGCATTTACATTGACAACAGTTTTGTTTGTCCTTCGTATTTCGGATTTTCGTCACAGTATTATATAAAGTATTACGCCTTAGTTTGACTAACTTTACGTATCATTACTCCTCTGTTTTTTTTTTTTTTTTTTTACGAAAACTACGGTAGTACGTGCCTCAACATTTAAATTTCAGTCTAAGTATTTGATTATGCAAATGAAAATATATTCTTGGACATAATAAATATTTATTTAATGCTCTAATTTTACATTCTTAAAACATCCTAAGTAAGTTCAAACATCGTTTTATTTGCTTCTAAAATTCTTCATTGAATGTTTTTTATGCATTACCACCTATTAAATTTAAGTTTGGTATAGCTACGACAGCTTTATATTTATTTATAAATATTTTAGCTATCTGTGATGGATATTAGTGATAATGTTACTGTGAAAGCTTTAGTAAATCTTATTGTGTAATTATGTATACAGATAACATATTGTAAAATTGCTGTTCACATTAACGGAAATTACAATTCTCTTTTTCTCGAAAGTAGAGCACGTATAACAAATTGAAGCAAACGCTTGAAAATATTTTTGACAATTTTATAAATTAGCCATAAAATTAGTTTTGCTGAAAGATATTCTAATGCTGATTGAGGATGGCAGTTAATAAAATAAGTTAAGAGGAGGCTTACAAAACATCTTGTTTCTTAACCTTCAAACATTTTTTTTGTAAAACAATCTTCAAAATATTTTTTATCTTATTAAAAAAAAATAGAACTACAAATGTTTTAAAAATAAAAATACATTTTTTTTTATATATAAGAAATATATACTTTTACGTGCATTTTTTGGTTGTAATGCGAATTAAATTGGACTAGACAGACATGGTTGCTAATATAGTAATATAGTATATATATATATATAGTATCAGTATACTTAAATCGTAATATTAGCTGGGATCTGCGAGCTACTATAGCACATATACCAATATTATTTTCACTTCACACGAAAGCTAACTACAAATCGTATAAGTAAATGAACCAGTAGTTGAAGCGTTCTGTAGCCTAACAAAGTGTCAAACTTGAAAACGATAACGATTTTTTTAAGAAAGTCATCTTCTCCGATTAGGCTCATTTTCATTTGGTTGGTGCGGTAAATAAACAAAACGATGCTGGTGCGGAGAAAATCCATAAATTATTCATGAACAACCATTACATTTACCTAAATTGACAGTTTGGTGTGGTTTTTGGTCTGGTGGAATCACCGACCCGTATTTCTTTATTTCATTATAGATCGATGATAACCAACGTTTTATGGCCACAATTGGAAGAAGTTGATCTTAACAACATCTGATTCCAACATGATGGGGGTAAGTGTAACACAGAACGTGCAACAACCGAATTATTACGAGAAAGGTTTGAAGATTCGATTATTTCAAGAAATTGTGACATTGAGTGGCCTCTTGTAGGGTTAATTTAAGTCAGTGGTCTTTAGCAATAAACCAAACTCTCGTTCTTTAAGAACGTGGATTCATCGAATTTGTTCCTGCAAAAGAAGTCGTAGAGGCCATTTCAATGATGTTATATTAAGAACTTAATTGTATCGATTGTAATTCACATTAAATACAAAACATTTGAATTTCTTTTACAATTACATACTTTTATTACTTTTTTTTTTTAAGAAATCATAACACTTTAATGGAAAACCCTATCTTTATACCCACATAATTATAAGCTAAATTAATTGTCAGATTCAAATAATTATCTTTCACACCAAATTTCGACAAAAGTTCAATAACATCCAAATGCAGGCAACAAGTGTGAAGAAAACTTATATTCCTACACAAATATTTACTCTAGTGTATTTCATTTTAACATCTGCATCTTCACAATTACAAAAATTACATTTCGTATTATTTCAAAGCGAAATTCCAGTCTGACTAATAAATAATGTCACATTTCATTAAGTGCTACAGTTATTTGATTAACAACATATCAACTCATTTACTTGGAATATAATTCATTCATTCGAACACCTGAAAAAGCGGCGAACAAATTGGTTGGCTCAACAAAAGAAGCGTATTGATGTAAGTGTTTTGATGCTGATATACATTACTTATAGTACACATTACAGTATTTGTAAGTTCATCTAATGCGATTTTCGTGTGTTTAAATGAATGTGATTAAAGAGGAAAAGGAGATTTATGGACTTCAAAATTCATATATTTTTGTCACCATACAGTTTTAAATTTATATACATACATAGTTTTAAATTTATCAATTCGTTATTAAGTAAATTTTTCCAACTTTTTAAACAGATATGATTTTATTTCATTTTTTCAAAAGACACTTTCGACCACTGCCACTGACTAAGAATCACGGTTACCTTTACGGAACGGTTACGGAACGGCTACCTTCCTCATTCACATCGGCACGAGCGGCGCCATCCGCATGAAGTACTAAATTTTGTCGAATCATGAAACACAAGACTGTGTTAGATGCCGTATTTTTAAACTGCTCAACTACAGAAAGAATTGATCTGTAAATCAATCCGACTAAAACTTTCACTAAGGAAATTATTCCTGACATTTCTCTAGGGCTAGAAAATGTGGGTAAATCAATAACTTTTAAACGACTAGTATACGAAAAAAGTTTTTGGCGGGAATCCCATTGCAATTGACGCAAATCGTCAAAAAGAACTGAAAAGAAACTGTTTTCAAACGGAGTAAATTTTATCATAATGTAATTTATAATTAGAACTTCACCCAACCCAACCGTATTCCAGAATTGGTCTCACTAATGACGCCAAAACTATTTTCATAATATAAGAATTTCTAAATTTCTTAGACCATAGCTTTACAAAGCAAGGAACGTTTTGGGTCAGTTAGGACTAAAGTGCCGACTAAAGTAGAAAGATTTCACAAATGTTTTAAATTTCTCATAAACTCAATTTTCTTTACAACGGCCTTGCATAGTTTTTAAGTCTAAGAGAAAACGTTCATCTTTTTCTTCGCCATGTAAGTCACGATTCTCTGGAAACTGATGCCTGGTAGCTTGGAGATAATGCAATTTAGGTGAAAGACGAAATTCTAAGTTTTTGAAATTGTCCATGAACAATTTCAGAAAAGTTAATTGACTTGTGATTTGATTTTTGTAACTTCAATAAACGAGTTCCACGCAAGTAGTTCCAAAATGGCCATTGAACTTTTGGAATCAGTATCGCTGGCCAATATTCCCAATTGTGAGCCATTATAAATACCAGCTTATCTATGCATAGACTTAGTAATTTTCTCATTATGTAATGAGATCATTGCCCTTTTTAACTAACGTCTTCACAAGTTGTTTCATTAAATCTTGTTCAATGTGCAAGTGTCCTCCTCTGCTTCCATGTGCGGTTACTGAATCGAAAATTTTCAAATCTGGAACGCTTTCGTCCTTCGGATGACATGACTTAGTCAGCATAATCGCTTTTTTCGGTGAAATATGTCAATGTTGTCACCCTTCCATCGTATGCGATATTCGCCGTTGCCAAAACGCAAAGGTCCATCAATTTTTCGCCAAATCTTTTCCTAGAAAAGGCCTAGTACAGCCTAATTGAATGTCGATATGTTCCACGCTTCTGTACCATATAGCAGGTGGAAATAATGAGCGACTTGTAGTTTGATTTTGATTTTCTTCCTGCCTGTGTGCAACTTTTGATTACTTTTACGCCTATTCATAAACACTTATTTGCTTGGTAGTCCGATTTCATTGTCTTTTTTCCCTTTGGTAGTGGCGCTGTTGCTGTTATTGCTAAACCCTTAATCAATTTGCAAAATTGCTGCAATTTACGATGTCTAGGTCAGTGGATAACTAAAGGCTGCTGTTTTTTTTTTCAGTATATTCCATTGGATTGTTTCTATCTTTCCATCCATCTAGCCCACATCAAAACGGCGCACAAACCCAAAGGAGTGTGGCGACTACTACTTTTTTTGCTGTTTCTAGATATTGAATTCAAGTAACTAAGCGTAGTGGTTGCAAATTTCCTTCAGTTCTATTGTTCTATTTAAAAAAAAAATTCTAGGAAATTACTTTTGTGACCAACAACAACAAATTTACCATTATTCACAGTTTAGACTACTACTACTACTACTAAATTTTGCGGCCAACTGTATGCGCACACTGACGGCCAAAGCGATTAATAGCAATGGGCAGTAATGTAACAAGAACAAAAGGCGTATTACAAATGAATAGATTTTTGCATTTATTTTAGTTAATATTTTACTCATTTTAGTGTATATTTTTAACAATTTTTCTTTACTTAGTATGACAACAATGATGGTAGAAATTTCATAATATACGGAAGATATGCAATGAAAGTAGGACGGAGAAACGTATACAAATACGAAAAATGCGGAAAAAGCGAAATTACTGCATGAAAATAACAAAATAAAATAAAATAAAAATGAACGGCGTATACAACCAGCATTATCACTTGGAATTTTCAAACCACGCACGCAGTCATTACCATATCAGCACAAATACACACATATATAACATACACAGCCGATTATATATACTTGACAACTGCTTGCCAGAAAAGGGAATATATAGGCTGGAATCGTATTCTTAGTTTCGAAAGCTTAAAGCTATTGTCAATTATAAGACTCTTACGGAGCGTGAAACTAATTGAAAAAATAACAAGTATTGCAGTAAATTTAAATATAATGTGTTGCGGTAGGAGCACAATATTCATGGTTAAACTAAATAGAAACAAAAAAATTTAAAATTTATATATATATATATGTCCATGTGGAACTATTAAATCACATTCTGATATCGTATCACTAAGTCATGTCTAGACTTTAGAATTTTTATAGAAATATTTTTCACTCTTTTTAATTTATATATTTTTTTTTGTTTACCTTTCATATACCTAAAATGGTATATTTACTTTTACCAGAAGGAGAAGAGATAGACCCACCGAAATTTAATTAAATACCAATGATATCAGTCTGTGTGTTTGAAAGCAAACTAGTCCGTCCGTTTTTGAGATATTTAAATCAAAGTTGTTAGGAAGATGCACCTATACGTTTAAACGATCATTTGATGGAATCAGTCTGATCGGACCACTATTGTATACATACGACCGGATTTTCAGTTTTGAAATTTTGACCCTTAAATCCGTCGAAAGGTAGTATACTACACACACATAATAAACTGCATATTGGTTCTGAAAATTATCGAAATCGAAGGAATACAACATACAAATAGCCCCCATATGCCGATAATTTCAGATGTGAGATTTTGGTCAAAACTCAGTCAAAAGAGCATCTAAGAGCGTGAAATTGGTACTCTACAGACATGAATTCAAGTTCATATTGACACTGAAAATTATCTAAATCGAATTTTGTAATTTGAGATAAACATATTATGTTCATGAAAGGTATAAAGACTTCGTGATGGCCAAATACAGCCGTTATTTCTTGTTTCTCCACAAACTGTGCTTAGTTGAAAACTATTATTTGCCATTTTAGTACAAGTAAATCATTTAGCATTCAAGTATGCATACAAAGTTGAAATATATTTTTAGTTATGACAGTTCATATATCATGATAATATTTATATCTGGGTATGCACTGACAACTAACACTGTATGCTTTGTCGTTTATTCAGCACATTTATTGTTATTTTTTTTCATAATCATACGTTTGTGTTGGCACAAGAAGAAGAAGAAACTGAATTATGTGGAGAGTAAATATGAGTTTGAATGAATTTTAATTTTTTTCAATTAATTTCATTTTAATTCCGATTTAGTTTAGTGTCCCATTAAACATCACTAGTTCCTTTAATTTTCCATATATATATATATGAAGGTAAAAAGTATAACTTTGCTACTTTGATTTTTTTAATTTTTAGATCATTCAAAATTTGTAAACAGATGTTTGTTTGACCAAAAAATGTGACTGGCTTAACCCTTTAAAAAACTCCTTTTTTAATTCGAACCTTAATAACATTTCTATGTACACAAATACGACTTTTATATGCGCTTTTAAATAGATATTTTCAGGCATGTCAATAATAATATTTAGTATATCAAAAACAGTCGCATAATAATTTCATAAATGTAGTCGGTAAACTAGTATTCAGTTCAAACGGGTTACTCATTTAATGGTTTCGAAAGTGCAGCGCTGTATTTTGACATTTGTCAGACTTAACTGTGAAACCAAACATGTTTTGTTTTAGTTAAGAGTCAAGCATTTATGAAAATGTATCGCTTGACAACCGCACAACGCGTTAAAATTGTTGAAACCTAAAACAAAAAATAGTGATTCAAACGTGGCTACGTTTTTTTCAGCGATGACGCACATTTCTCTCTCCGCAAAATTGTCTTATTTGTAGCTTCGAGGATTCTCAAGTAATTGATGAAAGGTCATTGCTACAAAAAAAAAAAAAAAAAAAAAAAAACGTAAAAACTTACGCACAAAAATGGCACTGTAAATACGGAACGTTTGGCACGCAATTGAAGAACACGACTTGGATAATATGTGGTTTCAACAAGATGGTGTCACATGCCACACAACACGGGCGAATATAATCTTATTGCGAGATAAATTTCCCGGCCGCGTGATCTCTCGTCTTGGCGATGCCAATTTGCCACTGAGATCGTGTGATTAGATGTTCGGATAAACCTTTAATTCTTGAACACTTGAAAACCAACACTCGTCAAGTTATAGCTGAAACACCGCCCAATAAGCGCTTTAAAAGTGTTCGAAATTTATTTCAAATGGATCGTAGTTTGCAAAAATTCACGAAGCGGTCATTTGAATGATGTATCATTTCACATATAATGCCAAGGTTCAAACTTTATAATATAAAAGGAATTTCTTAAATTGAAATTGAAAAAACGTGTTAAATTCATTTTATTTACGTTTATTTTGGAAATCGCAAGGTGGTTAACCCTGTAGGTATAAAAATTTGAACAATTGACAACAAGCACAATGAATGTTAGTATGTTAGTTGCCATGCAAATGACAATTTGTTCATAATTAGTTCACTTATTCATAGGTGACTTCAATTTGAATCAATTTATAGATATTATTTATTCTCTAATACAAACAAATGCTATGTGACTTGAGTCAAAACTATACTTATATATTCGTGTTCTGAATTATAGTATCAGCCACTTCCTGCAGAATTAATTTCAAATATGCATATATTAATTTATATAAATAGCTGAGTATGGCTTACCAGGGAACCCATTACGTTTTACTCTCACTTAAGTGGTAATTAACTAAGTATGTAAAGCGGCCGCAATTGCCGAGTGCTTTGCAGTGCGTACTGCCATTCGATAGGTCTAGGTTCGAGTACTGCTCCGACTAACATCCACTGTTATAGAAAATTAATTTTTCTAAATGCGGTCCTAGATGACTCCAAGACGAATTTTCTGAAGGTTGTCCAAAAACATTTTTTTTTCCGGAAACTATAGAGGATGTGCGTAAATTAATATTGTAAGTTCGTCATGTGACCTATCGTGAGAACGAGAAAACTATAGGAATTAATGGTCCCAGTTTACATTCAATATTGCATGAACATTTGATTGTAAAAAGAATTTGTCCATGTTTAAACACACATAATTTGTCAATCGCTCAAGACAAGGCTTGTGTCAATTGGTAAAAAGAAATGTTAAAAAGATTTGATAGCGGTGCTTCGAAACATGTCTGACTATGACATCGTGACTGGTGATGGAACGAAACTAAACAGTTGGCGACTGTATGGGTGCTTTAAGATGAGCCGAGTACAAAAAAAAGGTTGTTCGCGTACGAATCACTTCCAAGCTAATAGTTATCTGTTTTTTTCTTCTTTTTAAACTGGCCATGTCGCAACCGTACTACCAGAACAGCGAAGAACATTAACTTCTGAGTCGTACACAATCAGGAAAACCAACCACCGAAGACGGATGATTCTTCACCAGAACAATGTGAGCTCTCATACATCGACTGAAACAACTGCAAGCCATCCATTTAATGAGTCTCCACCATATGGTCGTGGCTTGGCACCGCACGATTTCTTTTTTTCCCGTCCGTAATAAATAAACTGAGAAGTCAGCGTTATTTGGTCTCCTGAAGAGGCAGTTGATGCTTTCAAAACGCAAATTTCGCGATCTTAGATGCTCTTTGACGGTTTTGATTTAAAATTACATATCTGAATGAATCGGTTGTGTGACAGCTAGATGATACAGTCGATCGATCTGACCAGTTTCGACAAATGAGAGGCTGCATTGCTTTCAAACAGACGGAGTGACAGACGGACATGACTAAATCAACTCAGCTCGTCATTCCGATCATGTCTTCATTAATTTTAGTGAGTCCATCTCTTCTCCTTCTGGTACATACATTCATTCTGGTTCATAAAACTTTTAAATATAACCAATCATACTTAAATGCTACAATTTTTTTAATCTTATATAATTAATTTCTTAGTTATCAACACTTTATGAGCATTTTCATATAAATAAATTTAATATTATAAATATTATAATGTGAATTTGTTTACAATATGTAATCTTATTTAACCCTTACTTTTACACAATATTTCTGTATAGATTTTTTTGTTTGTTTTATTTTTGTGTGCAAATTATGTCAAAAATATCTAATTGACACAAAAAGTGCAATATTTAGATATTTAAGTTCATCTATAGTTTTAGAAATCGTTATTCTCATATAATATGGCTCGTCGAAGGTTCAAAACATATGAAAAGTTTTCTATTTTTCCGCAAAAAGGAAATAAAAACTTTTATCTGACAAATAAATTGGCTGGGGAGATAAAACAGCATTAACCAGATCAACAAACACGTTCTTTATAATTACCAAGAGTTTAACAAGTTACCGCACTTTCTTGATCAGTCGTTGTCACAGCGCTGACCTTCAACTCGCCACATCCTCTTGAAAATAAATTACAAATCTCAGTGAAGCGTAATTTAATTTCAAAACAACTCAAGATACTCGAATTTAATGAAACAAATAAAAATTATACAAAAACTATTCCACTCTTAATTCATGACTAACAATAATAATAAAAAATTTTAAATGCAGTGAAAAATTTCCAAAAAAAAAAAAAAAAAATTCAATGAATCAAAAAGTGTAAAAAATAAAGTAACGTAAAAGTACCTGCGATTTGAATTGTCTACTTAACTTATCTCATTGCCATCATTTTGCTACTTAAACGACTTTGGCTTTTGCCAATGCAATGCAATGAGTTCGCTTTTGCTTTTGAAGAAAATTGAAAACTTTATAGGCCATTTAACGTTCAATACTTGACAGTTAAGAAGTCGCAACTATATATCCGTAAATATCTGAAAGCTCATAATGCTACATTAAATATACAAACATACATGTGTGTATGTTTGAGATGATATATTGTACAATGGTACAAATATATTGAATTATAGCCGTTTTTGTCACAAGATGGTGTTGATACCCTTATGGGGTCTATAATGAAATCATGACACACAAAATCCCGAGCCACTTAATCCAGACATGACCAAATCCAGATCAAAAATATTCAAGACACGGTCAAATCCTGAGAAAATATAATCCAGTCACGACACAAACCAGACAAAAATCTCGACAATCTCGCGATTTTGAAATTATTTTTATACTTTATCTGGGTTTTTCATCCGGATTTGCTTTCCACTCAAAAATTATGTACAAAAGGTAGGTAAAGATGTATAGTAAATGTGTTAACAATCTAACTCAGAATGGTTTGCCATATGAGACATTTTTTCAGTGGCAAAGATTAAAATTTTTCCAGTTCATAAAAATTTTAGAACGATAATCACCACAAATCAAAGGAGAAGCCCTGCCAAAAGCGGTCATAAATTGACAATCATATCATGTAAATATATATATATGAATATATTCATAATACCGACCTATATTATTTTATTTTATTCAGTAAATAGATGAAATAATTTTAATATAAACGAGAAGTAACATATTTTGTACGTAGTGTCGGGATTGTGTCTTGTTGCTTCCACTACCACAATTTTTTCAACTGTGTTTGAAAGTTGAGATTTCAAGCAATATTCTTCGTGAAGACAGTTTCGTAAATCGCCATTCTTGTGAAAAGTTATTTTAACTTGAAAAACGCGCCGAAAAATTGGTTTGCCTTGAATGCTGTAAATGAACGCCAGGCCCAGTAGTGGTTTGCTCGGTTACGTTCCAGAAACATGATTTTAAAAATGAACCTCGTTCTGGTGTGCCAGATACTAAAAACTCTAATGGAATTCTACAACAGGTGGAGCAAGACGACAGTAGATTACGGGGGCATTTGGCATCACTCACGTGAGAGTTGGAATCATGTAAAAAAGGCTGGCTGCTCAAAGAAGCTCTAAGTTTGGGTGTTAAAGCAAAAAAAAAGAAAAAAAAAATATGATTGAAAGACTATAAATCAGTAAAACGCTTCTAAAGCGCCACAAAATTTAGGTGATCGAAAATGGATTGAATTCCAGAAAATAAAAAGAAAAAATTAATTAACCAAAGCTGGTGACCCTTCCCAAATGACTCAATATTTAGTTCACGACAAACAAGTTGATGCTGACTGTATGGTGCGATTGGAAGAGAATTGTCCATTATAAACTGCTTTAAAATGGTCAATTCTACGCTATATTTTTCACAATTAAGTGTATACAATAAGTTCTTTAAAAATAGCAAACAAAATTTATCAATGGAAAAAGTATTGTTGTTTGACGATCAAACAAAAATGTACGGAACTACGTTGGGAAGATTCGATATACCCCTCACATAGCCCAGCCTTTGCACTACCTGGCGTTGAAATCGCGCAGCATAATTTTGATATCGTGGCGGGGCCAGCGCTCATAAGTACGATCTAGGCTCTCATAGAAAGCATCTGTGGTCACATTATCCTTCTCTTCTGTAGGGGCGTGGGCGCAAATCAACGATATGTTAAAGAACTTCGCTTTTATGCGAAATGCGGCTAGACGTTCATCCACCGGGGTGAATGCCAGGACTCGGCGATGGAGCCTCTCTCCCATCACAAACCCAACACCAAATTTGCGCTCCTTTAATTGGCCGCTGTAATAGATTTCACAAGGACCCACCTTCTTCCGTCCTTGTCCCGTCCATCGCATTTCTTGGACGGCGGTGATGTCAGCCTTTAGTCTTACAGGACATCAACCAACTGGGCAGCGGCCCCTTCCCAATTAAAGGACCGGACATTCCAGGTGCATGCCCTCAAATCATGATCCTTAAAACGTTTGAGGGGGTCGTCATCAAAAGGCGGGTCTCTCATCCGAGGAAATAGCTAATTTTTCATTGGAGTATAGTTTTATGTGGTGGGTTCCAAACCCTACGCACAACCTCAGGGGATTCACCTTCTCACTTTAGCTCGCCTCCCAACGGATGTTTGTTGGCTACCCAGATAAGAAATGTTGTTCGTACAAATGTTGTTTTTATAGCCAGACACTATGGTTTATAATTCAACTATGTATCAAATGTGTGAAGCATATAAACAGTATTGAAGTTATTTACGAGCCTGTACCTATAATGCCTGTCTGTATGTATTTCAATAAAGAAAATAATATTATTTCTGTATAATGTATTTTTAATGTTTATGGAATGCTATCGAGTGTCATTGAATTTTACAAGCAAACGAATATACTTATACTTATATATAATGGAAGCATAGGTACATACAAATGTATATACATGAATACAAACATATACATAAGAGAAGAATATAATTTGTTATTTCTCTCTTGAACTGTCGTTCTGCAAGAGGCATTTGGCAGGAAAAATTATTGAGGTGCCTTTATTCCAATGGTATATCAACAGATGCCTTGGAGGTGCTGCTTTTTATAATGTTACGGGCGAACGATATGCTTTAACACGTGCACACATCACTCTGTCACTAACCAAACATAAAATATAAATGCGTTTGGACAGTGCAAGGATACCTCGAGCAACAGCAGTTGAGGTTATCAGAAAAATAAGTTCATACGAGTACAGTTGTTAATAAATATAATAGTCAGTAAGTGTATAAAAATCCACGCAGTTGCCTAGAGGCGCTTCGCACATGAGTTTATTGCTTTTATGATTAGAAAAAAATGGTATTTTTAGAAACACAAATTGAGGTTAGGTTGATAGAGCGGGAGGAATCAACAGATTTTTCTAAGCTGAAGGGCTGAAGGATTTTTATGTGGAGCTTTTCACTTATATATATAAGGGGATGAAATTCCCTGCCGAGGACCGACTACAATTGGAAAAAGTCTTTAAAATTGATTAGTGGCGTGAGTCGTAAAACTTTCGCCAAGATTCCATTATTTTATTTTTTTGTGATGAATCAAAAATTTAATACATTTTTCTCATTTATTAAAATCCATGTACTCTAGCCCTTTCAAATTTCAACGCCAGTGAGTAAAGAAGATATCTTTGGCACAATAGTCGGAAAATTCTACCTCCATAACGAAGCATCCCCAAACGAGGTATGGCTAATCGACTTCGCCGGGGCCCGACAAATGATCAACTGTAGAACCAAATTCCGGCACAAGAAAATATATCAAGCTCCATGGTGGTCTTCGGCTCGAAAAATCGAAACCAAATTGTTCATGTTATGATAGACGGATAGACGGACATATTTCCAATGTTCTAAATGTGCGTATGTTCCGAGGACAAAATATCGACTCGGATCAGTATATTGTTTGTGCGAAGATATGCATCCGCCTCTTTGCAGCAAAGAATGCCCGTCAAGAATCACATGGAAGGTTCGGCATCGAAGAGCTGCAATCATAACTGACAGCCGTCCAATTTTCTGCTTCACTTGCACTCCTGCTCTTCGAGCACTCATCAGCGTCTCGATAGAGGGGAACTGTGTAACGGCATCTCAAAATTTTTACGTACTGCTGCCAAAGAAAGTTCTGGTACGAGAAAACAGACTGTCTACCTTTCAACTTTGCGATCGTCCATAACACGTGCGGGGTGGCATACATACCGAGAGCTGAAGGGGTTTTTTTTTTTTTTTTTTTTTTGTTACGACCCGGTAGGCAAGGAATCTTCATAGATACGAGTAGCCCGTACTACCCGCATGCCCGATTTGCCTCCTGGCACCTACGGACTAAACCCAGCCTCCTTCGTACGCTGGGCCTGTGGGACCCCCACGGGACTATCCATTCCGATATTACTTCGCGGGGCAGGCACTGGACGTTATTCTGTACCGTCACTCAACGTGCGATTTCGCGGCGCGCTCTGCTCTCTTCTTGTCTAAGATGCTTCATTATCTCAGTGATGATATTTGCGCACTTCGTCCATGTATCTTTTTCGGATAGCATTGCCTTCAACAGATTTTCTGGAGTCAATGTGCCTCCTATGCAATGACTTAGCTGTTTGCGCTCTTCTTTAAATCTGTCGCAGTATAAAAGAATGTGCTCTGCGTTTTCCATTTTATCACTGCAGTGCAAACAGTAGGGATGGTCTGCGTGCGTATACTTGTGCAGGTATTCGCGGAAGCAGCCATGTCCGGTGAGGAACTGGGTGAGGTAGTAGTTTGTTTCACCGTGCTGTCTTTCTACCCAATTTCGTACACTTGGGATCAGAATCTTCGTCCATTTTCCCTTTGGTGACGAGAACCACCGTTGTTGCCATTCATTCATGCTCTGTTTCATAATTTCTTTGCGATTACTTGGTTGCGCTTAGTTTCTGTCGCCGCTTTGGCTGCTATATCTATCGGACATCTTCCAGCCAGCAGATTTGCGACATCGTCCGATACCGTCCGGTAGGCACAACAAACCCTTAATGATGCCAATCTATGTACCGAGGCTGGTGCTCTCAGGTACGCAGGTATCATCGTGGCTTGAGCCCAGATTGGTGCCGCATACATCAAAATAGATGAAGTGACACTCGCAAGCAGTTTCCTTCTCTGCTGTCTTGGGCCTCCCACATTTGGCATGAGTCTCGTGATAGCTGTACCGACTTTGCTCGCTTTCTCGCTGGAGTATTTCAGATGTTCTTTGAAGTTCAGCCGGCGATCAAGAACAACTCCTAGATATTTAATGGCTGGGCTAGATTCTATCGTGCAGCCTCCTACTCTTATTTGTATCCCCTCCACCTTTTTGCGACTAGTCATTAGCAACGCCTCCGTTTTGTGGTCTGCTAACTCCAGGCCTGCTGTTGAAAGCCATGTTTTCACGTACACTATGGTTTCATTGCATATGCGTGATACATCAGTCAAGTGTTTTGCTACCACTACGATAGCTATATCATCAGCGTAGCCAACGATAGATACACCATCCGGTTTCCTTATTTTAAAAATGTCATCGTACATTATGTTCCACAGGAGTGGACCGAGGACCGACCCTTGTGGAACGCCTGCTGTTATTGTATACTTCATCGGGCCTTCGTTTGTATCATATAGCAGTACTCTTTCACTGAAATAGCTCATAATTATGCGTATTAGATAGTTCGGAATGTTCATCTTTTTTGTTGCTGTTATTATTTCGGCCCAGTTAGCAGAGTTGAAAGCATTTTTCACATCTAACGTAACTATGGCGCAGTACTGCTTGCAGCCTTCGAACCATCTTTTGCCTTCAAGGGCTTTACGGGCAATATTGCAGACAGTGGCTACGGAGTCAATTGTTGAGCGCTTTTTTCGGAAACCATATTGCCACCTCGAGAGGCCATGGTCACCTTCCGTAATCTCTTGTAGTCGAGCGCACAGGACGGACTCAAATAATTTGCCTGCTGTATCTAGCATGCACAAAGGCCTGTGTGATGACGGCTCTTCTGGGGGTTTGTTACCTTTAGGTAGCAGGACTAGTCGCTGGCGCTTCCATTTTTTTGGAAAAATGCCTTCTTGGACGCACTTCGTGTACAACTCGCTGAAAAGTTCTGGCCGTTTCTTAACAATGTGTACGAGAACATCATTTGGGACTCCATCAAGGCCTGGAGACTTTTTTGTCTTAATCTTCGCCACTGCTGCGAGTACCTTTGCTTTGCTAATCGGTGGAATTTCGGCAATATCAACTTCCACTTCATGTGATGTACTGTATTCCTCGTGCCTCGGGAAAAGTCCTGCGACTATGTGCTTCATTATTCGGGGACACATTGGTTGCTTGGCGTTCCTTGCTTTCAACTTTTTTAGGACGATGTTGTATCCACTACCCCAGGGGTTATCATCGATGTCTCTTATCAGTTCCTGGAATGATTCACGCTTACTTTTCTGGATTGCCTTGTTAAGTTCCTGGCGCTTAGTTTTATATGCGGTTTGAAGACGTGGGTGATCGGGGTTACTCCGTGCCCTTTGTCTTTGGTATAGTCGCCGCTACCTGAGACATTGAGCGCGCAGCTCTGCTATTTCTTGGTTCCACCAGTAGGCTGGGGCTCTTCCGTTCCCCTTTGTTTTTCGGGGCATTGATGCATCACAGATGTTAGTAATGTGCTTCATTAAGGCATTAGTACAAGTATCAGCGTTCGCGTGTTCGGTGCTTTCGGCGAGTGTGTTTGGCAGAAGCTCTGTCATGTAGTTAAGCATACTACTGTCTAGCATTTTGCTTTTCCAGCCAGCTTTTTGAAGTTTTTGAGGTCGTTTTTGTAGCTTATTACTCCGAGGCGGGCGTACCACAACAGAAATCGCAAAGTGGTCACTGTATGTGAAGTCATCTAAGATTTCCAATTGAATGAAATTAATTAACGCGGTACTACAAAAGGTCAGATCAATTATCGATCCAGCACTACTTTTTTGGTATGTATTCCCCCCCCCCCCCTGGTTTAGTAATACGATGTCGAGATTAGTAAAGGCTTCAAGTAGCGCTTGTCCTCGTGAGGTTGTCTTTGAACTACCCCATTCTACCGCCCATGCATTAAAGTCGCCAGCAATGATGACTGGTGATTTGCCAGAAACATCAGCTACTAATCGGCTTAACATAATTTTAAAATTTTCGATTGGCTCGCTTGGTGGAGCGTAACAGCTATAAAAATGAATTCCTCCGACTTTCGTGTGTATGAAGCCTTCATGCTGGCTAGGTCCTCTCTGTTCAAGTGCAAGATCGCCACATGCCCAGACTGCAGCTTTTCCCCTTTTATCATGCAGCCAGCTTCCCTCCTCTGAGGGTGCACGATAAGGTTCGCTGATTAGTGCAACGTCAATTTTCCGTTCAGAGATTGCTTGCTTGAGGAGGTCTTGGGCCGCCTCGCAGTGATTCAAATTGCATTGTATACATTTAATCATTGCTTCAGTTGCATAATCGCCTTTTTATATTCCGGACACCTAAAGCTACCAGTGGGATGGTCCGTGCCCATATCTGTCTTGCATATTACGCATTTGGGTGCTGCCTTGCACGACTTAGCCAAGTGACCTTTTTCTCCACAGCGCAGACAGATTCCGCTGCGATCGTCTGCGGATTTGCAGTGTCTGGATATATGTCCGAATCCAAGGCATCGATAGCATCTGATTGGGTTGATTATTTCCCGGACCCTAAAGTTCACCCATCCTATCCGTATTCGACCTGTTTCAACCAAGATTTGCGCATCTCTTACTGGTAGATTAATGATTGCTGTGTGTGTGCCACTTCTCGTTGCCCTCAAGGACTTCACTGTTACAGCTTCCCCATGATTTAATTTAGGGAACTGTTCTTTTATAGCGTTGCTAACATCTTCTGCCGTTGTAGCAATATCTAAATCCCGGATTTCGACAGTTAGTGTACTATTTAAAACAGTCACACTTGCATCGGTTTTAAGCAATTCGGCCGCTCTTTCTTTAAACACATTTGCCAGATTGCCGGTCTTGTCACGCAGTTGGACCAACAAGTTTCCATTCGATGTCGTGGTAATTTTATTTACGCTCTCGCCTAGTTTTTTCATATCTGGTTGCTGTTTCATTTGCCTTAATATGTCCGCGTATGTGGTTGTACCCGTCTTTGAAATTACTATTGCGTCGGGTTTTATTGTTTTCCTCGCAGTTTTTGTTAACTTTTGATGACGTTTCACTAATGTCCATGTATTTTGAGGAGCTTCCTCATCTTTTTTCTTATTTATTGACATTGGATCCTCGGAAGTCTTCTTTTTGCTATCCACTCTTTTTGTAGAGGATTTGTCCATATGGTCCCTCGTTTGCGTTGCTTTAGTTTCTGTCTGCTTGAAGCATTCATCGGCTCCTTTTTCTAGTTGAACAGTTTGCGACGCCGCATTTATTCCTTTTTGTAGCTGAGGATGTTGGGCTCTCTCATAGAGAACTGGTAGTTCAGCTATAATATCTCGCATTCGTTGGTGAAGCGATCTCCTTTTACCGTCTTTACCGTCTTCCAGCATTTCGACGAGCTCTTTAATTTTTGCACCCATTTGGTTCCATGCAGCCACCTCTAGTTGAGGCTGATTGTATGGAGAAGGTGATCGCGATTTTGTCGGTGAACGCAGCATTTTCATGCACTTTTCAAACGGACGCCTGTTTTCACTGCCGTTTTCAGCACCTTGCGTAGTAACGTTGAGCCGCCCAGGTGGGGCGACCTGGGAACACTCATAGTCTTTTATTACTAGTTTAATAGTTTTTATTTATTATTATAATTGTAGTGCTAGTGTTATCAATGTTATTGTTTATCACTATTATTATTAGTATTATAGCTATTTTTAATATTATTTTTAATATTTTAATTTAATTTTTTTTTTGATTTTTTTTTTGTTTTTATTACGTGTTATTTTAATAGTATTATTAATATTAATTATTAACATTAGTTATTGTTATTTTTATTATTTTTTTTATTTTTAAATTAGGTTAATTTATTGATATATTCTTATTTATATTTCGCTTTTATGCTTATAAACACAGCAGGTGTTTTATGAGCACACCTTGTGAATTGTTGGGTTGTGTCTTGGCTAAATTGCCGCACTTTGCTAACAGCTGTTGAACTGTTCTCACTTTGTGTGACAGGATCAGCTGTATTTGTTTACACTTGTGCTTATTTTCTTTTGTATAATTTTTTTTTTTTTGCTGTCTCACTCACTTAGTTTTCCAGTGAAAAAAAAATGGTAAGTATATGAAATATTTTATTTAAAAGATTAATTTGTATCAAAATCTATACATCACCAGGTTCCAGGAAATATTTTCGAATGAGAAATCAGCAAGGAAACACTCGCACGTAAGTTTGGATCATGTGCAGAATATTTAACATGCAAAACACTTTGTATTTTCCTTTTTTTCAGGGAGCTTCGTTATTTTGCGCCTTCTGAACACTCACTTCACTTCACATACATACATATGTACTTATACATTTGTATGCAAATTTATGTGAATTGCATTCAACTTTTGTTGTTTCGAATTTTAATAACTTACAATTAAATAAAATTTATCATTTAGTTGTGATTTTACCTATTATATATTAAAATTTTTTATTATTTATTTATATATTTTTAAATAAAAATTAATGAATAAAACGTTCTAAAAAGTATTTATTGGCTTAAAGGAGACTGCTTAAACACAATATAACCCTTAAAACCTTCATGCAAGACAGCTTGCTTACCCTATCTCCTTTAAACACACCACCAGAGCTCGAACGAAGAATGCTTTCAATTTAATTTGAGAGTCGTTTTTTATTGAAATTTGGTTATAAATACTTCTGGAACTTTATTAATGTGCAACTTGCGCAGCGAAAGGGCAGATAATTATGTGCATACGGTACTATAAAGATATGCATATGTATATAGTGGCTCACAGCTTCAAGTAAGTTAAATTATAAAATTTAAATGCTATGTATTGAAAACTAAAACATACATCAAAATAATTCAAACTCCCAGTTGTTGATAAAAATATTTAATTTATAAAAACACTCAATTTTTTATTTAACCACGATGTTTAAAAGGTGACCTCGTCTCTCATCAGCTATTCCATCTGAGCCAAAAAGATTGAATTTTAATTCGTCTAAATTAGTTTGTTTTTTAGGCTAATGAATGACTTCTTTCGAGATACGCGACCATTGAAGTCGTACGCACTTAATACCCGACGAACAGTTTCAGCAGAAAATGATTTTCCTCCTTCTTTCGGACCCTCTGTTGTTAATTTTGGAGCTGATAGTCTGGGATTTTCTTTAATTTTTAGTACAATTATATGTTCGACACATTGATTGAAAATTTTATTTGGTGCATTTCGGCCTTTATTTTGTATACGATTTCCATGTACGAAACGCTCAATTATATTTGCACTGTCGCACTACTTAAATTAACTGTCTCAGTAGTTTTTCGTTGCGATTTTTAATTTTTGAAATGGTTTATGACCAATTCTCGCTGTCCGATCATTGTTCGGCGGCCCATTTAACTGAAATCACTACGCTGATAACATGAAACTCAAAAACACACTGAAACTGACTTCAAACTATTACTGAATGTCAGTTGAACTTGGATAACTTTGGGATAAGATAAGAATTCAAAAATCCAACTACCGTTATAAGCACAACTGGTTTTCGCTACAATATAGACAAGTGCGTGCATGACATATGCTGTGAGCAAAATTCCTTGGACGCAGCTGCATTTCAAACCTTTGCAGATGTAAGACTGCACTTCTACGAATTTCACTTTGCTTGCTTGTGCATCTTACAATGTTCGTATGTAAATATTTATATGAAGGTTCACGCCAGTTGCTCTGCCTATTTTGCACACTCAAATAAAAGTGGTGGAAGTACAACTTTCCTATAGTAAAATCACCGAATATTGTTAAATTTATGGTTTGTGTGTTTACCTACTGGAGAAAGTGCGTAAAAAAGGAAGGCACATGTATAAACACTTTTTAAAAACAAATCTAAAGAAAATTTTTATTTGCAACTTCTATGTTAAGCCTCATTTTTAAGTCAGAAACATATTTGTATAAGTTGAAATTACAGATAAAAATATTCTTACATCTGCACATATTTAAAACACACTATTAAATTAGAAGATTAAACTTGTCAAAAAAGGTTTAAAAAACAAAGAGGGTAAGAAAAAATCGCCATAAGTAACAAGCAACTAACAGACTTATGCATACACACAGCTTGATAATATTAATAAAAATAAATAAAGAGTTCGAAAAAATCTTACTATGCCGACTTCGCACAGATGTATGTTTAAATTAAAATTCCGTTTTTTATCAACCATACACGAATTGTAAATGATTTATAGGCTTTTGCTTTTATTCCAAATTTACTTTGAATTTAATCCTAACATCTCAAAGTGACTTCAAGTTATCTTTCGGAAAGCACGGAAAAGAAGCAAACCTCGAAATTTGTATAAATCGCAATTCTCGCAAATTTCCTACGAGGTTAATAAAAAAGAAATTTATTTAATTTTTTTTCTGAACTGAATTTGTTATAATATTCACATTAATTTAGCAATATAATAACAATTAAAAATAAATATGTACACATGCATAACAATTAAATTACATTACATTAAATCTGAAATATATTTTTATTTTGATTTTGACATAAATATACATTTCCATATACATTCATACATATGTAAATATATGTTATAAAAAGAAGGATGGAGCCATATGTAGAAGTTCACACAATTGAGGAAAGTTTTTGACTGCCATTCACATGGGAGCGGCCAGAAATAATTATTTTACACAAGGTTCAATCAGCTCAAAACTTTCAGTCTTAGACAAAGTATCCTCTGGGTGGCCAACAAACATCCGTTTGAAGGCGAGTTAAAGTGAGGAAAAGAATTCTCTGCGATTGTAGGGTTTGGGACCCACCACGTAAAAACTATACTCCAATGAAAAATCAAAAAGTGCCTTTGATAAGAAACGTTTAAAGGATCCCGACTTTTTAATTGGACGGGTACTACTGTCCAGCTATTTCATGTCTTCGTAAGACTGAAGGCTTACATCGCCGCAGTCCAAGAAGTGCGATGGACGGGACAAGGACGGAAGAAGTTGATTCCGTATGAAATCTACTACAGCGGCCAATTAAAACAATTTCGTGTTCAATTTGTGGTGGGAGAAAGATTCCGTCGCCGAGTCCTGGCATTCACCTCGGTGGATGAACATCTAGCCACAATCCGCATCAAACATATCGCTGATTTGCGCCTACGCCTCGACAGAAGAGATTGACGATGCGACCAAATATGTAGTTCGCACTTATGAGCGCTGCCCCCGGCACGATATCAAAATCGTGCTCGAAGATTTCAATGCCAAGGTGAGTACCGAAGACATCTTTATACAACAGTCAGAAAATTCAGTCTCCATGAAGAAACATCTCCAAACGGGTTGAAGCCAATCGAGCCCCTAAATATGGTTGTCTCTAGTACCAGATTCCGGCACAAGAAAATACATCAAGCTTATTGGTTGTCTTCGCATCAAAAACTGCGCAAACAAATCGATTATATAGTGATAGATGGAAGATATAATTCCAGTGTTCTAGACGTGCGTACATTTCGAGGACCAAATATCGACTTGGATGACTATCTTACAGCAGCGAATATAGGCACCCGTCGCTGTGCAGCAAAGAACGCCCGCAACGAGCAAAGAAAAGAGGTCGAAATAAATGAAAATGAAGAGATTAAGAATCTGGCCGGCAAGGGTAATGCTCGAAAAGTATACGAAGGTTTTAAGACCGGAGCATACTCATGTAGGGCTCAAGGAGGTTATATAGTGTCAGATATCCAGTGCATCCTTAGTGTATGGGGACGAACAATTCTGCATCCCGCTGAATGGCACGATGGTATACTGGCAAACGACAATGATTAGCCCATTTAAAGAATAACAAAACGGCGTAGACGAAACGGCTGCGAAGAACTGACAAGGTGCATGCGTCGACTTCTTTGTAGAATATAGTCGAACGAAAGCATGACCGACTAATGGAACCTAAGGCTGCTCTGCCCAATCCAGAAAAAAGAGAAACCCCGTAATTTGCGCTAATGAGAAGGCGTCAAACAGTGAAGATAAGGAACGAGTGGCAGGACATTCGGTTAAAATCGTGTAAGCGGCGAGTACACCAAAGTGAAAGAAAAAGAAGAAAATCTGTTTGAACATTGCAGAAGTCTTTAAACTTTTAGATTTTGCATTTTCCGCCATTATAATGAAATCTTCGGCTTACTTGGTACTTTTGTGTACATATGTATATTTCCGTACAAAGGATAGATATTAGAGAAAATCCAAACACAAGTGTTTCCTTCCAAGTAGATGCTGACGTAGGGGAAAACCGCAAAATGACAGTTATATTAAATACCTGCAAAGGCGAAAATGAATTGTATTATATTTTTTAAAGTGAGGAAAAGTAGAGAATATGGATTTAGCACTTTTGCAAGTAAGTTATTTTATTTATAGCAGATATAAGTTTTTTGTCCTTTTTTTTTTGTTCGAGTAAATATGTTTGTATATTTATATTTCTTGTTCTTTGTCTTACATCACATTTTTTGACTGCTTGTCGTTTATGGGCCTGGAAATATTGTTGTAGAGTAATATATCAAATCAGTATATGTGCTCACATGGAAATGAATGAAGATTCATATATAATTGCCAAGTACGGAAAAGATGGAGCCAGAAGTTTATGAGCCTATGTCAGTGCGTACAATCCATAGAAGCCAAAAAGTTATCATTATAGCATTTTTAATTGTTTTTATTTTTAATGAACTCATTAAAACGATTAAATTTATGATTTTCCATCTGAAAATATCATATTTTATTTTTAGAAATTCTCCTGATTTATTATTTTCGATAAGATCACAAAAACTCAGGGAGTGAATAGGTTGTTTCTCGAATTAAGAGCGCTTTAGTGCCGTAGCGTTAATTGCTTAAGAATATTTGAATTATGTATTTTTGTTGTCGCCTTCGATGCACTTTGCTAATCTCTTTATCACTTTCGGAATTTATTTCGTTAATTTGTATTTACAAGAAACAATAAAAACTGGCCGACACCGAAATCAGCAGGAATTCAATAAAACCAAACAAGATTAGCCCATAATTACCTCAACAAAGACAAAATTATTTGAAATGGCAAAGTATTAAAAATATTTGCATTGAAATAAAAATATCTTGGATTGTTTTATGCGGCCTGTAATTGTTTTTGGTTATAAGTAAATGAGCTGTATTCAAAGGCCTATTTTTGTTAGAAAAATTATTTTTTAATTGAATACAACAAAGAAAATTGGTAGAAGTGACAGCTGTTTCGGAGATCACCATATCCCCTCATCAGACTTTTTTTGCCTGGAATCGAACCGAAGGATTCTGGCATCACAGGCGAGTGCTCTAACAACTGAGCCAAGGTCTGCCATGTAATATTTTATTGAAAAATTATACAGAAGTAATAATAAACAAATATTGAGGTGGACTGAGTGTATTTAATATATTAAATTGAAATGCGAACACATAAAAACAAACATAATAAAATAAATGAATATTTAGAATGAGAAAATACTGATTGGACATAAACATAAAGAAAAATAAATAAGAACGGCTGTCTTCGGCCATGCCGAAATCTTTCAAATCGAAAATCGCTCGTTATATGCTATAGTGGTCCGATCTGGCTGGTTCCGATAAATGATCGTTTATGCGTATTGGTAAATCTGCCACCAAGGTTGGTTGAAATACCTCAAAAACAGACAATCGGACAGACACACAGACCGACAGACAGACGGACTGATGGATAGGCAGACATGG
The DNA here is from genome assembly GCA_030068015.2 of Neoceratitis asiatica. Classification (NCBI taxonomy): domain Eukaryota; kingdom Metazoa; phylum Arthropoda; class Insecta; order Diptera; family Tephritidae; genus Neoceratitis; species Neoceratitis asiatica. The sequence continues at coordinate 49,248,737 of CM061528.1, read as the reverse complement.
CTAAATCAATTCAGCTCGTCATTCTGATACGATCGGTATAAATTTTGGTGGGTCTACTTCTTCTCCTTCTCGTACTTATATTCTTCGGACCAATGTTAATGTACCACTTCATGTACATGAGCAGTACAGCAACAATAATTATATTTTTTGAAATGCGAAATAATATAATTTAAACTTTAACTTCAGACATTCGTACTCGGAAGTTGGTCCATTGCAGCGCCTTTTTATTGCAATCTTAAGTAGTCGGCGTATAGGACAGCAAAGCTTTTCGCGAAATTCAAGAGATCTTTAATATCCAATTTTGAAACCTTCTCTAGTTCTTTGAGTTCTCGCTATGGTCGAACAGAAATATAGGAGCTGTTCTAACATCTCACTCATGCCTTCCTCCCTGCATTACCTACATGTGTCGTTGCGCATTCTGCTTGCATGGGATGCCAGTAGGTTGTGGAACGTAATTAAACCGGCAACTGCACTGCATTCTTTGTGTGACTATGATTCTTTTGTTGCTATTGCACATGATCTCGGTAGCTTTACATGTCGCTAATGCGTTCCATCTCACCCAAGACCGACACCTAGCTTTTTCCGACATTTCATTATATATCGTTCTTATGGACTTTTTTATTTGCTTTGCTGGTAATACGGATGACACTTTTGACAATCTCATCAGCCATTTCATGCCCATAACGCCACTGCGGCTTGGAACCCATTATATATGTAACCATTTGCCCTCGACCACCCAGTCAACTGCTTACCTGATTCTTTGGACATTTTCTCGCGAAATACGTTGTGACCTTATTACCTTGATTGTCGCCTGGCTATCGACATACATATATATTATTATTTTTTGTATAGTTCCTTGTATTACTTGCTATCTCAGCAGCTTTCGCTATAGCGAAGACTTCTGTCCGGAAAATAGTGCATTACACTCCATCGGTCATTTTTGAGTCATCCATATAGATGTTATACGTATCATTGTCGGGTCGGGTGTTCATACGTCATCCGCCAGACGCTCTTCTGAAACCTAACTTGTAGCTTTTTTCACAGATAAAGCTGACTAAAGCTACTCCACTGCGTTGGCGATTGGTGGTGCTATAATCACTCCAATGGGTTTCTATACGAGACCTTGCTGGTAACGTTCCACCTCACCAGAGCGGCGTAGAACAATATCGGTTTAAATACCGCCGTATAACATCAATACAATGAAGTCAGGGGATATAACTCATGTGGTACATGCGTAAAGAGCACAATGTCGTATTTAAACCTTTTCTCTACATTTAGCTTCCACATCAATTTGCTTCCCAAAATTACTCCCAGGTACATGGTGTGATCCTTGATTGATATTTGCATTCCATTGAGCTTCGGAGGTTTAATGACAGAATTATGTTAAATTAATTGTTCTGTATGCTTTCGAATAGAGGGGATCTCTATTATCCGTCTTAGGTGTGAATATGACCCTTGCCTCTTCCGTAACGACAGGCACATATTTTAACCTCAAACATACCTTGTATATTGTTCTCAATTATGTGTCAGCACTGCGAAATATTTTTGCATTATGGCTGAAAAGATATCGTTTGTTCCTGGGGCTTTAAATGGTTTAAAACATCTACTGTCAATCGTATTTTTTCTGTTGTTATGATATCCAGGGGAAATTCTCGACGCGATCTCCTTATAGTTGGAAACCTACGTTGTCTCTTCACCCCGGAAAATTGGTGTTGACTAGGTTTTCCAGTGAATCGTCACTTCACAGTTTTTGCGTAACCTTGTGGTAGAGTAGTCGGGTTCTTGGATAACAATTACCTTAGTCTGTTAGCTCGGTTATCTTTTCTAATACGCCGTAGAAGCATTTTCACGAATACTGCTTGCATTTAAGAATCTTTTTTTATTTTCCTTAAGTACATTATTGTATTCCCTCCGGCAGAACTCGTCATCGACTTCCAAGAACATTCTTCGAGCTAGGGCCAATATAAGTTGTTTCCTCAGCCCGGCTTATTTGTGTAAAGTTAAGTCAGAACTCACTGCTTTCGTTAGTTTCTCCACTCCTCCACACCGTGTTGTGCGCATTGGCATTCGCGCCTATAACGAGTGGAAGTTTTACCTTCTCGGCCTATCTCACCACCCTTCGGAGATCGCCTGGTGGCATGTAGCGGGGAGCAAAGTGCAGGGAAGGCACACTACCATTCATTACAGCTGCCACCGTCAAATCATCTGTAGAGAAATTAAGATCAATATATTAATGTATACTTTTCTAAACCAATATCGCTGTTCTTACCCTTTTTATGGCACTCGTGATGTGCGCATAGTTTAGTCCAGATATCATGCTTCCCGACGTTATCTATGGCTCCTGTACTAAAGCCGTGAAAAGGAAAACTGTTGAGGCGACCTTGCATTTAAAGAACCTTCACTGCAAGGATCAGTATTCTTCAAGGGGCCGGGTAGAATCAATCACTGGTTCACCCTTCGTAGTCTCCTGGAGCTTCAATGAGGCATCTAGGATCTCCACCAGATCCTTCCCAGCTTCTCAATCCTCCAACGTGTTGGCATTGTTTTCGGCCAGGTTTCGCTTATATGTATTATGTATATTGTTATACAGAATGACTTAAATGTTTGCCTTTTCGCTAATCCATCAAAATAAATTTATTCGATTTACCCTTTGCATCTACGATAGAAATGAGCAAATAAAAGGAAAACGAATTTTTATTTCCTTTCGTTGCATAATAAACATAACTGTACATAAATACTCAAATGTCATTTACATATTTGTCTGCCATGTGATCTGGGTAAATTGTCAAATGTCCTTGAAATTTCGAAAAAATGCCACATGCTCTTTTTACTATACAAATAACTTACTTGCCTATGAAATTTTAGTCACAAAGGCTTATGGCTTATGGCCGAGAATATGAATGACAGGCGAATTATGTATCTAATACAATTTTCTATTTCTATGGGTGTACAAATTTAGGCAGTTTTGGTAATTCGCCTGCACTGAAAGTGCTTATAAGAGTTTTTCTGCCTGTGTTATGCTTTTAAGCCACTTAATTTGTTTCATGTATTGGATTATTACCTACTAACTCGTATTTCTACGAATTTCGAGGATGTTTGATTTATATTAAGATCCTCAAAAAGGAGATGCTCCATCGAATATTGAATGATTTATTATTGTTTTTTTGTTATTTATTTATTTATTAGGTTCATATCTATTTTGTCTTTAACTAAAGAAAAAATTAAATTCTTAACATTTCTTCATTATAGATTTTTAAAATAATTTTTCTATAAAGCTGTATGTAGAGTTCTCACGACTCTCGCTCAACTGCTCGCAGAACAAAAAAAAATTAATTTTGTTTGTCAAAGTTTCTTTGTTCTCTTTATGATTTTCACACTTTGCATAAATAAATTTAAAATTAATAAAAAATTTTTTTAGAAAAAAGTCAAACTGTTTGTCTGAAGCTCTAGTATGAACACAAGCTATGTGGCACCTCTGTACATACACAACTTTGGTCTATTGAAAAATTTATCGCTGGGTTGAGTGATTTGTCGTCCCATTCGGTGAAGGAAAGCTGATATATAGATTATACTTGTACAGTGCATAGGTTTTGGCGATTATTTCTGAAAGTACTTACCAAAACTAAAGCTCCTGTTTATTTATTATTATTATATTATTTATTACTTATGCCAGTTTAGCTTTCGGTGTTTAGTACCTCATACATTTGTTGGTTAAAAATCAATTTTGAACACTTTTTTGATATTTTCACATGACTATACCTCGGTTAACCGTAAAGAATTGAATAAGGGAAAGAATTACAAAACCAACTTATTCGGAGAAAGTGCATCTAGTGGCTCAAAGTCGCAAAAACTATCTTTTTTTGTAACAATAGGGAATAGGGAATGGCACTTTAAAAGAAGAAAACCAATGAAAATTTCCAAATGGAAAATAACAAAAGCCAAAAAGACAAACAAGAAAGAATAAACAGATTTATTGAGGATTTCAAAGCAGCTTATCAGCATTACTTCGATGAACCTGATTTAAGTAATGCAGATTTCATGCCGAACACTGTGTGCAAAACTTGTTATAAAACTCTTGTGGGTTGTATACATATAAAAAGGTGAACAATTTTCTTTGTTGAAGCCAGTAACTTGTGTGAAAGACCCAATCGGATACGATGAAACCAGGTGTTATATATATTTGACGCTTTGTAACCGTGAAGCGATTTTTGGCCGAGCTCCTCCTCTAATTTGTGAGTTGCGGCTTGATGTATTTAACAACAAATGGAGAGACCTACAGTTTATTCCAAGCCGCCTCTGAACAGCCGGTGAATTTATATGTCAGAAATACACTTGACATTCCCTGCCGAGGGGCGAGCGCAATTAGAAAACTTAATTTTCTATAATTTTGGATGTTGCTCGAACCTGGACTCGAGTGGCTAACCACTCGGCTATTGCGGCCCCCAAAACCAGGTGTTACAAATGCATTAATTCTGATGTTGAGTTGAACAGAAAAATATCAATAACAAAAGCAAATATTCCCGCCTGTACTGCCACACTTCCAGTACTACGCTCTCAAGGAACCGAGCCACCTAAATCACAGTTTTTTTAACGATATCTATTACAGCCTGACGCATCAAGTTGTATGATTTCGACTCATGCACATATTGTTTTGATCTCTCGCCGCCTTTGTAGCAATATGGGTGCTATCTATAGCTCCAATAACGCCAGGAATATGTTTTGGTGGAACTTTTCGGTTGTTGTATTTTGCAAATATGCTCCTATACTAAAAATTCGTTAATACGTTGTACTGTTGCCAACACGGCTGAAGTAGCTACTCCAAACAAATTACTCCGCTGCTTAAAAATCACAGGGGTTCTAATGTACCACATGTACATGTGTATTGCCTTTTTGGTTGAAATGCGTGACTTATCACCACCAGAAAAATTATATCCACCAGGAAAAAATTATTTGCGGCGAATCACAATGGAACTTAAAAATCATTCACGGATTCTTGAGGGAGATTTTTCTAGAAGTATTCAATCATTCGGGAATGATTTTGGTCAAAAATTCCTAAAAACTTATGAAATAAGCCAAATAATTGAAATCAAAAAAATATGCTGAGATTTAAAAAAAATTTTTTTTTTTTTTGTAGCGAGGGTACCGTAAGTAGATAATGAATGTTTCTCCGAAAATATAAAGCTTTCATAATTTTCAAAGTCTACTTTTTTCAAAAAGTTTGCAATTATTACCTGTTAGATGTTCCATGATTCACGTTTCAATCTCGTTTTAATTTTGAAGTTCTTTCCACTCATTGTAGCAAGTGTACCTTCTTCGTGATGACTTATTTATTTTGCTTTTTGTTCAGATATTTCACAAACTATATATTTTTTATTATGTTGTAAAGTAAATGCTGGACGCAAAGTAATTAAAATGAATTTAAAATAATGTTTCCATGAAATTCCCTTTTTTATTATAAAGTTTGAGCCTTGGCATTATTTGTGAAACCCTACATTATTAAAATGATCTTCTTCTCTTCTTCTTTGACGTAGGCACCGCTTACGCGATTATAGCCTCGTCAACAATAGCGCGCCACTCGTTTCTTCTTCTTGCTGCTTGGCGCCAGTTAGAAATACCGAGTGACACCAGGTCGCTCTCCACCTGATCTTTCCAACGGAGTGGAGGTCTCCCTCTTCCTCTGCTTCCACCAGCGGGTACTACATCGAATACTTTCAAAGCTGGAGCGCTTTCATCCATTCGGACGACATGGCCTAGCCAGCGTAGCCGCTGTCTCTTTATTCGCTGAGCTATGTCAATGGCGTCGTATAGCTCGTACAGCTCATCGTTCCATCGTCTGCGCTATTCGCCGTTGCCTTTTCTCTCGAAAACTCCTACACTTCCGTAGCTATTGCCATTTAAAAGCGGAAACCGTTCAAAAACTTATTAAAATAAAAAAAAATTACATGAGGTGTGTGTCCTAGGAAGAGCGTTGTATAGCCGCAATTTTTAAATCAATTTTTCTTAAAAAACAATTGTAAGCAGTTAATTAAATGTTTAATAAATGCCTTTCGTCAAAAGTCAGATTTATTTAATAGTTTTCGCGAAAAAATCTCAAAAAAGGCCTATTTTGTGGCCCTCTAGAGTGGCCTAACCCCTTAAGGAGGATAATGGAAAGTGTCGCTATAAATTTATAGTTAAATGTTGAAAAGAAAAATTCAAAAACTGTCTCTATATTTTATGCAAACAATTTCTATATTCAATTCAAACTAATATTCTAATTAAATTGTTTTAACATAAGGGTTTTCTTAATTAAATGGTTTTTTTCTTTTGGTTTTTATAAGTTATTATCTTTTATTTATGAACACAGTAAAATCAATGACATTTCTTTAACAATTTGTTTCGAAAACTTATAAATTTTAGTTGTAACTCTTCTAAAACAATATACGATATTAAAGTATGCAATTTTAGACCTTTAATGAATTTCACACTTTATCTGGTCAAATGTCACAGCGACAATTTATACTTTCGTGTGTAGTTGTATGTGTATGTGTGTGATTATTAATTGCAGGTCATTGATATTTGAAAAAAAAGCCAAAATTTAGATGAGACATAGTTCATATTACGGCTGTACGTGCGTATATATGTATATTAGAGTGCTTTGAATGTCTACAAGTCGTCCAGAAGCTTCGACCTGCAAATGATGCATCCCCTCCAAAGTTAAAAATTAAAGAGAAGATTGTGTCTGGCGTTGATGAATGTTATAGCTGGAGGCAATAAAACGTTTAATAGACTAAGCGGCTCGTATTGTTAAACATACATTGATAACAGTGTAAATAAATTGTGTTGCGCTAACTTACTGGCCGGCAGGCAGTTACTATAATTAAAATTTATTCCTACGAGAATTTAAGACAAATTCTAGTTAATATTCTATTTTTATGCATTTAATGCCGGGACATTTAAAAAAATTATATTTACAATTTTTTTTTTAAATGTTAAGGCATCTAATGTAACTCAAGGTGGGAGTAGATGCTAGTACTTTAATAAGAAGTACTAATAAGCTGTTAAAACATTGAAAAAAGTTTTTGAAATTATGCTCTTCTTAGTGCTCTTAGAATAGCCATTTTGATTCTGATCATCAGTGTGACAAGTTGTGTTAGACTATAAAAGTTTAAATAAAATATTGTAATACACGCTTCTGAGAATTATTTTATTCATATTAATACATTTCAAATAATTTTTGTTATAAGCATTACAATACAAATTATATTGTTCATTAAAATCTACTGCAAAAATCAACAATGGTAGACATATTTTAATCTCATGATAATCTGGCGGATATAGAACCCAAGAGAAAAAACAGTTAGTTGTCTAATTCTCGTGCAGCATTCACTATACCAAAATCTTCCCTTTTTTTTTAGACCATGGAGCGGAGCATATGTGCAGTAAAAAAACCTTAAATATTTAAATAATTATTTTAAGGTTTTTAAAATTTGTGTAAGAAACAGGCAGTGTGATAAATTCTGCACTCATCTGAAGACACTTTATTGTTTGAAAATAACAATTGGGCTGATATTAAATGTGATCGAAATCGAGTTTATATTTATTTTAGTAAATTTTTATATAAAAATTTTGAATTTTTGTTTGTTTGCTTACATCACAAGACACCCATTTCTGATAATCCTTGGCGAGTTGTGCCAAGAACCATTTTGGTCTCATGAGTAAAATAGAGTATTTCAAGTATATTAAATTTATCAGTTTATAAGTATATTGTCATAAAATGGAAAATCTACATAGGCATGAAATGGAGCTGCGTCCTACAAATGCTTTGTTCTTGTTGTTGCGAAAGCCAGTTGAGTTTGTAACGGTAATAGGATTTTCTAATTCTTACAAATCTGTTATTCAGTAATAGTTTTAAGCCAGTTTTAGGGTGTTTTCAAGTTTCACGTTATCGGCGTACTAATTTCAGTCAAATGAGCCGCCGTACGATGATGAAGCAGGGAGAATTGGTCATAAACCATTTGAAAAAGGGAAAATCACAGATATAAATTGCTGAGGTAGTTAATTTAAGTAGTGCAAAATATAATTGAGCGTTTCGTACATAACAATCGTATACATAATAAAAGCCGAAATGCGCCTTATAAAATTTTTATGAACGTGACGAACGTTTGATTGTACGAAAAATTAAAAAAAAAGCCGAAAATCAGCTCCAAAGTGTACCACAGAGGGTCAGGAGAAACAAGGTACATATATAATTTTATGCTGAAACTGTTCTTCGGGTACTATGTGCGCACGACTTCAATAGACAAGTATCCCGAAATAGTAAATCCACTGGCCCAGCCACCCGACATGAACCCGATTGAGAATTTATGGTCTTTGTTAGAAACGCCGCATAAGTAATAAAAACAACTAAAAAGTGCAGTTTCGGAAGAGTGGAAAGTGATCGAAACAGAAAGTAGACAAAAAATACTAGTTCAGTTTATTCCAGCTATACTAAAAACTGTATTAAAAACTTATGGATATCACACTAAATATTAAACTGGTTTTAATTAAAGCATTTAACTTATTTTTAGTAAAAAGTACACTGCATGAAATAAGCTGTGATATAAAAATGGTTAATGTTTCAATGTTTGTTTTCAATATATAGCATTTCAAAATCTGTAGCTGCACTTGCATGAAATTATCTGAAACTCTTAAGTCACACGCACAAGGTCGCATTCAATAAGTTTGTGTTTTACTACACTTAAGAATATAATTAAAAAAAAAATTTAATAAGTGTGGATGAAAATTTTCATTTAAGTTTTTATTTTTTGAAATGAAATTCGTGCATATTTTATTCATGCCACTTCGCCAGGAGTACATGTAGCAAAATGTGGATTACATATGCGTAAAGAGATATATCAATTTCTCGATAACAAGCGATGATTCTTTTTTTTTATACAAATTTTCTGGTTATATCTTCAACTCACACACAGGTGTGTTTGAGTTTGAACGCAAACTAGTCCATCCATCAATACGTTTAAACAGTCATTTGATGGAATCGGCCTGATCGGAACACTGTAGTATATATGCGATCGACTTTTCCGATTTGATATTTTGGGTACCCCAGAACGTGAAACTTGGCATACTTGGCACATAAATAATGAAGTGCATAGTGAATCATCGGAACGAATATAGCATATAGCTCCTGTTGAGGGTTAAGCATCGCTGATCATATAAGGGTTAATAGTGTCTACGCGATCTACCCTTTGCTCATTTTATCTTCACACCTCATTCGCCGCATTGACTATGTGCAGGTGTTTATGCAGCTGTTTATGCAGCTATATACAAATATGTACATGAAGATCACATGCATAATTATGCAGGCCTGCATGCATATGTCATATGTACTACATATATAAATGAATTTAGTTTGTCGCATTAGGTGAACCGATAACTATATTAAATATTTTTCTTGTAAACTATTGAAGTATCAACTATGTATTTACACATAGCGTTTCTCTAATGTAAAAAACAAATGTATATACTAACGTGAGTGTATAAATGACGAAATCAAATAAACTGTTCACTTCTTTTCGTTCTTGGAGTCAAAGCGTATAGTCGCTTAGTTTTTATTTTCGCACCAGCTGGCAAAAAAGCTTGTCAGCTCAAAACAGCTCCCATACACCGATATTATCGGATGTGAGGTTTCTGTTAAAACTCAGTCAAAACAGCATTTAGAAGTATGAAGTTTAGTCTAATTCACAAATATTATGAATTGCATATTGGTACTGATAATGAAATCGGACTGCTACATCATATATCTGCCATACAACCGATTTCTTCAGATATGAGATTTTGAAACAAAAATCCATCAAAATATCATCTAAGAACGTGAAATTTGGTATTATACACACATAAATTCAAGTTTATATTGACAGAGAAACTTTTCAAAATCGAATTTTGCAATTTGTAATCAATTTTATTTCTTCATGAAAGGTATAGAGACTTCGGCATGACCGAAGGCAGCAGCTCTTTCTTGTTTCATATAATATCTACATATGCTACCTTTATTGTTGTCTCTGCAAAAGTATGCCTGGAGACGTGAATATAGTTATGGCTTCCTGTCTGTTGGTTTACTTTCGCGTTGGAGTCGAGAAACTGATATGTTATTGACCGCATTGCCTGTGGGTCATAAAGATAAAAAAAATTGTCGTTGACTGTGATTTACAGAGAGATGATTACAAAAGTTTTTAGGGTGTTAAGAATGTTATCAATTTGTATGTTTCTGGCTATAAATTAAGTTTTCAAAAGTTTACAAAGGCATTACAGCACAACGTAGGTGTTGCATATATGTAAAGAATATTGATACTCACGTATTTCAAATGCTTAATTCAAACAATTTTTTATTGATACGCATATAGAGCTTTTCGAAGGGATTCTTTGGTGTAAGGACATAATTTACTCATACTAGGTCTTTATAAGTCTCTTAGCTCCTTTTCGATTAAACAAGATACTACAGACAAACAAATCCATGATTAATTCTTCCCAACAATTACCTTACAAACTACTTAAAGATATATATGTGTCTGATAATTATTTTAAAATTTAGGAGTAAGTTAGTGTACGAATATAAATAGTAAAGAATTGAAATAAAAACATATTTAATATATTATTTATGGCATTTTACTATCAAATTTATTTATTTATGGGAAAAGTGGAGAACAAATTGAATTTATTTTTAAGCAAAATAAGAATGAAGAAATCTGAAAAATTACGTAATATTCGCTTTAACACACGCACCTGTGTATATCCCCACTTCCCCGATAAGTGCTAGCGAAAATGTAACATAGCAACTGTTACCTGGGAGATAGCAACTTAACGATAGAGATCAAAATATTAAAAAAGAATTATAAGGAAACGAAATATGACAATAACAATTTTTCAGCGTAAGAACAAGAAGCTAACAAAAATGGAAGTAAAAAAAGTAAAATAAAAACAAAAAATGAAATATAAACAAATAAGTTAATGATAATGGAAAAATGGAGTTTGCAATCATCGTAAAAACATCACAACCACATCAATATATCATTGGTACGTAACTTTCGAATGCCTCCTTCCTACACTCCTCTTTCTACCTTTAAACCACCATGTTTGCATTGCAGAAATTCATTTTTGGCCTTCTTTTTGCGTTCTTGTATTCAATTGCGTGCTAAGTTTTTCTTTCTGTGCTTGTGCATGTTTAACGGTAGTCAGGATTATTTCTTCCGCTACTCATTGTTTTTATGCTTACATCATATGGGCTGGGGCATATGAGCAACAATTTTATAACATACTCTCGGGCATAGGATTAGGTGCGATTGTTGTTGAAAGTACTTACTAAAACTGAAGTTTCTGCATCATCACTTTTGCCAGTTTAGCTGGCATTCAGATTTTATGGCTTTATACATTTTTTGGCTCAAAGTCGATTTTGAGCACTTTTTAGCCCGGCTATATCTCGGTAAACCGTAAAGAACATTATTTTGGTGTATTCGGCAAAATTATAAATATTGAATGAGAGAAAACAATGCACAACCAACTTACCCGGAGAAAGTGCGTTTATATATATGTATTTGTCGCTTTGTAACGGCTGAAACACTACTGTACGTACCAACTTTAATTTTATTTTCATTGAGTTTCGAAAAAATGGTCTTCAAATAATCCATGGCGGTCGGAACTTCTCGAACCAGCACTTCGACGAATTTCTGACAGATTCTCAATTTAATACGGCGTGGTGGCAGCAAAATAACAGTTCTCAAAATATTTTTGCGCCGTTTCGTTACAGAAAACGAAATATGAATCCACCACACCAGACCACTCCAACCAAGACACTCGTTTCTCCGCGTGAAGGTGCACCAAAGAAGGCCAAGGTTGGTCTGTCTGCCAACAAGGTCATGGTAACAGTTTTTGGGGATGCACAAGGTCTTATTCACATCTCGATTATCTTCAAAAGGTTAATACGATCACCGTCGAATATTATTCAGAGCTCTTGAACTTATTCGATATTGATTTGAAACAGAAACGTCCGCATTTAGCGAAAAAGAGTGCTGTTTCATCAGGACATTTCCGACTATGACTCATAAATTGGGCTACGAACTGCTACTTCATCCAGCATATTCTCCACTTGAAACTATTTCTTTTTTCCAAACATGAATAAATGGTTGGGTGGTTGGAGATTCGAGTTGAATGAAGAGGTCATCACAGAAGCAAACGACTATTTTGAGGGCCATGGAAGGAATACAAAAAAAAAATTCTAGAACGCTGAACTAAATATATAGACTAGGTTGACGAATAAAATGCTTATTTTCCGGAAAAAATATATTTTAATCAAAAAGTCACTGGCTTATCAAACCGCTCCCGTAACTGCTGTCGTTTTAAAAAGTGGAAGTCAAGATCGTGCTCGTGCAGAGACAGACAGCCGTGCGACATTTGGAATACCATTGAAATTATTGCAGCGGTATCACTTTTTTGCCAGTGTCACTCGTGGAATGGTAGTGAAAGAGAAAAGAAAAGTTATATTTATTTTTTTATATTTACATGCATGTGTATACAGTGGCGGACAAAAGTCTAGTTACGCCGCTTGTATTCGTTGTATAGAAAGTACTATCACTTTGCTGAAAAATGCAGGTATACAGTTTTATTTTGAATCATTTTCTAATCAAATTTATTAAAACAAATCCATTCTCTAACATAAAATAAAACAATTGTGGCGAAAAAACGCAAAAACATCCTTGACAAAAGTCTACATACACCACGGGTTCACTAACGGGTACGTCGATATGCTGTGTTGTTCTGGCGGCTAGGAACCCTTTTTTACTTTTTTAATTTTTTCTTTTTTAAATTATGTTTTCTAATTTTCTGGTATTGAATTTAGTTGTAGTTTAAACACATTAGCATCAACAAAGGCTCCGCCAAAAGAAATATCCATTGGCAATTTGGCAAAAAGACTTGTTTACAGACGAATCGAAGTTCAGTGAATTCGGCAGCGAAGGAAGAGCAAAAATTTGGAGAAAAGAAAACACTGCACTTAACTCCAAGAATATAGAACCAGCAGTGAAGCATGGTGGCGCCAACGTAATAGTTTGGGGAGCGGTTGCGGCATCTGGAGCTGGAAAGCTTGTTTTTATTGAGGGTAATATGGATCAGTTCAAATATAAGTCATTGTTTGAAGCTATTTTGAAGCGTTTGGTGGACAGTTAGGAGCTTGGCGTAGGCTGGCTTTTGAATAGGATAACGATCCAAAGCATACGGTCCATATTGGTAAGGATTGGTTGCGTTATCATGCTCCAAGGCACGCACACTTCACCTCAAAGCCCAGATTTGAATGTTATTGAATATATCAAGGAGATTTTGGAGCAAAAAATTTGAAAAAAAACAGATTTTTAGCTCAAAATTACTAAAAGAACGTCTTATTGAAGCTTGGGACAGTATTACTCCCTCAGAATTGATAAATTTAGTAGTTGCGATGCCACGACGGCTTCAAGCTGTTATTGATGCAAACGGTGGACCAACTTTATACTAAAAAGTTCAGGTTACCCGATATTAACCAAAGTTTTTGCGCTAAAATAAGTTATGTATGTACTGTCATACAAATAATATCATAATAACTCTATTTCAATATGCAAAAGAGTGGATAATTTAAAAAAAGTATTTGTTTACAAAAATGGCAAATATGTAATGACTATTACAAATTTGTATATATTGTAACGAATTTGCTAAATTCGCCTCGATGATTTTCCAAATCCTTCGAGTCCGATCACTGGATTTCTAAACAAAACTCCCAAGATTTATTTGTTCAGCTTCTTAACCGTCAGGAATTTATTTCTACAATTTTCGTCTTTAGCCAACGGCTTGTTTTACAATTATTTATGATACACACTTATTATCTGCTTCACTCAGCTCATCCGTTTCTAAGACACACACAGCTCACAGCAGTGTTAACTCCACTAAGTTGTCTACTCGTCTCTTCTTGTGATAGCGGCTGCCTCTCTTTTTATACCTGTAGATGACCCAAACATTCTGTTCACGCGCTTAAGGATAGGCTGATTATTCGTTTGCCTGCGGTAGCTGCAGCTACTCCATTCATCCTTAACGACGTGGAATTTCCTTTAATCTCTCTACCCTTTTGTTTGTCCTTGGTATGGGTAATGTGCATTATACTGCCACTTCTTTCGTCTGTAGTTTTTATTTGGAAATCTCGTCACACTGCTAATCCTTTTGTCTGTCCTTCGTATTTGGGATTTCCGATTTTGAATAGCTACCAAATTTCATGGAAATGGAACCATAAATACGATTTTTTCGAATAGATAAGTCCCAGATCCACCTACCGCGGATATGTGACTGACGAAAAAAATACATAAAAACAATCCTTATATATGATGCTAAAATTTCAACCAAACTAACATTTTTATATACATATATAGACTAATTTAGTTTGAAGTTTCTAAATTACAATTTTTAATTTAATTTTTGCATTTTTAATATTAAATTTTTAAATAAAGTAATTTCTAAATTTTGAGTTACTTTCAGGCATTAATTGTCTGAGAAATGTAGAAGCAGGATTAATTTTCGGGCTCGACTTATATAGTATTAATATTTTATTTCGACCTGGAATTGTTTGTGGTTAAAAGTGAATAGGCTTTATTCGAAAGGATTATTTGTTAGTATTTTGTATTGAATATTTTGTAATAAAAGAAATTTGTTTATTTTAATTGAGAATCATTTTAATTGTGTTCCAAAATCTTTAGCATTTTTCACAATAATTTCGCTACATTCTTTTTTAATTACAAATCGACAGGTTAGAAAATTGTTTCGTAAGGTCTTTTGTCCATATGCACAATAAATTATTGACAAAAATTCCACTTGAGAAAATCTGGGGAGTTCGTTAAACTTAAACACAAAACGTGTTCTGAATAAATAGAATTATATTTACAAACATAACTACTCTAGTATATGATAATCATACTTTTATGCAATGCATGTGATCAGTAAATGAAAACTTAAATTTTCAAGAAACATTATTTATATACAGACATACATAAAAGTGCAGATACTTTGGCTTCCTCTTTTATGTAATTATGCTTTGTGGTTATGGGTTTCCAACGACATACACAGACTTCTTAATGAGAGAGCTTGTGGGCTTTCCTCCATAGCATAATAAATAAAAATTACGTACTCTCCCTGGGGTGGAATAGACGCCGAGAGCTAAGGGGGAGAAGAAAGGCGCATTTGCAAACGAAAAAATAAGGAAACCGAAATGCGTGAGTATTAAGGGCGTTAAAAGCAGGCCGACAAGGTTAATTCTCGAAAATTCTATGAGAAGATTCGGCGACTTACAGAAGGTTTTAAGATGTCTAGAGTATACTTAGTGTACGTAGGAAACACTTTTCCAACCTGCTCAATGGCAGTGAAAGTTAAAAATCTGGATAAGGCGAACCCGAAACCGCAATCGATGACGATGGTATACACTTTCCATAATAAAAACTATACTATACATAAAAATAACAAAGCGGCGGGAACCGATGGCTTACCGACAGGACTATTCAAAAACGACGACGAAGAACTGACAAGGTGCGTGCATCAGATTCTGTGCAGAATATGGTTGGACGAAAGCATGTTCGGCGAATGGAACCTAATTTTGGTCTGCCCAATTCAAGTGAAAGGGCTACCCCACGGTCTGTGCCAATAGCATGCAGGGTCCAAGCGAGCGTATTGTATGAAAAATTAAAGCCCATTGTCAACAAACTGATTGGACCTTATCAGTGTGGCTTTAGACCGAATCCAAAATTGAATACAAACCACTTTTCCAATGATTTTGAAGCTGCCTTCGACAGCGCGATAAGGAACTGTCTCTACGCCACTATGCTTGAATTTGATATCCTCACAAAACTCATACGGCTTTATAAACTGACCCTGGATAATAGCAGAAGCGCAGTCAAAATAGAAAAGGGCACCTCCGAGCCGTTCGATACCAAACGAGGTTTCAGACATGGTGACTCTTTATCCTTGGATTTCTTCAATTTGATGTTAGAGAAAAGAATACGATATGCAGAGCTAAAAAGAAGAGTGTACAAGTGCTCGCGTATGGGCATAACAACTTTTGCGCAGAGCTTTCTTATACTGAAATATCCGTGAATGATATGATGTACATGATCAGTTGATATCTTCATCAGAGTGCCTGCTATTTCATTCAAATTCAATTTACGGTACTTCAAAATCTTTTTATGGATTGTTTGATGCTTTCGTCGTTTACAACCTTTCTTTGTTGTCCACTCCGTTCACCCTCTTCGGTGTATATTCAACTACGCCTAAACTTAGTATACAAATGTTTATTTTCCTGGGGCAGTCCGGAAACTCACCATCAAGCCAAGTTTTTACTTTAGTTGCATCTTTACGCTTCAAAAGGTAATATTTTATCAACACGCGAAATTCCTTTTTATCAATTTTTCACAATAACAAAAGTTGCTTCACTCAAAATGCTATATTTCACAAACTAATTATCCGACAGCTGTCAAATTAATACTCGCGTCTTTTGATTAATTAATCTATATGTCAGGCCGGGGACTTTTCAATTGATTTTTTATTCATAAAGGTCTTACTTATGTGAAGTATCATATAAACATATCCAAAGTCATTGCAAATTGCAAAATTCGATTTCCATGATTTTTAGTGACAATATAAACTTCAACTTTCGTATGTGGAGTAGCAAATTTCACGCTCTCTTGGGGGATTTTTGGCCCAAAACCGTATATCTGAACAAATTTGTTGTATAAGGGCCATGTGATATAGTCTTCCGATTTCGGTGAATTTCACTACCAATAAGTACTACATAATATGTGTGTACAATACCAAATTTCATAGTCCTAGATTCCTTTTTTGTCGGATTTCTAACGCAAGACCTCATATATGAAGAAATTGGTTGTAATGTTGGAGTTTTTACTAATACCTCACTTCAGAAAATATCGGTGTGTGGGAGCTATGTTATATTCGTTCCGATAATTTTCGTAACCGATATGTACTTCATTTTTTATGTACAGTATGCCAAATTTCACGTTCATAGGTACTTTTTTTGACTTATGTATGACCTGGAATTTCAATATATCAAATATTGGTCTTAAATATACTATAGTGGTCCGATCTGACCGGTTCCGACAAATGATCGTTTAAATGTATACGCGCATCTGCCTATCAAGTTTGGTTGAAATATTTGAAAAACTGAGAGACTAGTTTGCAAGAGGACAGAAGTACAGAAGCAAAGACGCACAGGCGGGCAACTGTGATATGTGTTATATACTTCATAGCTAAGCAGAGAACGTATAACAACGTTATACAACGTTATACGTTCTCTGAGCTGGTTGGTGAAAACCCTGCAAATATTTGTGAACCACATGGTCCATTAGGAACTACTTACACAATAGATAACTACAACTTGGAAGAGGTTCATCATTTTATTGTCCTGGGGATCACTATTAATCCTAAATTAAACTTCACACATCACATTGGTTTGATAGTCAACAAAGCCAAAGGCATCTTGGCTTTTGTAAATCAGTGGTGAAAGGAATCCGTGGTACCAATTATACTCTGGTTGTGTAACTTTCATGACTAAAATAATAGCAGGCTCAATCTCTAGCTCCTAATTCTCTCTGAAATCAAATTAAATGTTTCATTTAGAGAGTCTATATATGCTTACCCGTTTTTTCTGGAAACTTGTAAAACGAATATTGAATTTCACGAGCCTTTGCATTGTTTTTATCTTGATTTCAACTCTCATTCAAGCAATCAATCTCAATTAATCAGTAAATAACATTTTATATGCGAATTAAGTTACTTTTAAAAATCAGCTGATGAATTTTTGTACAGATGGCCCGTGAAGCTTCTCAGTGAAAAACTACACCGAAACCAAAGAAAAACCTGATAAATACTATGGGACTCTGATTTCCATTATATTTCAAATTAATTCTACTCCTTTGTAGTCAATAACACTTTTTATTCATGTTAAACATTCAGTTTACATAATTCTGTTAGTTGAACAGGCAAAATTTAACAGAGTGGTGAATCCCTTTCCCGTGATTTTCTACCTCTCGAACCAGAAGTCAATTGCACCTTCTCGTTGTTAAAAGTTCTCTGCACGACCATAAGTGCAACCGTGTGGCCATTTCAAAGGAGTGTTTGGTGATGTTCAACCGCAACCAAAACGAATTTTTGCACCGCTTCGTTGCCGCAGATAAAACATGAATCCACCACACCACATCAGATATAAAATAGCATTCAAGACACTGGTGAGTCTGTCGCCCAAAGAGGTCATGGCCACAGTTTTTTGGATTCCCGATCGATTCATCGATGTGAATTACCTTGAAAAGGGTAAAAAGATCACCATCTAATATTATTCAGAGCTTTTGGACAGATTAGATATTGATTTTAAACAGAAAGTACCGCATTTGGCGAAAAAAATGCTGTTCCATCAGGACAATGCAATGGTGCACAGGTGTGTAGTTACCATGGCAAAAATTCATTAATTGGGCTACGAACTTCTACCCCATCTAGCATATTCTCAGATTTAGCACCCTGCGAATATTTCTTGTCTTCAAACCTGAAAAAATGGCTGGGGGGTAGGAGATTCGGGTCGAATGGAGAGGTCATCTAAAAAAGAAAACCGCTCATTTTGAGGAAGGTATAAAAAATTTAAGAAAAGGATGGATTCAAGAGTTTGATGAATTGTCCAGCATAAGCTAATGATGCTGAATCTAAAAGCT
Organism: Neoceratitis asiatica; assembly: GCA_030068015.2. NCBI lineage: Eukaryota > Metazoa > Arthropoda > Insecta > Diptera > Tephritidae > Neoceratitis > Neoceratitis asiatica. Next base: position 49,229,991 of record CM061528.1, on the reverse strand, counting down.
TTCGATATTAGACATCAAAGGATTAATACGGTGATTTAACATGGCCTTTTTCCAATTATACTTTTTATTGAATTTTGTTCCCTTTATTGTTCCCAAATCTTTTCTATTTATTATAACCTCTATTTGGGTATTACTCGTGGTTCATCTCAGTGCCGCTATTGGAAATGTCCACGGATATTATAATGATGCTGTGCCCAAAATGGGAGACAGGCGACCTCAAATAGAAAAATTTATTTTCTTTAATTTTTGATATTGGTCAGAGCAAGACTCGAACCCTGGCCATCCGAATAGTGGTACGCACGGCTAACCACTTGGATTTTGCAGCATTAGCATATTTAACACTTTAAAAGGTATTAACAATAGTCTTGAAAAGATAACCGTTACAATTCTAACTCTTACACACATACTTATCTATCCACTTAAAATTTCATACTCTGAAAATATTTTGTAGTGATTTGATTTACGACACGTGGCATGCTGGAAATATTTCCATAATCTCAGCACGGGATTGAGTAGACAGTGAAAATGCAGGCATTTTAAGCCGCATCATTATTTGAGGAGCTGGATACAAGCATGAGCTGGCTACAGCGGATACGCTGGCTAGGTCATGTCGTCCGAATGTATAAAACCGCTCCAGCTTTGAAAGTATTCGATGGAGTACCCGCTGTCGGAAGCAGAGGTAGAGGGAGACCTCCACTCCGTTGGAAAGATCAGGTGGAGAGCGACCTGGTGTCACATGGTATTTCTAACTGGCGCCAAACAGCAAGAAGAAGAATCGAGTGGCGCTATTGTTGACGAGGCTATAATCGCGTAAGCGGTGCCTGCGCCAAAGAAGAGAAGAAGATACAAGCATGGGGCAGATTATGACAACCAAAAGCTTTGCACTGTCAATGCGTGTGTATGATAAATGATGCCGACAATTCGGGTGCCGATAATAAATCTTTGTTTGTAGGAGAACGAAGGTGATGATAGAGATGCGCCTGCCAATGTGGGTGTTTTCACCAGAGTGTATGTTGCTTGTGCTTTCCATTGTACTCTAATCGTTTCATAATTAATCACTAAATGATAGCGACAAGAATGTGTGAAAAAGAAACAGAAGCGAAGAACAGAGAGGCGGAATAATGAACATCATTTTCTGTGACGACCTTGATATGTGATATGGCTCTTCAGTTAAACGACATAGTACTTCAATAAACATTTCATTGCACTTTCTGTGCTTTCATGAAAGCTGTAATGCCACACGAGCTAGGCATGTTTGTTGTATCCTAAATTTTCGTTAAAATTCATTGTTGTGGTTTGGTAAATTTACATACACAAATACAATATCTTAATGATGTAAGATATTGTGAGATTTGAGGTACTAAATCAAATGTGCTTTATTCAGAAAGTGTTTCATTACAATAAATGTTGCCATTTCAGATCATTTCGACCAGATCGGACTACTATGGTGTATATTCGACCCATTATTCAGATCAAAAATTTTAGGTGATAAATCTGCCAAAAAAGTACCTAAGAACGTGAAATTTGAAAATCATCGAAATCGGACGACTATAACATATAGCCGCCATATAACGAATTTGTCCAGATATCAGATTTTGGTTAAAAAATCTGCAAAGAAAGCATATTAGGGCGTGAATTTGGTTTTCTCCACACGTAAATGAAAATAAACATTGGTATTGAAAATCATCGAAATAGAATTTTTGCAATTTGATTTAATTTTTATATGTTCATGAAAGGTATAAAGACTTCGACAAAGCCGAAATAGCTCTTCTATCTTGTTTTACGGGATGGTGGGTTTTATGGGGTTAAGAAAAAAAGGAATTTTTACTATTTTTATATATACAATCATATATTTTACTCAAACAATTTACCGTATCAAAGATACATATTTAAACAGTATTTTATGGAATTTTTATTCAAAAATTCCGAAAACTCAGTCGTTGGTACCTCATCTCCCTTGATGTCTGAAAAGAAAATGCTCACGCCGAGGACAGCATAACTCATTACTGGTTCATCTTAAATCCAAAAACCAAAAATATTTCGGTAGTACATGGATAAATCTCGTTATTGGACGAAAGAAAAAACAAAAAACCAAAAGTTTGAACTTTTGACAGACTTTGAACAAAAAAACACATTTTTTGATCAAAGTTTCGCAATGCATTGGCTCGAAAATATTAGTTGTGATAAAAAAAATCCTTCGTTCAATGACTAGATAATGTTATTGCAAGGATGTGTGTCAATATTGAACAAAATCGCTTTATAACTATTCGAGAAATCGTGTCCACCGACTTAAAAAAAACTGTTCGAGATAAATGCGTTTAAAGTTTAAAATTGAAACAGACATGGCCTGATGGGCAGAACTTCCAAAGGATCTATCTCTTACAATGTTATTCCAACGATTTGAAACTTTAGGAGAATATTTTAAAAATATTTTACAATTTAATAAGGCAAGAAAAAAAATCGATTTTTCAGCCTACACAAAAAAATCATATATTTCACAATCGATTTGTTCGTTTCATGTTTGACAATCAGCTATCTAATATTGCTCACAATGCGCGGCCATAAATTTCGTAGGATATTTAATAGTTCGAAATGGAAAGGTAATACAAGAATTCAGTTTTTGAGTTAAAATAAATATATATATATTTTTACGGGTCTATTTTATACCAGCAATGACCGCCCATACCTTGCCGTAATCCAACCGTAGAACTCAAAACAGACTGCGTACTGACGTAACGCAGCGATCTACGAAAAATCTATATTTTATACAAATCATTCCTATTTTCGTCGATCTGTTGATTTGTAATCCCCTTACTAAAAAAAGAATTATTGTTTATGTTAGTATGAACAAAAACATACCAACGTACTAAGACTAAAGCAAATCGTACTTGCTCTCTAGTCAATTTCCGGTATTTGTCTGTCTAGACAAAATTATACCTTTGAACAAAAAATCAATAGAACCTACCCATCAAAATATTTGTCCTAATAAGATCGCTAACTGTTCACTTACTGAATAAAATTAATTTCAAATAACTTGAAAATAAGCTAGACTTTTTGAATGGGAGAAGTGTTAATTTATCAAAAAACTTTCTATGTATATGGATACGTATATACCAAATTTTAATTAAATCAAATCATAAATAAGATCTTATTAAATATATCGCCTCAGGTCCAAATTTAAGGTAAAAAAGTCATAAATAAGATTTTTGTGCACCAAATTGTAAATCGAACAATTAATATGATTTTTTGACTGATAAAAAGTAATTTTTTTCTTAAAGGCTCGCGCCTAGCACCAATGAACAATTTAAAAAAAAAATTGGCTCAACCGTTCTCAAAATATGGATTATTTATATATTAATGATTGTATTTTTTATCTATTTCATATATTTAGAAAATCGAATCATAAATAAGAATTTTGGATTAGATCTATAAAACTAATCCTCATTTAATCCTTAAGACCATGTAAGAAACAATTTACTTACTTACTTATATTTACTTAATATGGTCTGCCATAGGAACGGATACTCATAACGACAATGTTATAATGGGTGCCAATTGTGATGTAATCGCTCGGCTAAAAGTGATGAATGAAGAAAAATAATTTAGTTGTATTTGCCATTCGGCTATCTGCCCGCTGCTATAGCATCCAAATTAGTCCAAGTAAAATAGAACGTCTTCCTGTTGTTCACGCTGGATCCCACACAACTCGTCAAATGATCAAAAAAAGACTTCGATTGGTCGATAAAAATGTTAAAAGAATACGATAGATGTACTTCGAAAAACGTCTATGTCATCGTGTCAGGGAGGAATTGTGAATTTATGCGTATAATCCCGACTGCATGGCTGTTTCAAGATGAGCCGAATCCAACAAATGCAAATACAAAATGTTGTCTTTATTTATGGAAAACTAAATATGTCGCTACTGTATCACTACAATAACGCAGTTGTTCTTCAAGAAATCAGGAAAACCAATTGTTGAAGACAAGTCTCTCTTCACCACAAAAATGCGAGCTCTCGTACATCGACTGACATGGCATCGAATGACCTTTTTTATTCCCGTACCTAAAAAAATCTGACACCTGGAGAGGTGGTTGATGCGTTCAGAAAGCATGTTTTGGAGATACTTCAATCAGAGTGGTAAAAATGCTTCGACGATTGGTTCAAATGCATGCGAAAGTAGTTGGCCCTTTTTGGAGAATATTTTGAAAAACAATAGAGCGATTTTCGGTGGCTAATATTTACTTTTGTTCCCTAATCCCGAAATATATAATACAACACTCGTATTATATCTCCTTCCCCAAATTTTGATCTATTTTGCTCACCTTATTCAATTCCATTTCCACAAATTCATTATTCCTTCGAAGAACAATGCATTTACAAAATTTATCAGACTTTTATGGATTGTGCTACTTCAATCTTTAAAAAATATTGATTTGTTTTCCGTAAATAATGCTCTAACTAATTTAAAGCTTGAAATTATTAAGCCAAGGTAGAAAAAAGCTTTTTTAAATTTTAAAACGCCATTAATGAAAATATTTTTGAAGAGCTCCAAAGTGTTGATTTGGCATGATGAAAATTTCGAAACAACAGTTCTCATACTTAAAATTTTGAATGACCAGCTCATAGCGCTTCTTCTAATCCCCGCAATAATTCTCAAACTCGTTCTAAAGGCTGTATAGTTCTTTCAGCGATGCGCTTTTAATGCCATCTACGGCTGTAAAATGACGGCCGTTTAATAATTTCGCTGCTGTTTGTCAATATATTGAGCAAAAAAGTCGGTTTTTCGTTCACCTGGATATTTCGAACTATAGAAGTTTTTTATAAAGGCATTATAGTTTTTGGAAACTAGAAGCTTATTTTGTTAATACTGTTTTAAACATTTCAATCACTTCTTTTATTTCATAAGTTCTGTTTAATTATAGCTGCATTTTAGATCAGTTTCAAATCTGTATATTCAGTGCTTCCACTTGGTCACAAATTACATTTTCCCAACATTTGACATAAATAATGAAAAATACGTTTCACTCAGAATCTTCATGATTCATCTATATTTAAATTAAAAAACACATTGCATTATTTAATTTAATCATTTTCATATTATTTAATTTAATTTTTGAAATCTATCTCTTAAACTAAAACTTTCTGACTGCTGAGGACCCTTTTCAAAAATATTTTCGAATTAGTCCATTTTTAAATATCTATTTCTTGCCCCAAAGAATATAGTGATTGACCTTTCAAAATTCGTTTTCCTTAGTTTAATACTAAATAGTACATTTCATTTAACTCTCCAATTTAAGTATATAAAACTTTTTAAACAGTTGGCAACCCTCTTTAAAAAATTTTCTCGTTCTCGACTTATAGCGTACCAACGGAAGCGCGATCTCATTTTGACATGTAAGAACATAGAGTCACACCCCTTTTTCAAATGGCAAACTCCACGTAAACAATCCGCTTAATACCCCAAACATCTGGTATAAATTTGGTTGGATTCTGTGCAGCCGTTCTCACGGTATAAAGTAACAAATCAACCGTTCACCAATTTTGATATTTTAATTAGTATGAGAGATGCCACGCTCCCTTACCAAAACTCGTGCAAACTTCTTATAAACTAACTCAATGGTAACCCGCGTACATTGTTTAATTTTGGTTAAGTTCGGTGAAGCCATTTTCAATTTACGAGGCAACACCAAAAACCGTTAATATATTTTTATATATAAGAGAAGATGTGAAATGCATCACCCTAATACGTAAAGCCTAATCGACTCATTCCGTATGAGAATTTCCTTGGCTTGATTTGTTGCTTTGAATTTGCCCACGCACTCACCTAGTTATTGGAAAAAAAGTTAATACTCATTGTTTTTGCTGTCATTCTGTGACACAAAAGTGAAAGTATTTCTGTGATGAATTTGTAACAGATTTATCAAATAAATAGCAAATACTGGAAAGCACTGCATGATGGCGCTTCGAAGCGTAACGAGTTGGTCGCATAATCGCATAGTGACAGCTTGAAGATGCTTCTGGTGATCAAACTGTTAACTCGTGCGTACTTCACCTACATATAAGTGCCTGTAAAGAAGTTGAAAATGAATTTGTGCTACTAAAGTCAATGAACTTTTCAATATGTTAGCGCCAAACCCTTATAATTATGTTTGTAGTTATTACTATGATGTTGGGAAATCAAACCAGTTGAGTCTGTGCTTATCGATTTTTTATTATAAATCCATCAAAATTGGTGGACGTGTTCAATGCGAACGATTCTAACACAAGTAGCAAAACATGTGCCACACCTTGTTGTTGTGAACCTGATGTACACTTGATTTTTTCTTGAGTAGTATTTGTTCACTTACTTACTTGGGGCAGAATTTTTCCCTGAATTTTGGCGTTAAATTAACATTTGGCTCGGCAGCTCAGCGTATACTTATGCTCAAAAGAGTCACTTGATGAGCTGCCTTTCTCTCGCTCACTTCGACAAATATTTAAATCTTTTTTTTTAATTTTTTTTTTTTTTCAAAAAGCAAAACAAATTATTGCAGTATGATTGAATTCATCTGGATGAGTAGACTTAAGTAATTTTTTATGAACATTGTATACTACCAAAAATCCAATTATTTATTATGTAAGACAAATTGGTGTCATGGAGTCAAAAGTATTTCTTCTTTAAAGTCCTTAATTCATTCATCCATTATGGTCATATACCAGAATGCTATGGATTAACTGCTGAGCAGAAGGTGAGCCACATGAGGGAGAATAGTTAAGAATATTTTAAAAACTCTGAGCAAATGTGCTCGAATGCGCACTTATCTGTGAAGCTCTCAATATATCCAGATTAGCTGATTTACTAACCTAAAGCAAGGTTATTTGATAGCTCAGTGACATTTTTAATTTGCCGCTCAGTTACTGCAAATATAATCCTGCTCCCTTCAATTGCTATTAGTTAATAGACTGCTGTAAAATTTTGAGCAATCTGCATCATTTAATTTGTGTTTGTAAGCCATTGAAAGAACAAGACCTCGTCAATATTAACGAATATGAAAAAAAAATAATTTCGTAGTTTACTGAGCTCCGTTGTGGTCGTACCAGTAAAAGTGACGCCGAAGGTTCAGATCGCCCAAAAGAGATCATGCTAGAAATCGTCGATAAAATCCATGGAATGATATTGGACAATTGGAGAATAAAAGTTTGTGAGGTAGCTGAGGATGTAGGAATCTCAACTGACCCAGTACATCACATTAAACATGAATATCGCATTGCTTACACACGACTACTAGCGCAACCGAGTTACCATTTTAAAAGAGTATATTGCGATGTTTAACCTCAATTCAAATGAATTTCTGCACCGTTGCGTTACCGTGCAGGAAACACGGATCCACCATACCTTACCAGAGGCCAAAGGGCAATCAAGACTCCAGGTGAACGTGTATCAAAGAAGACCAATGTTGGTATGTCGCCTTCAACTATTTCTTGTTTCCAAACCTAAATAAATGACAAGGTCATAAGAGATTTGGGTCAAATAAACGGACGACCACAGAAACAAGCGCCTTTTTGGGGGAAATGACCGACTATTTGGAAGCAATAAAAAAATTCAAAAATCGCAGGACTAAATATATAAAGTTGGAGGATGAAGCTATGTGTAGAAATTCATGACATCCGGTCTTAGACCAAATTTTCTTTTGTAGGCCACAAACATACGTTTCATCACCCACGGCAGATGAACATTTGTGCCCACGCCCCGACGCAAGAGAAAAATAATTGGACCAAAGATGTTTTTTATGAGATCCTAGGACGTAACCACGAGGGGTGGGGTCAAAAGCGTGCTTAGAGATTTTATCCTCAGGGTGGGTAAATTCAGCCTACTTGGCGAAACATCTCCAAACAGGTTGCGGTTGATCGATTTTGCCGGGGTCCGGAATATGGTTGTCTGCAGCAGCAGATTCCGGCGCAAGAAAATATATCAAGCTACATGGTTGTCTCCGGATCGAAAACCGTGCAACCGAATCGATAATCCTATTACTGATGAAAGACATATTTCCAGTGTTCTAGATGTGCGTACGTTTCGAGAACTAAATATCGAATTGGATCAATATCTTATAGCAGGGAAAATACGCTTCCGCCTCTGTGCAGTTGAAAACGTCCGTCAACATATATGAGGAAGGTTTGACATCGAATAGCTGCAATCAAAGCGGCCAGCCGTGCACTCATGCACTTTCTGAGAGCACCCATCGGCAACTCGATATAGGGGGAGTTGGGGAGTTGTGGAACGAAATAGCAAACTCTTTAAGTACCGCCGTTTTGGACACAATTGGTTATCAACAGTGTCACAAAAAGAGCTGGTATGGTGAGGAATATCAAACTGCAGTGGAGAGAAATCAGACTGCCTACCGCTCAACTTTGAGAACGACTACAGCACATTCTGGGAGGAAGGGGTAAGCGGGACGCATTTGCAGACTCATGCGTGAGTATCAAGAACTTGGAAAGTTGGCCGATAAGGGTAATGCTCTAAAATTCGATGAAAAGATGCGACGTCTTACAAAAGGTTTCAAGACCGAAGCATACTCCTGTAGGGACCAAGTAGGTAATCACCGACGATAAGTGCATAATGAGTTTATGTCAGGAACCCTTCTTCAACATTCTGATTGGCAGTGAAAGTGCGATTCCCGGAGATGGTGAACCCGAAACCCCAACCAGTGTCGATGGTATAGATGCTACATCATCAAATATGATGAAGTTCGAATAAATAACAAAGTTGCTGATCGTTTAATGACAGATCCTTTCAAATAAGGTGACGAATAACTGACAACGTGCATGTATCAGCTTCTTTGTAGAATATGTTTGGACTAAATCATGTCCAAAGAACGGAAGTTAGAAGAGCTCTGCCCAATCCAAAAAAAACAAACGAGGATCCCTCGATCTGATCCAACTATCGTTGAGCGAGCCTTCTCAATATCGAGTACAAGGTCCTTTCGAGCGTAGTTTAAAAGTCTAAACACAACGGTTAAAAAACTGATTGGACCTTACCAGTGTGGCTTTAGACCAGGTAAGTCCACCATTGACCAGATATTAACCATGCGACAAATCTTGGAGAAGACCCGAAAAAAACACACCACCTTTTCATCATTTTTAAAGCTGACTTCGACAGCACGATAAGTAACCGCTTCTACGACATTTTGCCTGAATTTGATACCCCTTCAAAACTGGCTCTGGATAATACCCGAAGCAAAGTCAGAATTGAAAAGGAAACCCCCCCCGAGGCATTCGTTACCAACCGAAGTTTCAAAGCGACTCTTTAACTTGTGATTTCTTCAAATTTATGTTGGAGCTAAATAAATAAGGCAGAATATTCGACAATAGTGTGCAATTTCTAGGTATGCCTGCCGATGATATTGATATCATCGGCCATAACAACCGCACTGTTAGTTAAGCTTTAACCAGCTAAAAGGAGACTTTGTTGAGAAATAAAACTTCTAATTGCCGAAAGAAATATATTTTATTCAAATGTCACTGACTTATAAAATCACCCTCGTAATAAATTTTATATTAGCATGAATTGAAGCTTATATTTAAACGTTTTAAATAAGAGCCTATGAATCAAATCAAATATGTTTAAGCAAGTCAAATTTACATTATATATCTAAGTCCGCAAATTATTTCAGATGCCAGTGTCAGGAGTGACAACAAAATATGTACAAATATGCAAAAGCATATATACAAGAAGAAAGTTTATATGAAGCAACAGCGTAGAAAACTAAATTACATGTTCAAGAATATTTCTTTTGGCAGCAACAAGTTGAGTGAAATATTAAAACAAATATATATATATATATATACGTATATCCAATCCAGTAAGTATGCAAATATAGAGGAACAGCCACATACTGTTGATCACATAACAATACAGTTATTTGCATTTATAAACAATTTATCTTACTTGAACATAATTTTGAATATTTTTAAATTCATAGAAAAATGTGTTCATCATAGTAATGTCTGAAAACATATATTTGGAAACACTTTCGGGATTTTTCTTCACATTCGCAAAGCCAGTGTGAGATTCTTTGACTGTTTCTGTATATTTGCATTCGTCGCTGAAGTCTGAAGATAAAATGCCAGCACAGCCATCTATTTTGAATTTTTTTATTTACCATATAATGTCTGCTGCAATTGTGTTTAAGACTGAAATCATGGTAAATTCCTGCACCAAAATTGATGGTGGAAGATTTGTTTGTGTTCAAATGTACGATACAGGTTTGTAAAAATATCGAAAAGTGCTCAAAATCGTCTTTGAGCCTACAAATGTATGAGGTCATAAAATCCAAACGGCATCTAAATTGGCCCAATTATATTTTTGGTAAGTACTTTCAGTAACAATCAACAAAACCTAAGCCCGAAGACTTGGTGCCCTTCTTGGGTGATGTTGAGCGCAAATCTTTTAATCTCAAATACTTTAAACCATCAATGTTTAATATAATATAAGTAAGTATGTGTCGAATCCGACATTTCGCACTAATAAATCCTGCTTCACCGGATTTTTGACTCAAAGCCTCATATCTGAACAAATCGGTTGTACGGGGCTATATGAAATATTATTTTATGACTTTTAGTACCAACATTGAATTCATTACATTTTTGTGCAGAAATGTATGTTTTAAAATGCTGTATTAAAGTATTTATGACCCAAAATCGCAAATCTGAACAAATCGCTTGTATGGGTGCTATATGATATAACGAGTCCACCGATTCGGTCGGTTCCGGCAAATAATCAAAACATTACAAAAATATATCCCCTTATATTAAGATTCTTTCAAATGTCTCATAAACTGAGAGACTAGTTTGCTTTTAAATAGACCGAGGGACAGAGGGAAATGGTTCAATCAACTCGGTAGCAGCATGACTATAGTGTGCAAGCATACTAGAAATATATTCACATATATATGCTTTAATTAACTAATAAGCGGTTAATTTACTGGAGGAGCATTAATTCATAGTAAATGACAAGTGACACGTCTTCTGCACTAACAACAATTAGTTGGCCATTAACTTCAAGCAAAACGTTACGGGTGTCTCGTGTGTGCTTCCTGGTTAGCATTTGTATAATTTTGTATATTCATAGATGGGAAAATTAATTATTCGAGAAATAGCTAATAAATTCTAATATACACACATTTATGTGTATTTGTATTTGTAAAACTAGTTTTATTTGTATACAATTTGTTTGTGTAGTTGATAGTAACAACTTGGATTTAATCTGAAAGGGCCTATGATTAAGTGAAGTAATTATTAATAAATTGTCAATGGCATGACAACTAAGATTAAAAAATAATAAAAAATTTAATTTTTTGAACAATATATTTATTTTTTATGCCTCCTAAATCTTTACATTGGAATCGGTGTATGGGTGGTATATATAAGTATTATAGTCTTCCGATTTATATGAGTTTCAGTACTAATGAGTAATTCATTATTCATGAGGAGATCACGCTGTAAGGTGCCTTTTAGATGGATTTATGACCAAAAATTTCAAATCTGAAAAATCTGTCGTATAAATGCTATAAAGTTTTCATGAATTCAGCCTTCAATTACGTAACATCCCCAAATGGACTGAGCCTAATTAACTTCCCCGGGGCCCGAAATAGGACTGCCTGTAGTACTAGATTCTGAAACAAGAAAACTCATCAAGCTGCATGGCTGCCGCCGGATTGAAAAATACGCAGACAAATCAATCATGTTGTGATTGGTGAAAAGCATGTATCCAGTTTTTTAGACGTGCGTACGTTCCGAGGACCTAATATCGATTCAAACCACCGCTACAGAAGCAATTTGCTTTCAACATTGTCTGAAAAAGAGCTGGTACGATGAGGAATATTAAACTGCAGTGAAGAGAAACCTGACTGTCGGACCTCGCAATATTGCGATCGATAAATACCGAGAGAGGTGAAGAGGGAAGCGAAACGCATTTGATCATAGAAAGACTTACGTCTGAACAACGTTTACAAATCATTCAACTTATTACGAAAATTCACGTTCTGTAAAGAATGTGTTTCGCGCGCTTCGCTCAACTTATGATCAACATAATCGACCTACTGAGCATACTTTTCGCAACACCATCACCCATCTTAAGATCCAGTATTCATTATTGGATAATATTCGACCGAATAGACCACGACCAGCACCCATTGAAGAAAATATAGCGGCCGTAGCTGAGAGTGTACACCAAAACCGTAAAGAGTCGATTCGGCGTCGTTCGCAGCAACTCGGACTAACAAAATAGAGTTTGGGTAAGAACTGACGCCGCTCGACCTTCCCACACGACATCGCTTCGCTCTATGGACTTTTAAAAAGTTCCAAGGAGATCCGACGTTTTCGAGCCTAATTTTGTTCAGCGATGAGGCTCAATGGGTATGTAAATATGCAAAATTAACACATTTGGGACGAAGAGCAACCTGAAGAGATTCAAGAGCTGCCATTTCATCCGGAAAAAACAACGGTTTGGTGTGGTATGTGGGCCGATGGAATCATCGATCCATATTTCTTCAAAAATGATGCCGTCAATGGCGACCGGTATAACGCCACGATAACAGACTATTTGATACCTGAAATTGAAGCTCGTGATCTCCGCGACATTTGGCTTCTACAAGACGGCGTCACTTCCCAATCGTCGCATCAATCAATGGATTAATTGAGACAACACTTCGGTGAGCAGATAATTTCACGTTTTGGGCCGGTCGATTGGCCACATCGTTAGATTTTTTTCTGTGGGGATAACTAAAGTCTAAAGTCTATGCAATTCCGCTTCCATTCAAGCCTTGGAGCAAAATATCACACGTGTCATTCGACACCAGTCAAAATGCTCGAACGAGTCATCGAAAATTGGTGGACGGATGGACCAACTAGTCCGGTAGTATTTGTGTATAAATAGGCTTAGAAGTAGGCAAAAGTTGAACAGAGATAGAAGAAAGCTTTTGGTTTAATTATGATATTTAAAGAAAGTTTTTCGTTTAAGTCAAGATATTGAAAAAGTCAAAAATAGGTAGGAAAATATCATTAAAAGCAAATTCAAAGAACTTCTAAGTGTGTAACTGTACTAATTTGCTGGTTTTTTCTCTATTATTATGATTAATTTTAGTTTATGTTGTACTGAGTAAACCACTTTTATGTATTGGGACTTTAAGTCCTAAAATATTACCGAAATTTCTAGTGATTTATCTTTTGTGAATTGAGATGACTTTTGATATTGTGATTCTGTTGACAATGAACTTGACTTTATTTATTATAACTTAATTAACAAACATATTCCTATTCCAGCAACTCGATCTATGAATCAGTTGTGTCCTTGTTATACAAAGAAAGTTTGCTTTGCCATAAGAAGAAATTGCATAGTCGGTGGAGGAAAACTAAAACAAACTTTTGTTTTAATGTTGGCACTATAACCTAATAATTCATGGTTTTGCTAAGTATCAATCTGAGTTCTATTGTGCAGTGCTTAATATATAATTCACTAATGCTTGTAGTAGTGGGTGAGCTGGATTTTGTATATAAATTTCAATTTTTTGGGTTTGCGGTATTTAAATCCATTATGAGATTTAAGTCAAACACGATTGATGATAATCAGAACATGTCAACCGTCTCTTAAGGTGAAAAAAAAAACGTTGAACTCTCAGTAAATTTTTTATGTACGTGAATAAAACAAAGTCATTCGGTGCCAAGTCAGGACTATATGGTGGATGACTCATCAATTCGATGTTTTGGTGGATGACTCGTCAGTTCGATATTTTGAGTGCTCAAAAATGCAGTTGTTTCAGTCGATGTGTGAGAGCTGGCATTGTCGTGGGGAAGAGTGATCCATCTTCGGCGGTTGGTTTTCCTGAATTATTGAAAGACAACTATCAAACAATCGGTTGTGTTGCACTTAGAATTTACTATTCTGCATTGTTCTACACATGACGATCTTGCAATACCAGTTTTCGCACAGCATCAATTGCTTCCGGAACAACAACTGCTTTTGAACGACCTTCACGAAATTCGACTTAGAGTGATCTACGACCTTGATTGAATTCACCATTCATACCATCGGTAAACACCGGACCTTCATCACCAAAAATTTAATTAAGTTAATCAAAAGTAGTGAAAAATAATCACGTGTAAATGATTGCAATATAATTCCATTCTTTGGCCGAGATGAATGAATAATGAATCAGCAATACAAATAGGGCTCGTATTACAAAACGTTCTGAGTATAAGTGACATTAAAAGTGTCAAGTTGTCAATTGCCAATTTGCAACACTAGAGTTGTCAAATTCCGATATATACAAGGCAACCCTCGTATTAGGGAACAGTTTGACAATTGGAGATTTTACTTTTCTTTGATTTTTCGAAAGCATTTGACGGCGTAAAAGATCTCTTATGCAAAAAAAAAGGTTTGGGCTCACAGATAATCTTGTAGGTAGAACGCAGACAGTAAGGTGAAAAATACTTTTCCTTATCCAAAATGTATTATTGCTGGTGTTCCCTAAGGGTAAGTGCTTGGGTCATTGTTGATTAGTCTTTTTGTTACCGATATATCTTATCGAGTGGCATTGGCTTAGTTAGTTGATGTTTTATGCTTTAAAATTAGTAGTGATTTAGCAATAATTGAATGGGCTCGTAATAATTTTTTGTATTTGAATGAAATAAAAAACCATTTATTTTGCCAATAAGTAAGGGTATCATTCACTTATATGACACTCCGGAATCGTGTTTTGGAAGTGTTTTGGAGTGATCTCATGGTTAACAAAATTAAACATATAGGCTTTATTATAGATTCAAAGCTGAGTTCTTGTGATCATGTAAACGAACTTATTTGTAATGATTTTGATGTGGTACGTCGAATTATATCCTACAAGTAAAATTTTAAATATTTTATAGATATTTAAAGTCGACGTAACCAGGCTGAAATTAGCCTAAAAATTTATACTGCCACTTTTTTTACATATAAATATAACTGGTTTGAAGAATGTTCCAATGAACTCCTTTTTTTCTCACTAAAATTTTGAATAAATGTTAAGCTTGTCCTTTTTTGTTTATATTCAATAATCTCCGAAAAATATCTTGTTTTTTTTTAAGTTTAGAGCAAGCTGAAGTCTAAAATATTTGCTTTTGCTTTTTATTCATCTTCTTTCATATCTTTTATATATCTAAAATGCAGACTGAAAAAGGTTACACAAAGTGGAAGACTGGAAGTAATAATAATAAGTAAACTTAAAAGGAAATATTTACAAAAAAAATTAAAAAAGATTTTATTTCCATTTAAAAAAGGGGTATTATTAAACACTCGAAGGTTTTCAAAAAAACTTGCGTAAAAAACACTATTTAAGTGCGTTTTTCACAATTGTGGTCCAACTTGAAATATCACTACCAGGTAAGCATTAAATAAAATCGCCTATAGCTGGGAAAGTCATATATTTCGTTTACTTAAAACTGTTAAGCATAAAACTATGTAAGCATAAATATTCATTTTGACGAACTCGTACGTTCATATTTTGAAATGAATCAATTAGCGAAGTGCCTTAATGTAGGCAACGCTTTGTCTATTAAACTTATAATATGGGGTATTAGACAAAAAACGTTGCCTATATCCAGGGGTAGTCTCTTTATAATAATTATAATATTATTTAATTTTTTTTCATTTAAGTATTTTTTAAACATTTTTAGTGAATTTGGAATTTCGGTAAAACACTACTTTAACGTTGAATTAAATAAATTTTTTTAATGAAAGATTGGCTATAGATAAAAATATAGAACCAGCAAGTGCTCGCTAGTGACCCAATACACATATACACTAGAAGTTTTAAGTGAGTACCAAAGTTAACTTTTCCCAAACATTTTCTGCGTACTAAAAATATATTCAGCATTGCTTGTCTCTGTGTTTACTGCAGAATTTTTTCTTTTCGACCATGAAACTTCTGAAAACCGTTTTACGGGATCGATGGGTAAAATAAGGGTAGGATTAGCCTTAAAGATTGTTCAGTACAGATTTAACGGAGACACTTGAGAAATAACGCCGGAAAATATTAAGATGCTTATCTTAGACTAACCTAAAATAGGCTGGCATTATGGCCTGCTGTCAATCTTCGACTTTAGCCGAAACTAACGATCGGATTAATTTTGTATTATACTCGTACATGCTTTCTATGATGAATAGCTCGCTCGTTTAGACTGTTCAGACAGGAGTGCACATGTATTTCTGAAGTCTGTTATTATTTATTTAAAAATATAGTATATTACAATTAAACGAAAAGAAAAGAACTCCGGCTTTATCTAGAACTCACCTTAGATATTCAGAAGTTTCACAGTTTTTAAACTTCGCAAATATCGTTGACGTCCTGCACGCCAACTATTTTGGCTGAATATTTTATGGAGGGTTGATAATCATAATATTTAGATAGAAGGGACATCTAAATTTTTGCATTAACGCACATAGGCCAAAAAACCACCTCAGTTAAACTAACTTTCTTTGCAAAAATCATTTAAATTTTTTTCCTTTTTCTTTTTTTGTTGCTGCTTTCATTCGTTTTTATTTCTTCTTGGAGTACTTTTTATTGTTACTTTTTATGTATTCTCGTTTTTTTCTTACAAAATTTATATATAGCGAATGCCGATAGGCCTTTAAGGGGCTTTTATATAAGGTTTTTGTAAGTACTAGGGACGCTCCGTTGATTAAATTACTTAAATCTAACTTAGAAATTCACTCATCTAATGGATCGATACTTTATAACATAGGAAACCGGCATGAATCTCACTGAATTACAAAAAAAAAAAACTTATAATTTGACTGAACTTAATTTAACATAATTTAACTAAAATAAAAATTAGCTTAAATTAACTTAACTTGTCTGACTACTTATCGGAACTGAACGGAAGTTTAATAAATTTAACTTAACCTAACTTAACTAAACTTAATATATCTGAACTGAATAGAACTTGAATAAACTCAACTTAGCTTCAATTAAATTCACTTAACTCAACATAACTAAATTATCTGAACTGAACTAAACTCGAATGAATTGAACATAACTTAACTTAACTAAACTTAGCTAAACTAAACTTCAAATAAATTAACTGAACTTAACTTAACTAAACTTAGATTATGCGAACGTAAATGAACTCAAATTAACTTAAATAAAATAAACTCAACTTAACTAAATTGAAAATAACTTACTCAACTAAACTGATTTGAACTTAAGTTAACCTAGCCTATCTGAATGGAACTGAATCTAAATAAACTCAACCCTACTTCACTTAACTTAGCTTAACTAAACTCAACCTATCTGAACTAAACTTAAATTAACTTAACTTAACCTAAATGAAATACACTTAACTTAATATACCTTAACATAACTTATTTTAACTTAACTCAAAATAACTTAATTTAATTAACTTACATTGACATAACTTAACTTAACTTACATTAATTACGCTTGACTTAGCTAAGACACCTAAGCAGAACTAAGCTAAACTCAAATCAACTAAGTGGGATAAATCAATAATTTGAAAATATTAAAAAAAAATTTTAATAGAGTTTCTTACTTTCAGATTTCTCATTTTTATGGAATGCCCTTATTAACATCATCAAGAAACAGTCACAAGAATTTCTATTAAAAGGCTTAATAATTTTAATTTTTTTTATATTGCTTTCAAAGATTTCTTAAAGTCGTCATTAACCTGGAATGTCTATTCCAGAAATTTGGACTTAGTTAACTCCGCCCACCTATTGCTGACCTTCCATACTTCAGTCAATATGAGCCAACCTAAAATATAAAAAAGCTTAGAAGCACATTGCCGATAAACAAAGAAATGGTTGTTGTGACACCGGATGTTGATGTAGTTATTTCCAAATAAATAATAATGTGATAAAAAAGGAAAGAAACCAAAAAATACTACTACTAGCAAGGACAAAGGCATTCATGTTCATAGCAAGCCAGCCAAGCGCCGACATTCATTCAAGCCAAAACAAGCTGAGAGGGTGAAGAAGCAACAGCGTCTCTTTGTAAGTGGTGTGAGTATGTGGTGAAAACTGAGTTCCTTCATAAAGGTACACTCTGCTCATAACAGCCCAAGAGATACTCGTCCAACATCTGCGTATGAGGAATTCAAGAGTTGACATAGTAAAAAAAAAATTAATAGTAAAATAAAAAGAAGAATCTTAACTGAAGGCACACATAAAGAAGTATTTTTAGTTCAAAAGCTCTCTTGTTAAATTTCATTAATTTATTTCTTCCACATACGGGAGAGCATATTTGCGGTAACTCATTCAGCTCTTCAATACTTGTTTTTTTTATATTGTTTTATACGTTGAATTCTTGTTTGCGAAAGCACTATCTCATTGCAAACAAAAAATACTTTAAGGTTAATTTCAGGGGTTAGGTGGGTTCCAGAGGTTAAAAAAAAGGAATTTTCACTTATTTTTTTATATATATAAAAATATTCAAACAATTCACCATATCAAAGATACGTATTTAAGCAGTATTTTGTGAAATTTTTATTAAAAAATTCCGAAAACTCAGCCGCTGGTACCATCTAAAATCAAAAAACCAAAAATATTTCGTTAGTACATGGATAAATCTCGTTATTGGATGAAGGAAAAAACAAAAAAAGATTAAATTTGAATACTTGACACACTTTGAAAAAAAAACACATTTCTCAATCAAATTTTCGCCATGAATTGGCTGGAAAAAATTAGTTGTAATGAAAAAATCCTTCGTTCAATGATTAGACAATGTTTTTACAATGTGCCAAATTTGAACAAAATCGCTTTATAGCTTTTCGAGAAATCGTGTCCACCGACTTAAAAATAGAGGTTTGAGATTAACGCGTTTAAAGTTTCAAATTGACGCAGACATGATCTGATGGGCGGAGGGTTTATATCGGAGAATTTTGCTCCGAGCGACTTGAAATTTTAGGAGAATATTTTAAACATAGTTTACAATTTAATAAGACAAAAAAAAACGATTTTTTTTTAAATTTTCAAACCCACTTAACCCCTTAATGCAACAGAGGCAAAAGCAAAAATAGTCGACAATTTTTTTTTTTTACATTAACGGACATGTTGACGCTGACTGCTCTGCTGTACATCAACTCATTAACTGACGTACTGCTCTCATAATGCAACAACTAACTCGTACGTACTCTAAAGTCAACAAAAGCTCAAAAGTAAACTGTAAACATCAACGTCGCTGCAGCGTTTGACTCATGGTAGCAGAGGAAGCTTTCGTTTGCCGGCTGAGAGTTTTTGATTGCATATGTGTTTTTTTTGTGTAGTTTTTTTTTTCACATCAGTATAATGCTGTGGTTGACCTGTATAATATAGAATATCCGCTAGAAACAAAATTTCGTAAGGTTCAAATGGAAGAAGAAGAAGAACATCCATCAGTTATGAATTATCTGTTAGAACATTACTCATGCGGCGTCTAGTGTGACTATTACAAATAGACCGCGTTGCATGGCTGATTTAAAGTTACTTGAGATTTAAATAATAAAAATTATATTATAAATAAAAATAATTGAACGAAAAAATATTATTCCTACTGATGATATTTAAATTTTTCTTTTATCAACTTTATTATTACCGACAATGCTGTCTTATTTGTTGACTCAATTTTTATATAAATTTCTTTTAAAATTAATATAATCTTCCTAAAATTTTCTTCTGACAGAGTTTAAGATATTAATATTATTTTTAAAGAAAACTTAAAATTTTTAAACTCTTGCCATTTAACATTTAATACAGTACTAGATTGCTAAACTGACATATACTGGCAGTAAAATAATAAAGCGATGAACAAAGGACACAACTAGAATACAATAAAATGGAAGCACAAGTGCAAAATGTTGTCTGTAATGCCGGTCATAACAAAAAAAGAAGAAAAAGTGTAATACTAATAACAATAATAAAAAATATTAAATTAAGTTCAAAAAAGAAATTATTGAAGAATATACGTACATAGATGTAATAATAAATATATATAAATTACTGTTGCTGGCACTGAACTTGAAGAAATACGATTTCAGCACTTAGATAAAAATATTTTACTTAAGCAGGCTATATAACAACAACCATACTAGTATATACAAATTAAAGGGAACGTACATATTTACATACAAAAAAATAGACTTTGGTATAGAGACGTTATTCTGCTATCATCGTTTCCAAATTACGCCTCATTGAGTCTGGCGTTTGTGGCTATGAAAAAGGAGAACAGATTATTATAAATAATGAGAAGTTGGAAAAAATAATTTATAGGCAGAACAAATTATTAAAAATTTCTATATTATATATAAAAATTTTACGTAAATTAAAATAAAAACATTTAATAAATCAATAAAGGAAGCGCTTACAAAAATTAGTTTTTTCTTAAATATTTTTTTTACACTTTATTAAAATGGATAATTAAAGTGGGATTTTTATATATGTATTTTGGCAAAAAATTATTTAGTTGATGGGTATCATTTCGTGGCATAATAATATTGGCATTGTCAAAAGCGAACGAAACAATTCTTTGATTCTTGTGGTTTTGTGTGTGTTTGCATCTTTAACATACCAACTTTATTTGTACTACAGAGGCACTTGATAATCCTAATCTAATCAAGGCCAATGATTGATAATGTTTCGGCGCTAAGAACCAATTGACTAATAGTGAATAACAAAAGTTTTCTCTCTTGGCTTCTTGTGTGCTTAGATTTTGGTTATTTTTTTCAATATATTTTTCTGGCGGATTACATGCGGATTTGCACGCTGGCTGAACGATATTGAGATTTGTAATTTTTGCAATAAGCCAAGGGTACTTTACCTTTCCGAGAGAATAAAATCAACGTAATGATTAAATTACAATAATATTTAACAAACATTGATTAGGTAAATATTTTTCAAAATTTTATAAAATTTTCAGTTTTTTTCTTCTTTTCCTTCACTTTGTGTTCAGTAAGGAAAATAAATTAAGATTTTCACCAAATTATGAAACATTGCTTAGATAAGACTTTTTAAATAACAAATACTGTAATAAAAAGCTTAGCTATAGATGTGGTTGTTAAACGTAGTTGAAATATTAAAAAACAAGAAAGGCCATGCCGAAGTCTTTATACCTTTCATGAACATATCAAATTTATTACAAATTGCAAAATTACACCCTCATACCGAGTTTTGTTCAAATATATACAAAACTGAGAGACTAATTCGCGTTAAAACAGACGGACATGGCTAAATTTACTCAGATTGTCGCTCTGATCCGATCGTTCAAAATTTTGATGGGTTTATCTTATCTCCTCCTGGTACTTAGTAACTTTGGATAAAGTTGATAAACCATTTCATATTCATAAAATAATTATTTCAGTATTATTCGTCCTTGGTAGTCTTTACCTTTGTTTGTTTTTTCTTCTTTGCTTATTTTGTGTTCGTTAATGTGTTACCGAAAGCAATGACTACCAGCATTCTTAACCGCACTTTATTCGTCAATCATGTGGCGCTGCAAATGAAAAGCTCATGGTGTTTAACACCTCCCACAATGTGGACCATTACCGTTTAATTAAAACAACATTTGCTTAGTCAGCATTACCAAGTAGAATTCCGTGAAACTCCTGCAGTGGAAACTTAGACCAGTAAGCAAAAATTCTAATTAAATATTAGTATGTAATAGTTTGAAATTATACCAGTTCGTTATTTGTGTATCAGTTCACCAGTAACGGAATTAATAATAATATTCAAAACCGCGCCATTCGTGTGTTGTTATTATTTCCAGATCGTCACGACTGAGTCCCCTTTTCTAATAAGCTCTGTTGAAGTGTTAGTCGTTGCTCTTCGTATCATAACTTTGGCCGAGTGGGTAAAGATTATACCTGTAGCGCGTGAGGTTAAAGGTTCAATTTTTGCTGCAGTCAAATTATTTTTTTTTTTTTCATTTTTGGTGTATTAGAAATTCAACACATACTTGTATATGACAATTCAAAAGACATCATCGCGTTAAAAATACCAGTTGCTTATATGGGAAATAGATGGAAAATGAAGTACTTTGTGCAAAAATGCGAACTAGTTGGATTCTAGTTAACAACTATTATTTTTCCATAAAGGGTAACTAGAAGTACATAGATATACAAAAACACAAAGAGTCCCTTACAAGCGAAATTATCATAAGAATTCAATTATTACTTTACCGAGAGTAGAATCGTGGTGGTAGATTTGTGTGCGACTGAGCATAACTGTATGCGCTTGTTTGCTCCATTTTGTGGCAGATGATTCTAGCATTAACATTAAATTAGTATTAACATTTGCTCTCTGATTTCTACAAATCGCAAGTAGTTAATTTTCTATGACATGTCCATATAATTGTTGTTACAATGGACTGCAACCCAAGACACTAACCGTCAGAAGTAAAGGTGGCTTGAAATTGGGGAGTCGCAAATGTCTTTATATAATTTGGTTTAATTTCTAGTCGAAAGCACGAAGATTTTGGCTACCTAAAATGTTTATTGTCAATTTAAGCAAATTTAATTACACAAATTCGTTCAAAAGATTGAATGTCCATATAAATACATATGTTATTGGGGTGCTTGATGAACGAAAATCGCTAACATTTATATATAAAGCGGTTATAAAGCGTCAAATATATACCACTTTGAATTATACTTATAATACTATCTTTGAAGTTTTATGTGCTTCAGAGATTGAAATTTTTAATACTTTCGAGCTTTCACTGATTATCTTCAAAAATTGTGTTTAAACTACAGTATACATATTCCTTATAATAACAAACAAGTCAAAATATAATTTAATATAACTTTGTTAATTTTCCCAATAAAAATAATTTATAATTGCAATGGGCTGCTGATCACTTATTTTACGATTTTACGCGTTTTTCAGTTGCGTTAATGGAACATATTTATATTTAACGTAATTGAATGAGATTGCTCGCAACGTGCTGCTGCGCTAATTATATCTTTCATGTACATGAAATGGTATATTAACTTTGGTCCGAAGTATGAAAGTACCAGAAGGAGAAGAGACAGATCCATCAATATTTAAACCGATCGTAACATAATGATTAACTGAGTTGATTTTATACGCTCGATAGGACCTTGTATGCGATATTGAGGAGGCTTATCCCACAATAATAGGCGCAGATCGTGGAGTAGCCATTTTTACGGATTGTGTTTTGAAAACTTCTGTTGCCGCATCTTCTTGTTGGCAGGCTTCTCAAGCTTTTCATACTCACGCATTTCGGCCTCTTTATTTTTCCCTCTGTAAAAGTGTCTCGCTTCACTCTTCATCTGACCACAACTTTGCGAGGTAGCCAGTCCATTTTCTCTCCACTGCAATTCATTCGACTCATCGCACCAGCTCTTTTTCTGACACTGTTCAAAACCAATTGTTCCGAAGCAGTGGTATGTAAGTAGTTTGCTATTTCGTTCCACAGCTCCTTTATATCAAGTTGTTGATGCGTGCTTTCAGAGAGCAGACGTGCACGTCGAGTAGAAAACTTGATGATTGTTTGCTGTGATTGCAGCTTTTCGACGTAGAGCCTTCCTTATGTTTGTTGGCGGGCGTTTTCAACTGCACAGAGGTGGGTGCGTATCTTTGCTGCTACTAGATAATGATCCGAGTCGATATTTGGCCCTCGAAACATACGTATGTACGTCCAGAACATTGGATGTGTGTTTTCCATCTTCCATAATATAATCTACATGAGCGACAGTCACCCAAGGGATACTTGGTCTAAGAACGAAAGTCGTGAGCTGCTTGAACCATATGTAAAATGGCAGTAAAAATATTTCCTCACTTGCTTGAACTTCTACACATGGCCCCATCATCCGTATCTAAATATTTGTGTTTATGAACTTACAGTATTTGGTATTTGCATATTGCAGCAGCTGAGTTATTGTGAGAGACTATCACAGAATAGTAGCCACTCAATGTCTTTCATGAAAATGGAAACATGAATGACTCGAAATAAGCCAAACGGTATTACTTTGATCTATGCTTTTGTACAATGGAATGATTAATTTGAGCGATGTGCTAGATTTGCTGGAATGGATAGGTTGCAAACCCACTTCACAGCAGGAAAAATGGTTCTCATCTAAATTTAGGCAAAAAGCAGCCTGTGTACAAAATTTTAAGTAATTCAAACAAAAAATAAGATTTTCTTTTATAAAGGGTGATTTTTTCTAGAAATGTGGTTTTTAAGAAAAAATGAAACGTTTAATATAATGTTATGACCAAGAGTTTTGCTCTACTATAAAGGTAAGGGTTTGCCCGTTCATCATAAAATGTCAGACCGAAGTGAATATAAATCAAGTCATCAACAGCTGTCCAAAAGACCAACTCCGAAGAAAGTATTGGCTCATTTAAAATCACACCCTTGATCATTATTTAAAAACACATTTTATGTATATTTTAGTTAGATGCTCGGAAACAAAGACTTGTTCTTTCGTATGAAAAAGGTGAGAGCGTCAGGGCAATTGATTTCAGCAATTACTGCCTACGAGAGTGCAAATATTTTTTTTGCTTTTATTTTTATTTAACATGTATGTATATATATGTATTTATGTTTCACTGGTGATCTTGAAGTATATAAGAAATTTCATCAGAACTTGGAATAATTTAGAGTTGTACAATATGCTTTAAGCACTAACCATTCATTAATATTCATTACAAGGATTCTTCCTTATCTTACGTGAGCATATGAAGTGATATGTATTCATATGTAAGTATATTATGTTAATTTAAAATTTTCCTTAGTCTATAATTATATCCACCACCTGCATAGATTAACCTTTATATCTTCACTTCGAATGCTCATACAGTAACATAATTACTTATTTATTTGGTGAACGAAATTAATTTATTGCCGAGGTACTTTTAATTTCGATTTGATAGCTGAAAAATGCCGGATAAGCCTAAAGGTTAAGCGTAGCGTAGTGAACTGCCATTCCGATGGCCAGATTACGAGCCCTGATCTAATCGCCATTCATTAATTATAGAAACGCAATTTAAAATTAAACAAGAAAGAAGGACTGTCTTCGGCCTTGCCGAAGTCTTTATACCTTTCATGTACATATCAAATTTATTGCAAATCCTAGACGCTTTTTCGACTAAGTTTTGACCATAGCCTTACATCTGGAAAAAATTGCAGTATGGGAGCTATATGTTATAGTCGTCCGATTTCAATGAAATTCATAGCCGATATGCGGTTCACTATGTCGCTTAAACGTAAAGATTCATCTGCTTACCAAGCTTGGTTGAGATATCTCAAAAACAGGGACTAGTTTGCGTTCAAACAGACGGGCAGAAGGACAAGACAGACAGACGGACAGACGGCCAGATCGACATGGGTAAATCAACCGAACTCATCATTCTGATACGATCGGTACAATTTTCTCTATCTGGTACCTACAACTTCGGACCAAAGTTAATGTACCATTTCATGTTCATAAAAGGTATAAAAAATGTTAAAAATTGATTATTTTTTCTTTTTTACCTTTGGTAAATTTTTATTTTATTTTTTATTTCTTATTTTTTATTTAAACTATTTTATTATTAAAGAGACTCAGATATATAAATAAATTACCTTCTCAAAAGGCCAAAGAAAATCTATATAGGCTAACATGAAAGCTATTAAATAGAAAGTACAAAAGTGGCACTCCATCAATTTGAACTTTCTACGACGATTTCTTTATCTTCCTTTCAACAATTTCCATTTTTAGTGAATTACTTTTCCTATCCATTTCGCACAATTGTGTCCCTCTTAGCGAAGTACTGATTTAAGTGCTCTTGGCTGTTACTCGCTATTAAAAAATGGGAAAGGGAATAAAATGAGGCATGAAAATAACCAGCGAAAGTCATCCAATTACAATTGCTTAGAGTCGACGAAGACACAAAATACTTATACAATAAAGCTAAATTCAGCTATTGTATTTTTTTAATTAAATTACCAAAAGTGGCTTTAGGAATCGAACTGAAATTTAAAAGTACATAACAAGGCGAATTTATAGCAGGTGAAGTTGTCCTATCATATACTTGCTTGTTCTTCCGTCCAATTACACAAGCAAAATATAACAAATTTATTTTTTAACGTTTCGAATGTAATTTTACACAAACAATTTACTTAGGCTTTTAGTTTTTGTATTCTTGTTACTTCGTGCCTTGAAAAACATATTTTTAATAAAAGTTACGATGGCAGAGAGAAGAAATTCATGATAAATTTGTAAATTGTTTAAAGAAAGGTGTAGCGATTGTGCTTGTAAGCATACTAGTACACATACTAACGCACACACATTCACATTACCTGCAGCTAACCACCGAAATGAGTATAAATCACTTAAGCTTTTGGACATTTCGGTCAATGGCATGCAAGGCAGGCAGTGAAAACACCGAAAATATCAGCTAAAATACAAAACAATAAACAACAACAACGGTGGTGATAGTACTAAAAGTGAATAGGCAAATGCGATAATTGTTATTTATGAACCAAAAGACGTCGAGAGTTTACTGAAACGCCATCTGAGTACATTTAGCCCTATACATTTCGGGTTTAAGGAACATATATAAATGTTAATCATAGAATATTAAATATTCTCCATTCATATCTATGTATATACTTTTACAAGTATTTGAATCAACTGTCGAATCATTTTGCCACTCTGATTGAGGTATCTCCAACACATGCGTTCTGAACACATCGCCTTTTCTTAAAAAGAAGTCATTCAGTGCTAAGTAGGACCTTATGGTGGATTACTCGTAAAATCGCTGTTTTGAGTGCTGAAAAATGCATGTGTTTAAGTCGATGTGCGAGAGCTCGCACTGTCGTGCGATGAAGTGCTTCGTGCGCGAATAACTTACTTTGATTCGGCTCATCTTCGAGTCATAATATCTCTTTTAACATTTCTCAAGCTTTTTTTTGAGCGATTGTTGATTTTGAAATATCAGTTTGCGAACATCATCAATAGTTTCCGAAACAACAACTGTTTTTGGACGAACTTCACGAAATTCGTCTTTGAATGATCTATCCTCTCGATTGAATTCATCATACTATCGATGAACCCCGATTCTTGATGGGGTTTCATTGCCAAAAATTTAATTTAATTCATCGATTAATCCACGTCGAAAATTGTAAAAAATAATCGCGCAAAAATTTTCGCAATTTAATTCCTTTTTTTGCCGTATGTCAAAACGTTCTGAGTTTATATAAAATCCAAAAAAGTCGAACTTTACGATAAAGTTGTCAGTTACCACACTGCAACACCAAGGTTGCCAAAGCCCCATATACTTGTATATAATGCAAGCCTCGTATATCAGTAATTATAGATGCAACTACTGGCTCTTATGCCAAGTGGGCGCGTCACGAAATACTACAGGATACCAAATCTGTGACATAATGGGAGCAATAGGACAATGCTCGCGATAAACATACTTCTCTCTTATCCCACTCCTCCTTTATCTATGGTATTAATTAGTTTTTGCTACAGTCGCCATGTACTTTGCGCATTCAATTGGAAATTGATTTTGTTGTTGATAAAATTCAATGAACAGATATCGATGGACAACAAAACCAGCCTAACTTAGGAAGGAAATATTCAGAGAAGGAGGTTCAGTAGGCAAACGTTGTCGCTATTAAAATTCATTTATGCAAGTCGGAGACGACAACACATTCGTGGTATTTACATTTTGCTATGTCTCATTTTTAACTGAGTTTCTATACACCTGGAGCGAACATTCCAAGTGAAGGCTAGACACAGCTGTTTGCGGTTATTGTAAGCAAATTATTTCTTTATCTCTTGCCTTAGAATAATTTTTGTAAACATTCACAAAACAACTACATAGCGACTAGTTTAAAGATACAGTGCTGTATATATCCAAACCTAATAGCCAATTTGAATAAGAAATAAATCTGATGAGGAAACGTGGTGGACTGCAAGAAATATCTTACTTTTACCGCTTAGACTGTATATATGATCTGATTCAGCTCCAAAAATTAAATAACAAAATATTTTTTGTTCTGGAAAAGCTTTTAATTCAAGAAACATATATTCTATTATAATTCGTGTTTTGTAACGGGTGAAGCGACTCTCCGCCGAGCTCCTTTTGCAATTTGTGGTATGCGTCTTGAGGTTTTTCCAACAAATGGGGCGACCTGCAGTTTATTTTAAACCGTCTCCGAACTATTGATGCATTTCTAGGAGGAGCATTTCCTTTTTGTCAGAAATAAACTCAGAAGGTTTGGCATTCCCTGTCGAGCGTCATTTCTATAATTTTGAATATTATGTCTAGTATTATTGCTTTGAAGTGATTTCTTGGAAAGAAAACACGAAAGTGAAGATTGTTCTCTCGATGACATATATATGATTGGTTTGAAAAGTCAGTGACTTTTTGAATAAAATAAATTTTTTCGGTAGAGAAGCGTATTGTGCCTCGACAAATTCTCCTTTTAGCTCTATACATTCAGTTCAGCGTTCTACTAATTTTTATTTACCTTCCATGTAATAGGTTCTTTAAAAGTCCTCAAAATTGTCATTTGTTTCTGTGATGATCTCTTCATTCGCCATACCGCCCAGCCATTTTTTCAGGTTTGAAAACAAGAAATAGCCGCACGGGGCTAAATCTGACGAATATGGTGGATGGGGTGGCTACCCCAATTCATAAATTTTTTCCATGGTGACGTTTATGCTTCAAATGACACCTCGTGCATCCAAAAAACTGTAGCCATGACCGATAGACCCAGATTGGCCTTCTGTGGTGCATGTTCACTCGGCGAAACCCACATTCACATACATTGATTGTAAGCTAAACAGCAGACAACGTCAGGAGCGTTACAATCGATGATAGAATCCAAGCAGCAAGGATGTCATTGACAACACTTATAAAACTTTTTAAACTAAAATTGCTCAACAAATCATGCAAACTGTCATTGTATAGGGCCGTAGTGCGACCAGACTTATGCTAAACTTGGACAATCAGCCAAAAAGAAGAAAAAAATTGCTGAATTTTGATACTAAAGTTTTCCGATTTCACAATTGGACCTGATGAATGGATGATAAGATGGAATGACAAACTTGACCAACTAATTCAATGAAAAGATGTGGCGCAATATATTAAAACGCAACGAATAAGATGGTTAGGCCATGTTATAAGAATGGATGATTCAAGAGCACAAAGAAAATTAATTGAGGCGAAAGCAACCGATAGCAAAGAAAGGATCTGAAGAAACTTCAACTGGAAAACTGAACAGCTACTGCAAAAGACAGAGTAGTATGAAAGCAAGTCAAAGCTCAAAAAGAGTTGTAGAGCCAAATGATGATAATGATGATGACTCTCTGCATGATATTTTATATGTGCGTGACTGTTTGTATATAAGTGCGTGGCTTTATTTAATTGTTTACTTTTTTATAAACAAATTTCGTTGGTCTCAAACACTTTCAGCAACAGTACTGGATTTTTTTCTGTGTCAACACATTCTGCCTTAATTTTTTGCAAATTAGTAAATTGATTCATGCTGTAATATTTTAGTGATACTTTTTTTTTTAAACTAACATTTTATTAATATTCGTAATTATTTGGAAGCTTTTAATTAATAAAATAAAAATATTTTTTATACCAATTTGAGTGTTCGCATATGAATGCGTATGTACATATATGTTATTTAAATAAAAAAGTGGTTAAAAATATATATTATGTTCAATTTTTAACATTTTGATTCAAGGCAAAATACAATTAATTGAAGCTTAAGATTTAGTCAAAGTATATCAATTTACTAATCAGCCGAGAAATCGGCTTCTGAACAGGGAGACTGTAAGCATACTCATCGAAGTGAAAATTTCACGTTCTCTGCTCCGTTTTTGACGAATTTTTGACGCAAAACCTAATATCTGAACAATTTGGTTATATGGGGGCTATATTTTATAGTTTTCCAATTTCGATGATTTTCAGTACCAATACCTAGATGAAACTATGTGTGCATAATACCATATTTCACATTTTAACTTCTTTCCTGATAGAGTTATAACCAAAGCCTCACATCTGAACAAATCGGTGTGTGGGAGCTATAACTTTTAGTCGTCCGATTTCAATGATATTCAGTACTAATGTGCATTTCATTAGATATATATATATATAAGTATATATATATATATATATATATATATATATATATATATACATATATATATATTTCCAGTTGACCTTATAAACGACCGATTTTTCAGATTTGAAATTTTGGATCGCATGCTCTTTTGGCGACCCAGAATTTTAAATCTGAAAAATCGTTCGTTTATAAGGTCAATTGGAAATTCCCCGGCCTGATATAGTTAAAGAGTTTTTAGTTGGCCATAACCTTCAAGATACGTGTGCATAAATTTGACAGCTGTGTCGGATCCTTAATTTGTGAATTATAGCATTTTGAGTGAAGTAACTTTTGATATTATGAAAAAACAATAAAAATGAGTTTCGCCTGTTGATAAATTATTGCTTTTTGAAGGGCAAAAATACCGACGGTTGCTACCGACGAAAACATCAAAAAAAAAAAAAATCCACTAAATAGTTTAGAAGGACCGTAAACTGAAATTTAATGAAGTAGTAGGCACCCTAAAGATATCAACTGAACCTGTGAATTATATCATTCACAAATATTTGGGTATGAGAAAGCTCTGTGCAAGTGAGTGCCACGCGAATGCATTTAAAAAAAAACAACTACGAATTAATGATTAGGAGCAGTGTTTGGAGATATTCAAGCAAAATAAACACGAGTTTTCTCGTCGATATTTAACAATGAATGAAGCATGGCTCCATTATTTCCAAAACGTGGAAAAGGCATCAGTCGGCTGGCAAGGTTATGGCGTATTTATTGTCACTGACTACCTTTAAAGAACCATCAACAGAATTTATTACGTAGCGTTATTGGATTGTTTGAAGGGCGAAATCGCCGAAAATTTCTGCATTTAAAGAAAAAATGTGTCATTTCACCAAGACAATGCAACGTGTCACAAGTCAGTGAATTCAGTAACAAAAATTCATGAGTTCTGTTTGGAATTGCTTCCACATCAACCGTATTCTCAAATTCTAGGCCCCAGCGACTATTTCCTGTTCTCAGATTTAAAAAAATGATCGATAGAAGAAAAGTACAAATTATACTACGAAATAGTATCGAAAAGTTGAAGGGTCGCTATTATCAGTGTATCACCCTTGAAAGCAACTATATCGATTGATTGAAAAAATGAATTTTGCAAAAAAAAAAATTTCTTTTACTATGGTAGGCCGGGGATTTTCAATTGACCTGTTATGCTATAGTGGTTTGATGGCCGGTTCCGACAAATATAGGCGAGAGACTAGTTTGCGTTCAAACAGATGGCTAAAACAACTCAGCTTGTCATTTTGATATGATCGGTAGAAATTTTGGTGAGTCCATCTCTGCTACTTTTGGTACTTACATACTTCGAACCAAAGTTAATATAGCATTTCATGTGCATGAAAGGTATTAAAAATATAAATGATAACTTTATAGTTAAAAAATGTAACACATTAGGATATATGAAAATTGAAATGTCGCAAAAATTTTGTCTAAAAACTAAATATCATTTATGAAATGTATTTTCTGAGATAATATTGCGATTTTCAGCTGCAAAAAGCGCTGCAGTATCAACAATAACATATATTCTGTTTTTCATCTTCTTTCAGCTTTGTAAATGTGAAAAAAGTTTCCAGCTGCTTATTTCAATTGAATTCATTTAATTAGTCTCATTATCGAAGTGACACAGACACACAATTCAGGCGGATTTGTGCTTGTGTATGTATACAAAATATTTTTTCTCACTTAATATTGAATCAGTACACCTCTTTACTCTTTCTTTGTTGGAATTTTAATTGTTATTATTTAGTGTATTTCAGAACTTTTTTCTTTGTTTTGCAAAATTTATTTTATAAACAATCGCAGATGTTTTAAGTATTAAATTCGGGCATTACACTCAGCAGAATAACAAACAATAATTAAGCGTGAATAAGAAGAAAAGGAACTAAAAACTGAAAAGAGTCTAAGCTTTAAATATATTGATATATAAAATAATTATCATATCTACATTGTTATTGTTTAACTCAACAATATATTGAAAAAGAAATTGTTAGCTAAGAAAAATGAATTTTTCACATATTGTGTTAAAAAAGTCTTGATATAAATATGTAAAACATTTTGGATATTCTTTTGAGAATTAGTTTTTCAGTGGGTAACAAATTTGAAAATTTTTTAAATTACTTTTAAGAAAACTATATATTGATAAAAATCTTGTTGTATTTAAAATAATTTTTTTTAATCTGAAACATACTTTAATAATTTACTCATCACACTAGCAAATTTTTAGACCTAGAAATGTGTCTCTATGTGTTATTTATTTACGTATTTTTCATTTACCACCTTTCTATCACCTTCTTCACCTGTTGTGAGTAAAATCTTTTGTTTTACAATGCCACTCATTCGCCTATTAACTCGTTCATTCATCAATTTCAGCATTGGTTTGTCACTACAAGGCATTTTTCGCTTGTACGAACTTTACTCCACCTTCTCCTCATTTTTCGGCAGCTGTTAGTGATCACATTGTTGTTGTTGTAATGTTTATTTTTAAGCATTTGTGTGTTTACTGCAAATTATTGCTCAAATAACGTCTAAAGTCAGCTACCATAATTCTTAAATGAAACTTTCGAAGCCCACTTGCTCACAGCCACATACAGACACACGCGTTGGTAGAGAAAATTTTATCTAAATATGTATATATTAAGATATGTTGTTCCTTTTTTTTAAAATATGTCATTTATCACATATCATGTAATATCTTTATTAGAATTAAAAATGTCACTCTGCTCTCTATGTCGTTTTTGTCGCAACTTCTACCTTTTCAGCGGTAGTTTAGCCTCCATTCTCCCTTCCTTTCCTTTTCACTCCATTTAACCATATTATAATTCGCCACATATACAAGGACGCAAGCTTAGTAAGTAGAGCTTACTTTGACTGCCCTCCCGAATCGTTCCACCCCCTCCCCAGTATATGCTGACGAACATGGTGTAATGATCCTTTCAAGTCTAGAACGGCTATTTTGAATGCAGACCTCTCAAATATGTCACATAATGTGTTCACTACTACTTTGCAACAAAGGGCTTCCTCTGCGGGTAATGAAATTTCGTTCGGTTAAAATACAAGGGTCTGTAGACAATGAGTTCGCAATTTCCAGGTATACAGCTCTGCTTGTTAGACAAGTGAACAATGCTCCGTATCTCTTCTCATAACAACGATTGGACTTCGATGTCTGAAGAAACTGTTCTTTTGTTAAATGATGAACTCCAATATTCTGTAGCCGCAGCTCTTCGGCTGTTGTACTAAAGAGTTTTCCAATAGGGATGATATGATTTCTCAGTGTCATTTTGCCCAATTTTTATTCAGTAATGTTTACAATTTCATTATGGCATGAGGCAAGATATACGCAAGAACAACGTTTACAAATTATTCAATATTATTATCAAAATAATCTTTCTTCATTTGAAACTTTTCGTGCGCTTTTGCCATTTTATGGCCATTATAATCGTCTACCTGTGCTCGCTATTCGTCGAATTGTTGAAAGCGTTGAGCTTCAAAATTGCCACTTTCATTTCAAGATGGGATATAGATGTTAACTTGAGGGATGCTATCCCCAGTTAATAGAATTGGAATAAGTTTAAGCCATCTTTTCCACTAAACAAACTCTTATTACACTGCTGCTGCAACTCTTCTGCATTCTTATTCTTTACATATCTAGCGAAGCTAGGTGAACACATGGCTCCGAAGGTCATTGCTATCATCATAAATGTAGTCAGTTCATTGGCTTTTAGTTCATACCATAAAAAAAGTAAAAGTTTCCTGACAGACGTGAATTTGCTTAAACATTTCTCTCATATCCAGATTTTCACAGCCATTTTGAAGCTCATAAAGTAAAATTGTAGCAGCTGATTTCCTCCAGGTGTTGACAACACATTCTTTCCTCATCATATACTTGTTTATATAATTGTATGATCATTAGCTACCTTTATTTTTAATTTTTTTATGAAATTATTTTTGGAATCTTACAAATGCTTCATTGAAAATGATTATCTAATGTGAAAAGTTTTCAGCATTACATTATTTTGTGTGAAACAACAGCCATGCACAGGATGTTATTCGCAGTTTAGTTGAAATAAATTTTTATGATAAATGTGGGATATTAGCGCATTAGTTAACAATTTGTGGCAATATATATGTACATATTATTTAACTTCATGAGACTACAATTCAACTTTTGTTTTCTATTATTTAAATCATTTTCAAATTAAATGCAATTTTTCACTTAATGGTAAGGATGATTGCTTGTTGTTAATAATATATCACAGTTTTTTATGCTTAAGCACTTTACAATGTGCTAAATTGGATATTTATTAGGGATATGAGGCTTCAGACAGATTAAATATACCAAAACCTTCGTAATACTCATAGAAAAGGGCTTACCCATTCAAGCGAAGAGAACTTTCAATTTCATTAGAAATTCATTTTTTATTCAAATTTGGTCATAAATATTCCAGGAACTTCATTAATGTTTAACTGTCGCAGCGAATATATAAAAAAAGAATACTATAAAGCGTATGTTCGTATGTTAATATTACAGTGTTTATACGTAAATACTTACTATACATTTACACCAGTTGCTCTGCCTATTTTACATAATCAAATAAAAGTGGTGGAAATACTGAAAACTTTTTCATAGTAAAAACACGAAGTGTTGCTAAATTTATGCCTCCTAGTGGTAAAATACTAAGTATCAAAGAAGGAAAGGAAAGAGTCCCGGTATTTATGAAAAAAGTTTTAAGGAATGAAAGAATTGTATGCGTAACTACTTACAGTGGCGGACAAAAGTCTACATACACCCCCTGTTTTCGTTGAATTGAAAGTCCAAAAGGTTTATTGGAAAATTTAACGATACAGTTTAATTCAACTATTTCCCCTTATCATAAAAAACCAACAAAAATAATTTTTTAACATAAAATAATTAAGCTATGACGAAAAAAGCGTAAATCCAACAATGACAAAAGTCTGCAAACAGTACATACATAACTTATCTTAGCGCAAAAACTTTGGTTAATATCAGGTAACATGATATTTTTAGTATTTAGCTGGTCCACCGATTGCATCAATAATAGCTTAAAGCCGTCGTGGCATCGAAGCTACTAAATTTATAAATTCTGAGGGAGTAATATTGTCCCAACTATGTTCAATAATATTGAAATCTGGGCTTTCAGGTGGTGTGTGCGTGCCTTGAAGCATGATAAAGCAACCAATCCTTAACAATATGGACCGTATGCTTTGGAAAGTTATCCTGTTGAAAGATCGAACCTGCGCCAAGGTCCTAACTGTCCACCGAAGGCTTCAGATTATTTTCCAACAATGACTTATATTTCAACCGATCCATGTTACCCTCAATAAAAACAACCTATCCAACTCCAGGTGCCGCAACCACTCCCCAAGCCATTACGTTGCCACCACCATGCTTCACTGTTGGTAATATATTTTTGGAGTTAAGGTGCTCTACCATCGCTGCCGAATATATTGAACTTCGATTTAACTGTAAATAAGGCTTTTTGCCAAAAATCCATTCCCTTCTCTATAAGGGGCTCTTGTAAGCCGTTCTCGTTTAGAACTCTTCGAATTGTTCTTGGATGGACACACTTTCTTGATGAGCTTGCGATGTTTTCGACTAATTTTGGAGCAGTAACTTTAGAATCAACATTCACTTCACCTTCAGACTAAAGCTGATATCTCTTCAAGTTAGCTTCTTCGGGCGGCCAACAAGCGGCTTTTTTTCGGTGGATCCATTTTTTTTTCAAAGTTTTTTACAATTATCTGTACCTTTGGTAGACTTAAGATTACAATTTTTTAAATTTCACCATACGATTTTTTCTCTTTTCTGTGCCGAATAACCAAGACCCGTACCTCAATTCGTGGAGCCATTGTTGATGCTAATGCGTTTAAACCACAACTAAATTCAATACTAGCAAATTAGAAAACATAATTTAAAAAAAAAAATATTAAAAAAAGGTTACCTAACCGCCATAACAATACAGCATGCGACATAACTGCTAGTACACCAGTGGTGTATAATTGTTTTATTGTATGTTAGAGAATGGATTTGTTTTAATACATGTGATTACAAAGGGATTTAAAATAAAACTGTATACCTACATTTTTAAGCAAAGCGATAGTACTTTTACACAACGAATACAGGCGTTCTTTGTAGACTTTTTTCCGCCACTGTATACCATAATAGTTTTTTGGAGTTATGAATGCTGCCGTGAAAAATGAATCAAAATTTCTAATATATTTCTTAATGTAATTTTTTCTCAGCAATATTTTGCAATGTTCATCATCATTCGGAACTTTCTTTTAGTAATACATATATAACATACCATGTTAATGACAATTTTGTATTTAGCAAAATTGTAAGGCTGGGAACACTATGAATAACTTTCAGTTACAAACGAAAATACTATTATGGCTGCATAATTTTTTAACATACTGTATACAATTGGACATGCTCAATAAGTAAGTGTAAAAGACAAGACATGCTTTAGTGGAGGAAGTTCAAAGGAAAATCAAGAGACCTAGCAAAACAGGCTTAGACATACCCTGCAGAAAAAAATTCGAATCGTTAACTAGAATTCTGCATATTTGCATTTCTGTACTAACTAGCTCATCTTCCAACTATTTTCCATGCAAGCAACT
Source organism: Neoceratitis asiatica (assembly GCA_030068015.2). Lineage (NCBI taxonomy): Eukaryota > Metazoa > Arthropoda > Insecta > Diptera > Tephritidae > Neoceratitis > Neoceratitis asiatica. Next base: position 49,193,215 of record CM061528.1, on the reverse strand, counting down.
CGTATTTTTAAATATGTCGGGATTTGGCATCCCTAGTGTTGCAATCTGGAAACTGACAACTTTATTGTAAAGTTTGGCTTTTTTTATGTTATACACACTCATAACATTTTCGGCCAAATAAATTTAATTAAATCGTGAATATTTTCGGGCTATTATTTTTTATAACTTTCGACGAGGATTTACTCAGCAACAGTGTATCGATGATATTAATTAAATTTTTGGCGATGAAGCTTCATCAAGTAGTAGTAGTATTAGTTGCTGCTCCTAAAACTATTACTGCTGTGTACATTTTATTGTAAAAAAATTTGGTTCCTGATGGATCTCACACAATTTTTCAATTGCTCAAGAAAGGCTGGTGTCGATTGGTCAAGAGATGTGCTAAAAAACACGTATGTGACATCGTGATACATGATAAATCGTATATATACGCGTATGAGCCCGAACATAATCAGCAGAGCATTGTAAATGGTGTTTTTTTTTATAGAGGTATAGAACTTTAAGTTGCAATAAAACAACGATGGATTATTCGATTGACATGAATTTTATTTATCCGAAAGATAATCTTGTGGCATTATATTTTAAATATAATTTCTGGCATATGACCGCCACGGCTGGCGCGGATGTAGTCCAATCTGGACGTCCAATTTTTGATGTCTTTTTCCAACATTTGTGGCCCTATATCGGCAATAACACGGCGAATGTTGTCTTCCAAATGGTCAAGCGTTTGTGGCTTATCCGCATAGACCAATGACTTTACATAGCCACACAGAAAGTAGTCTAGCGGTGTTAAATCACAAGATCTTGGAGGCCAATTCACAGGTCCAAAACGGGAAATTAGGCGGTCACCAAACTTGTATTTCAATAAATCTATTGTGGCACGAGCTGTGTGACATGTTGCGCCGTCTTGTTGAAACCACATCTCCTGGACATCATGGTTATTCAATTCAGGAATGAAAAAGGACCAATGATTCCATCAGCCCATAAAGCGCACCAAACAGTCAGTTTTTCTGGATGTAACGGTGTTTCAACATACACTTGAGGATTACCTTCACTTCAAATGCGGCAGTTTTCTTTGTTGACGTAGCCATTCAACCATCGTTAAACATCGCTAAAATGGACGTAGTGCGCGATACGTTTTCCGCACAGAATCATTATTTTCGAAATAAAATTGCACTATTTGCAAGCGTTGTTCAGGCGTGGGTCTATTCATGATGAATTGCCAAACCAAACTGAGAACAAGTCACTTGACAGCTGTTAAATCGGTCGCCATCTTGAAAAGTAATGCCAACTTAAAGTTCTATACCTCTATAAAAAACACCCTTTATAAATGGTTCAAGATGAGCCGAATCCAACAAAAGTTGAGGTTTTTTTTTACCACTAGAACAACGAAAAACAATAAATTCTGAGTGGTACGCAACCATTTGTTTGCCAGTTGACTTTCAACATCACTCTACACCACAAAAATGCGAGCTCTCACACATCGACTACTACAACTGTTCAGCACTCAAAACATGGATTTGATGACTGTTCCCCAGTATGATCCTGGCTTGACACCTTCTTCTTTTATTCCCGTACGTAAAAAATGAAATGTCAACGTTTTTCGACACGCGAAGAGGCGGTTGATGCGTTCAGAACTCATGTTTTGGTGCTTCGATAATTAGTTCAAACGCATACAGGAGTGCGTACATATCAATGAAGAATATTTAGAAAAACAATAAAGCGATTTTCGATAATTAAACTTTTTTTGACCTTTAATCTAATATAAAGTGTAACCCTCGTATTAGTGAACTGCTACACAAATAACAAGCAGGTTTGATTTTATGCTTAACATATTAATATTTACTTGGAAGTTTTGTATAATACCATCTCACTGCGAAGTGTACACAGTTTCCCTTATGTTCTTCTTCATCTTCTTATTTGGCATAGGCACCGTTTACGCTGTGAGTTGCCAGTTGGAAATACTAAGTGAAACCAGGTCATTCTCCACTTCATCCTTTTAACGTAGTCTTCCTCTTTTTCTGCTTCCAAGTGTATTCACTGCATCGTAAACTTTTAAAGTTACAGCGCTTTCATCCATTCCGACCACATGAACTAGCAAGTTTAGCCGCAGTTTCTTGATTCGCTGAACTATGTCTGGTCAGCTCATTGTTGAATTTTCTATGGTATTCGCTCTCAACTTAATTACTCACCAAATTATAAACTCACTTTGTGAGGAGAAAAGAAAAATTGTAAGTAAATCTGTCTTTTCATGCCAGTGCAATATAATTAAGTAAATGGCTGGAGAGGTGGAAGAAAACTCAACTAAAGATGTCAGTGCACACCAGAGCAATTTCATTTATTTTACTTAACGATTTCAACGCAATTTTTACTACCCTCGAACTTTACTAATTTTCCTAAGAACCCATGAAATCACAAGAGGCTTTTACATTATCTCAGTGCTCATTTAGTGTTTTGTTGTGCCAGAAAAAATATTGTAATATCGTAAGACCAAACCAAGCCAACAGATGAAAATACACAATTTTCCAATGAATTCCTAACGAAGCAATGCATTGGAGAGAAGCAAACAATTGAATATAGCTTCAACTGTCTACGCTTGGTAGGCTACGGAACAATACATCTATGCTGAAGCGTAAGCAGTTACGAAAAGGAGCTTTAATATTCACTCCCACGGTTGGTTCATGTATTTACATATAAAACAGTTGAGCACTCGTACTGATCATATACAAGCATATGTATAGAAGTAAGATTTCTGCGCATTTTCAGTGGCAACATGACTAAGAAGAGCACCCACTTCTTTAGGTACAAGGAAGAAAGTGCTAATTGGTAGTAGAAAGTAAAAGAATGTTGAAAATGCTGGTTCGCCTTTGATAAGTTGGTGTGCCTTATTTTTACCTATATAAATACAATAAATTCCAACATATATGCTTATCAGCGGAGTCAGAGCAGTCAGATGAATGTGTTAATTTTGATTGTTGGATAATTGAATTAAGTCGACTGTATAAAAGCTGGCAATCCAGTTAAATAAACGCCAGGAACGCATTTAAGTAGCCCTCTTCCTCCCAAATGTACAGTTATTTGTATTTAGTATTTGAACTCAAATTAATAATGTGTAAAAATTTTCAGTCCCCTCCATTAGCCTTAACAGATGCTATTAAGTAATGTTATAGGGCTCACTTTAGGGTAGTATGGGGTAGTTCTTGCCACTTTTGTTTTACCTTCAGCCATAGTAATATTTATTTATAGCCCATACCGTTTGATTCGAAAACGAAGAATGGGACAGGGTAAAAGGAATTCAGAAAAGAAGGAGAAAAGAAGAAGAGTAACTTAGGGCTTCGTAATGGCTACCAATTTAACGCGAGGTTCCCAGCTCGTGATATAAGTCCGTCTGTATATTGTGTGCCTATTCCAATGTCAGTCTGTCATTGTATTGTTACACCCATTTTTAACGCCCCATTTCTTTCCTAGTATTCATCCAAAATAAGAAGCTAGCATAATTCATTTTATCTTATACATAATATTTATTGAACAAAATTCAAAAAAGGGGCCTAATTTTCCAAAAAAAAAATCAGGTTTAATGGTGTTTATCCCGGTGGATGAATGTTTAGCCAGATGCTTTTTATGAAAGATTAAAACGCACTTATAAGCACTGCTCCAGCCACGATGTAAACATTGTGCTAGGCATTTCAATCCCATGATGGGCAAAGAAGTTATTTTTGGAGTAACAGACGGCTAATCATTTGTCTGTAGTACTAGATTCCAGTACCCACCCCTATGCAGCAAAAAACGTCCGTCAATGAACACGCAAGCAATTGGGGTTTCGGGTTCGCCATTCCACGGTGTTTCACTTTCACTGTCATTCAGCAGACTCCACACAGAAAGTATACTCTGAACATCTCTCATCAGATTACCTCCTTGGTCATATTCAATCATATCAACTCATAGCTTTCTTTTTTCGTCTGCAAATATGTCTCGCTTCCCTGTTTGGATATTGATCCGAGTCGATGTTAGTTCGGAACGTAGGAAAACACTGGACATATGTCTTCGGTCAATCACGACAGGATCGATTGTGCGTTTTTCGACCCGGTGACAACCATGTAGCTTGATGTATTTTATTTTGCCGGAATCTGGTACTACAGGCGTCCTTATTTCGGATCACGACGAAGTCGACCAGCCTCATCCCGTTGGATAATGTTTCGTAATGAAGGCTGAATTTTTCGGTTCAAAGATACCTTGTTTATCCACCCTGGCGTGGAAATCTCCAAACAAGATTATGACATCGTGGCGGAGCATCGCTCATTGTTACGTTCGAAGCGCTCATATAAAGCGTCTTTGGTCACATCGTCCATCTCTTCAGTCAGGAAGTGGGCGCAAGTGATTTGTACCGAAGTGAAGGCCATGACTCGGCGACGAAGTCTTTCTCCCACCACAAATCCAACACCAAATTTGTGCTCCTTTAAATGGCCGCTGTAGTAGTCTTACGAAGGCATTAACCAGTTCACAGCGGTGCCTTCTTAATTGAGAGACCGGACATTTGAGATGCATATCCTCAAATCGTGAATGTTTGCTGGAGTCGTCATCAAAAGGAGGGTATCTCATCCGAGGCATTTGTTGATTTTTCATTGAAGTATAGTTTTTATGTGGTGAATCCCAAACCCTACACACTTTATCTCGCCTGTTAGTTGACTTCCTAAAGGATATTTGGTTTAAGACCGGAAGTCATGGGCTGCTTGAACCATATGAAAGATAGAATCACTACCAGGGGAATCACTGTCAAAAACTTTCCTCACTTGCGTGAACTTCATCCCACCAGACATACATATGTATGGAAAGAAAATATTCTTGTTCTAACATACATTTAATACAAGAGGAAATCAGCGTTGCTTTCACATTCGTAAATTTATAGTTTGTGGATTTGTTGTTACGGATACCAAAGCATTATTACATTTTTTTTATCAATTTAATTATTTCTGTAATAAGTTGAAAATAATACGATATTGTCGGAAATCAACTAGCGAAATTGCTAAATACATAAAATCGGACGAAAATGTGAAAATATTCCATTGGAGTATAATAGAGAATGAAAGAGTACTTTGCCATGCCATTTTCGTTTACATTTAATAAACTAGAGAAAAAAATGTATTCCAAATCAAGGCATTCCATATTTGATTGCTCATAAAAGAGCTGCAAATATTTTTGTTTATTACAACAATCTTAATGATATTGATAATGATGATAATATGAACTTGTATATTTTATTGTACATATATATATATATATATATATTTATTTGTGCTTGACTTAAATTATACTCTACTTGTTGATTCCATTAAAGTACTTAGAAAAGTTTTATATTTTTAAATCCATTATTTTTAAATTTTATTTACCCTTTTTAATTATCATGTTTCCACGTTCTGCGCACTTTTCAAATTCTAATTGGGCTTCTGAACGTGATCTAGTCCTTCCCTCTTTTTTAAAGTATTTATTCAAGGCACATATTTGCCGTTTTTTACATTTCCATTTCATTGAGTTCGATGTTTGGCACATTTATTTATATCCATTTTTTTTTCAATTTTGACACGAGACAGAATTTCTTACATTTTTGATTTTAGCATTTTCTCTCAGTCTACGCTTTTTGCACATACACACATACAATTAAAATCCCTATAAAAAATATAAAGGATGAAACCACTTGTGTTTGTGATTTGTTAAGTAAAAACTTATATATATATATATATATATATATATATATATATATTTAACTTAAAATGATAAAAAATGGATAGAAATGAATTTCACGTGTTGATAAAATATTTCTTTCTGAAGGGGAAAAATACAGTTGAAACAAAAACTTGGCTTGATGACGATTCTCGGGACTCCGCCCCAGGAAAATCAACCACCATGGATTGTTATGCTAAGTTTCAACGTGGTAAAATTAGCACCGAAGGCAGTGAACACATTAGACACCCAAAAGAGGTTTTTAATGACGAAAATATAAAAAATGATTTTCAAGGTCCGAAAATGGAAATTGAATGAAATAGCAACTAAAGCACTCTAATGCTATCAACTTAGCGTGTACATCATAACATTCCCGAATATATGGGTATGAGAAAGTTTTTTTCCGCGCGAGCTCACTTTTGAGATGTTCAAGCGTAATAAACCCGAATTTTTATGTCGATATGTGACAATGGATTAAACATGGCTCAATCATTTCACTCCGAAGTCCAATGCGAGTGGACAGCACACGATGCAGTCGGCTGGCAAGGTTATGGCGTCTATATTTTTTGTATATTGAATAAAAAAAACTGAATTTTGACAAAAAAATGTGTTTTACTGTGGTATGCCGGATTTTCAATTGGCCTGTTATATTTCTATTAACTAACTAAATTTCTTTGCCTTTTTGTAAAAAAGCAATCATAATAATTGAGTATTCATCAAGAAAGGTTTTTTTATTTATTATTATTTTTTTTTCAGAATGCAACAATTTTATCTTTCCACGTATTTAAGCTCTAGTGAATTCTAATTGTTGGTGGACCGACAAAAGTTGCCACAGCAATGTACAATACAACATTAATTTTTCAATTTGTTAAGGATTCATATCAGCAACATACGAAATGGGCATTATAAGTATGTTAAGTGTATGAGCATCTGTTAGATGAAGATCATATAGTTCTCTTTAATATTTTATTCAGTTAGTTTGCTTATATTTCAAGCGTTTAAAGCTTTAACTTCATTATTACACAATTTTTCTTTTTAAGAGGTGTGAACTTTAAGTTATATTTATCATATTAGTTCAGACCACGGAAGCATTGAGGATGGGTGTGCAGGATTATTGGGAATGAAAGTACCACATTTGATATTCCTGTTGATTATTTAGGAATTTTAAATAAATTGTTCTTGTGTTATTGACTTTTTTTCTAATTTCACAAACTTTGTTGGAAATTTGTACAAATATTATTTTTCTCAATTGCATGAAAACGTTAAAAAAAAATTAGTAAATTTAGTAGAAGCATCAACAAAAATTGTAAAGGGTGTTTTTATAGAGGTATAGAACTTTAAGTTGCAATAAAACAAGGATGGATTATTCGATTGACATGAATTTTATTTATTCGAAAGATAATCTTGTGGCATTGCATTTTAAATATGATTTCTGGCATATGACCGCCACGGCTGTCGTGGATGTAGTCCAATCTGTACGTCCAATTTTCGATGAATTTTTCCAACATTTGTGGCCGTATAGCGGCAAAAACACGGCGAATGTTGTCTTCCAAATGATCAAGCGTTTTCGGCTTATCCGCATAGACCAATGACTTTACATAGCCACACAGAAAGTAGTCTGGCGGTGTTAAATCACAAGATCTTGGAGGCCAATTCACAGGTCCAAAACGGGAAATTAGGCGGTCACCAAACGTGTCTTTCAATAAATCTATTGCGGCACGAGCTGTCTGACATGTTGCGCCGTCTTGTTGAAACCACATCTCCTGGACATCATGGTTATTCAATTCAGGAATGAAAAAGTTAGTAATCATGGCTCTATACCGATCACCATTGACTGTAACGTTCTGGCCACCATCGTTTTTGAAAAAGTACGGACCAATGATTCCACCAGTCCATAAAGCGCACCAAACAGTCAGTTTTTCTGGATGTAACGGTGTTTCAACATACACTTGAGGATTACCTTCACTCCAAATGCGGCAGTTTTGCTTGTTGACGTAGCCATTCAACCATCGTTAAATATCGCTAAAATGGACGTAGTGCGCGATACGTTTTCCGCACAGAACCATTATTTTCGAAATAAAATTGCACTATTTGCAAGCGTTGTTCAGGCGTGAGTCTATTCATGATGAATTGCCAAACCAAACTGAGAATAAATCCCTTGACAGCTGTTAAATCGGTCGCCATCTTGAAAAGTAATGCCAACTTAAAGTTCTATACCTCTATAAAAAACACCTTTTACATATACATATATATATATATATATATATATCACATATTTACTAGCAGTGTCCCGATATCTTTCCACAATTCCAATGCAATACCTAATGCTTGAACACTTTTACTAAAATCTCAATAAGGAATCTTCTAATAGGTTTTTATGTTTCACTGCGCATACACCCCAATGTCAAGGCTCGTTTTTGAATTTTTGGCATTTACATTTACGCAGCTTACATATCTGTGTTTGCAATGCTTTCACCTATATATATGTTTCTGAGAAACATATCTAATCTTATACCCATATTTTTATATTTAATTCGTAAAATCAATCTGTTAAATTAAAATTTTCACCCGGTCGGAATCCCTTTAAAACTATTTTCACATGAAGCGTCCCTTAAATATCTTCAACTTGATACACATATAGTATTATTTATTATCTTAATAATTTGATTGTATTTCAAATTTTATAAAGCTGGCATCCCTCAAACATTTTTACAAATTAAGCCTTCAAAAGTTCTATTTAGTTTAATATCCACGGCATTATATTTTATTAAATTTATCAATTTAGGTGTATTAAAATTTTCAAACAGTTTGTAACTCTCTTTGAAATTTCACTATTAAGCTTTAAAAATCTCTTTATTCCGATACCCATATATGTCATAATAAAAGTTGTATACACATGGCAACGCTGCTCAGACATATTTTTTTATTAAGATTTTTCTTAATATCTTCAGTTTGATTTCGATATTGTAATATTTCATTTATTTTATTACTTCTTGAAATATAAATGCCAGAACTGATAATAGCTATACGAGATGTAAACTTAATCAATCGAGCACATTTGGACACAAGCAAACCTTTCATCCATTTCGCTTCTGATATATCCCTATAATTGGCGCTTTATTACCGCTGAAGCGGTTATCAGCAGAGCTCTTGATTTCTTTACCAACAAATGGAGGGACCTAAAATCTATTATAAGCCGCCTTCGAACAACCAAATCATTCTTATGAGGAGCTCTTGCTTCCGATATTCCTTTCAACGCAGCCGAATTTGAAGGCCACTGTGGTAGCATACTGGTCATAAGATTTTGTCGTCTTGTGTTGCAGCAATGTATAGAAAAAATTGATATAAATAAATTTTATAAAAAACAATTTAAGTATTTAAATATTCACAAGCATGAATAACAAAATTGTGAATCTTTTATGTACAAGTAAAATGCATTGCCTTGAGCTAACTACATTTTGCTTAGGGCTCGAATTTAAATCGAAGATCTTTGTTTATGTGATTCAATAGCTCAAAATCCAATACTTTGAAATCTCTAAGTCGCCGGATAATATTCTCCGTCCTTATGTTAACCATGATGGATAAAAAAGTGGGGTCCATTGCTTAGTTTATTTCAACTTTCTACCCATCGGATTGCATATAATTAATTTCCGCCGTTACTGGGTATAATTTTATCGTGCGGTTATAAGCATTTGTGGTCCAAATTCATAGCAAAATAAATATTTTGTGCATTAAAAAGATAAAATGTAACTTCTCACAAATTGGCAAATAACATTTGAATATTTATTTAGAGTTATGTATGTTGTATGCGAGGCATAGAACGAAAAGATGGCTTACCTTTTATTTGCTAATTTTAATAATTAAATCATAAATTGGGAAACATATTAATCACGAGATATTTATGCACATACATATAGAATTATGCTTTTATTTTTGCTAGGACATTTGAGGAAGTTATTTACTTGACTGACAAGCTGTCTCAATTAAAAAAAAAAATGAAAGCGAAGAGGTAGCCAAAGAAATTTATTTTGATAGGTAATCGAAAAGATACATATACAAAACATTTACATATAAAAATCTAATACGAGGTGGATTGTTAAGTCAGTGAATTTTTTAATAAAGTATTTCTTTTTTTCCGGAAAGTAAGCTTTTTATTTCTCAGCCGTTTTTCCAACTTTTGTATTCCTTCCAAATAATAGGTTTTTTTTCGAGGCAATCAATTCATTTTTTTCTGATGACCTTTCGACCCAAATCTCTTACTCCCCAGATATTTCTTCAGGTTTGGAAGCAAAAAATAGTCGCACGGAGTTAAACCTGAAGAATATCGTGGATGGGGTAGCAGTTCGTAGTCCAATTTATGCATTTTTACCATGGTAACTTCACACGTGTCCACCCGTGCATTTTTCTGATGAAACATCACTTTTTTCTGCTTCAAATCAATATGGAATCACTTCAAAAGCTCTGAATAATATTCGACGGTGATTGGTTTACCCTTTTCAAGTTAATCAATGTAAATGACACTTCGTGCATATCAAAAAAATGTGGTTATGACTTTGTTGGTTGACAGACTCCATGTTTCGTCTACGGTAACGAAACGTCGGAAATATTGGTTCGAGTTGAGGTTGAACACCGCCAAATACTTCTTCGAGTTGGTTACATGGTTACGTGTGTGATCACTCGCAGCACTCATCATGCGGATAGCTTTTTCGTGTGAAAATATTCATATAATATGTGGTTTACCTGTTCAGTTGAGATACCACAGCCTCAGCCTCTGATCATCATTTCTAACATGTTAACCTCGTTTGGGCAATCTGAACGTTCGGTGTCACTCGTACTGGTACGACCACAGCGGAACTCAATAAACCATTTCTGAATTCCGTATGTTAAATTTGGTTCACTTTGTAACATTCTTACTGACCGCTATTAAAAAAATAAATTTTCTATAATTTTGGAAGCTGGTCGGACCAGAACTCGAACCCTTTCCTTCCGAATGTTAACACGCTCTGCTAACCACTCCGCTTTTTTGACCGCCTACCCTTACATACATGTATATCTGTTTGTTTTACTTTAGTGTAATGATTGTCATGCATTTTTTTCACCACTGCTCTACTCTTATGAGCATAAAATGGCACCAAAGTTTTGTTGTTTACAAAATTTAATTATGTATGCTTAAAAAATATTGAAATAAGTTTGCAACAGGATTTTTTCCTACTTAAAGAATACGAAATTATGTATTAATGTAAATTATAAAAAAAGGACGAGCAGTAAGTGTTGTGACCTTCTATTAGTATTTTATCTATCTTTTTTTGGTTTAAATGTTCAATTTTACTTTAGTTGGGGTGTGAGTGCCCTTGAGCTGACGATATTTAAAAAAAAAAATACGATTCGTTGAATGGCTAAAATAACACGAAAGCTGACAAAGTAAAACAAAATTTCATTATTCCAAATTTTCTTCATTTCACCGACAAATCTCCCTAAACCTCCCAACACCGTTCTGTTTCAATTTGTTTAAATAATTTTGTCGCCCTCTTCAAGATAATTAAAGTCATAAGTTGAACAACAGGCGATTGTCAAACACACAATCGTGCTTACCGGCGAGAAGTGGGTGTTATATTTGTACTATAATATAATTATATTTATACCATTTGTCGGTCACAAAAAAGTGCCGTTAGGCATACGTTGCCTAATACACCCAGCAGAATAGTAACCTATTTAACCACTCCCGTCAACTGTTATCAGTAGACTGCTGTAAAATTTTGAGCAAATTGTGTCATTTAGTTTCAATTTAGTCCTTGATAGTAGATGATCTAGTGAGTTTTAAAAATTTTAAAAAGCGAATTTTCTGTGCAGATAAAGCATTACGTTTTGCAGGAAAACCAATACCGAAACCAAGAAAAGACCTCACGAATACTATGAGAACTCTGCACCATCAATTTTAATGGTCAAGAAGTGGTTTTCTGAGTTCCGTTGGGGTCGTACCAGTGCAAGTGACACCAATTGTTCAGGTTGACCAAAAGAAGTCCTTACTGCAGAAATTGTTGATTAAATCCATGGAAAGATATTGGGCGTTCGGAGAATAAAAGTGCGTGATTTAATTGAGGCTGTAGGAACCTGAACTGAGCGTGTACATGACATTTAACTTTAACATTGGGGCATGAAAAAGCTATCCGCACGATTGCTCACTCTCGACCATAAGCGCAATCGTGCAACCATCTCAATGGAGTGGCTGACGATATTCAACCCCAGTCCAAACAAACTTTTGCGCTGTTACATTATCGTAGACGAAACATGGATCCACCACACCACAACAGAGACCAAAGTACAATGAATGAAAACAGTGGGTTTATATGGGTAAACGTGCGCCAAAGAAGACCAAGGTGAGTCTGTCAACTAACAAAGTCGTGGCCACAGTTTTTTGGGATGCAGGAGATGTTCTTCATATGGATTATCTTGAAAAGAGCTTGAATGATCACCGGTGAATATTACGCAGAGCTTTTGCACAGATTCGATATTACTTTGAAGCAGATACGATCACATTTTGGCGAAAACAATCATAAATTGGGCTACGAATTGCTACTTCATCCATCATATTCTCAAGACTGAGCTATCTGCGACTATTTCTTGTTTTTAAACTTGAAAAAATGACTGGACGGTAAGAGATTTGGTTCGAATGAAGACATCATCACAGAAACAACCCCCTATTTTGAGGGCACTGAAAAAACCTGTTAATTAAAAAGAATACGAAAATTGGGAAAACACTGGTACATTTAGTTAGAAATAAAACGCTTATTTGGTGAAAAGAATATATTTCATTCTAAAATTAGCTGACTTGTCAAATAGATGGCTTTGGTAAATGGCTGTAGAGAGAGAGAGAGAGAGAGAGAGAGAAATGTCCTGATCCTTGGATTATAAGCGTGAATGAAACAAATTATGATCGTATCTATACCATTATTACTAAACTCAAACGTTTCTCTTCTTTCCACGAATCATTCACTTTTTGAATGCTCTTATCTGAAATATTTTCCTGCCAGACCAGCAACCTTTTCATTGTACCAAAAGTCATGTGCGCCCGTGTGTTGCACTGGCGTGGCCCACTCAATAAAACATGGGGGTTTGTTGTTCACATTGCAAAATTCATATTTGGTTTGTTTTCGTGGTCCGTTGGTATTCGTGTGTTTAGTTGAATTGCCTCTAGAATGATAGTGTTAGTTGAAAAGGCAATTATCGATGTGTTTACAAACTATCTTCAGCTGTAAACTGCTATACTTATTGGTAAAATTGCTTGGGGTTTATTAAAAACAAATTTTGTATTGAAATTTAGTAATTTCCTTATACCAATTACCGATTTCTCTAGCTAGAATAGCTTTTAAATATAATAAGAATAAATTCTCAGTCTTAAAATGTTCACATACATTTTTCATATCTTTATTGTAAAAACAAAACAATTTACGAATATAATTTAAAGGCAGAAAACATATAAAAAGATCAGCATGTGGTCGTGTATTTATCCAAATCCATAGAAATTGGTCGGCATAAAAATATATGTAAATACGTTTGCATACGATATTGGAATATTGCCAGCTGAGTTCACCTCACATGCATCTTTACTTGTGTGCGCAGCCAACCTATTACCTTTTAAAAAATAATTTTTGCTGGCGCACAAGCGTGGATTCACGATTGTCATAAGCAGTTTCGAAAATGAAATAGCCTGTAAGTAAGCACCACATTACATACGCAAGTTATGGCAGTTGCTGAGTATGTATGAGTATGTAAAATATGTAAATTCGTGGTACCTGTGCGAAATTCCACAACAGAGACTATTTCCAGGTAAGGTCAATTAAAATTATTTACTTAATTTATTTAAATAATAAACAAGGAAAAAATTAGTAAGTTAAAAATGGATATTAGAGAAAATTTCTTTAATTACAACCCTAAATTATTTATGGCTTGAATTGGCTAGTAAGAAAATGGTTAGAAAATGTTAGATTCAAACTTCCATCGAGCAAAACCACCTTCCTGTTTCTATACGTATTCACTTTCAAATCAAGTGTCCCGTATTCACTTTCAAAAGAGTGATCCAAGTAGAGGTACTTTTTTGGTAACCTTTCGCAAAAATGCACCACATTTTAAATAAAAAAAATTGATGGGCGTGGTAGGGGACTGCACCCGCTTTCAGAAACAGTAAACTAAACTCACCGGAGATTTATAGTTTTCGAGATATTTAATGTTAAAGTTGCAAAAAAATGTAGAATTTTACTCTGCTTATTCGTACGTAAAGCAACTACTTTTAATTTGGGTGTTGCCACATATAGATGAAAAATATCTAAAACAAAATTAAAGATCAGCGTAGCGTAGCCGATGTTGGTCGGGCTCAGGGTTATTTTTGTAGATTGCCGCCGAAGGCCGCCAATTTACCAAGATTTTTAGCTTAAAAATACTGTGCAAGGCGAAGTCGGTGGTGGTCCGTCCCAGGGTTATTTTTTTAAAGACGAATGTTCTTTCGAATGATAATAAGCATTCTTCATTTAATTTATATTCTATGTGTCTTTTTCTTTAAAAAAGTAGGGAAACCTTTTATATTTTGTTAATTATTACAATCACTAAGACCTTTTGCCTCGTATAACAAAATTTTCCAACAGACAATCAATCAAACGTACTGAGGTCCCTAAATGAATTTTCAGCATTTTTCTCAGATTAACTTTCATGTGAACTGCACAGTTTGCATAAGAGTGAATCAATTTTGAAAGTAGAATATCAGATGAATACTTATTTTAAATTATACAACGTGAAAAAAGTAAAAAAAAAAAATACGGAATATTTTAGTCTAAGTAATGAAATCAAATTCAATGTGACACAATATGAGAATTACTAATTATCATAATACATTCATGTTGAAACTAAAGTCGTCTACAAGATAAGTACAAGTAAGTTACGTATAGGCACTGTTGTACTAAAATTAGCATTAAGAGAATAATCGAAGTTTCTTTTTAAGCCGCACATAGGTAATTAAAAATTGATCATTTTATATCTGATAGCGAATTCCATAAAGGTTCTACAAGGCTAAATTTAGCGTTATTCTAATTAGTGCTGTTGAAAAGTCATATATTTTATTTCCTTTCCCATTTTCTTATTTATAATATTTATTAGTGAAACTGCTATTTATAATTGTATATTATTTCCATACTTATACACACATATATTCAGTAAACAACCTTCATGCTTGCCAACAAACAACAACAAACACTTCTAACGAATTATTTTTCTAAAAAACCGCGTCAATTGTATATCTCGTATACACTTGTTTAGTTCGACTGCTCTTTTCCAGATTGTGGTGGCATACAAGCATGTTTCATGAGATACGAGTACATATGGAGTGAGCACGTGTTGAAGTATGACATATGACATAATATTTACAATAGAAAAGAACCGCACGAAGCGTCTGCAACACCATGGAAATTAATGCAGCGTCATCAATTTTCATACCAATGGCACTCGAGGAATGGCAGCGAAAAAGAAAAATATTGATGCGTATATACATATGTTATGTATTGTATTCATAGGTACGTGATAACAATATACAGAATGGGCAGAATATTGAAAGTTCTACACTCATATTCATACAATCTTCAGCATACGCGATAGCCCACTGTCTCATTACAAATGTGTTTGCTTTTAAAATTCAACTCAGTGTCACTCGGTTCTATATCATAAGTCGTATTGAAAGTATATGGTGTTTTTTATAGAGGTATAGAACTTTAAGTTGGCATTACTTTTCAAGATGGCGACCGATTTAACAGCTGTCAAATGATTTATTCTCAGTTTGGTTTGGTAATTCATCATGAATAGACTCACGCCTGAACAACGCTGGCAAATAGTGCAATTTATTTCGAAAATAATAGTTCTTCTACGTCCAATGATACGGACCAATGATTCCACCAGACCATAAAGTGCACCAAACAGTCAGTTTTTCTCGATTTAACGGTGTTTCAACATACACTTGAGGATTACCTTCACTCCAAATACGGCAGTTTTGTTTGTTGACGTAGCCATTCAACCAGAAGCGCGCTTCATCGCTAAACATCGCTAAAATGGACGTAGTGCGCGATACGTTTTCCGCACAGAACCATTATTTTCGAAATAAAATTGCACTATTTGCAAGCGTTGTTCAGGCATGTGTCTATTCATGATGAATTGCCAAACCAAACTGAGAATAAATCACTTGACAGCTGTTAAATCGGTCGCCATCTTGAAAAGTAATGCCAACTTAAAGTTCTATACCTCTATAAAAAAAACACCCTTTATATTAAATAAAAATATTTTTTTTCTTAAGTATATACTTATACAGTAGTTATTACCTGCTGGTAAATATTTTATGTATTGTAATATATATATATATATGTCACACACACGTCATACAAATAAAATCAAAGTACTCATATTTCTATACACAAAGAATAATTCAGCAATATGAATGAGAGTGTCTAAATATAAAGAAAGATAGAAAAATTAAGCTAAAAAGTTGTAGAAGCCAAATATTCAATAGCCATTATAAACTTAAAAATTCGGACTCTTTCTCTCCCTTACATAAGGTCGCTTGGCGTACAGTACCGCGTACATGGAAAAAATCAAAAATTGTGATTTGGTAACCCTGAATAGGAAACATCGGCCGCAACGTGTTTAAGCTAAAATAGTGACAGTTTTACCAACAAATGTATCAATTCATGGTTCACAAAGTATTTAAATATGGTAAGAAACCGAAAGTCTCGCGCTTTTAAACTGTATAAAAAGCTATCTTGCATAAATACTATTTGCAATACTCAAAGCTACGTCGTAAGTACTTTGAATTTGACAAAAAATGTTACAACGATTACTAAATTAAGGTTTAGAGGAACATTGTACGTAATGCTAAGATGTTTTATGATTTCGTTAACTCCAAACATAGGGTCTCTTCGTTATCATTTGCCATGACATACAAAACGACTACATCAAGTGACTTTACACCCTGCGGGTTAGGGGTTCAAAAATTTTCCCATGGTAAGGTATGCTTATAGTCAGAGGCGACTAAAATCCAATAGTTCCCGCGATAGTTGCGTCTTTATACCAATTTGGGAATTTTTTCCGGTTACAACAACAACAAAACTTTCATCATATCTCTATTATTTTTTTCCACAATACTTCAAGTTTAATTACTCTATGATTCACTTGGTAATAATTTAGTTCGTCAAAAGAATTTTTACTCTCAAACCTCAATTAATACCCCCATTATATCTCCCGATTGTATGTGATGCTTTTAACTGGCTTTGAAGAGTTCTTTTAGTTACTGTCCTGAAATGATTCCAACATGCTTTCTTAAATATTATGCTGAAAATTTGTACCGGCCTTTGACAAACCTCTTTAATGCATCCCTAAAACAAGGCATTTTCCCTTTGATATGGAAAATATCATTTATAATTCCGTTACATAAGAATGGTAGCGGATCTTCGATAGAAAATTGTACAGCAAATAGCAAAGATATCTGCTATATCCAAAGTTTTTAAAGTAATAGTTACTGTCCAATTAACTCTTTCCATATTTCCCCTAATTTCCAGTTCCCAGCATGGGTTTTGCAAAGGCAAATTTACTCTTTCTAATTTGGAATTGGTATTTGTTACTCTTATTCAAATGGATTTAGGGAAAACAAGAATACGGGTGTTATATATAATACTGACTTCAGTAAAGCATTCGACGGAGTAAATCATATAATCAGGCCTTCTCTAATGGATATCTTCCTATCTCGGTAGAGTCCTGTTACCAGGACTCAACGAGGTAGCCACTAGGGACCCATTCTGTTCTTGTTATTTAGCTTTTTCAATCTTATACCTCAATCCACAAAAGGCGTTTCTTACAAGCCGATTTAAATAACTTGATAACTTGGTGTAATAGCAATGATATGTCTCTTAACCTTAATAAATGTAAAATCATGTTATTTACACGAAAATATGTTCAATCACCAGCTTACACAATAAACAACTATAGCCTAGAGCAAGTATGTAATTTTGTTGATTTGGGTGAAACAATAGATATTAAACTTAATTTCAATCTTCATATTAATACATCTGTGTTGAAAGCTAAAGGCGCCCTTGCCTTTTTAAAGCGGTGGTCTAAAGAATTCAGACACCCTTATATTACGAAAAAACTTTTCACGACATTAGTGAGACCAATATTGGAGTACGGTTCGGTTGTGCGGAACCCTAATTACAAACTCCATTCTGATAAAAGTGAGTTCGTTTAAAAACAGTTTTTGTTGTGTGGTTTGTGTCATTTGCAATGGAATTTCCGCCAAAATCTTCCTCCGTATATTAGTCGCTTAAAACTTTTAAATCTACCCACACTTTCTAGCCGTAGAGAAATGTTAGGAATAAATTTTTTAATCGAGCTTCTAAATGGACTGATTTGCAGCTCATTCAGGAAAATTCTGGATGATGTATAATCCAGAATATCCCGTTACCACGTATTCCGATTTTTATAACTTTTTCATTATTTGATAGGACATACTCTGAAATCGGTCCCAAAAAAAGCAGCAGAAAAATTTTTTTTATTTAAATTTTTAACACAGGGGCAGGAAAGGGGGTTACGCTTCTAACTACAGCCGGCTCTACCTTTTCGTCGACCTTACCCCGTTTAGGTCCTCACTCTGCAACAGGTTTACTCCAAATCCTTCTAATCAGCTTATAGCTGCTGTCGAAACCAACCCTGGTCCGACGGATTATTTCTGCTGCGTGTGTCAAAGACCACCGTGTTTCGATCTCGGTTAGATGCAACCAGTGCAATGGTTGGAGTCATCATAAGACCTGTTCAGGCCTTAAGACCCACAGGGAGTGGACCACGCGTTACGTGGTCCCATACTGCTAGCGCCAAGCTGCGCCTCAAGCCTTCACGTCAGTGCCTTTAGGACAATTACCCACTTTTGGTAAATTCCCCAAGCCACCTCGATCCAACGGAGCTTCCTACAGCATTACTCCCAAACCTCTTTCCGATATGTGGGAACTGGGCAGAGCGGTCTTGCTACTAAAGCCGGGGAAACCTGTAAATAAAGGAGAGTCCTTTCGGCCGATACCTTTCCTTTCGCCAGTAGCAAACACAATTAAGGTCTTGCTGCTCCCGTCTCTCATACACCATTTGTGTCCAGCTACACATCAGCATGGCTTCCGGAAATTGCACAGCGCCATAACAGCCTTTATGCCTTAAACACTCAGATAGTTCATGGCCTCAACCAAAATCTACCCTGTGCGCTAACTGTCGTAGTAGCACTGGACCTGTCGAAAGCTTTCGACACTGTCAATCACGCAATGCTACTATCGGGCATTGAGGACTCCTCATTAGTGCCTAGGTTGAAGAGGTGGACCATGAATTACCTGAATGGTCGAAAACCATCGAGGACATACATCAAAGCTACGAAAAATTAAATAGGGGATTCCACGGGGTAGTGTCCTCTCCCCGATTTTGTTTAATTTCTACATTTCGAGGCTTCCTCCACCACCAGAGGGCGTCTCCTTGATCTCGTACGCCAATGACTGTTCGATATTGGCGTCTGGCAAGGGTATTGATAGCCTTTGTTCGAAGGTAAACTGCTATCTCGCCGACCTTTAGTACTTCTTCACTGCACGACATCTTCACTTACAAGCAGCGAAGTCCTCTGCCACCCTTTTCACCAGCTGGACGAAGAAGTACCGGCTAGAACTCAATGTGAAGGTCGATGACGTTAAAATTTCGACCATACATAACCCAAAGTTACTGGGATTCACATTTGAGAGCCTGCACTCCTTCACTCCGCATACGACTGCAATTGCCACCAATGTACAAAGCCGCAACAAAATCCTCAAATCGCTAGCCGGTAGCACCTGGGGTAAAGACAAACATACAAGTGAATTGGCCGGCCGGTCATAAACTATTCTGCTCCGATTGGGAGCAGTTTAAGAGCATCACTTACACAGTGAAACATCTATGCTCCCAGTTAAGGAGCATAATGTTATGCTGTGTAAGCAATATCTGCTAGGATGCTACCGCAGGGATCGTTAGATGAGTTTTGGCGGAATTTTGAGCTAAAACCACATTTTTAAATTTTAAATTTAAATATTTTAGTATTTTATTTACAACTATTAATTTTTAAGTTTTAAGTTTTAAGCTTTTATAATAAATTTCTTTGAAATATTTTTCTATTGAGTTCTTTTGTATCGAATTTAATTTGGAAGAGGTAACTGCGAAGCCACAAGATTTGAGCAAACTAAGAAAAAATTTTGTATCTTAATTGAGAAGCACTTTAATTGTGTTCCAAAATAATCAGTATTTCTTCCAAAAAAAAAAAGAGAAAAAAAATTGGACAAACACCCTGTTGTCCTCAGGAATATTTATGTAATGACAAAATTTATACTTCAGCAAAGCTGATGACTTTGTTAAATCTTAATTCACGAAACGGGTTCTGACTAACTACAGTTAAAGTTACAAACTAAACTAATTTAGTTACTTATTATTTATGATAATCATATTTTTATGCATTTCATGTGGTCAGTTTATTTGCTAAATTCTCACAAAAGAACAATTTAAAAGCCTCACTAATTATCGCAAAGGATTCACAGTAACAGCAGTATTGCGAAGTAGAATGCAAAAGAAGCAGCAACGCTCGAGTGACCAACAAAGGACTATTACACTATAAACAGTAATAGAAAATGAAAAAGCAAATGTAACAAAATAAAACTTAAGAAAGAATTTGTGTGTGTGCCCATGATTTTTATATAATAAAACCTTAATGTATATATAATCAAATAATTCCATGAAATGTCATAAAAAAAGAAGAATTTACTTTTGGGTAGATTTTAACTCGATTTCATCATAAATTTATATATTTTAGTAAAAACTGAGTTGTTGCTGTCTAACTTGAGGTGTTTTTTATAAAAAGGTTGCAGCTTTGTCTTTCACTTCTATGTAGAAAGATAAAAAAGAATTAAAAGACAGAGGAGGAATGAATATATTAAGCTTTTAGGCGTCACTCATTTGTTTAGGCGACGCAAATTTCTATCGGTTGGCGACTGTAATAGACTTGTGCTTAGTGGTGCATGCTAACAGTGGGAAGGTCATAGGTTTGAGTCCTGATCCGATCCAAATTTACTAGTACGAGGTATTTTCAAAAGAAAAGGTGAAGGTTTTTCTCACTTCAAATTCAACTTTTCCTTTGAACACATCTCGTGTGTAAGAACATTAAATTGTAGTTTTCGAATATTATGTTTATCTTCGCATCGGTTGGTATTGAGGATATCATTCTAGTTCTAAGCTTGACTTTAGTGTAATTTTGAGCCTGAAACGAATATATGACTCTTAAATAATAACTATTAGAAGACAAGAAAATTTTATTGCAAATTGCATAATTCGATTTTAGTATATCAGTATATGCTAAATTATTCCGATTCCAATGATTTTCACTACCAATATGCAGTTCTTCATATGTGTGCATAATAACAAATTTCACACTCCTATATTGACTTTTTTTGACGAATTTTTGATTCACAACCTCAAATGTGAACAAATCGGTTTAAGGGAGCTATATGTCATAGTATTCCGATTTCGATGATTTTCGGAACCAATAAGCAATTCTTCCTCTTACGTAGCTTTTTGACGGATTTGTAGCCCAAAATTTCATGTATGTATTGGTATTGATAAAAAGTTGGGTAGGTATACTAGAAACATATTTACTCAAACATGGCATTTAGCATTTTTCGGCGATTATTTTATCGGAAATTTGGCAGAGTTTTGTGTACTTCATTCATTTAAGACCGATCTCAGTTGTTGTGTGCTATACATGTATTCAAAGTAAATTTATTCAAGAAATAAGTACTGTATTCGTCCGTGCCGAAGTTTTTGTACCTTTCATGAACATTAAAAAATGTATTATAAAATGAAAAATTCAATTTTGACATTTTTCAATATTTATTTGAATTTCATATCTAAAAGAATCGGCTTCGCTTAAAATATAATAGCCCGTAATAGCTCGTAAAAGGTATTTTCATTTTCTTCCTTTCTTACATGGCTATAGCTACTCATTATCAGGTCATTGGACTGTGAAGCAAATGCAAGTTTACAAATTTACACACACAGAAGTGATGATATTGATTGGCTTTTTTCATTTTTGTGTAACTTTTTTGCGCTTTCTTACTACTTCTCTTCAACAGAGTTACACTATGCGGTTTCCAAAATAAATAGAATGCATTTAAAACAACTTTTTCCGTGAAATTCTTTTTTTATTATAAAGTTTGAACATTAGCATTTTATGTGAAACACTACATCTTCAAGTGACAGCCTCGTAAATTTTTGCAAACTTCTTTCCCACTTCTTGGCACATAATTGGCGGTATCTTAGCCATAACTTGACGAATGTTGTTTTCCAAGTGCTCAAGAGTTAAAGGTTTATCCTCAAAAATACAGTCTTTCGCGTAGTGTGTCAAATCGCACGATCTTGGTGGGCAATTGACATCGCCAAGTCGAGAGATTACGCGGCCGGGAAATTCTCTCGCAATAAAGCTGTATTCGCTCGCGTTGTGTGGCATGTTGTTGGAAACACATATTGTCCAGGTCGTGTTCTTCACGATTCAATTGCAGTCCAAGAAAAGGCGGTTATCATACGACCATAGAGCTCCAAATTAAGAGTCTCGCCGTTATCGTTTTCAAAAAAGTAAGGTCCAATCACACTTCTGAATCAAAAAGTGTAACAGATTGTAAGTTATGTGTGTCTCGTCGCTGAAGCAAATTTTGCTGGAAAAATCGCTGTTTGTTGCTCAAGCACCTAATCGACGTAACTACGTTATAAATGGTCAGCCAGCTTCAGTTGTTGCGTGAGCTGGACTTTATGTGGATGTAGGTGTAGTTGAAGTCCAACACACGCCATAACGTGCCGTGAGCAAGTCCGGGCTCATGAGAACTTCGAGAAATAGACGTTACGTTCTTACCGGCATCATTTTTGAAAACCGATGATTCCACCGGCCTACAAACCAAACCAAACTGTTGTTTTTTCTGGATGAAATGACAGCTCTTGAATTTCTTCAGGTTGCTCTTCGACCCGAATGCGGCAATTTCTCTTGTTTACATACCCATTGAGCCAAAAATGGGCGTCATCGCTGAACAAAATTTGGCTCGAAAGCTTCGGATCTTCTTGGAAATTTTCAACAGCCCATAGAACGAACCGATGTCACTTGGGAAGGTCGAACGGATTCAGTTCTTGCACAAGCTGCATTTTGTATGCTCTCGATTTAAGTTCTCGACGTAAAATGTGCCAAGTCGTTCCACACCTAAGTCCAAGTGGCTGCGAATGTCGCCGAATCGACAGTCCAAGGTCTTCGTGTACACTCTCAACTATGGCCGCTATATTTTCTTCACTATATGCTGGACGTGGTCTATTCGGTCGAATATTATCCAATAATAAATGCTGGGTCTCAAGATGGGTGATGTTGTTGCGAATAGTACGCTCAGTAGGCCGATAACGTTGACCAAAAGAGGAGCGTAATAAAGTTGAATGATTTGTAAACATTGTTCAGGCATAACTCTTTCCATGATAAA
This sequence comes from Neoceratitis asiatica, assembly GCA_030068015.2. NCBI lineage: Eukaryota > Metazoa > Arthropoda > Insecta > Diptera > Tephritidae > Neoceratitis > Neoceratitis asiatica. The sequence continues at coordinate 49,169,918 of CM061528.1, read as the reverse complement.
ATGAAAACAATACTGAACAAAAATAACATGACAGCTTGACACGACTCACGTGTGATCTGTCAAAAAAGGCTATTGAAAAAAGTACTTCTACTTGGATCACCCTTTACATAGCTACAGCACGTGTCATTCAAATGACAATTTATTCATAACTAGTTCACTTAATCATAGGCCACTTCAATTTGGATCAGTTTGTCCTTACCATCTACACAAACAAATTCTATATCAATAAATTTACTTATACCAATGCAAAGATATGTTCGTGTTGCAATATATATTAGTCCTCTTCGTGCATAATTAACTTCTTTAACCCATTCGCTGCCAAGGACGAGTATACTTTTTTACAAAAATAATACTTTATTTCTTATAGAGAATGATCTTTCACGCAAAAATCAACTTCATCGTGTATTTATAATAAAATTGTATGGCAACTAAATCACTTATGATACCTTATCTTCATGATAGCATTTGTAACAAAGTCCAATACATAATAATCGACAATAGTGAATTTCTAAGTGTTGCTAATTTTCGCAATGTGTCTCGTTTTATTCCATTTTCTTTGTTTTATCCATCTGCATGATTTATTATTTGTTTTTCTACTAAAAAGTTCGCAAATACGAAAAAGGATATCGACTCATCTTTAGTTTTCTGCTTGTAAATGATTATGTATGATAATATATGTGCACTTACCAAGAAATAACAGGGTTTTGGTAAACAATAACACTCAAAATATAAATGGCAATGGGAATGACTTCATATAATTTAGGCTTGGCAGCGAATGGGTTCACTATGATTATATTAATTTGTATAAATGTCACAGCAAATGCCAACTAGGAAGCACACGTGCGACACCCGTGCGCTAAGTTAATAACCAGCTGATTGTTGGTAGTGTGTCATTTGTCATTTACTAAGGATTAATAACACCACATTAAATGCACGTTTATTATGCATAATTAAAACGTATATATGTTTACGTAATTCTAATATACTTATGCTTTCACTACATTAATTATAATGAATTAGAAATACTCAATTAAATTTCAATACCTTAAGCAGAATATAAAGGGTGTTTTTTAACGTTTTTTTTTTTGAAGTTGATGCAAAAAGTGTTCGAAAGTTCGGCTTCTCGGGCAATCACATCGGTCTTTTGCTGAGGATCATATTTAAAACATAAAGGTAAGCCCTTCTCTTTATAATAAAGCCAGACTATATAACATTAAATTATTATTTTTTATTACTAATTATATGCATTTCAATTATATTATTTTAATTCATGTCTAAGAAAAGACACCCTATCATAATATACTTTATGCAAAAAATAAAAAATAAAACATCCAGCCAAATATTTGATGAAATTTTCTACGTTAATGAAATTTTCATATATTCTTATCCAGCGTTTCCCAAACTTTTTTTGAACGTGGCCAGATAAAAGTTTATAAAACAAAAAAAATTATTTTTTCCAAAAAAAAAAAAAAAATATAAAAATTAAAAATTGCTTATCCATACACAAAAATCAGACAGTATAATAACTTAATTGAAGGGAGTACTAGATTTTTGAAAAACTCGAAAAAGCTTAAATAAATTTTTTATTTCAAACAGTCGCCATTTTGTGAAAAAAAAAACAATTTTTCGACTTGTTCGTATTTCCAGACATTGCGACATTCCTTTAGATTAATTATCTTTTTTTTCAGATTGCTAGAAGAGCTGAAATCGTGACAATTTTCGCTACCCCCACATCATCAGATGTTAATTCGTGGAATTAAAAAATATATATTTTTTTTTTGAATTTTTTTTTTTTGTATTTTTCTCATGTTAATAAATATCTTATAAAAAGATGGATGGCAAAAATATTGATTGATTTTTTACGGAGCTTCAAAGATTACCTAAAATTCATCATTTAAAGTTTAGGTAAATAAATTAAATTTTTTTCACATATATTGACCTTAGTGCAAAACATGATCAGTTTCCATACGTATTTAATGATTAATTTTATACCTAAAGTTGAAGATCCTCGCGTTGACTTTATTTATTTATTTATTTTGTCCATTTAATTGTATAGTTAGTATTGTAGAGAAAGTGATAGGTAAAGAATAGCGTAGAGTCATGTTTAATGTCCAATTAAAGCAAAATATTAAATTTCTCATTATATTATTGATCTAGCTACTCATTTGTATATATATATGCAAAGTTTGGCGTTTAAATATTACAGTGGCTATGTTATTTCTACCCACTCATTGTGGTGTGTGTTAGATATAGTCGCTTGTCAATGATCTCCAGAGAAATTTGAATGTAAATACCTCTAAATAAGACGAACACCACTACCTTGATCTAACATATAAAGGGTTTTCCATTAGGGATGATATGATCTGTAAGTGTCGTTGTGGTCATTTTGAATATGTCATGATCTGTCATATTTTTTTTCATTGCATTCAGTAATGTTTATAGATATACGCAAGAGCAAAGACACTGATTTTGTCTCGGAACTACTTGAAAACGATAACGATTTTTTTAAGAAGATCACCTTCTCAGATGAGGCTCACTTTCATCTGAGTGGTTCGGTAAATAAACAAAACTGTCGATTCTTGTGCGAATAAAATCCACAAATTATTCATGAACAACATTATTTTCCACGAAATTGACAGTTTGGTGTGGTTTTTGGTCTGGTGGAATCATCGGTCCTTACTTCTTTCGAAATGAAGCTGGTAGCATCCTTACTGTCATGGTAGAGCGGTATAGATCGATGATAACCGCTTTTTGTTAGCCGCAATTGGAAGAAGTTGATCTTAACAACATCTTGTTACAACAAGACGGGGCTACGTAGCACATATCACGTGCAACTACCGAATTATTGCGAGAAAGATTTCGGGATTTGATTATTTCAAGAAATTGTGACATTGAATGGCCTCCAAGAAGTTGTGATTCAACACCATTAGATACTTCTTGTGGAGTGATTTAAAGTCATTGGTCTTAAGCAATAAACCAGACTCTCTTCAAGCTTTAAAAGTCAATATTGAAAGTGCTATTTATGACATATGACTTGATTTAGTGGAAAAAGTGCCCAAAACTGGGTTCATCGATTTCTTAAGAACTTTATTGTATCGATTGTACTTCGCATTAAATAAAAACATTTGAATTTCCTTTACAATCAAAGAAATCATATATCTCTTATTGGAAAATCATACACTTACGCATAATAACATTAAACATACATAAGTACATATAAGCATAACCTTTAACCGCTGTGGATGCAATACCTCACTAAAACTCAGAACGACCTGGTCCTGGAAAGAAATGAATCTCAAGTAAATCCACTTCCTGGAAATAACAAACTTAGTAAAAAGCCACTTACATACCGAATTTTAGGTAAATTGAACAACAATTTTGATTTATCGGAATAGATCTGTGTCAAATCTATTTCCCGTAAAAAAAGTGTTCCCTATGTTAATAAAGGCAAAAGGCAAAGTATGCTCTACATTTCAAGAGATCGTTTCACCGACATCGTATTCCCTATGTTAATAAAGGCAAAAGGAAAAGTATGCTCTACATTTCAAGAGATCGTTTCACCGACATCGTTCGATTTGACACCGTTAGACTTTTTTTGTAGGGCTACGCGAAAGACGGCGTGTATGCGGATAAACCTTTACTCTTGAGCACTTAAAACCAAAATTCGTCAAGTTATAATTTATAGCTGAAATGCCCCCCAATATATACCAAAAACTGTGCGAAAATTATCTCAAATGGATCGAAGTTTGAAAAAATTCACTAGGCAGTCTTTTGAATGATGTAATATTTCACATAAACTGCCAACTTTCAAACCTTATAATAAAAGAATAATTTCATAAAAAATTTAAATGCAATTTATTTACGTTCATATTGGTAACTGCAAATTAAAAACCCTGTATGTATGTAAGTGAATATAAACAAATTAAAATTTTCTGAATCTTACGTATGTATATATCGTTTTTCTCCAAATAACACATATGCACATGTCCAAAATATTAAACGTTTATTATATATATTCTTTTACTCACACTTTTCGGTAGACATTTGAAAGTGAGCTATTCAATTTCTACAGTGTTAGTGAATAATATAGAATATTTTTTGTGATTATTAATTATGTTAAATTTAATTAAGTTATTAAACTAAATTTGTACGAAAATATTTTTTTTAATAAAAACTCGGTCACAGATTAAGTAAAAAAAATTGGATTTATATTTTCAATAAATCTATATAATTTTATTGTTTTTCATTAAATAAATAAAAATTGTAGTGCTTAAATTTAAAATTAGTAAAAAAATTTTAATTTTATAAATAATATAGCAATTCGGATTGTTAAAAATTAAAATTAGTAGTCTGAAATCTAATAGTTTGCTAGCAGGCTTAACGAGTTTCAGTTACAACCACAAAACTAATGGTAGAGTGGACCTTTAGCTGCTAGCATCATCAGTAGTATAGGAACTTTAGATGGCATGTTATATATTCATATCTGCAAAATTTCTTCTGAGTGACGATCCATATTTTGGAAAACGCTGTTCTAGTCTATTAAGCAAAATATTAATTTTGTTTTATTACGCATCATATGCATATTTCAACTTAATTTTTTTCTGCTCAATTAAACACTGTTCGAGTATTTTTTAGTTTTAATTTAACTATTGCATTTGCATTTCTAATTGAATTTAATTCCATAATATTTCAAATTTGTTTATTGTACATTTTAGCTTAGTTAAATATTTTAATAGCAGAATCAGCATTTTCTTTTCAATATTTACACATATAATTGTCCAAATTTTCAATTATTTTACACATTATCATATTCGACTCAAATATTAAATAGATATATGTATGTAACCTACTATGAGTATATGGAAGTTTATTGGTAGATTAGTAAAAGTTCTACATTAAAAAATTCGGCGCCAAATATCAGTAAACGTTAATTTTCAAACGTACTTTTGTTTACATAGGAAAAAAAGAATTGAGTAATTCACAATTAATTTTTAATATTATTTAATTACATATTGCAATATTTCACACAAACAAAAACTTCTCTCTTTTATTTACAGTATTAAATAAATAATAAAATAGTAATAAAAGCTTTGTTTAAATTTATAGCTAAACAATAATAAAACACAACATAAATATCCAAAATTTTAAACGGTTATTTCAAAAGCAGGCGAAAAGAATCTGGCATTGAGCTAGCTCTTAAGAAAACAAACGTAGGTATAACAGACTCACAAGGACTAAAAGCTAGTGTTTTTCTGCGACGAAAGGACTTGGGATTGTAAAAATTTATTTAAGGCTTTGGAGCCAGCCCAAATTTCCAACTATTCTCCTTAAAAAAACTCTCTTTCTTCTTATTTCTACTTCTTAAATATGAGCTTTAAAAAAAAATTACAAATAAAGTTATAAAAACTTAAGAAGATAATTAAAATTAAAAAGAGCAAAAACAATAATTGTTTTAGTTTTCCTTTTTCCGTTCAAGAAACGACTCTCTCCCCATATCGCAACAATTGCAACTGTTAATAGAAAAATTCATTGAAAGTGAGATACTAATTATTTTACTATCCATAACCTTAAGAGCTACAAAGCGCCAGGCTATGATCACATCACTGTTAAAGTTCTAAAAAAAAAACTTCATGACGAATTTGTATTTAGCACTCACCTGTTTATCGTTTGAGACCAAATAAGGTTTCAGATAGGGTGACCCTATCTTGTGATTTCTTCAACTTTATGCTGGACTAAATAATACCAGCTGTAGAGATGAATAGAGAAGGTACAAGCTTGGACGATGTCGACATCCGATTAGTTGGCTTTAGGAGTTTTCGAGAGAAATGTTTTGCGAATGATTTATGGTCCTTTGCGCGTTGGTGACGGTGAATACCGCAGACAAAAAAAAAAGATGAGATGTACGAGTTATACGACGACATATACATAATTCAGCAAAATCAAGAGACGGCTGACTAGATTGTGTAGTCCGAATGAAGCACTCCAGCTTTGAAAATATTTGATATAGTACCCGCTGTTGGAAGCAGAGGAAGAGGAAGAGGAAGACATTAGTTTGGAAGGGTCGGGTGAAGAATGGCTTGGTTCCACTTGTTATTTCCAACTGGTGGCAAACAGCGAAGAGAGGAACGAGTGGCGCGCTATTGTTGATTCTTCTATAATCGCGTGAGCGGTGCCTACGCCAAAAAAAAGAAAACAAGATTTCACCGATATTTACTCCATAGCTATACGTATGTAGCCTATGATGAACTCCAGATCTTAAGCTGAGGTTCGCTCGATGGCAGAAAAGAATAAACTTTCGTTTGTAATATTAAATAGTTAGATTTATATTAATTCATAAAGGCCCCAGTAATCGAGTGCTTTATAGTACGCACTGCCATTCGGTAAATGAGAGCTCAAGCCCGACCAACATCCAAAATTATATAAAAATATTTTTTTTTTAATTGAGGTTAGTAGGCACCTTAGAATAATCTGTAGGTTCCTTAATTTGTTGGAAAATATCAAGACGCACACCATAAATCGAAGGAGGAGCTCGGCCGAAAATCGCTTCAACGGTTAAAAGGCGCCAATTATTATAAGTCGTAAGGCGTGGTGTACTACCGCCTCTAAATGCCTGTTCTATTTGTAGTAATAGGACAGAAAATAGTTCCTCACCATCTTCTGCATTCGATTCATAACTCCCTGTATCCTTGGTTTGTGGCTAGCCTTTTATATACTTATATATTTCTTGGTCGCAGGCAGCAAATTTTGTTCGTTGGCATGCTGTGCTTTATTTGTGCTTCATGTCTTACATATTAATTGGCTTTTACATAAAATATATAAATGATTATCAAATATGTGATTTATTGTACATAATCGTTATTAAGGTGATGTGTTGATCAATTGATGTGCTATTGATGTGTCGATGCGATGTGATATGTTAATGTGATGTTATGAGTTGATGCTATTATTGTGCCAGCTCTAAAGTACAAGCCCTGACTTTGGGGTCGTCACAAACCTGGCTATATATTTCTGGCATCCGTAAATATTCCATATGAACTTTATAGAAAAATTAATTTTTATTCATCCTGCTTATTTTCATCGGCGATGACGTTTATCCTTTTTAACTTCAACGCTGGCTGTATAATCCCAATTGTCTCCTTTTCTAACTGAAGTAAGATAGTGTGGCATTAAACAAAAACACTTATGTCTAGTCAAGCGAATGAATGAAATTACCCAGCATTAACATACCTAAGCACATGAAAAAAAACATGTTTGGTAACGAGATCTAATTAGTCGTTTTATATTAGGTATCCATTGGCAATACTAGTAATATTTTTTAACTTCCTACATGTATTTTTGATGTCATGTATTTACCGTGAAGAAGTTGGTTGCCTCAATGATGCAAACAGCGGTGTCTCACAGTTGTGGAAAATACACAATAAGTTTATTAAACCTTTAACAGATTTTATAAAAAATGCATATTTTTAGTACTTTAAATAGCAGGTCGGAGAATCAGCCGTGGATACCTCAAAATGTTTTCAAAATGTGGTACGAACATTTTAGAGAGTGGGTCAATGGTAAAGGCAACCGTATACGGTTCAAAGCCCCTTTCCAATGGAGAGAATAAAAAAAAAACAACTCGCCGACTATTACTCCTGATATTTCGATTTTAGTGGTGTTAATGTTAAAAAAAAAATTAATAATACAGACTAACAATTGGCTAGGGAACTTTTACTACGTTCGGACTCACAGTTCTTCTCGTGAACTAACATTTAAGGAAATATTTAGTGAGAGTCCAGCAATAGTGATACCGATGAAATCGTGTCTACAGAACCATAGGATTTTATTCATGAAGAATTAAAAAATTTAATAAGGGATCTTGAGCTATATAAAGAATCTGCAGAAATGAGAGAGCAGAATGCAAAAAATTTATCTTCGGTTACCAAGATAGAATTATATGATATCTAAGCACATTAAGCTATGTTCAATGGAACAATTTGTGAAGACGATAGTTAAAACGGGTTATTCATTTTGAGGCTCCCTAATTTTTTAAAGAAAAAATCTCAGAAAATTCAAACTTAATAAGGATTCCTTATTATTATCATTCGAATGAACATTCTTTGGAATTTGTTTTTCCAAGATTATCTCTTTCAAATGTTGGCCGCGGCTGCGTCTCAGATGGTCCATCCGTTGAGTCCAATTTTTGATGACTCGTTCGAGCATTTCGGCTCTCACCAAAATCAATGCAAAGCTTCTTTATTGCAGGGAATTTACTAAACGCCTCACTTTCGGCGATCACTTCTTCATTCGACGAAAATTTGCTTCCAACGATCATTCTTTTGAGATCTGAGAACAGGAAATAGTCACTTGGGGTCAGACCTGGAGAATACGGAAGATGCGGAAGCGATTCAAAGCCCAACTCATAGTTTTTGCTATCGATTTCTGATATTCGTCGGTGATCGTTTTACACTTTTCAAGGTAATCGATGTGAACGACACCTCGTGCATTCCAAAAAGCTGTGACCGTGGCCTTGTCGGCGCACTGAGAAACCCTCTGTATTGATTGTTGTTTTCTCTGTAATATGGTATGGAGGATCCTTGTTTCGTCTACGGTAACGAAATGGCGCAAAGAATTCGTTTGGATTGCGGTTGGACATCGCCAAATGTCATTGAAATTGAAGTTTTTCTTGGTTTCGGTGATGGCTTTTATTAAAAAAATAAATATATTTTTATATGTATATAGGAAAACTTTAGAAACCGCATAAAAACCATAGCCACCTGCTTAATCTCAATAACACATCATTGAGTTTCAGCAAAATGTTTTTAGTTAGCGTAGAGAGGACAATGAACGCCGTTATAAATTATGTGAAAAATCAAAAGTGGTTGATGGCGATGAATCTGTAGGAGCGCGAAACAAAAAAAGGAGGTGTTTATATTTTTCATCGCTGTATGTCTACGATTTTACTAACGCTGTTGTTGTATTTTCTTGTTGTTTTCATTTATGCACTTTAAGCTGTTTCTCTCACACATAAATAAATAATCTCTGAAAAGCGTCGTCGAAAACTGAGAAAAATCACCATCATCTGCACTCTTGTGAACACGCCACCGCTGACAGCCATATATTTATCAACATCGTTATTCACCTACGTCGGCATCATTTATCATACATAAACACTGACGGTGCATAGCTTTTGGCTGTCATTGCCTGCCTGTCGCTCATCTCCAAATCTACCAATGCTGATGTATTCAGTCGCCTCAAATAACTACGTTCGCACCAATCACTCAGTCCAACCAATCGCTGAGATTATAAAAATGGGCTATATTGCCACAAATAGTAAATCAAATGACTACAAAATATTTTCGGAGTACGAGTATGAATATGTATATGGAATATATATTTTTGTTTGTTTTCTGTTCTGTTCTCAAGAACATCATTCAGTGGAATTTAAAAGTACTAAAAATACAAATTTCGGGTCGTGAGCGCAGTATAATCTGCATACAGTTGATGCTGTACAGCAATGAAGATGAACATACATTGATTCATCGATTAAGAAGGAAATGTGAATAATGAGTATTGGTTGAATGAATAACGATCCAAAAAACATAACTTGAAGCAATCGCATGAAAATTAAAGGTAATAAAAATCGAGTCTTGAGTGAAGAGCACAATTTGTACTAAATACTTTCGGTATATTGGCAGTTTAATACCACTGGGCACTTCGATGCTAGATGATGAATATTTCTAAAGCAGAGATTAAGGTTATAATATTTAGTTAGATATAACTTCGAGCAAAGTGTAAAAGAAAGAAGAAATTGAAAAAAGGCGATCATAATTCAGTCTACGTAGCCCTGTGAAGCACCATATAAAAAGTTTCAATATTCTTTTGCCAGTGGCATAGTTATTATGTTCGATATTTATGTTAATGACAACAAAAGTTCTTCCTTCACTGTTTCCCTCATATATTCATTAATCCTGGTGAGTTATATGGTATCGTTGGGTCTCTGTTTAAAAGTGGGGTTGTGATTACCAATAACAAGATGTAAAAGATTCTAATGCAAACTCTAGAACCAAAGTTGTTTCAGGTATCTCTTTCTTCCAGCAATGGGTGACTTTTAAATATCTATATATCGGAGGCAGGTGCGTATGAGTAACTTTTTTTTATTGTCACTGAAAGGACGTATGAAAGGTGAAGTGAAGACAGGGTGTACAATATTAGCCTTAAAACAAGTAAAACTCAAGTCGATAGCAAATTAGCCCCTATCCATAACGACTTAACCAGTTTTAATTAAATTTCGTATATATACTCTTTAGGTCTGCCAAGAGATTATTATCTTTTTTTCATATCGGGAAGTGGACCTGGGACTGACTTATTCGAAAAAATCGTATTTATTGTTCGATTTGCTTGAAATTTGGTACATACTTAGCTTTTTGCTTAGATTAGTAGGAACACTATTTTCCTCTCCGGGAAGTGGACCACGACCGTCCTATTTGAGTTTGTTTTGAGTTTACATATACCAAATATTGTTAACACACACTTGTAAATATATAGATTGGTGAAAATACAATAGGAACTTTAATATTTTGGATTAACTGCAGCATCATTTACAAAGCCAGTGCCGAATCGAGCTGCTACTGCTTCGTTGGGTGCAGATCGGCGCTATGAAGAGAACCACGGCACTGACGCTATTATTCTGTAGGTGCAAACGAATATTCCGAGGGTGATGCTGGAGCAAATAAAAAATTAAAATCGCATGATACAAATTGTGAATGATAGATAAACGTATCTTATTAGACTGATTATGGCAACAATTCGATCACAAAATAGCCTAGCCTTGGCTTTTGCGTCGTTAGGAGTAGCTTCAACATTTCTAGCCTATGAAAGGACTGCCCATTCCGCTCTTAAGTTGCCACTGAACTTTTCATCCATTGTGACTTCGATGTGAAATATTTGCACACATCCAGAATGATAAAAGTATTACGAAAATACAAACTTATTATTTGGGATGAATGCATAATGACACAAAAAAATAATCTGAAGCTCGGTCGTTGTCACATCTACGAGAGAACAATCAAAAAGTTTGGGAAGCATTGATAGCGCTACCAGGAGATTTTAGACTTCCATTCCTCGATCAACAACAACGGGTGAGATCAATGCTTGCCTAAAGTACTCAACGTTGTGGCGACATGTATAAACCCTTCAGTTAATCTCCAAGTTTGCGTAACGTCAGGACGGATTACATTACCGAATAACTTCTTCAAATAAGAGACATCAAGAGAAGTCTTGATTGACGGAGTATTTCCGAATAAGCAAATCAATTATAGGGTTTATGGTTGGCATCTGCGATCGAACCATGCTATTTAGTCTAACATTGAATGAATCCGTCAAATATAGTCAATAGGCACCATTGATAATCAGACGAGGTAGTCAATTATCCAACAGAACTTTTTTAATTTCTCTGACTTAGCGGGAGTCCCACGGCGCTTATTAAATCTGAAAATCGATGTGCCTATTATAATGTAACATAATATTAATTAGCCGAAACTCTGCAACAGCACACAATTTACCATCAAAAAATTACTGACCATTCCTCGATTTCATATCATTCCACGCAATATTTCCTTAAAATTCAAGCGATACAGTTTTTTGTCCGACGAATTACTTCCTACATGGACAATTGATTGATGCATGTTCTAGGGTTGGCAAATCTGATATCCTTTTTTATTTGCGGCCGATGGTAAAACTAATTATGATGTATACCAAAAAGTATTGAATAAATAAATTTATGATGAAAAGTTATTCAATGTTTAATTTTTCACCCATTCAAAAAGTATGTGCCACAGCAAGCGTGGCAGGGTTCAGATAGTAAAATGTAAAAAATTAAATGGCTCTTTCCTGTACCAATGGCAAAATTATATTGAATGTTAGTAGAGCCAGTTTTTTTTGTGCTCCGTGTTTTTTTTTAACTAGAAAATACGTCATTTAAAGTATTTTCCGTCGGAAAGTACTACTTTTTCTCATCTCTCTGGTAATTTTTGAATACCAGTTCTCCGATTTGGAAAAAGCCAGTAATCGGAAGGAGCAAGGTCTGGGGAACACGGCGGGTGGGGTAAGGACCTCTCATTTCAGCCCGTTGAAGCCACGTGTGACCTAGCCTGTCAGCCCTTTTGATCCTTTCTGGTTGTTTCTGGCACAATGCGCATCTCAAACGCATTAGTTGTAGTCGATAATAGTAACTGAACCCATTAGTCTGCATTTGGCACATATCATAATCTAGTAATGCCTTTAATTCTTCATCTTCAAACTTTTTGGGTTGGATAGAACACTCTTTATCTTCGACGTTAAAATCCTCTTTTAAAGCGGTGCCTATGCCAAAAATTATATATTTCAAAATATTACATTTTTTATTAAATTTTCTTATTAATCTAGCTATGTATTTGTATGTGCGTGTATGTCATTCGCTCCTCAAAGTCCAGTATTATTTGTGTTTGGAAGAAATTTAACTTATTTTCCATTGTCCATTTCCGTGGAAAAAAAGTATTCCATTTAGACATATCATACAACATTTTTTCCTAATCGAAGCACAAATATATTTATTTTCGACTAGAAAGGTCCACATACTGGAAATTATCATTCACGCGAATCGAAACATAAATAAGATTTCGAATGGTGCTTTCCCTGGTCCACTTTTCAAGAAAACCTACCTATGTGTGAAATTTAAATCAAAAACGAACAATAAATAAGATACTTTCGAATATGTAGGTCCTTGGTAAAATTCCCGGTTGTTTCTCACCGTTTGAACATTCCCTGAACTTCCTTAAAGTTCTTAAAATTAGACGTATCGATTTATGCATTCAGGCGATTCATTTTTATTTATTTATATAGATAATAACAAATGTTAATTTTAGAAAGCTAAGATTGCAATTCTTCTTTAAAAGTTATCATATTTGATTAGAAGGACCCATTCCCTTTAAAAAAAAATAACTGTAAAATTAAAACTAACACACAAATGCATTTACTAATTAAGCACAATGCCCTAGCAGAATCACTGAAATGAGAGGAATAACTCATTAAATGACACTTCAAATACTCGTAGCGGTATGACATTGAAACCCCTATGGCGTTCACAGAATGCATTTTGCTAGTACAAGTGGAAATATTTGTACGAATGCGACGTGAAGAAATGTGTACTGTGTGCTGGCGCTATTCATACATATAGAACATAATTAAGAAAAATATAAATTTTATTATTATTACAAAATGTTATGTCGTTACCAATTTAACTTTTCACACAATAATTGTTGCGGACACGTTTGATGCAATATTTAATGATGGAGAACAAATTGAAGAAGCAACAGCTGAAATCCCAAGAAAAATTAAAGGAAGTAAGGCAGTTGTAATTGGATGGAATATGGCATATTTAAGTGCATACTTACAAATATATGTATTTTATATATATATGTATATATAAATTACACTAAAGAATGAAAAAAATTTAAAAGGCCCGGAAAGAGGTTTTTTTGATGTAAGATTGTAATATGAATATTTTCATTCGCTTATCAATTGCCCTATCATCCGATTGAGTAGGAGCGCTTTTCATTCTAGGGTCACCTTGTCTGAAACCTCGTTTGGTACTGAACGGCGGAGAAATTCTTCCTAATTCTGACTTCGCTCCTGATATTTAATCAGTGTCAGTTTACAGAGCCGTATGAGTTTTCAGGGATATCAAATTCAGACATAGCGGCGTAGGAGTAACTTATTTTCATGTCAAAGGCTAAGGGATAAAAAAGTGGTCTGTATCGATTAATTTTTCTCGGATCTACTTCAAGATTTGTCGCATGATGAATATCTGGTCAATGGTGGATTTGCTAGGTCTGAAGCTATACTGATAAGGCCAGATCAGTATTTCAACGGACCTTGTATGCGATATTGATGTTGCCTATCCCACGATAATTGGCGCTGACCATGAGTTATATTTGTTTGAATTAAGCATGCCCTTTGTCAGTTCCTCGCCACCTTATTTGAACTTTGTTATATTATAAGAGGGCAATCGCTATTCTATTCCTTCGCCGTCGATCACTGTCAATAAGCAGGTTGGATAAGTGTTCCCTCCATATACAAATTATGCTCTTAACATGTCATCAGATTACTTCCTTGGTCCCCACATGAGTATGATCCGGTCTTGAAACCTTTTGTAAGTCGCTGCAACATTTCATAGAATTTTCGAGCATAAACCTTGTCGGCCAGCCTCTCCAGCTTTTCATACTCACGCATTTTGGATTTTTTTTTTTTTTTGTCTACAAATACGTCTCGCTTCCCTCTTCAGCTCTCGGTCTCTATTCCAGTACAACCGGTTTGTCGTCGATCGCAAAGTTGCGAGGTAAGAAGACTGCTTTCTCTACTGTAGTTCGCCATTCCTCATGTTACCAGCTCTTTACCAGTTTTGCTGAAATTTAATTGTTTCCGAATCGGCTGTACGTAGGGAGTTTGATATTACATCCCATAGCTCCCTTATACGAGTTACTAATAAGTGATCTCAGAGAGCAGCTATGCTAGCCGAGTAAAAAACCTTCTGTTTGTCTGCTGTGATTGCAGCTTTTCGACGTCGGACCTTCCTTGTGTTTGTTGATGTGCATTTTTGCTGCATAGAGGCGGGTGCATATCTTCACTGCGACAAGATAATGATTCGAGTCGCCCTCGGAGTGTACGCGCATCTAAAACACTGGACACATGTCTTCCGCTAATCACAACATGATCTATTTGGTTGCGTGTTTTACGATCTGGCGACAACCATGTTGCAAGATGAATTCTTTTATGTCGGTATGTGGTACTACAGACAAGCATATTTTGGGATCTGGCGAAATCAATCGGCCAAAACCCCTTTGGAGATGCGTTGACTGGGGAGTGAGTAAAGAGGTTATCTTTTTTGTGTGTCAAAGATAACTTCTTTACTCACCCTAGTTTTGAAATCTCCATAGCGCTCTCAGCTACATTCTAGCTGTTCACTGAAAGCATCTTTAGTCACATCGTACTTCTTTTCCCTCGGGGTGTTTGCGCAAATCAGCGATATATTGAACTGTGGTGATATCAGCCTTTAGTCATACGATGACATCTACTAGCTTGGCAGTGCCACCTTCCCGATTAAGGAAACGTACATTCGATGAGCATGTCCTCAAATCGTGATATTTTCAAAGTTGGCAGGGGTCGTCATCAAATAAAAAGTCCCTCATTTCAGGTACTTGAGTATTTTTATTGGACTGTAATTTTTTATGTGTTTTTGTTGTTGTAATTGGGCATCGGGGAATGTTACGGGTGTAGCAGTCCTTGGCCGGATAAAAATACTGTCGACTGTCGCGGAAGCTATTGGACCATTGTACCCCTAACCCGCAGGGGGAGGAGATGAGCCTTCTCACTGCTGCTCGCCTCCAAACGGATGTTGGTTGGCTGTCCAGTGGATATGGTTAAGGAACAGAAGTCGTGAGCTGCTTGAAACATATGTTAAAGACTCGTTTCTGGCCACTACAAGATGAATGGCAGTCACAAAATTTCCAGACTTGCCTCATCCTCATAAATCCCTACCATAACAATATATAGCAATATAAATATTCAAATTCATATACGAATATGCTTATTAACCAGCGCTTATTGGCCAACCGGCTGCTGTGCCTATTTTCCTGCATTGTCATGCTACTAAGCACTCAACCGGCGCAGCAATGATTTTAATCGTATCATCGTATTAAACTGTGGATTAACCACAAAATGGTTTTGCTTTGATTTTGCAAAGTCACATTTAATTGAAATTTAATTTACAGTTACCGAAATTTTTCCAAATGAATGAATTTATGGTGTAATCGGCGGCAGTAACTACCAGTTTTGATATAAATGGCGCATAAATTTATTCGCTTCAACAGATTAAAGAGATCTTTCTTTTTTACTTTGTTTTATTTTTGTTGGAAATCTGTTTTGTATAATTTTTCTATTTATTTGAAGAGCTTTATTGGTAAACAAATCTCAGATTTTCGGTAAATAAAAATCTTTCGGAAAAGTCTTTCCTGTAAAGTAAGCAAATTCATTATTTAAATTCATTAAATTTTTCTATATGAACACGAAAAGTATATTAACCTTAACCGGCGATTTCGTCCTTAAAACGGTCCAACAACCCTACGAAATAGTCGCTGTTGATGGTACTTCCTTTTTCAAAGTATTCAATGAAAATTGTTCCATTTACATCTTAAAATACAGACACCATGACCTTCGCAGCCGACTGTTGCGTTTTTCCACGCCTTGGAGCAGGTTCTCAGTGCAATCCACTCACATGATTGTGAGTAAAATTATGGAGCCTTGTTTCATCCAGTGTCACATGTCGATGCAAAAACTCGGGTTTATTAGCCTTGAATATCTCCAAACACTTCCCCGAATCATCAACTCGTCGTTGTTTTTGGTCAAAAGTGCGCTGGCACGGCATCCAGTTTGCACAAAGCCTTCTTCGTTTTCTATTCTTATTTCACCACGTCTAAATTTAGCATATCAATTCTTGATGGTCGATTTTCCTGGGGCAGTATCCACAAACTCGTCATCATGCCAAATTTTTGCTTCAACTGTATTTTTCCCCTTCAATAAAGCAATATTTTATCAACACGCGAAATCCATTTTTTTGCAATAACAAAAGTTGCTTCACTCAAAATGCTACAAACAAACTAATGATTCTGCAGCTGTCAATTAATAAACGCGTGTTTTGAAGATTAGGGCTAACTAAAAATTATTAATTAATTAACTTCAGTAGTGCCATCTATAGGTCAGGACTGTTAGATTTAAATCAATATTAACAGTACAACTCAAATTTTGGCATTTCCAGTAAATTTGATATGGTGTGGTGCTAGTCATTCGGTAATTGCCGTCCCTACGCATGATGCTTAAATACAGTCAAACCAGAGTAACAGAGAACTCGTTAAGTGAAAAAACTGTGTAAGTAAGAAGAATTGAAGGTACCGAACCTTGAGCCCCTTAAAATCACTTTAAATGAAAAAACAAAATCTTGAATAAGTGATACGTATTTATAAGTTAAAAACTCGGATTAGTGATAAACCTCTATGAGCGAAAAAAATCCCGTCTTTTTGAACTCTTTCTTAGCTAGGTACACTGTATATCCCATAAATTAATAAGAAGAGTCGTTTCTTTTTATTTTCAATTGAAACAGAAATATATAAGGCTAACACAACAGATGAATGTTTGCATAGAGTATTTATTTGCTTATACTCTATGCTGTTTTTCACCGTCTGACACTAAATTAAAAAAAAAAAACAAGAGAAAAGAAGTTTTGTGATAATTTAGTTCCAAATATAAAACAAAAAAATTATGAAAATGCAATTTCTACGTGTTATAATATGCCCTCAACGTCTCTCTCCTCATATTATTCTTAGATAAGCTTCGTACCTCTGAAATTAGCAGGCGTTGTGAGAAAAAATGATCTTATTTCGAAGGAAGACAAAGATGAGTAAATTGGCATTGAAATTAATATAAATAAAGAATTTAAAATTTATCAAATATACTCGCTTTCGTTTGATATGAAAAACGATAAGAAATGTGATCATATTTGCATGATATGTTTTTATTTTTTCCATCTTTATTGTAAATTTTTCTATTCTATAACAAATTTTAATAACTGAACTTTTCAACAGAAAATCTTCCGTAAATACTCGTATACTTCAAAAATAAATCATAAAAGATAATAATCGCAGAAGAGATTTTCGGCAGAGCTCCTTCTCTAATATGTGGTGTCCGTTTTTATGTTATGTTTTCAACAAATGGAGAGACTTACAATTTATTATTAGCCGTTTATACCTTTTGGTTTTTGGCCTGGACAGAAATCAAACCTGTCACCCTCTAAATCGTAGTATATACTGTTAATATGTTCACGATCCTAAACTATAATAAGTAAACAAAAAACATTGAATTTAAAAGAGACCAGTTATGTGCAGTCCCTGGATGGGTCCGAGAAGACTAAGGCTACAAACACTCTGAAATATTATTTTAATTATAATTGTATGGTAAAGCTCCTTACCTACCGCTGCTCTGGTAACAATTGTGGTACGACGAGGAATGTTGAGCTGCAGTGGAGCGAAAGCAGACTGCCTGCCTCACGACCGTCTACTGCACATGCGGGCTGGTATAGATACCGAGAGCTGAACAGAGAATCGAGGCGAATTTGCAGACGAAAAAAGAGAGGCCGGAATACGCGAGTATGAAGGGCTTGAGAAGCTGGCCGAAAGGGTAATGCTCGAAAATTCTATGAAAGATGCAGCGACTTACAGAAGGTTTCAAGACCAAAGAGGTAATCTGGTGACAGATGTCCAGACCATAAATGGTATATGGGCGGAACACTTCTCCAAATTACTTAATGGCAGTGAAAGTGAAAAACCCGGAGAAAGCAAATCCGAAACCCCAAGCGATGTTAATGGTATAGACGTCCCTTCACCCAACTATGATGAAGTTCGAATAGGGGTTGCTCTCTTAAAAAATAAAAATAAATAATTAAATTAAATAATTATAATTATTGCATTCATATATACAAGTGAAATTATGTATTATGGTGTAACCACCAAATCAATTTGTTGACATGCACTAAAACCTCACTAAAGTTACCTATCAACAAGGTTACCCATACCATTATTCAAGTGTTTGACAAGATTTCACTTCAAATATTTTTCAAGTGTAGCACGTTACATATGCAATGATAATAATAATAATAATAATAATAATAATAATCAGCCAACTCCCACATTCAGTATATTTACATATGTATATAGTCCCAAACAAATTTACTTTGTATCAATCAACAGAATGAAGAATGAGTTTCTTAGGCAGTCAATCACCAACAGTAATGAAACACCCATGCTAATATGTGTTTTTCGAACAAAAAATATTTTAAAATATGAATGGTGTACAATGTATTCAGTAGCTAATTTTCAATTATGTGCTTACGTTGCATATTTTATAAACAAATTTAATTTTAATAAAAACTTTTACATATTAAATGGCCAATCATTGCTTAAATTAGGACTTGTAGAATTAAAGCCTGAATAACTACGTATATACTCACAACTGGTCTTCTAGGAATTTCTCCAATTATTTTGTGTATTTATTTATGAATTTGATTTTTCTTAGTGTGTCTATTTGGCTGCTCGTCTGTTAAGTGCGTTGTATGTCTGCAATTTCTTTGGTGATTTTTGCCGATTTCAGTATTTTATTAACTCACATCCTCATAGGTCATAGCTCATGCTTTGTTATACTATTTATATAAATAAGTATTTTTTTTTTCTTATATCAAGCTATTTTTATATATTTATTTTAAGTTATGGATCATTGCGCATTGCTCACGTAACTTTTTATATTCGCTAATAAAAAATGGGTGTCATGTCATGCGATAATGCTTTTATGAGGAGGTAATCTAATCTTTATTCAAACTATTCCTTGTGGTTGAGGAACAATAGAAAGAAAAACGATTTGTAGTGAAACATTCGCACGAATTTACGATGACCACAATCAATCCTATACTCTAATGGCTGCTCATTGGAGGCATTCATTAACAGCATGAGTTTTTAAATGTCATTTACTGTGGAGCTGGCATTAACACCTGCAATAATATCCGCCAAACATAAGTTTTCAAATCGATCAGCACAACCCTCCGTTCAAACGATGAAGCAACAAATAATTTTGATTTATAATTATAAAATTTTCAAATCCTTATTATTATATTAACAAATTAAAGTTAAAATAAAAGTCATCAAAAGCCACAGGTACGATAAGGTTAGTGAATCGGTCCCAGAAAAGTATCGGGCATATCATTTCAGGAAATGTTGGTACAAATACCATGCTTCGATACTCTTTTTATCGATCTCTATCTATTACCATTTCCGAAATAAATGAAATTTTCTCAATATAAAAAAATATCTTTTTTCTCAAGATCTTATTATTCTAGTTAATAATAGAAGCTTATATGAAAAAATTAGATAAAAGCTATATCGGTGCAAAATATTCTTATAAAAAAACGCGAATTGCAGTATCGAAGTATCTTATTGGTGCAAACATTTTCTGAATGTTGAGCCGATACCTTTCTGCTGCAAATTCACTATAATTATCGTACTATGGCCTATAGCATTTATCATGTTTTGCTTATTATTAATTTTTTTTACTATTTTTTATTATTTATATGACCCAAAAATACTTAATATATCTATTCATTACCTGTTGTTTTCAGACTCAAATTACAGTGATTACTTTCGTAAATAGCCGAAAGGATTTCATGGGACTTTTTTATATAAGTTTATGATGTGTCCTCGCTCCATATTAATTATTCTTATTTGAATTGCGTAGAAAATAAACATAAATTCCTACGAATGAAGTGCGTGTCACGAAAGAGTCAAAACACGGCCCACAGCTCACATATAGGTAAAGCTCTGTTACACAAAATCCATACAAAAAAAAGCACATTGAATTGTGCCGGAAGGTGCAAAAAACGAGCTTTCTATTAGTAAATAACTTTTTTTAACGGATATAAAAATACGTCGATTTGTATAATTCCACATACTTATATATCCATAGTTTCTTCAGAAGTACAGAAATATTTACTCCCACTATTGCACCACTTTCACTGATAAAAAATAAATTAATAAATATACAAAGGGCAAAAGTGTATGTGTTTAGACATTATTTACCTACTTACTCGGACATATGCATGTTAAAAGAGTGTGTATAAAATAACCGTAAATTGATTTAAATTTTTAATATTTATTATTTTTCGAGCATATTCCTATTAAAGAGCCGCCGTTATTGCAAACGGTTATCCATTTAGTGATTCAAAAGTGGCCACATTTCGCCCTTTATGAGGAGAAAAAGTGTAGCTGAAGACCTGAATGTGTCTATTTCTCGATATTCTCAAGAGCTGGGACTTTCTAGATGCACATTATGGCGGAATTTGCACTTGAATTTACATCTGTATCCATATAAAGTCCAGCTCACACAACGACTGAAGTCAGCTGACCATTCACAAAGCCATAGTAACGTCGATTGGATTGAAATCAGCGACTAAATTTGCGCTACTTTATATGGCTGATATGGTATTTTTCACAAGGGCCTATATTCATCCGTCGCCTCACACTTTTTTAACATCAGTGATGTCAGCATTTGGGCTTTCGCCGTACAAAAGAATTAACCAGCTGGCCAGCAGTACCATCCAATTAAGCCATCGTACCATCCAGGTGCATGCCCTCAAATCATTCGTGACCCTTATGGACGGATAACTCTGTAATGTACTAAGAGGTTTTTTAAATTTACTTTCATTGCCACATTGTTACCATAAAGTGAAAAAAATGTTATTTATTAAGTTTTGTAAAGATAATGCTTCGGCGCTGGGTTTTTTTTAATTGTATAGCCGATTGCCGAAGTAGTTAATATCTTGTAAAAAAACAAGTAATTCTTAATAAGATAAAGTGGAAAAATATAGGATTAATGGACTATTGAAATTACTATTGCAACACAATTTGAAGACAAAAATTTGAGCACCCAGCCCTCTACCCAGACATTTATAGTTTCATATAAAATTTTAACAACAAAGCCGAAATATCATTCATCAATTGCATCGAAGCTTTCAAATAAGGAAAAAAATTCTTATAAAAATTTTACTCTTCTACAATAATGATTTGAGACAATAGTTTCGTTTACCAGGAGAAAAAATTATTGAAAGGCTGCAAGTTCAATACCAGTTACAAAAATTCTTATGATGCTGTGCTTATAAAGCCGTTATATACAGAAGTACTTCGATTTCGGTTTTTCTTCAGATGGTGCATACCTTCGAGTTCATACAGAGCTGTACAGTTGAGTTTTGTTTATTTTATTTTTTTCAAAACTTTTTATTGAATCTTTCTTTACTGAAACTAACATTAATTTCAAAAATCTGAAGCTGAAACACTGATTTCATTTCAAACACAGGAGAAGTACATAAACGATTTATTATGAATATCATCGACAAGGGTTCGTAGTTGAAGGAAATTATTTGATTTTGTAAAGGCTTAAAACGCAAAGGGTGCTCGGATAAAAAGAACTCTTCGAAAAATATTTTCTTTAATTCTAAATTGCTTTATATGCATTTGATATAAAAAAGTTTCACTTTTCACTTCTCTATTTAATCTTTCTACTTTTAGTCTTTATGTCATAATCATAAATGATTCTAGGGGATATTTTGTAATGACGTAACTGACGTCAGAAAATTGCATTGCTAATTAAACTTAGTGACGTCCAAGAGCTAAACATATCCACATTGCCTATGCCGCTTTTTCATTCCCTTCATTCTCCTCCATTTATGCGGAAACACTCAAAGAGACATTCATTGCCTACTTAAAAATATAAATTTTTTAAAACCTATTTATAAACTCTTAAGAACTTCTTAGAAGACAAGGATATTAATAACATTTAAAGGAATGCTTTGAGTGTCTACTCAAATTACGCAGCAACCACAAAACATTAAAAATGTTTATTTTTTTTTTTTCAAAATAGACACTCGTACAAACACTTACACATATCTAAGTTGCCTTCTTTTCTCTCTCATATATTTATTCTTCAAATTTCTGTTACTTTTTAATACGTAATAGTCAATTGTTGGCAACTCGTGCGTTACTTTTTTCTGTATTTTAATAAGTAATGCTCCAGTTGGGAATCTTTTCGGTAATTAGTGAAGCTCTTGAATTGTTTGATTTTGTAAGAGTTTTTGAAATAAACTGATCAAATGATTTGCATTTAAATATAAATTGCGGGCTATTTAAGCTGTGTGTAAATCTAATTACATTTAGTCAGAACACGTTTTGTGAATTGAGAATTAAAAAATTCGGGAATGTTTTCATTTATTCATCATTATTAAAGGGCTATAATGAATTTGTAATAATTTATTAGTAAAAATTTTCTTGATCTGTGAATAATGTAAAAGTTTGGGAAATGTTTTTGTAAATGTTTAAAATTTTAGGAGGCAATTCAATTGCATTTTAATTCAAATTAAACCCACTGCTACTTAGTTTACACAAATCTTATTGATTCACAGTTATTATTACAGTACTAATTGAACATTTTCTAATAAAAATTCATTTCATAGCACTTAGTAGCATAAACTAAGAAATATACAAAAAACAAAACTACTACTGAAAACTAAAATTTTAAACTAAGAAACCAAAATGTTAAACACAATTTTAAGACTTAAATATTTTAATTAAAAATTAGAAAAAAAAATTAAAACTTAAAAATTAAAAATTAAAAATTAAAAGTAAAATTTAATAATTAAAAATTAAAAATTTAAATTAAATATTAAAAATTAAAAATTAAAAATTAAAAACTTAACTTAAAACTTAAAAATTAAAAATTGAAACTTAAAAATTAAAAATTAAAAATTAGATATTAAAATTAAAATTTAAATTAAAAATTAAAAATTAAAAACTAAAAATTAAAAATTAAAAATTAATTATTCAATATTAAAAATTAATTATTAAAAATTAAAAATTAAAAATTAAAATTAAAAATTAAAAATTAAAAATTAAAATTAAAAATTAAAAATTAAAAATTAAAAATTAAAAATTAAAAATTAAAATTAAAAATTAAATATTACAAATTAAAAATTATAACTTAAAAATTAAAAATTAAAAATTAAAAATTAAAAATTAAAAATAACAAATTAAAAATTAAAACTTAAAAATTAAAAATTAAAAATTAAAAATTAAAAATTAAAAATTAAAAATTAAAACTTAAAAATAAAAACTAAAAATGAAAAATTAAAAATTAAAAATTAAAAATTAAAAAAAAAAATTAAAAATTAAAAATTAAAAATTAAAAATTAAAAATTAAAAATTAAATATTAAAAATTAAAAATTAAAAATTAAAAATTAAAAATTTAAAATTAAAAATTTAAAATTAAAAATTAAAAATTAAAAATTAAAAATTAAAAATTAAAAATTAAAAATATTATTTGCCCTTTTTAATTTTCTAAATAAAATTATTTGAATCGCTTTAACTTTCTTTTTATGCTAATTTTAGTACAACAGTACGTATGTGTAACTTATCAAGCTTGATTCACTTTTATGCAAACTTACGCCATTCATATGAAGGAATATTTGAGAAAAATTATTGAAAAGTGCCGAAAGTCAAATAAATCAATAAACTCAAACCATTTTTGCATGTTAAAAAATCATTTGGATACCTGAGTGCTTTCGAGTGATTGCCTGTAGGAAAACTTTAAATATATGTGGAATATAGTTATATAAAAAATTTTTGGTGATCACTCTAAAAAATACCCTAAATGTAGTTTTGATTTAGATGCTTCTATTACAGCGAAGATATTTCTTTAGGTCATTTTTTTTTTTCAGATTGAAATTTCAATTTGATAAAGGTTTACTTAGGGATTGGATTAAAACTAGTTTTGGTGCAGTCAGAGAGTCTTGGAGTCTCAGAGTCTCAGAGTCTCAAAGTATCGAACGTGCCTGCCTCTTCTACGAGTTTGAAAGCGGTACTAAGTGATAAAGAAACTAGGCGGTGGTTTAGTTGGATGAAAAAAATTTTACTTAAATAAGTTGCAAAATCTAAATACAATTTTTTTGGCAACCACAGTCCAGACAGCCATAGGGAATTTGACTCAAAAATTAAGCCATTTTCTTCTTCTTCTTTTTTAATTAGTATCTCTGTTTGTATTTCATTATGTTTTAATTTATTTGCTACATAAATAAAAAAAATAATAATAATTTAATCTGGAATGAGTTATTCAATTTCTTACAAACACTATGCTTATTACCTGCAGGCTATTTCATTTTCGAAATTGCATATGACAAGCGTAGAACTGTGCTTGTGCTCCAACGGAAATTTATTTTTTAAAAGGTAATATTTTGGAAGCGCATACAAATAAACGGTGCACGTGAAGTGCACTCAGCTGACAATATTCCAATATGCAAGCATTTTTACATATACAGTGGTTCACAGCTTATTTCATGCAGATTAGACTTAGCAGCTTACAATGCCATAAAATGGAAAATGATTATAATTAAAAAAAAGTTGATGCATATATGAGTATATTCTACAATGCTTTAGTTATAAAACAAGCAAAGAAAATTTTGTAGAAGTTCAATCTTACATCTAAAAGACATGAAATGCAACAGCTTCCAAGCAATTTTGCTCACATCTTATTTCATGCACGCACTTGTCTATATTGTTGCGAAAGCCAGTTGCATTTGCAACGGTAGTGGGTTTTTTAATGATTACAACTCTGACATTCAGTAATAGTTTGAAGCCACTTTTAGTGTGTTTTTGAGTTTCACGATATCAGCGTACTAATTTCAATTCAACAGGCCGCCCTACAACGACTGAATAGCGAGAATTGGTCCTAAACCATTTCAGAAATGGAAAATCGCAGCGAAAAACGACTGAGATGATAATTTGAGTAGTGCGACATTGCCAAATAGAGCGTTTCGTACATGAAATTCGTGTACAAAATAAAGACCGAAATGCTCCAAATAAAATTTTCAATGAATGTGACGAACGTTTAGCTGTACGAAAAATTAAAGAAAATCCCAGACTCAGCTTCAGAATTAACCACAGAGGTTCAGGTAGAACTTGTTAGATAATTTTGTGCTGAAACTGTTCATCGGATACCATGTGCGCACGACTTCAATGACCGAGTATCAGGAAATAAGCAATTCATTAGCCAACTAAGCCGAGTTGACTTAGCCAGAGAGCTGGAAACCAAGGATTTGACTTCTGGAACAAAGTAATATTTGCTGACTCAAAACTTAACTTCAGAGATGTTAACCATAAATCGACGATAGTGCAGATATGGCTAATACGAAATTGTCTACATGAATCCACTGGCCCAGTCACCCGATATCGAAAATTTAGAAAATTTTGTTAGAAATAAGCATCCTTCAACACCGAATAAGTAATAAGGAACAAATAAAAATTTAAATTTCCGAAGAGCGGAACAAAATAGGAATAAAAAGTAAAAAAAAAAACTAGTTGAGCCAAGCCAGCTAGTCTAAGAGCTATATAAAAAGCTAACAGTTATCACACCAAATATTAATAATGTTTTAATTAAATTATTTAACTTATTTTTAGTAAAAAGTACACTGCATGGAATAAGATTTGATATAAAATTTGTTAATGTTTCTAGTTTTTTGTTTATAAGTTGTTAATCAAGAATAAAAAAATAATAAATTGAGTATCTTTTATAAACTACACATTCATATCAACAACTGGGAGTTTGAATAATTTCGATTTGCATGAAATAAGCTGTGAGCCACTGTACATATATGTTTATATCTGCACATTTCTATATATCGTATATGCGAATAGATGCAAGAATACCTGCTTATTTTTATGCGGTTTCTACCTTTAAATTATATTTTTGAAGTAAAATGTTTTTTTACAAGTTAACGTTCCTAACTGCCGGTAAGAGGGTGAGATATATAATAGATATTTACATGCACACATGTACCAACGAAGATAGGATACTCTTCTCCCCACAAAACTGTAAGTTTTTGCCTGAGTGAATTCTCTTTGTGTTTCTACATGCAAAATATATGTAAATATAGGCACTTGTTTGTGCAATTACCAAAGAAATTTGCATAAGTAAATATTGGTTTGTGTGTTAGTGCAAACGTAAAGCATTTACGTGCTGAACATTTTCTCATGCGATTGGATGGAATCGTGCCACCAACAGGTGCACGTCAGGTTTCTAAGGGACTGTCTATAAACTACGTAGCCTGATTTTGACCACTTTCGGGACCCTCCTCCCGAACGTGGTCTGTCGTAGCTTTTAGGCGAAGATCCAAGCTAGGAACGAAACATGAAACTAGCCATTCATGTAAATCATCTACTACAGGCACACATGTTTCTTCAGTAATACTTTGACGGCCGAGTTGATTAGTGGATTCGTCAATTACAATGTCATCTTCCTCAAACCATTCAATTATCTGGCTGGAGAAGGGAAAGAAGGGGAAAGAAGGTGCGCTTTGTAGCTCGTCGAACTGTTTCGTCGTCGTCACACGCGGAATCATGTTGAAACAAATGAGTGCGCGTTAGAAAAGGAACGCGTATTTTAAGCTCGTTCGCTCGCCTCTACTCTTTTCTTCATGATTATGGATTTTTATAGTTATATTTTTTGTTGCATTTGTGATAGAGGATTTATGAAAACTGCGCTGATTTTTTTTAACCGGGGCAAAAATATATTGTTATAGAAAACCACGTAGCTTAGGCCAAAAACCCCCCTCCCCCACGTGGCTTACCGTGGTCTTTTAGTGGACCCCCCCCCCAAAGCAGGCTACGTAGTTTATGGACAGCGCCTAATTTGAAAAACATTTTTGGTAAGAAAAAGCCGGAATATATGGTTGTTCTTTAAATTTTAGCACAAAAGAATTTCTGTAGAATGTGCTCCCGAGCTTAAGAAGTTGCTTCTTGGTTTCTAATGAAAAGAAGAAAATTTTATTTTCATTTTTAAGCATACCAGTACAGATTTGACGAAAATTTAATTTTTACTTAACGCTCAGAAAATAGTTATTAACAACTGGGTTATATATTATCAATCAGACATAAATTTTACTTTTCGGTTTATATATTTTTACTTAAAAAAAATATTTTTTATGATTTTTTTTATTCTTTTGATCAAAAGCAGCTTCGATTTCGGCCATGGAGGAAAACATCACGAGTGTCATTCGCCAGTTACCAGTCGAAATGCTAGAACGAGTAATCGAAAATTGAGCTCAAGAGATGGACCATCTGAGACATAGCCGCGGCCAAAATTTGAAAGAGATAATCTTCAAAAAATAAATGCCAAAGAATGTTCTTTCGAATGATAATAAAAATTTCAAATTCAAATTGATTTTCTATGGTTTTTGCCTTAAAGAAGTAGGAACCTTGGATCACTCGTTATAATAATATAATTTTTTCTTTTTTTGGAGATATAAGAACACATCACTTTATGTGTTGCTGATAACTTAGCAGCTATTCAAAAAGCTTGAAATCGTAACAGTAATAAAGAGGTAACTCTGAATGACTTTAAGCATCAACAGATAAAAAAAGTAGTTATAAAAAATTCACAACTAAAAGACCAAATAAAAATGGAAGCCAAAAATAAAATTTCTCGGTGGAAACAACACACATGTACTAGTATATGTATACATAAATATATAAGTATATATAAATTAATATGTATATGGAAATTTATAAATATGTTTGTGATGAAGGCCCACCAGCTGCAAGGCAATTTTCACGAAATCTACTTTATTGTCTGCATGTTATCACGCCAACGCATAACTTCTGGGTTTGGCACGCAACCGCCCAGCGAATAAGATTGACAGTCGCCAAGTAGAAATGATGGGTTAAAAAGGGATTTTAGTTCTGTGGATAGGCGGACGTTATGAAAAGGACTTTTCCTACCATTTCCTCTTTATCTCTCCCGTTTCTATTGGTATTTCTCACGCTTTTGTATTGTTGCTGTAACATTATTGCATTGTTTGCGCATTATCTCTGCTGTAAGCTTATTGCTATGTAGGTAGCAGGACAGTAAGCCAAATTGTTTCAAAAATTTCGTCGGGTAGGAATTATAAATGCGGATATAGTCACCGACCCAAAAGAAAAACATACTGAAATAAAAACATGAAGCAAAGTGCTTAAATTTGAAATTAATCACCTCTAAAGAATATATACGACCCATTTTCATATTTTAAACCATTGTGCCTTGAATCCGTCAAAAAAGAATCTAAGTTCTCGAAATTAGTTATTCTAAATTATCGATATCGAATTCTGTAATTTGTAACAAATGAATAACGTAAATTTCAATATATAGGGTTTTCCAATAAGAGTGATGTGAATTCTTAAAAAAAACACACTAATTGCTAAGGAAATTCAAATGTTTTTTATTTAATCTCAAGTACAATTGATAGAATTAAGTTCTGAATAGAACATCATTCAAATGGCCTCCAAGACTCCATGAACCTAATCTTTTAGCAATTTTTCCATAGATCAAGTCTTATGTAATGTTCAATATTGAATTTTAAGGCTTGAAGAGAGTCTGGTTTATTTCTAAGGACCAATTACTTCAAATAACCCTACAAGAAGCAGTCTAATGGTGTTAAATCACAACTCTTTGGAGACCATTCAATGTCACAATTTCTTGAAATAATCGAAGCTCCAAACCCCTCTCGCAATAATTTGGTTATTGCACATGCTTGTGTCACATAGCCGGTTGTTGTTAATACCAACTTCTTCCAATTGTGGCCATAGAAAGTTGGTTATCATCGATCTATACCGCTCTCGGTTGACAATAACCGTGCTACCATCTTCATTTCGAAAGAAGTACGGACCGATTATTCCACCAGACTAAAAACCACACCAAAATGTCAATTTAGGTGAATGTAATGGTTACTCATGAATAATTTGTGGATTTTCTTCGCGCCAGAATCGACAGTTTTGTTTATTTACCGCACCAGATGAAAGTGAGCCTCATCGGAGAAGATGATTTTCTCAAAAAAATCGTTATCGTTTTCAAGTTATTCCAAGGCAAAATTAGCAAATTCACGACGTTTGTGGTGATCCATTGATGAAAAACCCTTTACAATTACTTCCTTGCTCTTCTTTTATAAAGAATACAACTTCTCTAAATATCAACTTCTGACATATAACGGTGAACCAGTGTAAATTGTGAACTTTTTTAAACCCGATCCACAGCAATTAACAGCCAAAAATATCTCTATTCCAATCAGTTCGTTGATAATCGACTAAGGTACTAGGAGAAAGAAGCACGCGTCTAGTTAGACCCGAGGATGTTTACCACCCTGGGCTTGCTATTGCTTATGAAATCGGGATTTAATAACGGAAGAAATCGATTCAAATATTCAATTTGATTTATCACAAGCTAAATTTCAAGACCTTAATAAAGCATTGTCTAAATTACAACTGGGCCTATATACGGAATCGGAGAACAAAAACAAATACTATTCATCAAAAACCGGTTAAACATTTTTCAAAATTTTCTCCATTAAGATCTATGGGCAAAATTCGCCAGTGTACCAGGTCAAAAAATTTTGGTCTCCGATTTTGTTGAAATTTACACAAGTTGTTGCTCTGGTGACTATGAATCACGGCTGATCTAGGATTGTTCATTCAAAATTTAAAAAGTGTTGAAATTTGTCAATTTCGTACTTTTTCTTCGGATCGCTTTCTATTCAAAAATCACAACTTCTATTAATCTCTTCAGAAAATATTCATATTCAGTAAACTTTTGTGATTTTTTCCGCTCTTTCCAATAAAGTTTACCGTTATTAGAAAAAAAAAAATTTTTGTGCAAATTTTTTTTATGTTGAGTACTCAATACTCAATCGTACGATTTGCCCTTTGGTTTAAAATAGCCCCCAGTTTCGGTGATCACCTCTTCATTCGGCGAAAATTTCTTCCCGGCGAGCATTATTTCGAGGGCTGAGAATTCGAAGCACAATTCATGGGTTTTTGCCATCGATTTCACGGTCTTGTGCCACGGTGCATTGTCTTGGTGAAGAAGCACTCTCCTTTTCTTCAAATGACGCCATTTTTCGGCTATTTCGTTCTTCGAACGATCCAATAACGCTATGTAATAGTCGCTGCTGATGGTCCTTCCATTTTCAAGGTAGTCAGTGAAAATTTTTTCATGCGCATCCCAAAATACAGACGTCATAACCGGGGACTTTGCAATTGACCTGTAGTTAATATTTTTTTTATATATACAAGAAAAAGTCATAAAATATGAAAGTAAGCAAAAATATAGGTTGCGAAATTTTAAGAAATAAATTAACAGTTTCGGTATTTCTAGTGTTAATAGGCGGTTATCATGAAGCAACTATCGCTCCGGCTCCTGTTTCAATTTGTAGTATATATCATGATGTTTTTTCCAACATATGGAGGGATCTACAGTGTATTCTAAGCCGCCTCCGAACGGCTGCCGGATTGTTATGCTGCTTTTATTTTATGGTAGGAATATATCCCGTCACACGTACTGATGTATTCGTATGGTGTTTGTTGAAATAAAATTTCTGAAAACATACAAGAAAAGAATTTTGTTTAAAATAATAATATGAATATATATATATTTTTATATTTACAAAAAACTAGTTTTTTTTATGAATTTTATACTTAATTTTCGACAATATAAATACACTTAAATATAAGTATGCATGTAAAATATTCATAAATTTTTATGCTATTAAATGCAATGAAATGTATAAAATATATGTAAATACATTTGTCTGAAATTCCCTAAAAAATCAATTTTAACTTTAGCTTGTCGGTCAGTAATTCATTTCAACAGCTTTCACTTTCATTGCCGCTAACGTACGTATATACTCACAAGTTTTCTCTTACTCTATTACCAATTTTCTTCTCTCCAGCTACAATATTCATCAACGTCAGACACAGTCTTATAATTTGTTCTCTACTTTGGTGGCGATGTATCATTTGTAGCACAAAGCTCCTGAATGATTGCAAGCGCACAAAATGCATAATATATATGTATATGTACGTACGCATAAATTAAAAGCGGCCGTAATGTGAACTATGTCTAACATAAATTTTAGCCTATTTAATTTCAATGACCTGCAATTAATAATAACACACAAACACATTCATACCATTCATATGCCAGCTGGTACCAAATAATAGCGGTAACGAATATTCCAGACTATTTTACAAGCTATTTTATTGAAAGAGTGATTCTATATGGCACAAATGTAGGCCTGATAAAATATAAAATAACAGGAGATCTGCCAAAAGGACTAGCCCTCGGTCCACTATTATGACATAAAACCGGATGGTGTATCTATCGTGGACTACGCTGACGACATAGCTATTGTAGTGGCAGTAAAATACTTGACTGGCGCATCAACATTGCTAATTACCAGCTGGAATTCAGATTAGACTCGCGCACTGCCATTAAATATCTTGAAGTTATTCTTTATCGCCGACTGAACTTCAAGAAACATTTGATTTGTGTGCGACACCAATCTGGACTAATCCACATCGATATCAGCGTACTTGTGAGCACCAGTGTCTTTAAAGGTGTGTAGTGCATTCGTGACAGCATTAGACGACGCCAGAAACTAGGCGCAAACCAAGTAAATGTAAAGATATCATGCTACGGAAGAGGGTCGTATAACTCGTATAGCTCATCGTTCTATTGTCCAAACTTCTGCACCATGTATCAGGATGAAATGATGAGTGACTTGTAGAGTGTGGTTTTCATTCATCGAGAGAGAACTCTGCTTTTCAATTGTCTACTCAGTCCACAGTAGCGCCCGTTGGCAAGAATGATTCTGCGTTGGATTTCAAGGCTGACATTATTGATGCTGGTTAACGCTGGTTCCTAGATAAACGGGATTTTCTACGACTTCGAAGTTGTGACTATCAGCAGTGACGTGGGAGCCAAGATGCGATTGTTATGATTGTTTATTTGATGACAGGAGATATTTCGTGTGTTGTAGCCAATGATATCAATATTTTCAGCATCAGGTTGAAAAAATCACTTGATAGAATCACCTTGTCTGAAACCTCGTTTGGAACTCAGAGAGGTCCTTTCCAATTCTGACTGCCCTTGTGGTACTGTCCAGCGTCAGTTTACATGGCCGTATAAGCTTTACAAGTCTCGGGATTTCTCCAAGACTTATCGCAGGGTGAATATCTAGTCATAGGTAGATTTACCAGGTCTAAAGCTATACTGATAAGGTACAATCAGTTTGTTGACGGTGGGCTTTAATCTTTCACATAATATGTTAGATAGTACCTTATATGCAATGTTGAGGAAGCTTATCCCACAATAATTGGCGCAGACATTGGGGTCTCCCTTTTTTTGAATTGGTTAGAACATGCGTTCGAACGACTATATTCTGCAAAAAAAAAACCGATGCATTCACCTTGTCAGTTCTTCGCCACGGTATTTGAATAGCTCGGCTGGTAAGCCATCTGCTTCCGCCGCTTTGTTATTTTTAAATGGGCTTTCGCTATTCGTACTTTATAAAAGTGGGGGATTGGAATGTCTATTCCGTCATCTTCATTTGGGAATTCAGGTTCACCATTGTTCGCCGCCACATCTTTTCATAGAATTTTTTACCATTAAGAAGAACTTCGCTCTGATGCTTCTAGTGGATAGACGTCAATTCCAATGCAGGGGCAATTTTTGAATTTTCATTGCGGCAAGATTTTAATGTGGTGGTCCACAAAGCATTAGCAAAAGTGTATACATCCGAGGGGGATTACTTTAAAGGTGAAAAAATAGACAGTGATCAATAAATAGTACTTTTCAAAAAAATTCAAAATTCACCTTTTCTTTTGAACACATTTCGTTATTAAATTAAACTACAATACTATAATTTAATTACAAAAAGTAATCATTTACATAAAATGAGGCGAACATATACCAAAAATAATAAAAATTATTCCATAAGAAAATGATCTAATTAAAATTATGTGATGTTAAAATTAACTCATAACCATAAACTAATCAAGAATCTTAAAATCTATTTTTTTCTACAAAAACAAACAATCCCATCAATTAATTCGAGCTTGTCTGTAGTATTAAATATGTCTGCCACAAACACTTGAATACCACCCTATGCAGCCCTTATTCCGGTGCATATTATACACATTGTTGAAATAGGTTACACGCCTATTTACAGAACTAGGCTATGCAAACATACCTCACAAAGCTCAACAAGTAATATAATAAAAGGTGAAATTCGCAACACCATCCTTCTGTGGTGAGGCAAGCAATCGGCTGTTGTCCAATATATAACATAACATATATATATGTACATATAACTTTAATTATCTTGAACGGAGCTATTGTCTTTGACCCCGAAATTATGTAAATATTTATGTAAACAAATTTGAAACATAGCCGTGCTGAGGGATTTAGGCAGGAATATGGCTTGTCGGTGTGTAGTAGAATTTTGTTTATTAATTTGTTTGATTAAATTCATATTCTTTTGGGGAAACAAGTGGCGCTTTACCGAATCACCGATGCGGAAAAATTTTGAAAATAACTTAAGAATATTTTAGTATATCAATATTTGCAAGTTAACTCTGTTAAGTGCAAGTTGGTTAGCGGTGGGAATTCTTTACTAATGTGATATTATGTTTGATTATTGGAACTTATAATAGAGTAGAGCAGAGCAGCTCGCAGCAATAATCTTTTGAACGAATTTCGAGCAACAATTTTGATATGTAACAGGTCAATTGGAAATTCTCGACCTGACACATAGATGGCGCTACTAGAGCTAATTAAATAATGATTTGATTAGTTGACTATGACGTTAATTGACAGCTGTCAGATCATTAGCTTACTGAAATGAGCACCGAAAACAGAGAATGCAGTGGACGGCCAAAACAGGTTGTTACCGAAGAGAACATCAAAAAGTCCGCAAAATGATTTTGAATGACTGTAAATTGAAATCGAATGAAATATCATGCACTCTAAAAATATAAACTTATCGCGTGTATCATGCCATACACGAATATTTGTGTATGAGAAAGCTATGTGCAAAGTGGCTGCCGCGAGAACTCACTTTTGACCAAAAACAATGACGAGTTGATGATTTGGAGCAGTGTTTGGATATGCTCAACCATAATAAACCCGAGTAGTTACATTTAAATGTAACATGGATGACAGATGGCTCCATTATTTCACTTCGAAGTCCAATGGACAATCATCCGAGTGGACTGCACACGATGAACCCGCTCCAAAGCGTGGAAAAACGCTACAGTGTTCTGGCAAGGTTATGGCGTTTGTATTTTGGGATGCGCATGGATCAATTTTCATTGGCTATCTTGAAAAAGGAGGATCGTCAACAGCGACTATTACATAGCATTATTGGACGGTTTTAAGGACGAAATCGCTGAAAACCGGCCGCATTTGAAGACAAAGAAAGTGCTGTTTAACCAAGACCGTGACCGTGCACCGTGCCAAAAGTCAGTGAAATCTATGGTAAAAATCCATGAATTGGGCTTTTAATTGCTTCCACATCCATTTCCTTCTCCAGATCTGGCCCCAGCGACTCTTTCCTGTCCTCGGATTTCAAAAGAATGCTCACTGAGAAGTAATTTTCGTCAAATGATGAGGTGATCGCCGCAGCAGAGACCTATTTTAAAGCAAAGGACAAATCATACTACTTATACAAAATGGTAGCGAAATTTTGGAGGGTTGATATAAACAATGCATAACTCTTGAAGGTAACTATGTTAAATAAAAACAAATGTATTTTGCCAAAACATTGTGTTTTACTATGGTAGGCCGGGGACTTTTCAATTGACCTTTTAAATTTTTGACATTTCTATTGTAAGATACATTTCTAAATATTTAAAGTACATTGTAAGAGTATATGTGTTCATTTCATTAAATGCAATTTTTTACTTTTCGCTTTTATTTAAGTTATTTTCTATGCCAAAAAAAAAAAAAATAGAGCAGTAAATTGAGCTATAATTTGCTCTTATTTTCCTTAGAGTAGACTCATTAAACCATTTAATTTAAATAAAAGTCAAAATAAAGAAAGAAGGTCTTTCGCTGAAATCTTTATACTTTTCATGTAAATTTCAAATTTGTTTCAAACTGCTAAATTCGATTACGATGATTTTCAGCGCCAATATAAACTTGTATTTATGTCTGTAGAATACCAAATTTCATGCTCCTAGAAGCTTTTTTGGTGGACTTTCGGTCCAAAACCTAATATCTGAACAAATCGTTTGTATGTGGAATGTCTAGTCCAATTTCTATGATTTTCAGTACTAGTGTTTATATTAATTTACTTGTGCAAAATATCATAGCCTCTCCACCGAACAAATCGGTGTATGGAAGCTATATGCTGAACAACGGTGTCGACGATTTGCAGAGCCAATATTCAGTTCATTATGTAAGTGTAGTCTTTAATCTTAGACACTTTTTTGGCGAATTTTTGAACCAAAATTCCAAATCTGAAAAATCGGTCGTATATATATATATTTATATATATATATGTATATATACATATATAATAAATGATATTTTAAGCGTACTCGTGCATCTGCCAATGAATTTTAGTTGGAATATCTCAAAAACTGATGCACTATTTTGCGTTCAAACAGGCAGATGGACAGAAAGACATGGCTTAATCTACTCAGCTGGTGATTCTCATACGATCGGTATAAATTTTGGCGGGTCTATTTCTTTTCCTTCTGGTATTTACATAATTCGGACCAAAGTTGATATACCACCTCAAGTACATGAAAGGCATAATAACCACTAAGTGACCACTAGGGAACTATATTCTGAATGGCTGAAAATAACTCCTCTCCAGGACCTGAATAAACTCAATTAAAAATTTGCTTAGTGCAAGAGATCATAATTTAACACTTGAAATATTCCAACATGTCACACGCTAAAAGACCCGAATAAGCACTCTAAGAGCGGGAATAGTACCAATACTTCCTACTTGTTAATGTTACTTGCTATTTTGTTAATGAGTAGTCTAATTTCCTTTGGATGGATTATGTGTAGAATTGTGACAGTCTTGTTTATAATTTCCGTTTCTCCGACTTGAATCCGTGCATAACCCGTTTTATTCTGTATTTGTTCTATCTGAAGGAATGCGCTGGTCATTAGAGCCATCATTAGGAGAAGGGGATGTGAGTGGTTGTCACTTTGATCCTGTAATTTAAACTTCCGCTTAACTTGTGTTTTATAGAACTTAATATCTCCTGATTTTAAATAATTTCCCTCCACCTCATAATTGTCAAGTTTTTTATATTTGGGCTGTGATTTTCCTACTCTATTATTATCAACATATTTTTCCCGAAGTCAGTTTCGTTACGGTTATCGTCCTTATTTCTTTTCTCTATTATTTTTATTTTTTCTTCCTATTGGCCAGTTGTGCTATCTCGTCTTTGCTTTACAGTTATAATTGTTATGGAATGAAAAATTCGAAAAATTTTCTTACTTTTTATTAACATATTTTTATTAATCAAATTCGTTAGCCTATCAATCAAAAGGTATTTTCCTCATTTTTCCATTTTTATTATTTTTGCTAAACTTCTTGCTTACAATTTAGAAGAGAGCAATTTCAATTTGCAAAGTGTCAGTTGAGCGAAAAATGTTTATTTTGATGAATTATTAGTAAACATATAAACATTTTATATAGTATATATTGTATATTTATGTAAGTTTAGTGAATGTCGGTAACCATGCGAATTTCTCTTCCTTTAGCCATGTATTTGCATAATTTCTGCCCGCCGCTTCTTATTAGCATAAAAATGGCCAAAAATTTATTTATACTCAAGTAAATTTGTATGCACGGAAGTCTATGTCAATAAGTTTTTCGAGGATGTTAAGTGTGCAAAGCTTGCAGGCCTTTTTGCCAAATAAAGAACGCCTTGGAATTAAAAAAAAAATGTATTTGCTTTGAAAATGTTAAAGATTTGTAATACCTTGTTAAGAAGTGGCATCAAAAAAATTATTTCTTATGTCATATATTTGTTATACCAAGACAAGGTCGGCCATATGAAGCTGTTCTAAAATGTATCTGACGTAAGCAAAATTATTATAATAATTGTTATAGATAATAAATTTCAAATACAAAACCTTCAAGAGTCCTAACACCATCTCTAAAAACTAATCCTTCCTGTCTTCGAGTCATTCTTCGATTTCTTCAAAAGACCCGAAGAGGTGGCCGCCAAATTCTTTTTCATCCACCGAAAAAGCCATAAGACCCATTTCAGCGTTCAGTAGTTTTTGACAGTTACAGCTACGAGCGGCGAGCGTTGTCATATTGCAAAATCATCTTGTCATGCGTTTCGGTCATTTGTGGCCGTTTTTCGCGAATTCACGGCTCAAACACATTATTCGCAGTTGATCCCGTTTCGCTTAAATCGTTTCGCTTGGTTTCAGCAGCTCGTAGTACACTACAAAATTCACTATTTTCCATTTTCGTTAAAATTTACGCGATCATCTGCTTTCAATGACAACCAAACAAAATTTAAAGGGCCCAGCTTGCTCAAAATTTTGCAATAGCCTATTAATTGACACGAACTGTGCGGCAAAATCAAAAAATCACTGAATATCAAACAGCAACATTTTGCTAAATACAAAATTCGATTCTAAGACTTTCAGTGTCAATATTTATTTCAATTTACATAGGTAAAATACTGGGTTTCACACTATTAGATACTATTTTAACGTATTTTTGACTCCAAACCTAATATCTGAACAAATTGCTTAAAAGTAGCTTGTCTGATATTGTCGAACGATCTCGTAGGTTCCGAAAAATGATCAATATACTCGAATTACAAAAATATTCCTGCATACTAAGTTTCATTCAGACATCTCAAAAACTGAGTGACTAGTTTGCGACGGAAGGAAAAAACGGACAGAGGTGACTTAATCAACTCAGCTCGCCAATTCATCATAGCGGTATACATTTTGATGGGTTTGGCATTGTGATGTGTATGAAAACTATAAAAATGCGGCGAAAATAATTTCCAGGTACCCTCATAGAATAAAAAAATTGAAATGAAACAAAAAACAAATTGTAACTGAAATTTTTTATGCTCACGAATACATGAACCATTTCAGCTATTTAATGTGACCGTCTTGTTGTAGTTTTCCACCTACATCAAAAACTTTTTAGGGCGTAAGACGTGCTTTTTTTTGTACTTCTGACACTTTTTAACAGGAAATTACATATGTACACAAAAATACCAAGCTCTGAATGTCGTACATTTTAGATAAAAAAAAGTTAGAAATGTAAAAATTTCTGCAACGCTTAAACGAATGTTTACCTCAAACAATGCGTAACTGAGACGTGAAGGAGACTTAAGAGTGAGAGCGATAATGTTGATAATGTATTTTGTGTGTGTTTATTTTGAAGTTTGCAAATAAAAAATATGCAAAGCAGAAAACGTAATAAACAAATGTTTGGAAAAACGGCAAAAAATTCAATGTGTCTTGAATAAATCTTCCAGAAAGGAGGCAAGTATTAAGTCACGTTTGAAAAATGAACAAGTAGAGAAAATATGACTTGACTGGGGAAAAAACGAAAATTCAATTTAAAATGAATAAATTTTGAAAATACAAATATCTTTTAAGGACTTCAATGGAGTTCACAGATAAGGAATAATTTGAGTCATGTATATACATATATAAAAGTTAAAGTCAGCTATATAAAACGTGCATTGTAACATTCACACATGTTTGTTTGTATAGGTGTATTATAAGGTTTTCAAAGGTGAGTACAAACCATTGTGTGTATGTAACTGGAATTCTTCCTTTCTTACAGTTAACTTAATTCAATTTTCTAACAAATGGAATTAACACATTCACCCGACTACTTTTCCCCTGCTGATAATGCAGACATGTTGTACATAGATAAATATGTACATGTATACACACATTGTAATTAAAGTCCTTCCTCTTCCTCTTCCTCTTCCTCTTCTTCTTCCTCAATTGAAAATTCCCCGGCCCACCATTGTAAAAATACAAATTTGTTTTTATTCAAGAAAGCAAATATTTCAGCTCAAGGGTGATACACTGATTGTAGCGACCATCCAACTTTTCGTTACCATTTTTGTAAAACAATTTGTTCTTTGCTTCAAAATAGGCCTCAGTTTTGGCGATCATCTCTTCATTCGACAAAAAATTTCTTCTGAACGAACATTATTTTGAGACCTGAGAACAGGAAATAATAGCTGGGGGCTAGATATGGAGAATACGGTGTATGCAGCAGCAATTCGAAGGCCAAAGCATAGATTTTTGCAATCGATTTAACTGACTTGCGACACGGTGCATTGTCTTGATGAAACAGTACTTTCTTTTTCTTTAAATGCGACTGCTTTTCGGAGATTTCGTCCTTTAAACGCTACCATAATGCTATGAATAGTCACTGTCACTGGATGGTCCTTCCTTTTTTAAGTTAGTTAATGAAAATTATTCCGTGCGCATCCCAAAATACAGACGACATAATCTTACCAGCCGACTGTTCGTTTTTCCACGCACATGTCGACGCAGAAACTCGGGTTTATTACGCTTTAATATCTCCAAACACTACTCCAAATCATCAACTCGTCGTTGTAATTGGTCAGAAGTGAACATACAGTTGATGTCTTTTAAGTGTCTGCTATTTCATTAAATTTCAATTTTCAGTCATTCAAAATCATGTTGTGGATTTTTTTCTCGGTGCTCGTTTCATTTTAGGACGGTGTCCGGAAACTCGTCATCAAACCAAGTTTTTGCTTCAACTGTATTTTTTCACTTCAAAAAGTAATATTTTATCAACCCGCGAAATTCCTTTTTATTAATTTTTTTTGACAATAACAAAAGTTTCTTCATTCAAAATGCTATATTCACAAACTAATTATCCGACCGCTGTCAAATTTATACACGCGTATTTTGAAGGTTAGAGCTAACTAATAGTCGTATATGATTTAATTCTAGTAGCGCCATCTATGTGTCAGGCCGGGGACTTTTCAATTGACCTTTTAATATACTCAATTGCCACTCTTTCCATCTGTAAAAGTTTTCATTTCCAACACGTTGACATAACTGTTGCGTTGTTTCGCTGTTAATCCATTTAGAACTTGTGTATTTTGGTTTTATGGCTAGGAATTTTTGGTCTTACGGAACACGAAATGTTCATAGACTATGTCAAGCCTATTACAATTTCATGGAGTTTTAGGCAGTTTTGTAACGGGAAAGAAGTATTGTGAAGAAGAATATACGCCTATGTATAGTAAAGAAAACTCAGTTGAACCAGCAAAGTACTAAAGACAGTTCAAATTGCGGTGAATTCGCTCACTCAAATAAATAAATCTGTTCTAAGGTGTGTTGTGTGCTTTTTGGAAGTTTACATGGTCAACCGTCTCATTTAGTTAATGATTCGACACTGCCATAACACAAAGGATGGGAAAGGAAATATATGTTTAACTTTAAATTTGACGCATAACTGTTAAAGTGAAAGATTATGTTTAAAATTGTGAGTTAAATATGGAATTTCTTATGTTCAAACACCGTAGTCTTCGGTCATGCCGAAGTATTTATATCTTTCATGAACATATCATGGTTCCTTTAATACAGCGATGTCCTCCGAACTGTGATGTCCTACGTCTATATGTTAGCTTCATGCCATTTAAACACCAGTTCATATATATTATTTATATAGGAGTTTTCAATAAGATATAGGGTTTTCCAATAAAAGATGCTTTCTTTTAAAAAAAAAAGCACACTCATTGTTAAGGAAATTCAAATGCTTTTTATTTAATGTGAAGTACAATCGATACAATTAAGTTCTGAATATAATTTCATTCAAATGGCCTCCACGACTTCTCTTGCAGGAACAAATTCGATGAACCCAACTTTTGAGCACTTTTTCTACTAAATCAAGTCGTATGTCATGAATATCACATTCAATATTGACTTTTAAAGCTTGTTTATAACTAAATACCAATGACTTCAAATAACCCCAATCAAACTTGGTAGGCAGATGTCCTTATGAATTTAAACAATCCTTTGTCGGAACCGGCCAGATTGAACTACCATAACATACATATATAACGACCGATTTTTCAGATGTGACATTTTGGGTCATAAATCCGTCAGAAAAGTATGTACTACCTGAATTTTGGTATTCTACACTTACATAATGAATTGCATCTTGGTAGTGAAAATCATCGAAATCGGATTTGGGCTAAGAATCCGCCAAAAAACATCTCAGAGCATGAAATTTAGTATTCTACAGACTTAAATTCAAGTTCAAATGACACTGGAAATCAACAAAACCGAATTTTGAAATTTGCATAAAATTTTATATGTTTATAGAAGGTATGGTCGAAAAGAGCACGTCTTTCTTATGTTTTATTTCATATTATATGGATCTCAGCGGACCCAGGGTCCACCAATTCGACACCCATAACCTTTGGATTACCGCTATTCCACACACCCCGTGAAGACTTTGGTTGAAGCGAGGGGAAGCCACAATGAAGCCAAAGCTCCTGGAAATAATCAAGAGGATTACGACCAACCGGTACGGTCTGTCTATAGAAAAACCACGTGGTCAGCGTCAATGGTGGGAAAAACTTTTACTCAGCACAAACGTCTCAGATCTAGTCGGCGGTCAGAAGGCCGATTCTGTCTCTGAGCTACAAGGCTAATTGGGAACGGAAAAGATGATAGAAATGAGAGGAGAGGAAGAAGAGAATATAAATACCTGCTGCTTACTTCCCTACTATAACCTCTAACTACGAGCTGGTTGTTACTTGGTTGCCTACCGTCTGCGAAATGAACATGCTGTGAGCGACTGATTCGGGTTGTGTTGTGTTGTGTGGTGCTGAATA
This sequence comes from Neoceratitis asiatica, assembly GCA_030068015.2. Taxonomy (NCBI): domain Eukaryota; kingdom Metazoa; phylum Arthropoda; class Insecta; order Diptera; family Tephritidae; genus Neoceratitis; species Neoceratitis asiatica. Next base: position 49,127,552 of record CM061528.1, on the reverse strand, counting down.
TTAGTAGCAGCGGAGTAGCAGTGGAGTTTGTAGTAGAGTTAGCAGTTGTTAGTGGTGTGACGAACATGTTGGTATGTGGATTTGGAGTGTGTGTGTGTATGTCAATTTGGTGGCGACTATGAAAAATATTGTAACGTACTAAATGCTACGTTCCAGCATTTATCTCACATTTTCTTAATAACAAAAAAAAAAAATTGGTAAAATTAATAAGCGATGCATGTATTTTAGATTTCCAAATCTTTCTTTTTAAATATTTCGTTCAAAAATAACATTAATTTTCATAATTTAAATAGTTTCGAAAATTAAAGTAAATGTTCGGACATAAAGACATTCAGAACGTATTTCGTTCCAATTGTTTCTGATTTTAAAAAAGTTTCATTCGAATTTACAGTCAAAATATTGAGGTGCTTTGTTGATAAGATTATACAGACTTATTTTAAAATCTTTGTGAAAAATTTTGTTATTAAACATATGAACATGAATAAATTTTGTTATTAAACATATGATTTCGCTGTTGTCATAACCTTCTACTCTATAAGCCTTGATATGCGAATACTCAAATTGGCATAAATATATTTCTGTTAATGCCTGAATGATATAATTTATTAAAACCTTGCGAAGAAATACACCGATTATTGAAAAGTAAATTGAAAAATTTGAAAAATGCATAGATTAAATTTATTTGCATACTATTGAAAGTTTTAAAACAATCCATGGTGTAATCATTACTAGGTGTGATAAGTAGACTGACCTCACTTTTTTCGCAGTCTCAATTCGGTATTTTCTTTTTTTGTTATCGAATGCATGTAATCAATGGATCATCCACTATTATTCCAAGCATAAGCTAGCCAAAATTGGGTTTTACTACCTATGATCATGAACAACGAGTTTTAATATATATTTACAGATAAAAAAACGGAGTGTTAAATTTGCTACTCCTGTTTCCGTGGAGAACATTACCGAAAGAAATAAAGCCTTATCTGAAGACTAAATACTTTCCTTTCTAGAAATTTAAGTAGCAACCCACGTATTGTTGATAGAAAGATACTCTATTTGAGTTGATACATAAATTTCAATATAGATCATTAAAAACGGCTCATTCTAACAGCTGATTTTGTAACCAATTACGTTGCCCTCCAAAATCGACTTCAAAGTCTTTTTAATTAGTTAGTCTAAAAAGAAAGTATTAGGTCCTCATAGACATCAAATATCAATTAAGATTCACTTAGATGGAACTTATTTGGATGTTAATTAAAATCAAAAGGCAGGGCTGCCTATGTAGATTTTCATTAATTAATACTTGAAGGGAGTACTTTTAGTAGCAATTCCCTAGTTTCAGTGAATTATATTAGAGTGAGCAAAAATTACAATAATTCTGCCGATTTTTTCAGAATTATGTGTTTGACGTTGCTATCGATCACACCTTTACTGATTCCACCATGTCACAAATCATGCTTAACTAAAAGTAAAAATTGACAGAAAAGTAAAAATTAAATAAAAATTGAGTTTAAATATAAGCATTTATGTATGTTTAATAACATATAGTACAAGGAATATTTTAAAATCTAGCCGACTTCTTATTTTTATGTTTGATATGCCTTAACGTACTGTTATATGAGAACTTGCCACATTTCAAAGATACTATCGTCGCGACAAAAACAGAAACATATGCGGGAACAGAATAAATTTAAACGTTAACAAGACAAACGTTTGGTGTAATAAATAAGAAATGTAAGAGAAATGTCAACATTAGCCCTGACATTGGTAGCTAACCGCACTACAGCACATACTTACATACTTGCAGAGGGAGGGTCATAGATACGCTGACTGGCTACTGGATAATTTATTCACTTTACTTGTCACCACCCACACTTTGCCCTGTACTTGGTTAGCAGTATATTTGTAGGTGCTTTTTTATGTACGAGAAATTTAAGCATATTTACGGTCAAGCAACGGTCAAGTAGTGCTATACGAAAAGGCAAACAAAACACTTTGTGCCTTATTCTATACAATAAAATTTAACTTGTCTTATTTTAGTTAGCATTTGCTTTTATAGCTGTTTAATTTAAGATTTATTTTATTTTTAAATTAATAACGCAATGCCTTTTTTTGTGTTATTTCACGCTACTGGCTTATACATTGCCGTTCCACACTTTTTTCAATTTACTTGTATCTACTTATTTATTGTCACAATAAATTTTTCTGTACGAGTATATTGTGTTTTGTTGACTTTTAGTGATTGTCTCTCGTTTTATGCGTGCGCAAATACAAACATACAAACTCGGCAGCAACAAATTTTATTACATATATATCTAGCACAAGCCAATTGTTGTGAAAACTAGCTACATGTGTATATATATCAGTGAGTTTTGAAGATTATCAGTAATTTTTCTGGTTTTTATTGGCTTGAATAGCGCGACCTAAATTTCAGATATTTTTTTGCATAATTTTTCATCACATGTCAAATTTTTCTATTTTTTTGCTATTTGCCGATAATTTATTTCGCTGTTTTTTTTTATTTGAATTCTGTGTAGATAAATAAAAAAACTTGTCATTTTATGTTTTTAACGATTTGTAATCAGATCTATCTACTATGTAATACAAAGCGTGCAGGCGGTGCGTATACGCAACATTTTATGTAAAAAGTGGTCTATCTACAGCTTGCTTATAGAACTACAGCTTATTTGAGCTTTAACGTCTGCAGTGGCATTTTCAACATGTAAAAAATTCAGTAGAAGCTTTGCAGCTTAGGAAATGGTTAAGATTACGCTTGAAAACGTTTTGAAAATATTGAAAACTCACTTCCAAATTGGTGAGAGACTACAACTGGGCAGAATATGAGAATTTGTATAGAAAAATCATTTTTTCGATGAATCTAATTTTCACCTCGAAGTATAACTGCCGCATTTGGGGCTCAGAAAACTCCCGTAAGTCCGTTGATCTTTAGTCATGCCGCAGCAGCAATATGAATGTAGTGGTGTCCATGATTATTATAATTATTAAGGCATTTCAGAACTGTTTTTTTATACAAATTTTAAAGAACAATTTTTTTCCAAACCACCATTATATATGAAAACAGCTCAAGTTACGGTTATTGGCCATTCAGTTATTGGCTTTAAAGAATAATTATTTACCCAACCAATTTCATTTTTTAAGCTTTTATGTAGGCCTGTACCTTGTTTTCTCCAAACCAATTTTCACCCTTTGATGCTATATATACAATATTGGCTCGCATCGGAAAATAACATATTTTCCTAAAATTCTGGTGGCTTTTTTATACGCTCATTGGTAAAGGCAATTCGCTTTGCTTATTTACCACTTCTTTAAAAATGTACCGCATTTCTTGGTCACTCAGCTTAGAAGGGCATCTGAAATGATGTTTGGCAACAGTAGAGTCTCTGAATTTACTTGTATAATTAGAAAATAGATAATTACAATCACTCTTTATGTGAGATATATAAATATGTCATAGAGAATTAATCACTGCAATACTTGTTGATGGATGTACACATAGCTAAATTAGGTACGATTTAATTACAGATCGAGGAAATACGTGCTGGGCGGGTTGCTAATATATGCAAGTTGATTGTTTTATTACGGGTTTGTGTGTAGAAATAAATGCATAAAGATTTACCTTTCAAAGAAGTGTGAAAACTGATGAAATAGAATGGCTTCGCGTCGCAATAAATTGAATTGATTCTCTCAAAATTTTATTGGAAGAAGGTGTGATAGACATAAACAGTCATGCGCTTGTATTTTTTCTGTTTAAAATGCTAATCCAATTTACACAAATTTAGTAATATTCTTGCTGGAAAAAATAATCAGTTTCATTAAATGGGTGGCATATTTTCCAAAAGTTTCATTATACATATTATATTACAAATTCTTCAGAAAATTCCCGATTTTTTTCCCTCCCTTTCTCTTTAAGTTCGAAATACAACGTTGAGCTAAGGCAGTGTTAAAAACTCTTTCTACCCTATTTACTTCACCTAGTTACTATTTTAATTGTGTTCTTCCTTAAATTTTTCTTGATTTAAAAAAAACTTAAAAACATATCGCTGATGAGCGTAAATTTTGTTTTATTTCATTTAATTTTTATTTATATTCCTTCATTTCATGAATATTCTGTAGATCTATGAAGTGAGTTTAATCTTAAATTATTATTGCGAAAGTAGTGGAAAAGTAATGAAATTTTTTCATGACAAAATGACCATAGTATTATATTCTTTATTTCATCATTACACTGTAAAGCTATATACATATATATATATATATAAATCAATGCAAATTTTGATGAACGCCCATAACTTGAGAACAACCATATAAAATTTCACCAAATTTTTAGATATTATAAAGAAATATTAGGAGAAGGTTAATGTGTATAAGTTCATGATATTGGCGCAGCCGTTCCAGAGATATGACCATTTTAGTGAACATTGGTCGCTCCCCATACAAAATACATGCAATAACAACAAATACATGTAAAATTTCAAAATACGCGTACATTACGTTGTAAGTGGTGTTGAAAAAGAAAGAAAAAGAGTGAAAAAAAAATGAAAATGAATATAAATTTAAAAATAAAAATAAAAAAATTAATTGAAAAAAGTTTGAAAAAAAATCAATTTTTTTCGTTTCGTGTTCCAAAAAAAAAACGAAAATTAAAAATTTCAGTTAGATTTTCTTGATTTTTTTGATAGGTGTAGCAAAGCATGCTGGGATCCGCTAGTATAATATAAAATAATCGTTTTAAGGATTTCCGATATTAATTTAATGAAAAAGATAAACATATTATCGTCAAGCGGAAAGCGTCTTAGGAGATTATTTAAACTCAACAAAAAAGATTTCTGAGATTTGAGGGATATTCATACGTACAATCACACATACCCGCATCGCTCCATCGCGCCTTTTAATAAAATCAAATATATTTTAGTTTCAATATTCGCAACCATGCTGTGCGTCTGAGCCACTTCAGACATTCGCTTGAAATGTCCGCTGCACGTGCTTAGAAATTCAGCTGAAAACAAAACAAAATAGGTTTCGAGAACAAAATCGAACAAAAATAGGTTTGTCTGCGTCTTGCATAAATGAAATTTAAGAAGAGGTCACGTCTGCCTCCTAAATACATTTCTCTAGATGTTTTCTTCCTAAGGTTGGACAAAATCATTTTTCGATTTAATTTGGCCACTTAATTATACTCACCACAAATATGCTTGCGCTGAATTGTGCATAAAGTAGCCGTATGTCTGAGCATATAGAAAATAATAAAATTCCAGTTGAATAATCACAGTGTGTGGCGATTGTCACAAAATCGAATTAATTCCATAGATAAGGGAGGCATGGGATAAGAGAGAAGAATGTGCATCGCAATCATTGACCTATTGCTCCCATTATGTCATACATTTGGTGCCTTGTTGTAATGTCATGACATGCCCACTGGACCTAAGAGCCAGCAGTTACATTTACAATTACTGTTATGTGAGCCGTCAGCAACAAATGTACTCATGTACAAAGGTACTTCAGCAAACTATCGACGTCTTCTTGGTTCATAAATAATAATTAAATGCATTTACCAATTCACTTTTAGTATTATAATTACAGTTGTTGTTGTTATCACACAGTCTACTTTGGATTCCATTGAACAAAGTGACCAAAAGCTTAAGTGATTTATACTAATTTCGGTGGTCAGTTGCAGGTATAATGTGTGTGCGTTTATAGCTATGAATCTGTCAATATGTACATATATCGGTTTCTTTACAACTGAAGTAGAGCAATTGCTCTTTTTTAACTAATTTGCAAATTTAACCTGCATATTTCTCAGCCTTCGTAATTTATTTAGTCTACTTTAAGTCTGTTTGCTTTGCGGTGACTTGCACAATAAATAAAAGAAGCAAGAAATTAATGCAAATAGCAGGATTTTAACCTTTGTGTTTTTTGAGGTTTGCCATTAGATTCCTAGAATTAATAAAGTACATAAGTAGTTCAGTTAATCTCAATAGCCATGAGAGTTTTCGTCGCCCTTAAGCAATTGCAATTGAATTACTTCGCTGGTTATTCTTATTCTTCACTTTCATTCCTTTTCTCATTTTTGATATTGAATAGCAGCTTTTCATGAACATCAAATGTTTTATTAACTTTGGTCCCGAGTATGTGAGTATCAGAAGGAGAAAAGATTTATCCAACAAAATTACTACTGATCGTATCAGAATGACAAGCTTAGTTGATTAACCCATGTCCGTCTGTCTGTCTGTCCGTCTGTCCGTCTGTCCGTCTGTTTCAACGCAAACTAGTCTATCAGTTTTTGAAATATTTCAAAGAATCTTAGTATGCGTGTGTATTTTAGTAATGAATTAATCATTTTTCGGAATCGGTCGAATCGGTTCTATTATTACTATCATATAGCTCTCATATAACCAATTTTTTTTGAGATATGTGATTTTAGGCCAAACTATTAAATTAAATATTGATTCCGAAAAGCATCAAAATATGAAGACTATGTCATATAGCCGCTGTACAACCGATCGCTTACACGATTACAGCCGCATCAACAATAGCACGCCACTCGTTCCTTCTCTTTGTTGTTCGGCGCCAGTTGGAAATACCAAGTGAAACCAGGTCGCTCTTTACCTGATCCTTCCAAAAGAGTGGAGATCTTCTTCTTTGTTTGCTTCCACAAGCGGGTACTCCATCGAACACGTTCAAATCTCGCTGTCTCTTGATTCGCTGAACTTGTTCCACCATCTGCGGTATTCGCCGTTGCCAACGCGCTAAGAACCATAACTCTTCCGCAAAACTTTTCTCTCGAAAACTATTAAAGCCGACTCATCGAATGTCAACGAATGGGAATTATGAGCCTCTTGTAGAGTTTGGGTTTTGGTTCGTCGAGAGAGGACTTTACTTTTCGATTGCCTACTCAGACTCAAGTAGCACCTGTTGGCAACAGTGATTCTGTGTTGGATCTCACGACGGATATTGTTGGTGTGGATAATGCTGGTTTCTAGATGGACGAAATTATCTACGTCTTCGAAGTTATACTGCTAACAGTGTTGTGGAATTTCCTTATCGTGCTGTCAAATTCAGCTTTTTCTCCAGGTCTTTTTTGCCAGGTCAGGTTTTGCCAGATCTAAAGCCACACTGATAAGTGCCGATCAGATTGTTCACGATGAGCTTAAACCTTTCACATAATACGGCTTGCATAAGTTGGTTAGTTTTTTAATGAGGCAATCGCTATTCGAACTTCATCATAGTCCGGTGATGGAACGTCGATAACATAATCATCGATTAGGGTTTCGGGTTCACTATCTCCGGGATTTTCACTTCCACTGGCCCCTCCATACACTAAGTATGATCTGGACATCTGTCACCAGATTAACTGCTTGGTCCCAACAATTTTCAAGAAATATCATTGTCGGCCAGCTTAAGTATTATAAAAAAATTTCTACAAAAAATAAAGCAACGATATCTAATTCTCAACATTTTATCTGATTTTATAAATTGAATTTAGATATCTTATGTGATTTACAAAGGAGTTTAGGCGTGAGACAAATACAATGTTTGCTGATTATCGATATGATGCCAATTAAGCTATTATAATGAATCAGTTTTTCTCATTCTTATTTGTAAAACCAGTAATGAAATCAATACCAAGCTACCACACAAGAAATCATGTAGAAAAACTTTTGTTTTTATTTTAATATGCTACATTCAAGTAGTAAATATTTTTTTTTTTTTTCAAAAGGTATAATTAAGGTTTGCAGAAAACAGTTACACAATATATATGTATGTTCATATCATTTCTATTCTCTGCGTTTATTAAGGCTTCAACTCATATACTTAAGTAGGATAAAGGAAAATTCATAAAATTAATATTAATCAATTTTCCGAGTTGAAATTAATTCGCTAGCATTAAAACATTGTAATTCTATTCAAATTAGTTTCTGCTTTCTTCAACACTACCAAAGAATCGTACACACAAGCAAATAAAAATTTAAGCAAAAAAAAAAATTATTTAAATTTTCCTAAGCTGTAATTGCTTACCTAAATTTCTCATAGACAGTTTCCATATATAACAAATTTCGTTACTTATGCTTATGCACATATACATATAACTTAAGGAATAACAGAAAAGTGATCAATTGGCTGACACATTGACAATATTCAGCACGTCGTTCATCATTTTGCAATGTCAGATAAAAAAATGAAGGCGAAAAATTTATTTTCTAATGACCACAACACTTGATCCTTTCCTTGCAAGTTGGTTTCTATTGTAATATAATTACAATTAAGTTGCTACATATAAACGTTTATAATCATTCATATGTCCATCGAAGCCTGTCAAAACACCTAATTCGATTTCCACAAAGTCAGCACGTTAATGCTCTCATTGCAAAAACTTCAACAATTTCGATAAGTCAAAGTCATTTTATCAAAAGCAGCAGTTGTTTCAAAAGCAGTCTGTCTTACATATACAACAATTTCCTTTTAAATGTGTTAGTGTTTTCAAAAGTGTAGAGCTGTATTTTGACATCTGTCAAACCAAACATGTTTTGATGGAGTATTTCCGATGAGTGCTAAAAAAATTAATTAAGCTATGATATATTTTTTGCAAAGAATATTGTTTATATTAACAGAGCAATTCTTAAAAAAATTATTTTTTAATCGAATAAAAATTTAAAATTCTTTAGATTTACCATAGATTAACAGTTAATGTCTTCTAGTTGCAATTTAATTTTTAAGTTATGAAATTAAGAAAAGGAAATTCAAAGGCAGATGCCTCTGCCAACAAGTGTGACTGTGACTACGGTTACCCCAAGCGCGATAATAATATTGAACAGTGGGAAAGACATCCAACTGCAAAATATTGTACTTAATTTTTTTTTACACGAATATTTTCAATCAAAAAATTACTCAACAGTGGAGAAGAGCTCTCGTTAATTTCTATAAACATACTCAATGCTATGTAGCTAATAGATATTATGTTACGAGTATCTATGTATGCTATGATGTATTTTTATGAGAAGTAATTTTCCTTCCATTTCCGCTGAGTTCTTTTACACAAAATTACGAGTATTAGTTAATTGACTTTCTTAGTATGTTCTAAAGTAAGTTAAATTTATAGTAGTATTACGAAATTACATTTTAATTACATTTATTAAAAAATTGTACCAATCTGCAAGGTTTGGTTGCCCAGATACGGGTTGAGTTATAATAAATACTATTTAAGTAAACTCATTCTCGTTGAGTTTGCTTCCGCTGTTTTTTTGAAAATATTTTGATTAATATCAAACTGCTGAAATTCCTGATTTCCTTAAGAAGCAAGTGACAATGGTAAGATAGAATTTTCAACAAATTACGAGTTACTAAGTTAGAAAACCATTTTCATCAAATTATTTATACTTACACAGAAATTTTTGGTAAATTTTGTAATTGAATACAATATTCCTACTTTCGTTGTTTGCGTAATGAATTAAGTGTAATTTTTAAACTGAATATTTTATTCGTAAAAATTCTATTTCACATTAAAAAAATTTCATGATTTATATAGAAATTTTTTTAATAATGTGAGTTAATGGCGCCAGGTGGAAACAGTAGAATTTTTATTTTAAAACAAATTTCTTACATACATTTTTTGTTTCGAAACCTGGCAATTTCACGAGAGGCTCAGTATGTATATAACTCTTATTAGAAAAATTTTCTTTCATAATTAATTATATTCAAATACATATATATACAGAAATGGTGATGGGCAACTTTCACTAAAAAAATGTAGTCTTTAACCATGCTTTATACAAATTTTGTTTTGAGAAACACCTATATGCACTATATTGATAATTTAAGGACAATTGAGAATATTCCTCACGGACAGAGAGATTTGCATATGACCAAACCTATTTAGCACATAAAAATCCAGTCTTGTTTTCCTGAAGAGATCATGTTATATACATACATATGCACTTACTTTTTTAAAGAAAAAACACAGAATATTCAAATGGGGAATGTTTATCGTCGGCTTTTATTGGTTGTCAAACACAGACATAAGCTCATTAATGGATAACAGTTTACGGGAGCAGTGTTGTATTTACAGTAACTATGCGTAAAATTCAAAAAGTCATTGACTTATCAAATAACCCTCGCATTATCATAAACGATCTTCTTTCTTCAAACACCAGTAACATATTTTACAAACATTATGAGTGTATATATATTTATATTTACTGAAACAAAAAATTTTTCCGGAATACTGATTAGGGATGGAGACTAAGCATATGACATTTCAATTAAATGGTGATGATCAATATATAAGTAGCTTAAAAAAAAAATAACAACAAAGTGAGATGTTAAAACTGTCCAGCATATTTCATCCAAATCGAACCATAAATAATAATTTTTTTTTTAATGGGTAACTGACCCACTTCCTGGAAAGAAAAGAATGTCAAGAAAAACGGACCATTAATCCAATTTTTTGGAATAGTTTAAATCCCTGGTCCAGTTACTTTTAGAAAAAGTTGTGTTTATATTAAGCTAAGCGCAAAGCCAGCTATGTACTAAATTTCAAGTGAATGGAACTATAAAATAAATTTTTTCTAACCTTCTTTGAACTTCTGCAAATATTTCCAAATCACCAAATTGATCCAAATCAGAAATAAGAAGACATCATAGCGTGTTTCTGACATGAAATAAAAGCTCCTCATTAAAATCCATCAGCCGTTCGGAAGCGGCTTAGAATAAACTGTATGTTCCTATAATTGTTGGCCAAAGCATCAAGACGCAAAACCACAAATTGGAGGAGGAGTTCGGCCTAAAATCAGCGATTAAAAAGTGTCAAATATATACAAAGCACTAAATAATATATATATATATATATAAATATATACATATATCTTTGATATTTCATAATACCACCAATGTATGGTTTATCGGCAAAGAATTTTGTGTTTCTCTCATGTTCTTACATATTTTGTTGGAAAATTTTGATTCAATTTAATCGCTGTGCATAGATTGGAATAAAAACAAAAACGGAATGAATTTGTTATTCATACAAATATTTATTTTATTTACGGTTGTTATTGTAAATGCATGTAATTTTATTATTACATAGACTTATATTTATCCGAAAGTCAAAGAACCCTCGGTTTTTCTCTTAAATCAAAATCTCAATATCGTTCAGACAAAAATGTTATCCGCCAGAGAAATATACCAAAAAAAATATATATAAGAAATAAGCAAAGTCAATGCTAATAACTGCGAAAATATACACAGTTCGATAAACATACTTATATATATACATACATGTTAACATTTTTGTTTTACTCTGTTGGCCAAGTGGTTATTATCGCCACAAAATTATCATCCAATGACCTTGTTTAGATTAAGATTATCAAGTATGCACAGTATAAACCAAGTCGCTATGGTAAAGACATACTCACACACACACACTCATATACATCTTTAGACACAAAACCCTCACATGCATAACTTAATATTTGGAATCAATATTGCAAATATTGCAATCAATATTAGTATGCTGCGGAGTGAAATATATCAACTAAATGTCATACAATGCGACCATTGGTCACTTACGAGCAAACGAACAAACAACTGTACTTCGAAATGAAAATTATTGAGAGGATTGGCGAATTTAATTAAACGTCAAAATACTTTGCGGACTTTAGAGGCCCTTGTGGAAGTCATGTATTCTGTGGCAACAATTTAAATAGATATTTAAAAATGTACTTTAGAGGTGTAGAAATTCTCAAATAATTTACAGTAACTATAGATAATTACTCACCAATGAGACATACCTACTACCCAAATATACCACTTTATGGATGAAATTTCAATCCTCTTTGTTGTGCGAAATAAATTCCGCGTATTCACCTGTATATGTTTTGTTCAGTAATGTTTGGCATTTCATCACAACGTTGACAAATTATTCAACTATATTACGAAAATTCACGATCTGTAAAGAATGGTGGTCAACATAATCGGCCTACTGAGCGTACTATTCGCAACACCATCACCCATTGAGACTCAGCATTCACGTCCAGCACGCACTGAGGCAAATATAGCGGCCGTAGCTAAAAGTGTACACGAAAACTGTGGAGAGTCGATTCGGTGCCGTTCGCAGCAACTCGGACTGACGCATGAAACGACTTGGCTCATTTTACTTCAAGGTCTTAAATTGAAAGCATACAAAATTCAGCTTGTGCAAGAATTGAAGCTGCTCGACCTTCCCAAGCGAAATCGCTTCAATCTATAGGCTCTTGAAAAGTTCCAAGAAGATCCGCAGTTTTCGAGCCAAATTTTGTTCAGCGATGAGGCCCATTTCTGGCTCAATGGGTATTTAAAGAAGCAAAATTGCCGCGTTCGGGACCAAGAGCAGCCTGAAGAAATCCAAAAGCTGCCATTTCGTTCAGAAAAAAAAAACGGTTTGGTGTGGTTTTTGGGCCGGTGATGGTATATTTCCTGCAGGGTATGTCTAAGCAACAACTACGTGGGTTGATGCGAGATCTCTTTATTTGCTTTTCACTTCTTTTGTAAGATCTCTGAATTTTCCTTTGAACTCTCTCCTTTAAAGCATTTTTATTGGCTTTCATTTTTTATCCCTTACGTTATTTATAGCATGTCAAATTGTTGTAAAGCTTACTGAACAAAAAATTTTCATTAACATGATATGTTAAATATTACTAAAATAAAGTCCCGAATGATGATCAACATTGCAAAATATTGCTGAGAAAGAATTACATTAACAAATATATTAAAAATAATGGTCCAACTTTCACGGCAGCATTCATAACTCCACAAAACTATCTAGGTATAAGTAGTTACGCATATAATTCTTGTTTTCCTTAAAACTTTTTTCATAAATAAGGGGCTCCTTGCTTTCCTTCACGTCTTCTCCAGTAGATAGATACTTAGTAATTTACCACTGGCAGCCATAAATTCCTCAGCACTCATTGCTTTTACTCTAAAAAAAATTCCAGTATTTCCACCACTTTTATTTGATTATGCAAAATTTTGCAGAGCCACAGGTATAAATATGCTCATATAAGTATTTATATACTACCTCTGTGAGATTAATATACAAACACACTTTTTCTAGTATTCTTAATTTTTTTTGTATTTTCGCTGCGCGAATGGAATATTTATCAAGTTCCTGGAATGTGTATGACCAAATTTGAATAAAAAATTAGTTCCAATTGAGATTGAAGGTTTTCTTCGCTTGAATGGGTATGTCCTTTTCTATGGATGTTACGAAGGTTTTATTATGTTTAATGTGTCTAAATCCTCATATCTCTAATAAATGTCCAATCTAACATATTCTAAAATACGTTACTTTTCGATTTTGATTAACAAAATAAATGCATAGCAAGCAAATACAACAAGCAATCGTCCTAACCACCAAACAATAAATTACATTTAATTGAAAATGAATTAAATAATAGAAAACATAAGTTAAATTAAAACCTCATAAAGTCACATAATATGTACATATATAAATATCGCAACAAATTGTTAACTAAGGCGCTGATATCCTACATTTATATTAAAAATTTATTTATTCCAAAAACTGAGAACAACATCCCATGCGCATAGTTGTTATAGTTTCACCAAAAAATTCTAACGCTGAAAACTTTTCACATTAGATAGTCATTTTTAATGGATCATTTGTAAGCCTCAAAAAATTTTACATAAAAAAATAAAAATTAAAAATAGATAAGGATCACACAATATATATGATGAGGAAAGAATGTTTTGTCAACACCTGGAGGAAATCAACTGTTATAATTTTATTTTATGAGCTTCACAATGGCTGTGAAAATCTGGATATCACAGAAATGTTTAATCAATTCACGTCTGGCAGGAAAACCAAAACACTTTTTTACGTTTTCTATAGTATGAAAGCTCATGAACTCACTAAATTTGTAATGATGGAATTTATTTAGTGGAAAAGATGGCTTAAAGTTATTCCAAAAATAGAATACCTTTAATTCTGTTAACCCTACCATGGTCGCGGATAAAACGACGGTAGTCCCGATCAAGTTAACATCTGCATTCCGCCTTGAGCTGAAAGTGGCAATTATGGAGCTCGTACTGCAAAACACGTCATCGAAGCCCTGTCTATCACATTGATAACTGTACATATTTTTGGATAAACATCGAAACGCACACAACACATTGAAGGAGGAGCTCGGCCGAAAATCGCTTCAGCGTTACAAAGTGCCACTTGCAGAAGTATATATATACTATATACGAGGTTAGTTTGATAAGTCAGTGGCTTTTTGAATAAAACATATTTTTTTTCAAATCAGCGGTTTATTTTTCAACATGGTCTCCTTTCGACTCTGTAAATTTAGTCTAACGTTTTTCTAATTGTTGTATTCTTTCCAAATAATAGAAGTTTTCAAGGCTCTCAAATAGGCGTCTTTTTCTGTGATGAGCTTTTCATTCGACCCGAATCCCTTAACGCCAAGCTATCTCTCGAAGTTTGGAGACAAAAAATAGTCGCAGGGGGCTAAATTTGAAGAATATCCTGGATGGGGTAGCAGTTCGTAACACAATTCATGAATTTCTGTCATTGTGACAACTCACGTAAGCACACTTGGAGTATTCTGATGGAACAGCACTTTTTTTCGTCGAATGCAGTCGTCTGGTTCAACTCAATATCGAATCTCTCCAAAAGCTCTAAATAATATTCGCCGGTAATCTTTTTACCATTTTCGAGGTAATAGATGTTAATGACACCTCGTGCATCTCACAACCCTATTGCCATGATCTTGTTGGCCCATAGATCCACCTTGGCCTTCTTTAGTGCACGTTCACCTGGTGAAACCCACTGTCTGAATTGTGCTTTAGCCTCTGGTATGGTGGATCCATGTTTCGTCTGCGATAACGGGGATTTACCCACTTTGCTGAGATGCCTACATCCTCAATTAACTTATCTTTCTACTTATATTTTCGTTAGAATACACAAGGTCGTCTCATTCACTATAAAGCCACAAACTGATAAGGTGAACCAAGTCTTTCAAACAATAGTCGGTGTTTTAGTGGGCCTCCGTTTTTGCAAATCTCTCTTGATGAGTGGTGCTTCCCCAATAAGTTTAATAGTACAACTGTCGAAGAGCTGCGACTAATATATATTGGCGTTCCTCATTTGACGCAGCTATGACCCAGCACTGTTCTCAGGTTTATCTGAACGTTATTCGAAATAATCAATCGATGGGGAATGTCCCAAGCGCTGAAAACTTTCACAGAACGGAAAGCGCTCTTTGGAGAAAAATACGTCACAATAACTTCCAAAATTTACATAACATCTTCAGAAGCTAACAAGGCTGCGGACATATCAAGTAATATTTTCATGCTGTCCCTTATCTGGATGGCTATGGCGTTTTGAGAATAAATGACAGGGTTAAAATGATAGATCGGCTACATGATTTTTTTTTTGTGCATTCAAATTACCGCATCACACGCCGTATTGTAAACCACTTTCATGTCAAGTATTACCACGGTAGCTTGGTGGCAGTCATCAACGAAATAAGACAGACTTATTGGATTATAAAACTTTGTACAGTATCCAATAAAATTCGATGTGATTTTCAAGTTTGTAAAAACAGAACCGCTTGACCTCGGCCAACTGTGATAGCTTGTTTGCCTACAGGGCGTACTTCAGTAATTGGTCGTCCACTTCTTGTTGCGGTCAAGAGAAGCATATACGGAGTATTGTTCCCTTGTCTAACAAGTAGAGTTGTATACCTGAAAATTGCGAACTCCTTGTCTGCAGACTCTTGCACTTTAGCCGAACAAAATTTCACAGCCCGCAGAGGGAGCTCATTGTAGATGTGGAGCGACAACGGTACAAACTTTAAAGGCGCCGAGAGAGAGTCCAAACCATTTTTTGTAAGGCAGCTGTAGCGGTATTAAATCAATCGTAGAACCAGTCACTGAGGGTGTTTTTATGCGTCGTAGCTGGCGAACATCGCAACAACTAGCGAACACCTTCTGGAAACGTTGGATGTTAGAGTATTTGCCCACCATAACTAGGCATACAAAATTAATTATGAATTTCAAGTACATTTATATCGGTGATATCGCTTTCATAATGGATCCTAATAACTTCATAAACTGCTTACCTAGCAGCAAGGTAGTAATGAAGACAACATTTGATATTTGAGAGGCCAGCTGCCAAAGTAGCCGTTATAGACCTGAAAAAATCAGTACACCCTGATTTATAATTATTTTTAATTATATGAATTAAAAATATTGAATTTTTCAGTCTGTAAAATATTGAAAATTTTAATTTTTAAAATTTATTCTACAATTTTCTATTCATTATTGTAAATCGTATAAATTTATTAATATAAATTCCAAATCTATATTGAGGAAATTAAATATTCATAATTTATTGCTTTACCTAAAGGATAAACATCTATTATTAATATATGAACTCCTTAGGGATTTTCTCTTGCGATATTTACTTTGCGAGTGTTTTAATTTTTTAACCAGCTATTTCATTAAATTTTTTAGTATTGTTTTTTTTTTTTACAATTGTTAATAATAAGATAATTTCCAATATTTTTAAGTTTATATTATTTTTTAATAGTTATTAAATCTGTTATTTTAATTTTATAACTGCATAATAAACACTTAAAAAGCGTTTCTGTAAAGATCACAAATTTAAAATTTAAAATTTTATTTTAAAATTAACGCACTTCAATTCCTCGCTTTTAACTGCCAACGAGCAATGCGCTGAATTTGAAATTGTTGTAATACACGTCGCATGAGTAACTTTCCACCAACAAACTGTACGGATGAGTGATAGCTTTGCTTTTTCTTCCACCAAACACTTGTAATCCATTTTCCGACTTTCGATCAAATATTCTGCAAACAACCGGCAACAGATTTCTACTGAAGTCAAACAAACCACAAAACTAAATGGAATGCTGCCACCAACATTTATGCGCAGCCAGAAACTCAGCCGACAGAGAAAGTAGCCTATGCTCCTATTGGCGCTAGTGCAAGCGCTGGTACTGTAATACATACACTGCAACGAGGTTTACGTGTTCAGCATGGCTTAGTTAACATTATTTTCGTTGATAGCGCGATGCGGTAGCTAATGGGCTGAAACTAAATACAAATCAACTACTCCAAACTACGCTCTCATTTGCGGCGAATTCACATTGCTTTGGTTACAAGCAGAAGCTGCGTGTGTTCCATGAAGGTCGCCATTTTTATGATTCTTTTTCCTTTTATTTTTATTTTTTGGATTTGGTTTTGTTTGACGAGTGTCCATTCGACGTTTGGGTGTGAGGAATCTTCATGAAGCAGGTTAGTTTTCGCTATGCTTTAACTCTTTTTCATACGGTAGAGACTATTGCTTCGCTCACTCAGCTCTTTTTGCTTTGAATAAATGGTGGCGCTTGGCTGGCTTTCTATGAATATGAATGACTTTAGCCTGTTTGTAGTAACTTCCTTTTTTTGCCGCCTTTTTTCTTCACATTTACTTTTATTTGGGAATATATAACTTTAAGAAATTTATGCGTTCCACTACATGAATGGTCAACTGATAGCACAACAACAATTTAATTGTCTATCGGCAATTTGCTTCTCTAAAGGATTCTGAAATTTTTTTGGTCTAAAATATCGACTACGGTCTTTCAGATATGAGCACGGTCGGAAGTACGTTTCCAGTTTTAATAGACTGTTTGGTGGAGCCGAAGAATACGATAGGAGCACGTAGCTAGTGGAGAGACTTCTGGAGGATGAAAATGGACGCTGAAGAGTGGCTGTTCTCAGCTTACATTCCGCACGACGGAAATGTGGAACTAACTCTGTCGATTCTGAGAGAATCCTTGAAGGAAGCAAAATGGAGAAAAGCTACTTTAATAGTCGGATGCGAGCAAACTTGCGGCAGTGTCTCTGGGTAAGGTCAAACACAAGCGTAAGAGGTTAGTCACTTTTCAACTGTATATTAAGCGAGGATCATCATATCTGCAATCGTGGTGATTCTCCTATTTTAATTAGTGCCGCCAGGGTAGAGATTCTCGATATCATCCTGACATCTTAAGAGGTAAAACCTTTTATCTCAGACTAGAGGGTTGCCTCCTTTTCGGATCATTGGCATATTCAATTTATCCTTGCAGAAAACCTTTCAGGAACCTGTGGGATACAGACTGGGGCCTATACCGCAAGAAGACTTCGCGTATCTTTATCTGATGCTCTCAACAAGAACTCGGTTCTTCCTGCCGAAGCACTGGATAACCTAATTGAAGTTTTCAGCTTTATCCGTAGTTAATCGTTGTCAGAACAGATAACAAAGCTCGAAGAAGCAAACCGACTTCCGACTATGCTCTTTACAAAGTGGGACTGGGAATTTATAATATCCGACATCAGAAAAACAATAAGATCTTCATTGGGGACCTTCTGGGGAAGCGTAGAAGGATGTTACGAATTCACTAAATTTAGACGATTTCTAGCAGAAATCCAAATCCTAAGGGATATATAATGTATGAGATAGGAAACCGGACTAAGGGACTCATAGTCCTTTTTTCCTACAATAACCGTCCTGCAGAAATCTCTGTAGTGGAAAATGACATGAATGGCGCGATTCATTGCTCTTCTGAGTGACCGCCGCTTGATCTGCACATACGCCTGCATTCCAGTATCTCTGAGCTAGCACCAAGTGACTCCTTCTACATCATAATCCCCTCACATGAGGATTGGAGGTGAAAGAGCCACTGAAGAAAAATTTACTTCACTTCTTCACGGATGATTCGAGGCTTGGCGGCCGTATCGTTGCGAGAGTCTTCTATCAGAAATTATCCACCGGTGGAGGTTTATGGATTCCAGACCATTACAGTTTTTTCAGAAGAAAACAACTGTAATCAAGTAGGCGATGGGCACACTGCTTTGAGTTAGCCAATCGGCTATTCTCAAAGCCGTTGTTAAATCCACAATTTTGAAGGAATGGTTTTTGGTAGGTATCAAACCAACACAGCGTGCGGTGAGCTAACACCTCAACACGCGCGGTTGCAATATTCTTCTGATCTAAGGCGAATCGTGGAAGATCAAAGAAGGAAGAAGAGTTAACAGACGTTGACAGCAGTTGAATTTGTAGATTTGTGACATGCACTAACGATGCACTGAGTGAAAACTGTTCTAGCATTCGGGAAAGTTTCACTTTTAGTAATATTGCATACACCAAAAGTAAGGAATAAAGAATCTCCCTTAGAATAAAATTTCTTTTGTTTTCCATGCATTAACTTATAGAAAATTATTCCTAAGCTTTGTGGCTAAAGTCCGGTTGAGTTGAGCTGAGTTAAGTTAAGCTAAGTTGGTTTATATTATGTTAAGTTAGGTGCAGTTAAGTTTAGGTATTTAAAGATATGTTCAGCTTGCTTATAATATGTTAAGTTAAGTCGAATTAAGTTATCCTTTGTAAAGTTAAGACAGGTGCAGTTAAGTTTTATTATGCAAAGTAAAATTATGTTATGTTAAGTTAAGTTGTATTAAGTTAAGTTTGGTAAAATTAAGTTTAGTTCATTAGTTACATTTTCGAGCTGTATCAGACCATATTTTGTTTTTGGAGAAAGAAAAAATTACAAGAACAGTTTGAGCGGTAGAAATTATAGCTATTTAGGAAACCAGTACGTTACCTCATCAGAATTCTCTCCAGACACCCTTGCTCTAATTGGATCCGCACTTGAGATGTCCACAGCATAAGCCAATGGTTAAACCATTAGGATACGTGTGTGCCTGGTTAATTCAATGTTGTTTTTAAGTTTTAAGGTTAGTTCAGTTGAGCTAAATTATGTGCAGTTAAGATTCGGATTCGATCGGTTTCCTTAGTAATATAGAATCTTCAAAGTTCAATTAAAATAAATGCTTGGAAAAAATTGAAATATGACTATCTCAGACAGCACTCATTTTAATTACCTACAAATTATGCATAAAGCAACAATAGTAATAAATGCTGGAAAGGCATTACTGCTGGCATAGCCATTCTATCCGTAATACGTACTAAACTCTGATGTAGGACTTATATAAAGTATTAGCGCTTCAATTTGTCGCGTAATACTACGATATACTGCTTCTACGCCTTCATTTTACTAACATTACGTGTCATTACTTCTCTGTTTTCCTTATATATCTTCTTTTCTTTGTGAAAACTACGGTAGTACGTGCCCCAACACTTAAATTTCAGCCTAAGTATTTGATTATGCAAATGAAAATATATTCTTGGACATAATAAATATTTATTTAATGCTCTAATTCTACATTCTTAAAACATTCTAAGGAGGTCCAAACAGTGTTTATTTGCTTTTACTATTGGTCGTTGAAAATTTTTGATGCATTACCATATATTAAATTTAAGATTTGTATAGATAAATAACATATATTAAATTTAAGATTTGTATAGCTAATTAACGACAGCTTAATATTTATTTATGAAAATTTTAGCTATCTGTGATGGACATTAGTGATAATGTTACTGTGAAAGCTTTAGAAAATCTTATTGTATGATTATGCATAAACACATCATATTGTAAAATTGTTGTCCACATTAACATAAATTGCAGTCCTGTTTTTCCGGAAAGTAGAGCACGTATAACATATTGAAGTTTAAGCTTGAAAATATTTTTAACAATTTTATAAATTAGTTTTAGCAATTTAACTAATTTTATCATTAAAAAATTCTTAAGCCATAATATTTGTTTTGCTTAAGGTTATTCTAATGCGGATTCAGGATGGCAGTTAAAAAATAAGTTTAGAGGAGGCTTACAAAACCTGGTGTTTCATAATCTACAAAAAAATTAAATTGTAAAAAAATCTAAGAACTTTTTTTAATATCATTAATAAAAATTAAATCTAATATTTAAAAAAAAATTAAGAAATATTTCTTTTTTTAAATGATATATACTTATATATACATTTACATGGTTTTTTTTTTGTTGTAATGAGAATAATTTTATACTTGGTAGACATGGTTGCTACAATAGTTAGAACAGTACACTTTAATCATAATTTTAGCTCGGATTGTAACCTATTGTAGCACATGCATCAATATTGTTTTCACTTGCCACAAAATCTTACAACAAATCGTATAAGTAATTGAATCAAAAGTAGAAGCATTCCGTAGCATAACTAAGTGCCAAACTGTTTCAAAGAACATTAAGCACATTGATCAATAAAAAAATCCATTTGACTCAACATTAAAGTAGACTATTAACAAGATTGACTACTCAAAATTTATGAAAAACGAATATTATGGGAAAGCTACGCCTGAATGTAGGCAGCGTTTCATGCTTACTTATGGAAATAGTATTGAAAAAAAAAATTGGGGAAACGTTGCCTACAATTAGGTGCATTACTAATTGATTCATTTGTAAAAATGATAGCACGAACTTGTAAAGCGAAATAAAGGATATCCCAATAGGTATGATATGATTTCTAAGTGTTGTTTTTGCCATTTTTCATATGTCATGATCTGTCTCTTTTTTCATTGCATTCAGTAATGTTTACAATTTTATCGTGGCAAGATATAGGCAAGAACAACTTTGCTGATGTTTTGTTAGAACAACTTGAAAATGAGAACGATTTTTTTAAGAGTATTCTTCTCTGATGAGGCTCACTGTCGATTCCAGTGCGAAGAAAATCCACAAATTATTCATGAACAACCATTACATTCACCTAAATTGACAGTTTGGTGTGGTTCTTGGTCTGGTGGAATCATCGGCACGTAATTCTTTCGTAATGAAGCTGGTAGCACCGCTACTGTCAATGTAGAGCTATGTAGATCGACGATAACCAACTTTCTATGGCCACAAGAAGGAGAAGTTGGGTTCATCGAATTAGTTTCTGCAGAAGAACTCGTGGAGGCCATTTGAATGATGTTAATTGTATCGATGGTACTTCACATTAAATAAAAACATTTAAATTTCCTTAACAATTAGTGTTTTTTTTTTAATGAATCATAATACTATAATTGGAAACCCCTATATTTATACCCACATAATTGTAAACTAAATTAATTCTCGGATTCAATAATTATCTTTCACTCCAAATTTTCACAAAAGTTCGATAACATCCAAATGCAGGCAACAAGTGTGAAGAAAACTTATATTCCTACACAAATATTTACTCTCTGATGCCTAGTATATTTGATTTTAACATCTGCATCTTCATAATTACAAAAATTACATTTCGTATTATTTCAAAGCGAAATTCCACTCTGACTAATAAATAATTTCACATTTCATTAAGTGCAAAGTTATTTGATTAACAACATACCAACTCATTTACTTGGAATATAATTCATTCATTCGAACACTTGAAAAAGCGAACAAATTGGTTGGCTCAGCAAAAGAAGCATATTGATGTAAGCGTATTGATACGGCTGATGATTGATGCTGATATAAATTGTACTATAAGTAATGACTCTTGTAGTTTAGGTAAAGTATTTGAAAATTCAATCAATGCGATTTTCATGTGTTTAAATGATTATGATTAAAGAGGAAAAGGAGATTTATGGACTTCAAAATTCATATATTTTTGTCACCATACAGTTTTATATTTATATACATACATAGTTTTAAATTTATCAATTCGTTATTAAGTAAATTTTTCCAACTTTTTAAACAGATATGATTTTATTTCATTTTTTCAAAAGACATTTTCCACGACTGCCACTGACTAAGAATCACTGTTACCTTTACGGAACGGTTACGGAACGGCTACCTTCCTCATCCACATCGGCACGAGCGGCGCCATCCGCATGAAGTACTAAATTTTGTCGAATCATGAAACGCAAGACTTTGTTAAGTGTCGAATTTTTATACTGCTCAACTATAGAAAGCCTCCTTCCTGACATTTCTCTACGGCTAGAAATTGTGAGTAAATCAATAACTTTTAAACGACTAGTATACGGAAAAAGATTTTGGCGGGAATCCCATTGCGTCAAAAAAACTTTAAAAAAAACCTTTTTCATACGGAGTAAATTTTATCGTAATGTAATTTTATCATAATGTAATTTATAATTAAAATTTGACACAACCCAACCGTATTCAATACTATTCCAGCCTATCTATGCATAGACTTAGTAATTTTCTCATTTTGTAATGAGACCAGTGCTCTTTTTTAACTAACGTCTTCACAAGTTGTTTCATTAAATCTTGCTCAGTGTACAAGTGTCCTCCTCTGCTTCCATGTGCGGTTACTGAATCGAAAACTTTCAAATATGCAACGCTTTCGTCCTTCGGATGACATGACTTAGTGAGCATAATCGCTTTTTTCTGTGAAATATGTCAATGTTGTCACCCTTCCATCGTCTGCGATATTCGCCGTTGCCAAAACTAAAAGGTCCATCAAATTTTCGCCAAACCTTTTCCTCTAAAAGGCCTAGTACCGCCTAATTGAATGTCGATATGTTCCACGCTTCTGCACCATATAGAGGTGGAAATAATAAGCAACTTGTAGTTTGATTTTGGTGTTCTTCCTGCCTATGTGCAGCTTTTAATTACTTCTACGCCTAATCATAAACACTTTTTTGCTTGCTAGTCCGCTTTCATTGTCTTTTTTCCCTTTGGTAATGGCGCTGTTGCTGTTACTGATAAACCCTTAATCAATTTACAAAATTGCTGCAATTTACGATGTCTAGGTCAGCGGATAATTAAGGACTGCTCTCCTTTTTCAGGATATTCCATTGGAGTGTTTTTATCTTTCCATCCATCTAATCCATATCAAAGTGGCGCACAAACCCATAGGAGTGTGGCGACTACTACTTTTTTTGCTGTTTCTAGATATTGAACTCAAGTAACTAAGCGTAGTGGTTGCAAATTTCCTTCAGTTCTATTGTTCTATTTAAAAAAAAAAACTTTTAGGAAATTAGTTTTGTGACCAACAACAACAAATTTACCCTTATTCACAGCTTAGACTACTACTACTACTATATTTTGCGATCAAATGTATGCGCACATTGACGGCCAAAGCGATTAATATCAATGGGCAGTAATGTAACAAGAACAAAAGGCGTATTACCAATGAATAGATTTTTGCATTTAATTTAGTTAATATTTTACTCATTTTAGTGTATATTTTTAACAATTTTTCTTTACTTAGTATGACAACAATGATGGTAGAAATTTCATAACATACGGAAGATATGCAATGAAAGTAGGACGGAGAAACGTATACAAATACGAAAAATGCGGAAAAAGCGAAATTACTGCATGAAAATAACAAAATAATATAATATATAAATGAACTGCGTATACAACCATCATTATCACTTGGAATTTTCAAAACACGCACGCAGTCATTACCATATCAGCACAAATACACACATATAATATACACAGCCGATTATATATACTTAGATGTATATATAACACAGATGTTAGATGTATTCACATTTCAACTCCATTTAATGACAACTGCTTGCCAGAAACGGGAATATATAGGCTGGATTTGTATTCTCAGTTTCGAAAACTTAAAGCTATAGTCAATTTTAAGAATCTTACGGAGCGTGAAACTAATTGAAAATAACAAGTCTTGCAGTAAAATTAAATTTAATGAGCTGCGAAAGCAGCACAACGTTCATAGTCAAACAAAATAAGAAAAGAAAAAAATTTGATATATATATATATATGTCTATGTGGAATGGTATATTCTACATAAAATGGTATATTTACTTTTACCAGAAGGAGAAGAGATAGACCCACCGAAATTTAATTAAATACCAATCATATCAGTCTGTGTGTTTGAACGCAAACTAGTCCGTCCGTTTTTGAGATATTTAAATCAAAGTTGTTAGGAAGATGCACCTATACGCTTAAACGATCATTTGATGGAATCAGTCTGATCGGACCACTATTGTATATATACGACCGGATTTTCAGTTTTGAAATTTTGACCCTTAAATCCGTCGAAAGGTAGTATACTACACACACATAATAAACTGCATATTGGTTCTGAAAATTATCGAAATCGAAGGAATACAACATACAAATAGCTCCCATATGCCAATATTTTCAGATGTGAGATTTTGGTCACACCTCAGTCAAAAGAGCATCTAAGAGCGTGAAATTGGTACTCTACAGACGTGAATTCAAGTTCATATTGACAATAAAAATTATCAAAAAAGAATTTTGCAATTTGCAATAAACTTGATATGTTCATGAAAGGTATAAAGACTTCGTCATGGCCAAGTACAGCCGCTATTTCTTGTTTCTCCACAAACTGCGCTTAGTTGAAAACTATTATTTGCCATTTTAGTACAAGTAAATCGTTTAGCCTCCAAGTATGCATACAAAGTTGAAACATATTTTTAGTTATGACAGTTCATATATCATGATAATATTTATATCTGTGTATGCACTGACAACTAACACTGTATGCTTTGTCGTTTATTGTTATTTTTTTCATAATCATACGTTTGTGGTGGCACAGAAGAAGAAGAAGAAAATGAATTATGTGGAGAGTAAATATCAGTTTGAATGAATTTTCATTTTTTTGAATTCATTTCATTTTAATTCAGGTTTAGTTTAGTGTTCCAGTAAACATTACTAATTCCTTTAATTTTCCATTTATATATATATGAAGGCAAAACGTATAACTTTGCTACTTTGTAGTTTTTTTAATTCTTGATCATTCAAAATTTGTAAACAGATGTTTGTTTGACCGAAAATGAGTCTGGCTTAACCCTTTAATAAACTCCTTTTTTAATTCGAACCTTAATAACATTTCTATGTACACAAGTACGAGTCTTATATGCGCTTTTAAATAGATATTTTCAGGCATGTTAAGTATATCAAAAACAGTCGCATAGTAATTTCATAAATGTAGTCCGTAAACTTAGTATTTAGCTCAAACGGGTTACTAATTTAATGGTTTCGAAAGTGCAGCGCTGTATTTTGACATCTGTCAGACATAACTGTCAAACCAAACATGTTTTGTTTTAGTTAAGAATCAGGCATTTATGAAAATGTATCGCTTAACAACCGCACAACGCGTTAAAATTGTTGAAACCTAAAACAGAAATGGTGATTCAAACGTGGCTATGTTTTTTCAGCGATGACGCATATTTCTCCCGGCAAAATTGTCTTATTTGTGGCTTCGAGGATCCTCAAGTAATTGATAAGAGGTCATTGCTCCCAAAAAAAAAAAAAAAAAAAAAACGTAAAAACGTACGCACAAAAATGGCACTGTAAATACAGAACGTTTGGCACGCAATTGAAGAACACGACTTGGATAATATGTGATTCCAACAAATGGTGTCACATGCCACACAACACGGGCGAATATATCCTTATTGCGAGATAAGTTTCCCGGGCGCGTGATCTCTCGTCTTGGCGATGTCAATTTGCCACTGAGGTCGTGTGATTTAATGTTCGGATAAACCTTTAAACCTTTAAATGGATCGAAGTTTGCAAAAATTCATAAGGCGGTCATTTGAATAATGTAATATTTCACAATATAATGCCAATATTCAAACTTTATTATATATAAGTAAAAGGAATTTCATGAAAAAAAATTTTTAAATGTATTTTATTTACGTTTATTTTGGAAATCGCAAGGTGGTTAACCCTGTAGGTATATAAATTGGAACGATTGACAACAACTACTATGAACGTCAGTATGTTAGTTGTCATGCAATTGACAATTTATTCTTAATTAGTTCACTTAATCATATGTCACTTCAATTTAGATCAATTCATACATTTTACCTTTACCACAAACAAATTTTACATGATTTGAGACAAAACTATATTTTCGCAAATATAAATATATATAAGTTCGTGTTTTAAAATATATTAGCCACTTCTTGCATAATTAATTTCAAATATGCATATATTAATTTATACAAATGTGGGAGAATATCTTGCCATGGGCTTCCGTTAGGTTTTACTAACAGTTATGTAGTTTTTAACCTCGGCAGGGAAAGTCAAGTCCTCAGAGTATTTTTCTGGCATGAAATAAATGTTTCTCATAAAAATCCAGCGGTATTTCGGAAAACACACACCAAAAATTAAGACCTCGTCCGAAAATCGCTCCAGCGGTTACAAAGCATCAAATTTATATACGTTGTCCTTTATGATTGGGGATTTGGCAACCCTAGTGATTCAATCTGGAAACTAGCAACTAAACTAAACTAATCGTTTGACAAATTTAATTAACATTATAGCATTATAGCATCGATTAACTTAAACATATTTTTGGCGTTGAAGCTTCATCAATGACCGTTGTTTATCGTGGTATGTTGAATTCAATCGGGATCGTAGAACACTCCAAGAAGAAAGTTGTTGAAAGTTTGTCCAAAAGAAGTTGTTGCTCCGGAAACTATTGATGCTGCGCACAAACTCATATCGCAAGATAGTTATGTGACCTATCGTGAGATTGGGACAACGATAGGCATTAGTGGTAACAGCATACATTCAATATTGCTTGATTGTCCATGTTGGATCCTAAACAATTTGAAATGTTGGAAAAAAATACGAGAACGGTGTTTCAAAACACAACTATGACATCGTGACAGGTAAAATTTTAGATTTACGCGTATGAGCCCGAAAGTAATCAGCATTCGACTGTATGGGTGTTTCCAGATGAACCGAACAGAAGTTATTCGCGCACGAAGCACTTCCATTCTAATATTTGCCGCTTGACTTTTTATTTTTTATTTTTTATTTTTGAAAAAAAAAATGGCATGTTGCAACCATACCACTAGAACAGTGAAGAAAAATAAATTCTGAGTCGTACGCAATCAGGAAAAATCACTCTTTAACACTATAATGCGAGCTGTCACACACATCGACTGAACAAATGTATTTTTTGAGCACTCAAAACATCGATTGGGTGAGTCATCTACACTATACTTCCAACTTGGCACTGAATGACTTCTTTTTACTTCCGTACGTAAAAAATAAACCGAGAGGTCAACGTTATTCGGTCCACCTGAAAAGGCAGTTGATGCGTTCAAAAAGCAAGTGTACCAAATTTCGCGATCTTAGATGCTGTTTTGACGGATTTTGACACATAATATAATTCCGACAAATTATCAATATATTAGAAACATACACACGCAAATTAAGTTTCGTTAAAATATCTCAAAAACTGGGAGACTACATTGCTTTCAAACGGACGGTGGGACAGACGAACATGACTAAGTCAACTCAGCAAGTCATTTTGATCATGTCTTCATAAATTGTGGTGGGTCTATCTCTGTTCCTTTTTTGTGCTTAAATACTTCATTTCTGCTTCATAAAACTTATAAATATAATCAATCATATTTAAATGCTTAAATTTTTTTTAAAATCTTATTTAATTAATTTCTTAGCTATCAACACTTTGAGAACATTTTCACATGGCAAATATATTTAATATCATAAATATTATAATGTGATTGTATTTACATTATTTAAGCTAATTAAATTTTTACTCTTTCTTACACCAAATTTCTGTAGAGCGGTTTTTTCTTTTTTTGTTGTTGTTGTAAATTATGCCTAAATTGTCTAAGGTCATATTTAAATATTTTATTTCATCTTTAGTTTTCTAAATATATTATTCTCATATAATATGGCCCTTCGAAGATTTAAAAGATAAAGAAAGTTTTCTGTCTTTTTTTGCAAAAAAGGAATAAAAACTTCTGAGAAATAAATCGGCATTAAACCTGATGTTTCATACATGCAAAAAAAATATTTTTAAATATTATCCTATTGACTGTATAACAAATTTATAATAGCAATATTTACGCCCAACAAACAAGTTCTTTATAACTACCAAAGAGTTTACCCGGTTAACGTACTTTCTTAATCAGTCGTTGTCACACCGCTGACCTTCAAATCGACACATACCATTGAAAATAAATTACAAATTTCAGTGAAGCATACTTTATTTTGAATACTACAGCGATAACAATATAATCGAATTTAATGAAACATAAAAAAAACTGTTCCACTTTTAATTCATGACTAACAAAAATAATAAAATTTTTAACTGCAGTAAAAAATTTCCAACCAAAAATAAATAAAAAACTTCAATGAACCAAAAAGTGTGGAAAACAAAGTAACACAAAAATATCTTAAATTTGAACTGTCTAATTAACTTATCTCGCTCGTCACCATTTTTGCAACTTAAATGACTAAATGACTCAGTTCACTTTTGGCGTTTAAGAAAGTTTACAACTTTTCAGGCATTTTAACGTTTAATACTTGACAGTTAAGAAATCATAACAACATATACGTAAATATCTGAAAACGCATAATGTTACATTTACATATACATATGTATGCTTTAGATAATATATTGTACAATGATATTTATGATATCTATCAAATAAAGGGTGATCCATTCGGAGGTTCCCTACTTGTTTAAAGAAAAAACACAGAAAATTAAAATTTAATGGGGAATGTATATTATCATTCGAAAGAACATTCTTTGGCATTTATTTTTTCCAAATGATCTCTTTCAGATGTTGACCGTCGAGTCTAATTTTCGATGAAACATTCGAGTATTTCGACTGGTAACTGGCGAATGACAGGCGTGATGTTTTGCTCCAAGGCCTGAATTATAGCAGGATTGTTCGCATAGACTTTAGGCTTTACATATTCACACAGGAAAAAGTCTAACGGTGTGATATCACATGATCTTGGTAGTCAATCGACCGGCCCAAAACTTGAAATTATTTGCTCACCGAAGTGCTTTCTCAATAAATCCTTTGATTGATGCGATGTGTGGGAAGTGGCCCTATCTTGGTGAAACGAAATGCTGCGGAGGTAACGAGCTTCAATATCATGCATCAAATAGCCGGTTACCATGCCTATATATGGGTGCCATTGACGGTTACGTTCTCACCGGCATCATTTTTGAAGAAATATGGATCGATGATTCCACCGGCCCACAAACCACACCAAACGGTTTTTTTCTGGGTGAAATTACAGGTCTTGAATCTCTTCAGGTTGCTCTTCGTCCCAAATGCGGCAATTTTGCATGTTTGCATACCCAGTGAGCCAGAAATGGGCCTCATGGCTGAACACAATTCGGCTTGAAAACGACGGCTTTTCTTGGAACTTTACAAGAGCCCATAGAGCGAAGCGATGTCACTCAGAAGGGTCGAGCGGCTTCAGTTCTTGCACGAGCTGTATTTTATACGCTTTCAATTTAGGATCTCGACATAAAATGCGCCAAGTTGTTCCATACGTTAGTCCGAGTTGCTGCGAACGGCGCCGATTCGACTCCCCACGGTCTTTGCGTACACTGTCAGCTACGACCGCTATATTTTATTCACTGCGTGCTGGACGTGGTCTATTCGGTCGAATATTATCCAATAATGAATGCTGGGTCACAAGATGGGTGATGGTGTTGCGAAGAGTATACTCAGTAGGCCGGGGCGTAAGTCTTTCCATGATGAAATGCCAAACAATACTGTACAAAAATAACCTGACAGCTTGACACGGCTCATGCGTGATCTGTTAAAAAAGGCAATTAAAAAAAGTACCTCTACTTGGATCACCCTTCATATTGGATGCCTCCGCCTTTTTCGTAACAAGATGGTGTTGATACACTTTATGGGTCTATAAAAAAATACCAACACACAAAATCCCGAAATACAAGATCCCGAACCACTTATTCCAGACGCGACCAAATCCACATCAGAAATATTCAAGACACGATCAAATCCCTACAAAATATAAACCAGATAAGACACAATCCATACTCTACACAATCCAGACAAAAAATTTCAACAGTCTTGCAGTTTTTTAATTATTTTTATACTTTGTCTGGGTTTTTCATCCGGATTTACTTTCCACTCAAAAATTATGTACAAAAGATAGGTAAAGATATATAGTGAATGTGTTAACAAACTAACCCAGGATGATTTGCCACATAAAATATTTTTTCAGTGCCAAAGTTTAAAATTTTTGCAGTAAATAAACTTTTTAGAACGATAATTTTTTTTTTTTTTTTTTTGGAGATTTCTTTGTAAAACTAGAAGACTTTTTTAAAATATTTGGTCCCGCGGTTGCGCTTAATAAATGAAATGTAAAATTATTCCATGCACATCCCAAAATACAGCCGCCTTAAATTTCCCAGTCGACTATTGCATTTTTACACGCTTTGGAGGGGGTTCATCGGGTTCAGTCCACTCGGATGACCAATCGACATTGGACTTCGAAGTAAAATGATGGAACCTTGTTTCACCCGTTGCTACATATCTAAGCAAAAACTTGGGTTTATTACGCTTGAACATCTCATGATCAGTGTTTAGGATCCGAATCATCAAATCGTCGTTGTTTTTATTTAAAAGTGAGCTCGTGCCGCACCCACTGTTCGCGTGTTCGTGAATGATATGATGTACTCATTCAGTTGGTATCTTTAGAGTGCCTACTTTTTCATTTAATTTCAATTTACGGTCATTCGAAATCATTTTATGAATTTTTTGATGTTTTCGTCGGTAACCTCTTTTGGGCGTCCACTGCGTTCGCCGTCTTCGGTGCTCATTTCACCACGTCTAAACCTAGCATACCAATCGTTGATGGTTGCTTTTCCTGGGGCAGCGTCTGGAAACTCGTCATCAAACCAAGTTTTTGCTTTAACTGTGAACACGCGAAATTCCTTTTTTATTATTTTTTTTTCACAATAACAAAAGTTGCTTAATTCAAAAGGCTATAAATTCACAAATTAATCATCCGAAAGCTGTCAAATTTATACACGCATCTTTTAAAGGTTATAGCTAACTAAAAATCATTTATTAATTTATTCTAGTAGCGTCAACTATATGTCAGGCCAGGGACTTTCTAATTGAACTGTTATATAAGTAGCACCAGAAACAGTTTAGCAGAGAATAGTGTGGTGAATTAAGTGAGCTGACGGTCTCCTTGGTAAATGTGTTTGCCCTAAATTCCTTTTCAGTTGTGTACTACATATAATCAATAAATATTTTATATGAATTTAATAATATTCAAAAATTATGTTAAAATCAGATAAACTGTTTTTATATACAAATAACGGTATTGTTATGCGGCCAACAATATGTGCTTCAATTTCCAAATTTACATACATACATATTTTATGCATTTTAATATTTCACTCAACATTTTGCTGTCAATAAAATTTTCTTGAATAATTTCTGTTGTCTTGTTTTGGCCCTAATGTTAGGTTGTTAGTAGATACATATACATATGCATGTTTTATTTTAGTCCATTAGCTTTTACATATTTGTACATTTTTGTTGTTGGTGTCTGGCAACCGAGATAATTTATAGATTGCGATACTTTTTTTATAATTCATAATACATATTTTGATTTGATTTATTGGTTGTTGCCTAAACCGTGCAAACAAAGGTTTTTTGCATCTTACTATTTACTTTTTTATATTTTTTTTTGCTCATTTATTGACCTCTTCATAATATACTGTGCATTCGAGCACATTTTCTACTCTGCTTTCAAACAGACGAATGGACAGACGGACGTGGCTAAATCATCTTAACTGCTCCTGTTGGTAGGTAGGTAGGTAGGTGAGTGGATGTCTTACGACGCACGTAGGTCTTTAGGAAGTCCATGGTAATGCCACTGGTACTGAAATTCTCTCACACTAAAGTGTCCTCTCTGGATCATCATGTCATCTTAATGAAGCTAATTAGAGTAAATAGTTTAATGTGAACAACTTCTGGCGTATCGTCAAGAAACCCGAAACCAATAGTTGCGAACCTTTGCCTTTGTAATGCTTAACATGTTATTCTACCTCCTGCCAACTTCTACAGTATTCGTTATATAGTATTCCTAGTCCAATAATAAGACGGTGACCTATTATCACTTATTTTAGAGTTCTTACGTCGTTGCTTTTACATTTCAATAATCGCTATGTGGGACTCACACTCAATCTTTGCTACGTTTGTCTGCTTATTGAGAAAGTCGGTGATTTTTTCCAGCGGGATTCAACTATTTCCTTGATATGTTAACCCGATTAAATAATTACAAGAAGCCAGGGGTATATATATTATCTCCTTTACTTGGAATTAATTGTAAAGTTGTGCCAAATCACACAATTTAATCTGTCTCGCAGTTACCCTGGATATCTTTTTGTCCTGAAACCTATTGCAGATTTATCGTGTTGTCTTGCTCACAGAGCAAGAGATCTTTTTCTACCTTTGAAGTGATCCTAAATGGTTTTTGTGATGGCAGAGCCGCTTTTCTATCTGTGTATATATAAATATTTATTTTAATAATACTGTGGTGAATTTTGGCGGAAAGGGGATTCTGGTATCTAATTTTCCCGGAAAGGTACCGCTTCCTATTTGATGACTATATAATTTGGATCCATTCGTATAGATAGTAATTCTCGCATAGACAAAGATGTTTCTACTACTACTACATATGTGTGCTTCATAGCGCTATAATCTTAGCGCTTGCGTGATTATAGTCGAAACAATAATAGCGCAGTTGAAAGTACCAAGTGAAACCAGGTCGCTATCCACAAATTAGAGGTATTCCTCTTTCTCTGATTCCATCTACGGGTACTCCATGAAATACAGCAAATACAAAAATGGAATGTTTTTATCAGTGCGGACGACATGATCTAGCCGGCATAGCCGCTGTTTCTTGATTCGTTTAACTATTTCAATATCGTCGTATAACTCGCTTAGCTAATTGTTCCATCGTTAGCGATATTCGCCGTTACCTACACGCAAAAGACCAAAAACCAACTCATCGGATGTCGACCTCATTCCAGCTTCTGCACCATATGCCAGGACGCGAATGATGAGCGGCTTGTAGAGTTTGGATTTATTTCGTCGAGAGAGGACTTTACTTTTCAATTGCCTACTCAGTCCGAAATAGCACCTGTTGGCAAGAGTGATTCTGCGTTGGATTTCAAGGATGACATTATTGGTGTCCTTAATGTTGGTTTCCAGATAGTAGAAATTATTTACAATTTCAAAGTTATTACTGTATACAGTGACCTGGAGAAAGAAAACTTACGGTGCTGTGGTTAAGTCTAATTATATAAATATCATGGGCATACGTCGGAGTTTACAATTACTCGTTTACAAGATTATGTATTTGTCTATTTAGCTCTACAGCTCATATTATTTGCGCCAGCATCAAATTGAATAAAGCATACGATAAAGAGTCACCCTGTGTAAAACGTCTTTTAGTAATGAACGGTTTGGAAGGGTCCTTCTCATTCCTGCCTTCGCATCTGGTATTGTCCAGGGTTAGTTTACATAACCGTGTGAGTTTTTTGGCGATATCTAATTCAGACATAGCAAAGTAGAGGGAGTACCGAGATGTCAAAGGCTCATAGGAGTTTTCCAAGAATTTACGCATTGTGCATATCTGGTAAGTGGTAGATTTACCAGGTCTAAAACCGCACTGATAAGGCCCAATCGTTCATTGACAGTGGGATTTAATCTCTCACACAGGATTTTATATGAGATATTGAGGAGACTTACCCAACGATCAGCTGCCCGAAGAAGCGGTCCCCCCATAAATTCAGTATGCCCTGGGTATTAGTGTAATTGTAAGCTTCAGTCCTGAAATCTTATGTGAGTCACCACATTTTTTTTATAGATATTTCGAAAATTACCCATGACGGCCAGCTTCTTCTTTTGGCTACAAATTCGTTTCACTTTCCCATTCACCCCTTCATATCTAACCCACCCTGCACGTATTGTGGTCGACTGCGACGTTGCGAGATCCCGTTTTCTCTTCACTGCAGGTTGGAAAATACTAATTTAACAATAAATCAAGTGCACATAAATCAAGTTTGATCACTACAACAAATTGGCACTCATGCTTACATATTTACAACAACTAAAAATGATCTATATGTCTCATCTAAACTATTGGGCAGTTCATTGGATTTGGAACAAATACACCTTCTACATTTTCACAAGCAGTATGAACACAAAAGGCTACAATTTATTCAACTCAATCATCTGCCAGTTGTCACTGTGCGACCAACTCGTTGTATTTGTTGTTTGTTTGAGAAATCAGTCGCACATCAAACACACAAATGCTTTCCTTTTGGGTCGTAGAACGACAACAAAAACAAAAACAATATAATTAAATATCTTCAGCTACACTTGGCGCATGGCTACATTGATTAAGATTATACAAACTAAAAATGAATGTATGGAAATTCATCTAGAGAACGAGCTGATCATTTTGTGTGTAGGGTAGTGTATTTGACATAAATTAATTTTTTTTTATAAATAATGTGAGGATATATTTTGAACAAGGAATAGGACATGAATCAAGAAAAACATCCTAAAATTGGGTGATATTATTACTAAACATAATTACCACATCCAACTGTATTCAACCAAATATAAGCGTAAAGATGATGCTGTATAGATAAAAGTATGCCCTCTAATGAATTATTCATTTAAAATTATTTCAGCCCCTATTTCATGTCAGAAATACATTTGGAAGGATTGAAATTTCCTACCAATGGGTGACCGAAATGAGGAAAATTGTAAGTTTTTTCTCTATTTAATTTTCGAAAAAAAGTTTGATGAGTTTTAACACAAGCATGAGTGTCATTTAAATACTTATGAATACACCAAGAGTGCAATGAACTATTGGCTAAACGAAAGTGTTCGATGGCGGTGCAGCTAAAGAATGGTACAACGTGACAATGTTATTAAAGTCATAACAGAAATATTAGATTCAGCCTTCTTTCAGTGTTCTTATGGTTATTGCTGGTGATTTGGCCGCTACTATTTGAGCCCAGATGAGCTGAACATTTTTTATGTCGCTGCCATTAAATGATAGCTTAATAAATGTATAACGCGCTGTCGAAAATAGAAGGGACACAAACAGCCGTACGGCAGTTGCATTTCCATCATCATCTTTTCATGTTCCTAGGAACAGCGATATATTAAAGAAGCTCAAATCGTCGATATCATTTATCATACACAAGAGCTGACAGTGAATAGCTTGTGGCTGTCATTGCCTGCCAGTCGCTTGTCTTCAGCTGCCCCAATGCTGATGTATCCGACACATTAAAATGCCTGTGAATTTAATCACTAATACAATGTTTTTGGAGCATGAGAGAAAATGAATATGTATACTTGTGCTAGATTTATAAGCGTTATTTTCTCAAGAACATGGTTAAGTCGAATTTAAAAGCGCTAAAAATGACAAATTTATTTTGGGAGTTCAGTATCAACGTCACCATAGTATTTATGGACCAGCAAGTACAGCACCTACCAACGACAGCAAAAGAAGCGGAAGTAAACTTTTACTCATAGATGTAAATAATGGGTATTGGAAGTATAAATAACTATAAAATAAACTTATTTTTGGGCAATTAGGTCAATATTAAAGGAAAACCCTGCATACCAATATTAATTCAAGTACAGAGAGAAATTAACAATTATCAAATCTGGAATTTATATCCATTCATCTCTCTCTCTCTTTCTTTCTCTCTTCCTCTAACAGGTCACTTACAAATATGACAGGGGCGTATGAGTAACATTTTTATCATTATTGTGAGGGATGCTGCGGCTTAAGATGTATCTAACGTTGGCTCGATAGTTTCTCGAAAATTACACACAATTAGTTTTTGACAACAACAAAAATCCACTTAGAGTTGAAGAAATATTACTCAAGTTCTATGAAAATTAATTGAAATTCTCTAAAAGACTTCAGATGGAATCACTGTATGAAGTATTTATTTCCATGTTGAAAATTAAATTTGTGTGAAGAAGCCACCTACGCTTATAAGATTGAAGTCCCGTTTTATAGTAAATAAGTGTAATCTAAAGTAATTGCCACAACCTTTCTTTGGCTGCCTTTTTATTAACAATGATTATTAACAATCAATTCTGAAAGCTCTGTGCCTTCAATTTGATACCATTATGCAGAGTACATAGAATTTCCAACTACAGTATATTGAATTTTAAAACTACAAAAATATATCTTTTCTGCGATTTTCACTGCCTCACCACTACCATCAACATTATTCGACTCACTGTGCTAATGTGTCGGTTAGCAAACAACGCGAGTACTCCATGCACGCGTGAAATTTATGCTCCACGCGGACAATAGAGCATTCCAAAACCTACAATAACCCATACAAAAATTATGGCCCAATTAACATTGTGATGAAATAGGGCTGGATCATATAATCCATATCTACGTAAAATCAGTGTACTCCACAGAGTACCTACAGGGGATTAGTTTTGCAACTACTCCACTACTTAACAAAATTACTCCATGAAGTACCTACAGGGAATTACATTGTCCACAAAAAATTATATTTGAACATATTTTTTGTTTCGAACACATTCTGCTTTTTTTTTTAAAGTAAGTGAAACATAATATATATTATTTATATAAATTTACATTGATTGTAATAAATATACAAAAAACATACATATTTCACTTAGCGCTTTTTGGCTGTTTGCATTGGAAAATATTAACTTCAATTTTTCAGCTCTTCTGTGTACCAATAGAGCGTACCAATGAAATGATACTGACTCATTCTTCATTTCCACACATTTTCTGTATACGAGTATAAAACTTATCGCGCAATAGTAACTTCGTGTAGTGATTGTGATTGATAAAACGAGAAGAATAGTCGTGCCTCACTAAGCTGGTATAGAAACATGCGTTGGTCCAAGAGTACTCCCAGTGTAGTATATTTGTAAATACTCTAATGGACAATATGGTCCACAATATTTACAGGAATAGGTGCGATATAAGTATTTCAATCTTTTAAACCAATACTTACTAATAAAATTCATTTACACATATACGAACACATACATATTGTAACTTTTTTCGTAGCTACCCTCGATGATTTCCGAAATCATCCAAAGTGTGCGATTTATTTCTTCTTGAAAATCACATTTCTACAAAAACACACTTTACTTATATATGTATGTGTTATGTTGTCGATTTAGGCATCCACAAATGTGACTATAGAGAGAACCTCTATTAACGCACACCTCTCTTGAGCAAACGTTTTTTCATGTTTTTCAATTCTTAAGTGCTATGAACAATGAAACAAATGACTTTCCGAACTCCCTCTTGGGCAGACGCTGACAATTATGTGCTATAATATTAAATAAAACCCTCTACTGAATGAACGGGAAAAAGATTATAGTTTCATAAGAAATCCAACTAAAACCTCTGTTGGGCGGACGTGAACTCCATATAGGCGAGCAAAATTAAAAAGTTAAAGAAATATTCGTTAGTTACATACTGGAATTTAAAAAGTATCGCACATTGAGGGAAAAGTGATCACAACACGAGCATTGCCTCTCTATTCCCTAAATTCTATAAATATCCACCAATTTGTGGTTTTGTATCTTGATATTTTTACCAACAAACGGAGCGACCTATAGTTTATTCTAGGCCACCTCCAAACGGTCGATGGATTTTTATGAGGAGCTTTTATTTCATGTTAGACGTACACTCGTAGGGCTTAACATTCCCTACCGAGGGGCTACCCCAATTAATTTTCTATAAATTTGGATGTTGCTCGAAGCTGGACTCGAACCCTGGCCTTCCGAATGGTCGTACACAATGCTAACCATTCATTTATTGCGGCCGCTATAAATTCTGTATTACAGTAAAAGATATTTCTTCAAATTTGGACAGTTGATATAAATTTTTTTAGATAATTGGACGCTACAGAAATTTTCATATTTACTGGTCCTTGTACTGACACTACATCTTCAAATTTATTAGAAAATGCAATCAATATATATAAAATAAAGTGATAATAGTTACTATGCTTATGACTTAAGGAAGTCTATTCGAAAAAATCGTATTTTTGGTTCGATATACTTGACATTGGTTACGGAGGTTTAACACGAACACTACATTTTCTTCCGGGAAGTGAACTTAGGACCTGGGATATGTTCTAAAACTTTTTTAATTATGGGTCGATTTAAATGAAATTTATTACATAGGTTGCCTTTCGCCTTCATTAACATAGGGAATACTTTTTCTTCCGGGAACTGGAAGGTTTTAAGGGTTTTGAAGCGATCGAATCGAAACATGCAATTGAATACTCGAAACTGCTCAATTCATTGCGATTGACAAGCAAGATGTAAAGAGGAAACAACTTAACTACGATGCTGTTCAAAATTTCGCGGAAAACAGAATAATGGATTTAATATTGTACAAAATTAAAATTTATTTTCAGCAATTCAAAAGTTAATGGTAAAGGGTTAATATGGAATATTCATAAATATCATAAGCAAGAAATTATTAAATTCCTTTTGAATTTATTCTCTCCTCTTCACTGTGGCATCAAATGTTACCAGTGCAATTACTGTGTTGAAAGTACAGTTGGTAATGACATTTTGTCATATGTTAGTAATTGAACTGGTATTTTACTGCATTGTACTCGTAGTGTGCATATGAGGTACTGTCGGTGGTAATTATTATTATTACTTATATTAATAATATGTCATACTGCATTCCTTCCTCCTAGAAATGCAGTGGTGCATCGCAGCTTATCACTTTAAACCATGCTGTTTACACATATTTCCATTTGAGCTAAGGGAATGCAATCAGCACTGAAGTGGGCGCCATAGCGATTACAATGTCATACCGTTATGAGTATTTGAGGTGTCATATAATGAGTTGTTCCTCTCATTTGCTTTGCTTTCGATATAGTGCTTAATGAGTAATTGCATTTGAATGTTCATTTTATTTTTATAGTTATAGTTTTATTAGTATCGGTCATTTTATATGAAAAAACTAATTTTCAAAGGACGATTGCGAGCTTATTTTTCAAACCAACTTTTGAACCATATGAACTCTCATCATCTACAGTCTACCGTTATTATTTTTAAATAAACTTTTAAATTTTAAATTAGGAGGGCTGTATTCGGCCATGCCGAAATCTTTATACCTTTCATGAAGATAACAAATTTGATGCAAATAGCAAAATTCGATTTCGATTATTTTCAGTGGCAATATAAACTTGAATTGACGTCTGTAGAATACAAAATTTCACGCTCCTAACTGCTTTTTGGTGGATTTTTGACCCAAAACCGCATATATGAAAAAATTGGTTTTGGGAATCAATATGCAATTCATGTGTATGTGTACTAAATTTCCCCTTTATAGCCACTTTTTGACGAATTTATGATCCAAAATTTTAAACCTGACTGAAAAATTCCATTCAAGCAGACGGACCAGGTCAAATACACATTACAAAAAAAAACAGCAACATTGCGCCGGATTTTTGTATTTGTTTGGCTTGAATTAGTCACAATCCTGCAATAGAAGTGCTCTCACTCTCTAGCAAATTTTCATAGCAATTTATTGTATTGGAAAACCACCCAATCGTTAAAATTAAACTCCAAATTAACTTTCAAATTGTAATTCTGATAATTTCTTATAATAATTAGATTTTTTTATCTACAAAAAGTTTTGTTTTATTTTCAAGACATCAAATTTAATTCCTTGTTTAGCCACCCGATATGCCTATTTGGCTGACTTGTCGTGTTACTAAGCACTCAACCGTCGACGTCATGATTTTAATTGTTTCTTCGCATGGTCTAATCGTGAAAATTTTCGGTTTTTATTTTCAAATGACCACAGTTTATTATAATTTATTGTAATTCACAGTTAACGAAAATTTTCCAACCAAAACTTTACGAAAAGTTCCATTGAAATAAAAATGTGTAAGCATGTCTATCGAAATGAATGAATTTATGGCGTAGTCAGTGGCGGTAACTACAGGAGTTTTTTTGTGTATAAAATTTCCATCAACTAAATCTCTTTAATGTTATTCAGCAGACTTTACCTTTTACTTCTTTTCATTATAGTTGAAAATGTGTTTTGTACGCTCTTCTCAATTTATTTATTTGCCAACGTTATTGGAGTTTTTTCACTGAATTAACTGAGGCTTGGTTTTTCTTCTTTTTTTAAATATAGTGATATTTCTTTTTGCATGAAGTGCAATGATAAAATAATTTCATACATTACATTATGCAATATCACATATTTATATAATTACACAGAGCCAACGCATACTCTCGGGCATAGGTTTTGATACTAGATCTGAATGACACACTGAATAAGATATTCCATTGAATACTTTATCTAGCTCAGGTGATGATAATAATTTTCAGCTACTCGCCACAGAAAATAACTTAAAAACTATTAAAAATAAAAATATTTTTATCTCTTCCATATATACATACCAATCACAAACTCATATTTATTTTACATTAATATCTATAAAAAAACGAATAATAAAACATTAGTTTGATTAGAGAGAAAGTAAAAAATAAAATAAATAAACATATTTTATGTGTGAATGTGTAGTTGATTTATTAACCAAAAATAATTAAAAATGATAAAAATGGGTATTTTGCGGTTTTGAGGCACGAGATGCACTTTTTTCAGGTTTTGAATTTATTTCTTTAATGCAATACCTAAAACATTGTTAAATACATGAAAGCAATATTTCACGGTTAACCGAAATATAGCCGTATAAAAATGTCGAAAAGGGCTCAAAATCTGTGGATATTTTTTATTTCCAGTATAAAAAAGCAAAACACAGATACGTATCAAATACTATAATGAAATTATCTTTGCACCTTTGACATTATGGATGAATGAATTGTCGTTTCGTGATATGTAAATTTAATAAAACTTGACATTTAACATTTATTGATATTCAGAGAGATACAAATAAGCTAGTCCAATACTATGGTGTCAGAAGCAGACAGATGTGAAGGCACTGAATAGCTCTAACACATTTGTACCACGAACACATTTTCATATTATGAGTAGTATAAACGTTGCCTTCCTGATTGCAACAGCACATCAACAACCGTTGAGTTGAAAGATGCAAGTTCATGAATTTTTGGCCAAAAAGCATTACTAAACCGATGGTCAAGTCTCCATATTCGTCGGTCGTCCATATGACTTTCTGCTATTCAAATTAAAAAAAAAAAAAAAATATATATATATATATATATATATATATATATATATATATATATATATAGAACCATAAGGGACGTCGTTTTACGCCTACGCACTAAATCGTGAATTCCGTCACCTGTAGATTTTGGTGAAGGCCCTGCATGGCCGCCGTTAAGCATTTCATCGCAGGACTAGCTTAGTTTGTTGACTCGCATCATTTATCCGCTATATGTGGGTCTAATTTCACAGCTGTTTTATCGTACGGATCTTCTCAGCTCGTGTAGTATCAT
Organism: Neoceratitis asiatica; assembly: GCA_030068015.2. NCBI lineage: Eukaryota > Metazoa > Arthropoda > Insecta > Diptera > Tephritidae > Neoceratitis > Neoceratitis asiatica. The sequence continues at coordinate 49,085,371 of CM061528.1, read as the reverse complement.
GTCTGTCATCTTTTCCATAATATACCATACTTTTTTCGATTGTAGAATATGAGGCACTATATTTTCTGGTTTTACTCGATCTACCACTTCCCTTTCCAAATTCAACCGTCTGTGCCTCCATTTTCCCTTTGACTTATGTGTCCCAACAATTTTGCCATTCCTGTGTGCTGACCTGCCTGTCTTCTTTGCGTTCTTCCAATGTTAGCTTCCTGCTTACACTCTTGCTTTTGTCATATATTCGCTTCAGTTCTCCAGCCATTATGTCTGGTTCCATTACACCAGATATAATACTAATAGTTTCATGCGATGCCGACTTGCCCCTATTCGGTCTAAGTATACAATGAAATCTGATCATAAGCGAAAAAGATTGTCCACTGTGGTTGGGACCCTTAAAGTAAAGCATTGGCTATAATAGAAAAATTGAACAAGCGGTAATCATGGCAAATATAAAAAGGAAAAAAGTAATCCTTTGGACTGAATAGACAACTGCAAGGAGAAATCTAAGTTACAAGTTACTCATAATTTCCATAATTCTTTCTAGTTCTGAAACGCCATTAGGCGTAGGTGGAGCTTAAGTGAATCAAACGGATCACGTTTTCTGATATCTCGTTGATTTTTCGCTATAGGATTTAGGACTTGTGCTCGAAAATAAACTTTTCTTACCCACAGTTTTTACATCCTTCAGGAAGAGCGCGGCAAATATTTTGATATGATACGAATACTCATTCGGCTGGCTAGAAGTCGATAATTTAATCGGCGCATTACGAGCAGAAAAAAATTAAAAAATTAAAAAAATAATGAAGCTTTTGTAGAAACAATTTGATTAGAAAAGGTGAATTTTGTAAACAAATATTTTCATTATCAGTTAACATAAGGCGAATAAAAAAACTCTTCTTCTAGCGTCTTCCACTTTGGCTGAGCTTATTCTCAATTAGTTTTATTTTTATAGCGATAAATCGCCACAACGAGAAACCCGCTATTTGGAGGCTTAAGGTATAAATCACTTATCGCAAAACTCAAGTACATACAAAGGATGATCCACTTCAAGGTTCCCTACTTTTTTAAAGAAAAAACACTGAAAATTCAAATTTAATGGGGAATTCAAAAGAACATTCTTTGGCATTTATTTTTTGAATACTAGTTGTATGCATAGACTTTAGACTTTACATATACCTACAGGAAAAAGTCTAACGGTGTGAAATCATACGATCTTGGTGGCCAGTCGACCGGCCCGAAACATTAAAATATCTGCTCACCGAAGTATTCTCTCAATAAATATATTTATTCATGCGATGTCTGGGAAGTGGCGCCGTCTTGTTGAAACCAAACGTCGCGGAGATCACGAGCTTCAATTTCCGGCATCAAATAGTCGGTTAACATGGCTCGTTAACGGTCGCCATTGACGGTTACGTTCTCATCGGCATCATTTTTGAAGAAATATGGACCGATGATTCCACCGGCCCACAAACCACACCAAACCGTTGTTTTTTTTTTTGGATGAAATGGTAGCTCTTGAATCTCTTCAGGTTGTTCTTCGTCCCAAATGCGGCAATTTTGTTTGTTTACATACACATTGAGCCAGAAACGGGCCTCATCGCTGAACAAAATTTGGCTCGAAAACGTCGGATCTTCTTGGAACTTTTCAAGAGCCCATAGAGCGATGCGATGTCGCTTGGGAAGGTCGAGCGGCTTCAGTTCTTGAACAAGCTGTATTTTGTACGCTTTCAATTTAAGATATCGACGTAGGATGCGCCAAGTCATTCCATACGTCAGTCCGAGTTGCTGCGAACGGCACCGAATATACTCTTCACGGCCTTCGTGTACACTCTCAGCTACGGTCGCTATATTTTCTTCCCTGCGTGCTGGATGTGGTCTATTCAGCCGAATATTATCCAATAATGAATGCTGGGTCCCAAAATGGGTGATAATGTTGCGAGTAGTATGCTCAGTAGGCCGATTATATTGACCATAAGTTGAGCGAAGCGCGCAAAACAGATCCTTTACAGAACGTGAGTTGTCGTAAAAAAGTTGAATGATTTGTAAACGTTGTTCAAGCGTAAATCTTTCCATGATGAAATGCCAAACAATACTAAACAAAAAAACACTACAGCTGTACACGGCTCACGCGTGATCTGTCAAAAAAAGGCTATTGATAAAAGTAACTCTACTTTGATCACCCTTTGTGAGCAAACAATACAATATGAAAGTATATAATAGCAAACTGTTTGCGAGACAATGCTCTCTTCAAAACTATAAACCTACACATCAACTCATCACAGAGCAGCTACCGATAAGTGAGCTGATCTACCCACAATCAACAAGCAACGAGATAAGACTCAGAGAGTATTTTGAAAGTAAGCACCGATTTACAAACAACACACGCGGTCTTAGTCTCGATTTAACATACACTGCTGTTGGTTGAATGTGGCTGCTGAGCTGCAAATCGCACAAAACAAAAAAATGTTTCGAAACAAAGCAAATACAATGTGTCTTATAGTAAGTTTTGTAATACGAGTATTATTCATATTTTCATTACAACAAATTGGCGTCAAATCCGCGCCAGTAGAGAACACTGCCACAGTGCCAATAAAAGATGATTTAACCACCGAGTGGGCCAAACAAATTTCACGCCAAGCCAAAGCCGCAGAGATAAATGCAATGCTCAATACGAAAGTGGAACCATGTGTAGACTTCTATCGATATGCTTGCGGTAATTGGCATCGACATAATCCCGCGCAACTTTTCAATCACATAATGACCGATCGCTTTCAATTGATCGCAAAAGCCTTCGATCGTCGTGTGCTGCAGGTGCTACGCGAGCCACGCGATGACAATGAGCTCGATACGAAAGTGAAAAACTTCTATCATGCCTGTGAGTATGTGAAAGAGGACGATGTGCGCTATAAGGTGGCACTACAGCATGCCTATCAGGAGTTTGGCAAATTACCTATGTTGGATGGTGAGGATTGGAAAGCGGAGGAATTCAATTGGTGGCGGACAGTGGCGAATATACAACATAAATATGGCAAATCAATTATACTCGCTGTCAATATTATGGCTGATATGGTTAATAACACAGGGAATAAAGTTTACATCGGACCTCCGGATTTCTCCATTTCAAGTGGCACGAAAATAATGCAAGTGTTGCAGGAGTTAAGCACCGTCGAGCATATGAATCGACTCTTTGGTATGGAGAAGACAAAAGCTAAAGCGGTGACTAGAGAACTAATTGACTTTGAACACTCATTGATGCATGGTGGCACCGATCCGCGAAAAGGACTTACACTACACGATTTACTGTCGCTTAAGACCGTCAAAGAATTACGCGAAGCATTTAACGAAAGTTTGGATTTACAGAAATTTTTGGAACTAGCTTTGGGCGTTGATCAGGTCCCAGAGACGGTCTACATTTTTGATGAGAAATACCTGAGCAACGTATTGCATATTATCGCAAAAACATCACCACATGTGGTTGCGAACTATGTTCTGTGGCAAATGTTGCAAGCATACATGGTCGATGTGGAGAAAGGCAATGTGGCCAAGTGGTGCGTCGAGCGTACTAAGAAATATTTCGGTAAATATATTGACTACATGGTATATCAGCGTTATAAGGATCGAGCTGTGGAGCAGGACGTCAACGATGTTTGGGAGGAGGTGCGTACAGCTTTTCGTGATGAACTGCGTGGCAATAAACTTGAATGGATTGAGAACTCGACACGTGCCTATGCATTGGAAAAGCTCGATGCCATGCGTTTGTACATCAATTCGTATGAGTCGGACAATTTCACCACCGAGTATGCGAATGTGCAGATCACACGTAATAATTATGTTGAAAATATACAACAAATCTTACAAATGGAAAGTCATAAGAAGTTGCGTCGTCAAAACGGGCCCGTCACCTTACTTGAATCGCCCGAAGTGTTCGCCTTTACACCTGTCTACAATGTAGTAGAAAATAGCATTAAAATACCTGTCTCACTACTACAACCACACCATTTCTGGGGCCCACACTATCCACAAGCACTTAAATATGCTACACTCGGTTATCTCATAGCCCACGAAATGATACATGGCTTCGACGACGATGGTCGTAACTATGATAAGTCGGGCAATCTGCGAAACTGGTGGGACGCAAAGTCGACATATAATTTTGAGGAGCGTCGTAAATGCTTTCAAGCACAATATCATAATTACCATTATGATGGTCATCAGTTGCCGAATGATGTTTCACAAGCGGAAAATATTGCAGATAATGGTGGCGTAAAAGTAGCCTACAAAGCCTATCAGCGCTGGCTGCGTACACAACGCGATGCCAATGAAACTGATATTGATAATCATGAAATATTTACTCAGTTAAATTTTAATAATGAACAGTTATTCTTTATCAGCTACGCACAGCTGTGGTGCGATGATGTGCAGTCCCTTTTCCGCACTGCTCTAGCCGTTACCGATTCTCATGCGCCGGGTATATATCGTGTAATTGGTGCTTTGTCGAATTTCCAAGAGTTCTCATGGGTATTTAAGTGTAGTCAGAACGCGCCAATGGATCCAGAATTCAAGTGCTCAATCTACTAAGTAGAGGTATGCGCATGGAGAGTGTGTTACTCCCTACGCGAAATTAAGAATAATATATATGTACAAATATTTTTGTAATTAAAAAATAAAAATTGTTTATGAAATAACTATTTCTTAGCATATTTCAAAATAAATACATTACGTACCCGTATACGTATGTAAATATGTATATATATTTTAAAAAGTTCGCTTTTAAAAATGCGCGTTGATAAGCTCTATCAGTTTGTTTACCAGTATTAAGAAGAGAGAAATCTAAGAGGAGTAATAATAAAATCTGAATCTGAAAATCTCCATCTTTCACCACAGAAATCGTTTCTGTCATTTCATTCTCCTTCTCGAAGAAATATGGCTCAAGCACCTTTTGGAGAAAGACTATATGGTAAAAAATAATGCAGTTGAATGGATTTAACTGATGTCTTAAGATTCAGAATCTTAACAATACGCAAAGCTTTAAGAAAATAGTTTGCGTAAAATTTTACTCTGTCTTATTTTGTGGTAAAAGCCTTGGCGGCCGCGATACCCGAATACAGTTTATTCTAAGCCTCCTCCGAACGGCCAATGCATATTTATGAGGAGCTTTATTTCATGTCAGAAATACACTCGGAGGGTTTGGCATTCCCTGCCGAAGTATTTCTGACATATCGAGTGTATTTCTGACATATAATAAAGCATTTTCAAACAAATCCAGCAGCCGTTCAGAGCCGGCTTAGAATAAACTGTAATTTCCTCCATTTGTTGGTAAAAACATCAGGACGCAAACCACAAATTGGAGGAAGAGCTCGGTCGAAAATCACTTCTGCGGTATATATATAATATATAAAAAGCAATCAACAAAATTCCAATCACCTCAGCGAGTATATTTACATATATTTGTGTTTACGGTTGTTTTACGTGGTGATTTTTGTAAGCTTTCAGCAATTCAATTCATTCATAAATTGTTTTTCGTACAAAATCATAGTGTCAGGCGTTAGTGTGAACTATGATATATATGTAAAAACTAAAAGTGACTTTTTCGGCTTTTGAATGCAAAATATGTGTAAATACATACATATGAATGTTTCTACAAATTCTAAGTAGAAAAAAAATTAAAAGTTTATGTACTTAGAGGAGCGTTTACCTCCGTGGGCGTACCGCATTTGTACCTTTCTACTCACGTAACCTCACTTCTGTGGCATAACTCACAGCTGCAAGTGTGGCTGGTGGGGTTTGTTATTTATACAACTATTCAGGCAAGAAAGCCCAGAAAATGTTCAAATTTTTATTTAAATCGAAAGGAATGGAACGTTTACTCTTTCTTTTTCTAAGATTTTACAATTTAATATTTGCTTGACAAACCATGAAAGTGTTCATCGTATTCACAGCATGAGTAAGCCAATAAGTTAATTTTGAGTTTTACATATTTTATGAATTACAAGTAATTTTGAAGTGAAGCAGTTTTAATCAACCTCAAAAAAGGATAGCTTTAGGTGAGCAATTTCATACAATTATTTTTATTTAACATGATTAATACTACGTGGGCGTAAGACTGGACTACCACGGAGACTCTAGGAACACAAACTGTTGTCAATTACTTGGGTGTAAGACAGTAGTACCAACTCAGCAGACTCATGGCCAACACAAGGGTACCGACATAGGAAAAACGGAAGCATGTGAAAACAACAATGAAAGCTTTAAAGTAGAAGAATCGACGTGAAGCCCTGGAAAAAGTTTATCGCACAACTCCTCTGAGAGTGATTTCGGTATACCGTGTAGTTTCCAACGAAGCCGTATTGGTAATAAGCTGAAGCACTATTATCGACTTATTGGCATTTGAAAAAAAGAAAATGTGGAGGTTGAAGAGAGAAGGGACAATTGCCACCACCACAAAAGAGTTGGAAATAGGCAGCAGATTTTAGTCGGTCACCTTAATGCTGACAACATTATAACTGTCCTATTACAAAACGAGAAAAACTGAAATAACGTGAAAATCTACGTAGAAAAATTGGTGGTAGATCGACTTACCTTGTGTATGCAGCTGTTAGAGTTGTTCTAGTGCTCCTGTTATTCAGAGTGCAGCAAGCCGCGCTATTCGTGTTTTTCAGACCCTCCACTTTGATTAAAGGCTTTCAACCACTCTTAATAATTCCTCGAAATTTAGATCAAGGACCTTTTGGATACTACTATATATATATTTTAGATCAATCCAAAAAGGTTAAAAGTTCCTACGTTAAATTTTCTGCAAGTGAAGTTTCTTTACAAGGGAATTTCTTCAACTCAGTTGGTGACAAATAGAGGTGCCCAGGAAAGCAGCTTACTCTAGTATGCGTCCGTTGCGTTGTGACTCTTCATGTCGATACAGATGACATGACTTAACCAGTTCAGCCGCTGTTATTATTTCTTTCATCATTCGGTCGTATGGATCTTCTAAAGGAGTGTACAACTGCTGGCGTATTCAGGCGGTGTTGATATCATTGGTCTCCTTGGGCGGGAATCACTCTTGCCTACATGTGCTTATTTGGATTGTGTAGGCAAATGAAAAGTAAATTCTTTTTCCGACGACTAAGGATCAAGCGCCAAAAACTGCTTTTCATTCCCTTCTAACTCAATGATGCAGAAGCGTGGTCGTTGATAACATCTGATGAATCGGGAGTTTTCTAAAGAAAGATTTTAGGTATTTTTCACGGTAATTTCTGCTTAATTATCGTGAGCGCCACTTACTACATGATTGTAGCCGAATTAACAATGGCACGCTTATCGTGGAGGAGAGGATCGGAGAAATTTTCTACGTCGTCGATCGCTACTAGACCCATTGTTCGTTCTCGATTTATCTCTACAACTCGTTCGAAGAAACTCTTCCCAAACTGATATCATGATGTTTTATGATGTTCAACGTCAGCTTACACAGCTGCAAAAGTTTCTCACTAATAAAATCCATTCAGTGCGTTGATGAGTGAATTTACTAAGTGAGTTCTTGTGATGCGGCGTATCAGGCATTCGCATTTGAACGTGTACTGAGACTGAAAGTGTATCGATAAGACTCATTTATCCAGGAAAATGAAAATGAAAAAAGAAGATGAATGTGAGTTAAATAATGCTTTAAGAAACCTAAACACCTCATTAAACAGCTGGAGCTGTAAAAACGTGCTAAAAAGGAATAAAGAACTCCGTTAATCAATTATCGTTAATCAAACGTCACCATCAAATTCTGGAGTTGCCTAAAAGCACGTAAAGCTTTCAAACTTTTTATTTTCGCTGTGTTCACCGTCTAATGTATGCTCGCTTCTCACAACTGTTGCTCAGTATTAAATTCGCTGCGCAGAAGTTTACTATGTGTCGTGCTAAATGCCAAAAAAACATATGTACGTACTTATTGTACATACCACCACCTGTAGTGGGATTCACAATTCTTTTTTAACGATCTTCAAATCAAAACCTAAAGGCAATTATAACGAATTGGCTATTCGCTATACAAGTACATGGTTTAAAGCTATTCGCTATCGCTTGCTTAGTTGAGGTCGTTAACTAATCGATAATTTGCTAATTAAGCGAAGAATATTGTGTAGTTATTAGCGCCATCGATGCAAGATTTGTTACTTTATTTAGGTTAAAATAAATAAAAAATAAGTTGAAAGAAAATATAAATCGCGAAATAATGATAATAATAAAAATAAATTAAGTGTTGTCTTCAGCCATGCCGAAGTCTTTATATATTTCATGACCCTAGAAAGTTTATTTCAAAATGCAAAATTCAGTTTTCATTTTCAGTGTGACTATATATTTCAATTTACGTGAGTAGCATACGAAATTTCACACCTTTAGATGTTTTTTGTCGAATTTTTTATCCAAAACCTCATTTCTGAACGAATCGCTTGTATTAGGACTATATGATATAATCCTTCGATTTCGTTGATTTTCAGTTTCAATATTTAGTAGAATATTCATGCGCAGAACCCAATATTTCACACTACTAAATGCTGTTTTGGCGTATTTCTTACTGAAAACCTCATATATGAACGAATCGGTTGTATCGGAACTATATGATATACTCTTCCGATTTCGATGACTTTCAGTATCAATGTTCAAATAATTATATGTGAGTAGAATACCGAATTTTATGTTCTTAACTTTAAGTATTTATGACCCAAAATTCCATATCTGAATAAATCGGTTGTGTGGGAGCTATATAATATAGTCTCGTGGCTATGTAATATATACTGTTCCTTACAAATGATAAATACTATACAAATATACACCGCACACTAAGCTTCCTTGAAATATCTCGAAAACTGATAGACTAGTTTGCTTTCAAACAGACGGAAATCAACTCAGCTCTGCTCATAAATTTCGGTGGGGTTGTCTCTTCCCCTTTTGGTACTTACATAGTTTGGACCAAAGTTAACATACCATTTCATGTACACGAAAGATATAAAAATGGCTTTTGAGTATTTGCGGGAGATAGCATACCATTCTTCAGTAAGTTGAAGTTTGCTTCTAGAAATGGAAGATCTTTCAGTTTGAATGCAACTGAGTTTTGAAATTTATGTCGATTAACCGCAGATTTAGTTGAATAAATCTTTTCTCAACTTAATGTCTACTTAGAAACAGGTAACTAATGCAATATTTAAGTATTTTCCAATTCTTAAAGGTTCTAATCGTGTTAGAGAACAATGGGGATATTTATGATCGCCTATATGAGTATGCTCCGGTTTTGAAACCTTCTGTAGGTTGCCGCATCTTCTCATATAATTTTCGACCATTACCGTTGCGGCCAGCTTCTCAAGCTCTTCATACTCACGCACTTCGGCCTCTTTCATTTTTTGTCTACAAATGCGTCTCCCTTCTCTATCCAGGCGGATGTATAATTTCGCTACTAAGAGATAGAGTCCGAATCGATATTAGTATGATCGAGTTGCGCGTTTTTCGTTCCGAAGGAAAGGAATCTGATACTGCTGATAATCATATTTCGTGCCCGGCTTAGTCGATCAGGCTCAGCCCAAATAGATGTTTGTAGGCTACCCAGAGCAGAGGATACTTGGTTGAAGACCGGAAGTCATGAGCTGCTTGAACAATATGTAAAATAATCGTTTCTAGCCACTCCCAGCTGAAGGGTAGTCGAAAATTTTTATCAATTGCGTGAGCTTCTGCACATTGTTCTATCCTCTATATATACGGAGTGCAATAAATATTGGAAGTTCTAAAAAATTTTGTTTAAATTTTTGCATTTTATAATACTCGTACATATGTATAAGTAGATATGTGATCTTTATCTCAAGTTTTTAGTGGTCATGGCCAGCATAGTTTGATTTTGGGTATATTTTGTGAGCTGATACGAGAAAATTAGTCACATTTTTCATATCAGCTCTTGTTTTTTTTTTTTTTAATTTCAATACCAAAGAATGCAGAATACAAGCGAATTACCGTGTCATTAATCGGTTTCCGTTGATCTTTCATTATATACTCATTACATATGTAACAAAACATATCAGGATCGTTAATGCAACATCTCGACTTACTTTCCATACTAATTTTATATGATTAATGTCATAAAAGTCGTTATAACATTGACTGATTTCGAATAAAACCAGAAAAAAGTTAAAATAAGAATCGTAGGTAAACCAGAGCTGTCAGCTGACATCTAGTAGCAGCAATGTAGTTCATACTACCTACCTTACCGACTGCAGATGTGAACAGAGCTGCACCAAACCAAAATTTTTTTTTGTAGGACAGTGTAATTTAATATCTATTTCATAATTATCGATTAGGAATTCGAGTTCGCCACCTCCGGATATTTATATGTTCGCGATAGTAAATTTCACGAGAATCTTTCCGTCCATCGCACTTCTTGGACCCTGGTAATGTCAGGCTTTAATCGTGCGATACATCAACCAATTGGGCAATGACACCTTCCTAATCAAAAGACCATAAACTTTGTTATCTTATTGACCGGCAAGTAGTCCAGCAAAATGTAGCAGCGTCTGCACACCCACGAGAAAGCCATTCATAGTGCACGCATACATATGTACATATAATTAAATGGGCCACGCACAGAAGTAACTTAAATATTTAATAACACAGCAAATCACCAAAATGACCAAACTAATTTTCAAATTATCTTAAAATTTTTTATTTTCAACATGAAGCAAAGTTGAAATAAAATTTTTTATTATAGGGTAAATACGGGGTACTTAAAATAATTTAATTTTCTTCTAACATTTGTATGGCGCAATTCAAAATTAATATGTTGCTCAATAAATTATATGCTCAAAAATTAAATTTATTAAATTTTTGTTAAGCCCAAGGGTTTTAATATTTATATAATTCAATTTTTTTTTCTGTTAACAAATTATATTTTATTAATTACGAAATTAAATTTTTAGTACACTTTTGTTATACTCTCCTCTTTTCATCTTCTTAATTCACACTTTTTATTCAAATTACAGTTCTTGTTGTTGTTGTAGCGGGTAGCTGAACCCTGAGACTAGTCTAAGTCACTCAGGTCATCTAACGGGTGCGCCTCGCACGAACTGTCCTAATAGCACTGAATCAATCAAAAGCTGGCACGGTCAACGACACACTGCTACCAGCGGACATTAAGGAATCCTCATTAACGCGCCGAAGTTGAAGAGATGGGCAATGAAGGTTGACTTTCGAGGTCAAAATTCTAAGCTTCTTAAAAATAAAGAGGCAGCTCAGCAGGATGGTGTGCTCTCCCCAACGCTATTTAATTTTTATTTCTCAAAGCTCCCTTCACCAGCAGAGGGTATTTCCTTGATCTAATGTGCCGTTGAAAGTCAACTGCTATCTCGACGACCTTTACCACTTTTTTACCGCACAACATTACAGCCAGCGAAATTCTCGTCCACACCTTTTCCCCAGCTGGACGAAGGAGTATCGGTTCGAACTTGATGTGAAAGTCGACGACGTAAAAATGCCGAAAATAAATAACCCCAAGGTACTGGGGGTCCCATTCGGTATTCCTCCGGCACTCCGCATACGACTGTAATTGCCACTTACGTACAGAGACGCAACAAAATACTCGAATCTCTAGCCGGTAGCAATTAGGGAAAAGACAACTAAACGTGATTTTTAAGACAAATTATCATATTTTTTTGACAATTCGGCGAGTTCACGGTATAACTAGAGCATTGGAGTTGGATTCCAGGCCCAGACGTGTCATATCTATTAGTGGGCACTGATTAATTACATGTACGTGTGTGGCTGCACTCATTTATCTTGATCTCTGAAACTAAAATTCCAATGGCTGGTGTTGCACTAGAAACTTCTCTTTCTCTTTAAAGTGCTGTCAAATGATTTAAGAACTACGAGATAAATTTAACATCGCCAAATGGCCACTCAGACAAATTTTCAATTAGTGAAATTCAATTTCATGAAATTTTTTTAGATGACAACCAGTGAATTTCAGATTTTTATGCTTCTCATCTATGTTAAGTTTGTTGGGTTGCACAAATCACCACATTTGCACCGTAAAATAACTGACCTGTCGTCGGGATGGCCTGGCGCCTGCATATCATCGACCTCTGTAAAAAGCAGCTGAAGGGAGGTTGAAAAGTTTAATTAGAAAATTTCAGAGAAATTCAACGTTTTCGTTTTCATTGGCATTTGAGGGATTATTAAGAAATCCATTACGAATATTTAGTCCACTTTTACCAATGATTTGAGTATATTATCTTACGCGTAACGGCATAGATATAAATAAAGATAAAACTCGTCACGCGCAGAAATATATTACTTTTGTATACTAAATTTTAATATAATTAAATTTAAAAACATTTCTATAGAGATTTCTTCTTCTTCTTTGACGTAGGCATCTCTTAAATGATTATATCCGAATCAGCAATGGCGCAAAACTCGTTCATTATCTTTGCTCTTTTTCACCAGTCAGAAATACCAAGTGAAACCAGATCGCTCTCCACCCATCCACTACTTTCAAATCTGGAGCGCTATCATCCATTCGTACGGTATGACCGTAGCCAGCGTAGCCGCTGTCTCTTGATTCGCTGAACTATGTCAATGCTGTTGTATAGCTCGTACAGATCATCGTTCCATCGGCTCTCGAAAACTCCTAATGCCGACTCATCGATTCAATTGGCTAATCAGTCCATAGTAGCACCTGATTCTGCGCAAGCCTGATTCTGCGTTGGATTTCAATGCTGATATTCTTGGTGTTGTTAATACTGGTTCCTAAATAGACGAAATTATCTACGATTTCGAAGTTATGACTGTCAACAGTCATTGCGATGATTGTTTATTTGATGACAAAATATATTTCGTCGTGTCTTCATTCCGTACCAGACCCATTCCCTTCGCTTCTTTGTCTAACCTTGAGAAAACAGAACTTGCGCACCTAGTCTATTTAGCTTTGCAGCTCGTGTTATTTTCTCCAACATCAAATTGAAGAAATCACACGATAAATAGTCATAGCTGTCTGGAATCTCGTTTGGAACCGAACGACTCGGAGAGGTTTTTCCTAATTCTGACTGCGCTTCTGGTATTACCAAGGGTCAGTTTACATAACCGTATGATTTTTGTGGGAATATCAAATTCAGAATTAGCGGATTAGAGGTAATACCTTATCGTGCTGCCGAGAGCAGCTTTAAATCTATGGAAAAGTGGTGTGTATCGATTATTTTCTCCTGAGTCTTCTCCAAGATTTGGCGCATGGTGAATATCTGCGAAGGCGGCGGTACCCAACCTCCCGCCCAGCCGTCCGAAGGGCGCGCCTGATGGATAAACGTAAAATCCAACAGACCGGTGACCAAATACCAGGTACAGCATGGACTGTCCTGAATACGAGACCGATCGCGGAAGGTCGCGCCTACACTTGCCTCTTACACTGAGCAGCTACAGAAGCTATTAAATAATTTTCGATTAAGAAACATTGAGAATAAAGAGATTATTTATAAGTTTAAAACTCTCAGTAAACATTTCTTCATACAAAATATTTAGTTATAAGAATCAAAGCTGGCAAAACGAGAATTAAATTCGTTACACAAACATCTGAAGAGGTCATTCATTTCAAAATTTGTTTTGCATAAAGACAAGGAAAGGGGCCTAAAGTATCTAGATTGTCTTAAAGGGACACTAAAGTTAGTCTCACTAAGCAATAATGGACTATTAATAATACATCTTATCAGCTTAGTTAAAAATAAAACTCTAAGCATCTCTCGTCGACTCTGGAGATATGCATATTAATAAGCCTTTACCATGTCTAAGGCCACACTGATAAGGGTCAATCAGATTGTTGTTGGCCTTAATCTTTCACACAGTCACTAGATAGGACCTTATATGTGATATTAATTAGGCTAATCCCACGGTAATTGGCGCAGACCATGGGGTCTAATTTTTTTGTTTTTTTATTGGGCAGAGAACGAATAGGTTCCATTCGTCAGATATGTTTTCTTCCGACCATATTATGGAAGAAGCTGATGCATGTTTTTGTCATTTCTTCGCGGGTCGCACCGCGTTGTTATTTTTTAAGCGGGCAATCGCTACTCGAACTCCTTCATAGTCTGTGGATGGTAAGTTATGAATGTTATTAAGTACTTAATCCTAGAATCGCTGGAGCATTTATAAAGTGTAAGTATATATTTATAAGGGTACTTCAATATCAAGAAAACAATATTTTCTTATTTGTATTAAAATAATTTTTAATTTTATTAATTTTGAAATTAAATCTTCCGTAATAAACAAATTATTTAGCGCGATTATAAAAATTAAATTATTTTAAAGAAAGATGTAAAGCAAATATAGCACTTTTCTTTTAAATCTCAGCTGTTTCTCAAACTTTGAGACCCAATTCACCGCTGCTTATAATCCTTATGCTCCTTTCTTTGACGTTGTAGAGAACTTCCTTACGCATTTGCTCGAGCTCAAATCCACCATATTGCTGCACTGTTTCCTCATTATTATCCTCCTGCTTCACGCCATTATTCTACACCTCACGCTCTCTCAGTAATTTACCATCCACATCTCGCGATGCAGCACTCTTCAATTGTGCGGCGCTTATATGCTACTTTTTGTGATTACCGTCAAATTCTCATATTGTTTTGGCATTTCGACGAGTTCATGGCATAACTGGAGTATTTCCTCTTGGGTAGCGCCCAAATTCAATAAAATCGACATATTATCCACCAGTATGGTGGTGCTGACACGTTGCTCAGCGGGTGGGTACATACTTGCTTATAGCGTCTGTAGATGATGACGAGACGTTCATCTCTCAGCCATTTGGATTTCAGTCCCAGCCGTGCCATATCTGTTAGTGGATCGATCACGTTGAGAGTTTTGTCAAGGAAAATATTTGCATTATAGCCGAGACGCATGCCGGCATTTAAGTAATGTTGATAATTTTGCTGTAGAAAGACTAGCACAGTGCCGGCGTTAGAGATGCGCAGCCTTTGGCCGAGTATACAGCTGAAGAGGAAGTCGCCATCGACATTCGCCTTCTCGTTGATGTGTACGAATTTTGACAGTTTTTGCTCATGCAAGCCGCAATCAAAGAGTATAGGCGCAGCCAGAACGGTTTTGTTGTTGTTCTCGTATTGTAATTACTGAAAGCAAAGAAAAAATTCTAATTTAGTTATAAAATAATTTTTTTGTAAAATTCTACAACTATTAATGCCAAATGAAAAATACAACGCATAGAATCCCCAACTGGAGAGTAAAATTTAAAAAAATTTTGCCACCAATAAATTTAACAAGCGTATTCCAGCCCGGTAAGTCAGTTTGTGAACCCCATAGTTTCCTTTCTTTACATTCAAGTCCGCACATATATACAAGTACATAAATCCAGTCGGAAAATTCAACAACGCCAGACACAATCTTTTAATTTATTTTGTTCTTTCGGCGTATTATTTGTTCTGTGAACTTTTGAATGGCCTAAAGGCACGGAAGTATGTATATTAAATATGTCAATAAATTAATTGCTGCAGTAGCATGAATAAAGTATCATATAAAGTTTAACACTTTTCTAATTTTAGTTGCCGATTAATAATTTTCTTTAATATGTAAAGGGTTATTCATTTAGTGCTTTCCCTATATTTTGATATCTGTCCAACTTAACTGCCAAACCAAACATGTTTTGCTTTAGTTGATTTTAGCTAAAAGTCAGACAGTTATGAAAATGGATTGCTTAGCAACCGCACAACTCCTTAACAACTTCAAAAATGATGATTCAAACTCGGCCAAGTTTTGGGCTTTAATAGGAGATTATGGTGCACATAATCGTCCAACTAGAGTTAAAAAATTTAAAAGAAATTTCGAAGAAATTTGAAGAGACTGGACTGGTTACAGATATTGTAGGCTCTGTTCATTATCGTCTTACTCGTTCCACCTCAAATATCGTTGCTGTAAGTGAAAGTGTAGCCGACAACTTGAATGTGTCTATTTCTCGACGAGCTGAGGCTTTCTTACAGCACATTGTGGCACAATTTGCACTAAGACTTACACCTATATCCATATAAAGTCCAGCTAACACAGCAACTGAAGCCAGCTGACCATTCACAATGCCATAGTTATTGTCGCATTGTGGGCTATGAGATTCCTCAAATAATTGAAGAGCGGCCATTATTTTGGGTGAAACATACTGTGCTGGTGCCAAATTTAATGCTTCAACAAAGAAAAGAGAAAAAATTAATTTCACATAGCAAAATTACAATATACAATTTTTTCAGTAAAGTAAAAAGTTATTTCTCAACAACTTTCACCATAGAACTTTGCTAGAGATTTCTGCTCAGTTGGAAGAAGTTCTAATGAACAAATTAAAGATAATTTTTTATAATAATATTTTGAATTCATTGAATTTTTTATCAAATTTAATATATTTTCAAATACAAATAAAATTTTCTAAAAAAAATTGTAGAATATTAAATAGCAGAAATATACATTCTCCGTTTTTTTTTACTGCAGCTTTAGCATTAGTAAACCCAAGTTTTGAACTTAATGAAAAAAAAGTTATTTTGCAGCTTTTTATTCGTTTTCCTTTTCTTTCTTTTCTTAATATATTTCTTCTTGAATACCATCTCCAGAAAAAATAATATAATAATTTGTCTACCTTTTCATTTCAGCTGTATGAATTAAGCCTATATTAGACTCTAATAGAAAACTTCTGAGAGCTTTGCCGTTGATGGAATTATTTTTTTAAGCGCAATAGAAAGAAACAAGAAAAAGTACACGTATTTAGCTCGCAAAAAGTTAAAAGAAGAGGAGCACTTGAAACAGAGGTCTGTGTTAACAGATCACTTTCGGATGGCATTGAAAATATTTTTAATCAGCATATATACATACACCTAAATATGTATATATGTATAGGTATATATATATATATACGTATATATATACGTGGAAGCTTACATTTATGTATGTATATAAATTTATATCTATAAATATTTATGTACATACATACCCACATACATACCCATTATATTTGCTACACTTGGAATATCAATGCTAATGCCAAGCTCCATTCAGCTTTTCGACTTTCACAAAGCTTACCAATCATCAAGCCAGCCGGACAACTAACCTAACAACCAATAAGTTGCTTATGAGTGTTGTAAAGTAGTCAGCTTTTAATAAAACGCTACACTTTTGAAATCAAGTAGAGGCAATATTTAAGTTCTTAGTAAACCAAACGAAAAGCGTGCTAGAAACCGCAACACACACACACACACACACGCGCATACCTAACATACACCCTCAACAAATGTGTAGCAGCAGAAAAGCTGTATGTTGGTGAAATATATTAAAATTGCAGTGTTAACCACAATTTGTATTGTGTTAAGTGGCCACAGCCGCTGCGCTTCTCATTTATTTAACATTTTTATTGGTAACTGTAACTGCTGAATGTTGTGATAATCGGTCATATTATATTATTTAATTGAAATTTTAAAATAATTTACTCAAATATTCATGCGCGGCGAATTTAAAGATTTTGAAAATGTTTGTTGTTTTGTTTGAAGTGAAAACATTTAATATATTGTTTCTTCCAACAAAAGCTTTTGTATGAAATGCATACAAATATTTTTTTAGAAGCTTCCTCTCTATAAAATATATTTACGGACCATTGCCATCATTATGTATTTAGGCTCTTTGGAAAAGCTTTGTTTCCAACCAAAATAATTATTTTCAGAAATCAGCATCATTTTTAATATATCCTAATTTTAGGCTATGTAAAATGGAATTTCTTATTTTCGGTATTAAACTATTGATTCTGTGCACAAACTGATATTTCAAAATCATCATATGACTTAACGTAAGAATGAGACATTTAAAGGCATTAGTGAGACCAGCATACATTCGATATTGCATGAACATTTGATTGTAAAAAAAATTGTTCACGTTGTCAATCGCTCAAAAAAGGTTTGTGTCGATTGGTCGAGAGAAATGTTAAAAAACATACGAAAACGGTGCTTCAAAACACGTTTAAAGCATCGTGACTGACGGATGAATCGTGGATTCATGCGTACGAGCCTGAAAGTAAACAGCAGTTGGCTGAATGAGAGTTTCAAGGTGAGCCAAATCCAATATAAGTTGTTCATACACGAAGCACTTCAAAGCAAATTGTTGCTTTTTTTTTTTTAACTGGACATTTTGCAGCCGTACCACTAGAGCAACGTAGAACAGTATATTCAGGGTATTACACAACCATTTGTTTGCCAGTTGTCTTTCAAAAAATCAGGACACCCAACCGCCGAAGAGGGATCATTATTCACTACGAAAATTCAAGCTCTCACATATCGACTGAAAGAACTGCATTTTATGAGCACTCAAAACATCGATTTGATGATTCATCTACCGTATAGTCCTGATCTGGCATTGCATGACTTCTTTTTATTCCCGTACGTAAAAAATAAACTGAGAGTTCACCGTTTTTCGACACCCGAAGCGGCGGCTCAACAGAGTGCAAAATTGTCCCGCCAATTAGTTCAGGCAGAAGTGTATAGATATTGACGGAGAATATTTTGAAAAATAAAGAAAACGATTTTCGATGATTACTATTTGTTTTTGTTCTGAAATCCCGAGTTATAATGTATGTTTGTGATGCTAAAAAAATTGTCTGGATTAATGCAAATAGAATTCCCATACTTCCAATTATGGATTAACATAATTTTTGCTATATTCTTATTAATATGAGAAAAATGTTAAGTTTTTTGTTTTTAATATTTGTTTAATTGCATTTAAATTAATAAATTTATATATTGTAAATATATTTGTAGGTTGTTAGCGGTATTCAGTTCATAGGAATGCTCTTTTCAAACATAAATCAAATATTTTGATGAATAACCAAATAACGAACGGACAGAAAACATCAATTGTAACCATCAAATCTTCTCTGTATGCTTTTTTTTCTCATGGCATAATGTGCAGAATATTCTTTTTACAGAACTTACAAAAAACCATAAGCCATAAAGCAAATGTTATTTTTTTTTAAATAAAATTAATATTTTCAAGTTTTTTGGTTATGTAAAGTAACTTATCCTTATTATCGTTGGATATTGTTAATATAGTATTCCGATTTCAATTATTTTCACTACCAATGTGCAGTTCATAATGTGTGTGTGGTATACCAAACTTCACGTTCTTAGTTATTTTTTTGACGGATTTATGATCAAAAATCTCAAATCTGAAAAATCGGGCATATATATGCTATAGTGGTCTGATCTGGCCGGTTCCGACAAATGATCGTTGAAACGTAGAGGTACCAAGTTTGGTTGAAATATCTCAAAAATTGAGGGTATAGTTTGCGCTCAAAAAGATACACGGATAGACGGACATTGCTAAATCAATTCAGCTCGTCATTCTGGTACGATCGGATAAATTTCGGTCGGTCTATCTCTTCTCCTTCTGATATTTACATACTTCGGAAGGAAGTTAATATACCATTTCATATACATGAAAGGTATAAAAATTTAGGAAATTAGTTAAGAAGGCCTAGTTCTCCAGTTTGTACATCTTTCATGTTTTTCGGACTAGTTCAGCTTCAGTAAGAAAATTCCAGGCATAAACTATTCCAATTTTTACTTGTTTCCCATTACGCCGTAAAGAAATTTTTTTTGTAGCCCAATTTCGCGTGGCACCATCCAATTTTTAGTCAAATCGTATTCCTTAGAAACTACATAATAGAATTCAATAATCTCATTGCACAGTATGAACACGAATTGAATGTAGGCGCGATAGAGCAACAACTTCGTCTTTGTCCCATGTAACGGACTTTTTGCTTTCCATCTCACTGTATTGATCAACAGATTTCAAACTAGCCAATGCAACGGTATTTTTCTTTTCCACCCTCATCTATTTAAATCATTTTTGATCAACGGATCAAACGCGGTAGATAATTTAAAAAGGACTAAAGTGCTACCAAAAATGGCTAGAATGGAGGGATCCAAAATTCGTCTTTACTATAAATATCAGTCTAATATCTAATATTTGAGTCAACCCGAACTTAGTTTTACTTGTTCTTTTTTTAATTTTACTGCTTCACATATCCAGCTGTCTATTTTTAGATAAAAAATGTATTAATTTCAATATTTTTCCAAATTTTCGTTAGAGCCAGGCGTGTAGTGGATTGGAGTGACGAAACGGATAGCTTATATAGCAACAATGTATTAAAAGAAAATAAATTTTAGAAAGAACCATTTTCGTTTATAAGTACAAGTAAATGAGCTGTATTCAAAGACCTATTTTTTTAGAAGCATTATTTTTGAATTGAATATTTTGTTATACAACAAAGAACAATTTTCTTTTTTGTGTTTTTTTTTTAATAAATGTTATATAAGGTGTTATCTCTCTAGATAAATTATGCTTTTAAAGGCAATGTATTCTGAACGTCAAAGTTATTTCTTTTTTTATAAATAACTCTTTTGGATAAAATGTAATTTATTGAAAAATAATCCTTTTTTTAGAAGCCGGTATGAGAGTAATTCAAATTGATTTAAAGTAAGTTAAAAAGTTTGTAAGATTAAACTAATCTTTAAGCGGTATTAGTGTTGATTCGAAGGTGGCCAGTCTTTTTGAATAAAATTTTTTTTTCGACAAATAAGCGTGCTGTTGTTCAATATAGACTCCTTTCAGCTCCAAAAATTCAATCAAGGGATTTCCAGTTTTTGTGTTTCTAGATAATAGGCTTTCAAGGTCTGTAAAATAGGCATTTTTTTCTGTGACGACCTCTTTATTCGACCTGAATCTCTTACCGCCCATATGTTATCTTCAGGCTTGGAGAAAGAAAAAGACGCAGGGGACTAAATCTGGAGAATATTCTGGATGGGGTAGCAGCCCAATTTATGAATTTTTGATATGGTGATTATACATATGTGCACCCATGCAGAGTCCTGGTGGAACAGTACTTTTTTGGGCCAAATGCGATCATTTGTTTCTGCTTCAAACCAATATCGAGTCTGGCCAAAAGCTCTGAATAATATTCGCCGATGATTTTTTTAGCCAAAAAACTGTGGCATTGACGTTATTTGTCTTCAAACAACCTTGATCTTCTTTTTTGCAAGTTCAGCCGGAGAGGCCTACTGTCTTTATTGTTCTTTCGTCTCTGGCGTGGTGTTGTGTATCCACGTTTCATCCACGGTAACTAATCGGCGCAAAAATTCGTTTGGATTGCAGTTGAACATCGACAAACAGCAATCGAGGCATCCATCGTGCGGGTAGGTTTTTCATGTCCATGTATTCATGTGGATTATGATGTTTGATTTCTGGTACGACCACAATAGAACTCAGTAAACCACATCTGAACCATTGGAATTGAAGGTCCCGAGTCCTCGTAGTACTTATCAAGCCATTCACTGGTTTCGTTAATGGTTTTTTTACGCAAAATATAATGTTTAATCAACACAAGAAATTCTCTTTTTCATATTCAATAAAATTACCGTGGTTGTCTGCTTTCAATGGCTGTCAAACAGAAACTTAATGGCTTAATAGCTTGCTCAAAATTTTACGGCAGTCTATTAATCGATATTAGTTGACGGGAGCAGTGCGGTATTTACAGAGATTGCGCGGCAAGGTTGATTGACACAGGTTTTTGCTGAAATCGCCACTTGAATCGCTACACAGAGGCGGATGCGTATCTTGACTGCGACAAGACAGTGGTCCAAGTCGATAGTTGTACCTCAGAGCACCCGTCCGTCTATTACAACACGATCGATTTAGTCTTAGATTTCTTCGATCGAAAGACAGCCGTGTTGCTTGAGGAATTCTCTTGTGCCCCAAACTGGTTTTACAGGCGGCTACATTTCAAGCTCCAGTAAATTTGATCAACCTTAAACTATCTGGCTATTTTTCGATTGGAAAGTTAAAGTCGCCTTTCACGATTTTGATATCTTCTCAAAGGTAGCCTTCAATATGATCATAGAATGATTTTCTTCTCTTCCGTCGGGGTATTGGCGATATGCAAAAAAACTTGCTTTAATGTAAAATGTATTAAAACGTACGGGATGAGCGATAGTATATAACAGATATTTATATACGAGTATGTTTAGGTCAATACACACTTCATATTACTATTGTAGGGCGTCCTTTAAGCAATTCTTTATTTTTTTAAAGTTTGAACATTTATAAAGGGTTACCCATTTAGTGGTTTCGAAAGTGCATGTTTTCTTTTAGTTAAGAGTCAGGCATTTATGAAAATGGATCACTTAAAAACACCATACGCCACACAACACGAGCGAATATGGCTTTATTGTGAGATAAATTTCCCAGCCGCGTAATCTCTCGTCTTGGCGATGTCAATTGGCCACCGAGATCGTGTGATTTGACATCGTTGGATTTTTTTGTGGGGTACGCGAAAGACCGTATTTATGCGGATAAAACTTTAACTCTTGAGCACTTGAAAGCCTACATTTGTCAATATGTGCCAAAAAGTGGTCGAAAACTACCTCAAACGGATCGAAGTAAGCACAAATTCAAGAAGCGGTCATTTCCCTTTATAATATAGGGTGTTTTTTTGCAGAGGTATAGAACTTTAAGTTGACATTACTTTTCAAGATGGCTACCGATTTAACAGCTGTCAAGTGATTTATTCTCAGTTTGGTTTGACAATTCATCATGAATAGACTCACGCCTGAACAACGCTTGCAAATAGTGCAATTTTATTTCGAAAGTAATGGTTCTGTGCGGAAAACGTATCGCGCGACACGTCCATTTTAGCGATGTTTAGTGATGAAGCGCACTTCTGGTTGAATGGCTACGTCAACAAACAAAACTGGCGCATTTGGAGTGAAGGTAATCCTCAAGTGTATGTTGAAACACCGTTACATCGAGAAAAACTGACTGTTTGGTGCGCTTTATGGGCTGGTGGAATCATTGGTCCGTATCATTGGACGTGGTGCGCGATACGTTTTCCGCACAGAACCATTATTTTCGAAATAAAATTGCACTATTTGCAAGCGTTGTTCAGGCGTGAGTCTATTCATGATGAATTGCCAAACCAAACTGAGAATAAATCACTTGACAGCTGTTAAATCGGTCGCCATCTTGAAAAGTAATGCCAACTTAAAGTTCTATACCTCTATAAAAAAACACCCTATAAAAATTGAATTTCATGAAAAAATTATTTTAAACGCATTTTATTTATGTTTATTTTGGAAACCACAAAATGGATAATTCTGTAAAAGTAAGCTTAGAAATCAAAATCGTACTTAAGCGAAATGTAGTTAGGAAATGTGCAGAAATTTACTAACGCTCTCTTCAATTAAAATCTTACAGCTCTAATACATAAAAATCTAAAAATCTCACTCATCCGATAGCAGCAACAACAAATCCGATACAGCCAAGTTGAAAGTTTGTCACTGTGTACATAAATTTATTACGCCAAATGACAATGCGTGTAATAAGATTGCCCAAAACGCCAGCCATGAATATAATTGCATAGAAAACGGTGAGTGTAATTAGCACGGACATAGAGAGCTGCTGTTGCACGACATTCCGGGTTTGATTTAGCTGTGCGGTATTTAATAGATTTTCTGTCGATATATTTAATGTCAGTGACATATTCTGCTTGAATGCATTACTCTGCAGTAACTGTTGCAGATCCGCCAACGATGAGGAGACAAAGGCGAAAAGCTGCGAATTGGCGTAATATGCTTGACTGACGATGAGATCGTCATCGAGCAGCGACAATTCATCACCTGTTCCAGTGTACGCTAAGGCGCCAGCGGCAAAAGCAACGATTGTTATTTGCGAACGTAAAAAATTGGCAGAGGAAAACATTCTGCCGAGTTGATTGTGTGAAGTGAGGCTGGGAAAGGTGGTTGAGTTTAGCGGGAAATTGGAAATCAGTTGATAGCTGGCAGGTGTGAACTGTAAGAGAAAGAAAAAGAAAGTATAAATAACATATAAAATATTACGTTTCTATATAAAAATGAATTCAAATTCACATGCTAAATTTACTAAAGCTTTGTTGGGCAGCTTAGTCGGTTGGTAGGATTTTGTGAATCAAAATACCAAGGTAATATATCAAACGAATTTCGGCGACAAGCTTTCACCATTCTAAGAAACTGAAATACTTAAAAAAAATGGCAAACACATTTTCGCTTTCAACGTAATTTAATGCGCCTGCCTTCCTGTCTTTTTGCGGTTTGCCAGCTACGTCAAGCATTCATATGGAAGAATACACATGTGTTTGCTCTTTTTCTAATCCTGTTTTATACTGACATTTGTATGTAGGCCAAAATACCAAACTCGTGTATGTCGTAAATTTTAGTAGAATGACTGACATCGCGTAACGGAAACTTGAACAAGTTTAAATTGCAATGCGAAAAAAATATGTATGAAAAGTATTTTATTGTATTTGGTAACTTTGATGTTTAAAACTAAAAAACTAATTTTTTCATAAAAAGTAGAAGAAGAAAATGGAAAATAAAGAAGAAAGAAGAACGAGAAGACAAAGTCTCTATACCATTTATTAACGTATCAAATATTTTGCAGAATGCAAACCAAGATTTCTATGATTGTCGGTGGCATATCTAAACAAATCGGTTGTATGAGAGCTATTTATATGGATGATATAGTCTTCCGATTTTTATGATTTTCGGCGTCAAAACTTATTAGAATTTACGTACAAAATTTAACGCTTTTGGATGCTTTTCTTTTTTGGTCAGATTTTTGGACCAAAACCTCATAACTGAACGAATCCGTTGTATGTGAGCTATATGATATAGTCTTCCGATTTCGATGGTTTTTAATGTCATTATTTACTAGAAAATACTTATAGAATACCAAACTTTATGAACTTTAATGATTTTTGACGGATTTTTGACGCAAAACCTCGTTTCTAAGCTAATCGGTTGTATGGTGGCTACATGATATAGTCTTCCGATTTCGATGATTATCGGCGTCAATATTTATTAGAATACACATGTGTAGAGCACAAATTTCACGATATCTCATGATTCTTGACAGATTTTTTTACCCAAAATCACATATCTGAACAAATCGATTGTATGGGAGCTATATGATATGGTCAACCGGTACGGCCTCAATAAATTACAATAATTACAAAAATACATTTGATTACAAGTATTCGTTCACATACGGCTCGTCATTCTGATTATATCGGTGTAAATTTTGATCGGTCTATCCCTTCTCCTTCTGTTACTTACATATTTCGGACAAAAGTTTAGATACCATCTCATGAAAACGCAAGGTATAAAAAGGTGTGAAAGTGAAAATGCATCTCAAATATTTTTATTTAAATTTTCCATTTTAAATACATATGTACAATATGTTTATATGTAAGTACGTAGATGCTTATGTATTTGGAATGTGATTTAATTAAATTTCCTACCGTTTGAAATTAACGTACTTTGCTGACTACATTCAGGTTAATAAGTAAAACGTATGCATATATGTATGTAGAAATACATGTAGGAATACATACATATATACTTATTTTTTAGTTTTAAACATAACAAAATAAGCTGAGCACTTATATACTCGTGTATTAACAGGTCAATTGAAAAGTACCCGACCTGACACATAGATGGCGCTACCAGAAATAAATTGATTAATGTTCTTCAGTTAGCCCTAACAGAAGATGCGTGTATAAATTTATAGATGCGTATATAAATTTGACAGCTGTCGGATAATTAGTTTGTGAATTATAGCATTTTAAGTGAAGCTACTTTTGTTATTGTAAGAAAAATGTATAAAAAGAAATTTCGCGTGTTGATAAAATATTGCTTTTTGAAGGGTAAGAAACTTGGTTTAATGACGAGTTTCCGAACACTGTGTCAGGAAAATCAACCACCAAGGATTGGTATGCTAAGCTTAAACTTGATGAAATGAGCGCTGAAAACGGTGAACGCAGTGGACGCCCTAAAAAGGTTGTTACCGAAGAAAAAATAAAAAGGTCAACATAATGATTTTGAATGACCGTAAATTGAAATTTAATGGAATAGTGGGCACTCTAGAGATATCAACTGAGTGTGTATATCATATTATTCCCAAATATTTGAGTATGAGAATGCTCTGTGCAAAGGGGGTGCCACGCGAGTTCACTTTTGACCAAAATCAACTACGATTTGATGATTCGGAACAGTGTTTGGAGATTTTAAAGCGTAGCAAACCCGAAAATGTACGACAATATGTGACAATGGAGGAAACATGGCTCCATTCCGAAGTCCAATCGATAGTCAGCCGAGTGAACTTCACACGATGAGCCCGCTCCGAAGCGTTGGAAATTTGTAACAGGCAACTGACAAGGTTATGGTGTCCGTATTTATGGGATGCGTATAGAATAATTTTCATTGACTACCTTGAAAAAGGAAGAAGAAAGTCCTGTTTTATCAAGAGAATGCACCGTGCTTCCGCTTAGTGAAGTCGATGGCAAAAATTCATGTATTGGGATTATAATTGCTTTCGCATCTACCGTATTCTCCAGATTTGGTCCCCAGCGTCGGAACTGAAGCCTATTTTTAAGCAAAGGACAAAACGTATCACAAAAATGGTATCGAAAAGTTGGAGGGTCGCTATAATCAGTGTATCACCCTTGAATGGTACTATGCCAAAAAAATTTGTTTTATTATGGTTGCCCGGGGACTTTTCAATTGACCTGTTATATCCCTACATTTTCACCTTAAAACCACATTCTATTTTTTACTTAATTTTCATTCTCAATTAACAGCTCACCCATTCCAACCAAGAAATATTATCTTCATTTTATGCGTGGGTTGTTGAACCACTGTTTTTGTCAGCAAAATGACAAAATTGTAAAATTGTTTGCAAATGAAAGTGCGCAATAAGTCAAATTTCTATGTATGCGTGTTTAGATATCGACCAACCGAGCTTTTTTGCCTCTCCCGTCTATGTGTGTCTGAGTAGACTTATTGCTCTATGACATTTCAAGTTGCCAAGGTGTTACAGTTAAAGCTAATTGCAATTGTTGCTGCTCTCCATAGCGTTCTTCCGTTGAAAATTCTTTTAGAATTTTAGGTATTTTATTTTTATGACTTGGAATTTTTGGTCATGCGGTACTTGAACATTTCGCTGTCGCAACAATAACGAACTGAGTATGGATTAGGTGAAACGCCCAATAATTTCATGGGATTTTAAGCAAATTAGTGAAGGTGCAAAAGTCTTGTTATAAAATACATACACACATACATATATAAAGGCTGAAAATAAAGTCAGCTGAGCCAGCAATGTAGTAAAGAGTTCAAATTGCGGTGAAGCTGCTCACCAAAATAAATTAATTTGTCCTAAGGTGTGGCGTCCTTAGTTGAGCTTTTTTCGTTTCTACTTGACTCATTAACTTCATTTGATTGCTCTTGCATGGCATGACATACTTGGTTTTTTTTAATAAATCCGGTTGACAAATTTGAAACAAAAAAATTTAAGCTCGAATGTTAAAATTTTAATTAATTAAATGATAAGAATTCACTTTACATATAAAATTATAGAAGTAATTTGAAAGGTGAGGAAAAGTTTTATCTTAAAAATACGCTTTATACCTAACTGTGAAAGTGAGAAAGTACGGTAAGAATTTGTAAATTATTTGCAATGTTTCTTATCTAAAATTCCTGACACCTAATATCGTCAGCAAGTGTCAGATGTCTGATATGCGAAAATAGTTTTCAGGATTTATATTAAATTATTTTATTTTGATTAATTTCTTTTTACTTGAAAATTTAAAACTAGTTGAAATTAACGTAATTTGGTTTTGCACATGCCTAAATTTAATTTTGTTCTTAAATTCAATTGTGATCTAATTTAATGTAATTCAATTTAATTAATTATATTTTCTTTTATTTTATTTGATAATTTTTTTTATATAATACTTTTTTATTTTACATTTCAAATATTTTATTTTATGTTACTTTATTTAATTTTATATCTTATATTTCATATTATTAAGTTATATAATTTTTTTAATATTATTTTATTTTATTTCATTTCATTTCATTTATTTAATTTTACATTATCTTATTTAATTTTATTTTATGCAATATTAATTCATTTTGTTTACTCCATTCTTACATATTTCATCTATATTGTTTTATTTAATATTATTTAATTTAATTTAATTGAATTTAATTGAAATTAGTTGGATTTAATGTAATTTTAATTATTTCATTATTTTTTAATTTACTTACCATTTTAACTAATTTAATATTATCTTATCTTGATTTATTTTACTTTATTCCATTTTTAATAACGTTTTTATTTTTTTTATATTATATAATTTTATTTTATTTTCGTTTATTTGAATTTACATAATTTTTGCCTGTTTTTGTATTTAAATTAATATAATTTTTTGAGTTGAATAGAAATTGATTTAAATCCAACAACTAGCTCAATGTCATTGTATATCAATGAATTGCATACAAATTTCCGAGGAAGAAGCTAAGAGTTCTCAGTGCTTTCACGGTTTCTAGCATGCACTTCATGCAGACATTTGTACACAAATACAAACACATATCATTCTTCCTAAGTAAGTAAGCGAACTTTTGCCAGCAGCTAAAATTAAATGCAACAAGTCATAGCACATGCAGCACATGGCAGATATTCCATTTTCAATATAAATATAAATATAAATGCAAGGTTAAAAGAATTATTTTATATATTTTTCAATATATTGACATTCTATTTTACTTTTATAATTTTTTTAAAGTAATCAATTTCGCATTAAGCTTTTTAAGCCTTTTAAGGCGGCAGGTAGCAGGCCGCGATACGTTTTCCGCAAAGAACCATTATTTTCGAAATAAAATTGCACTATTTGCAAGCGTTGTTCAGGCGTGAGTCTATTCATGATGAATTGCCAAACCAAACTGAGAATAAATCACTTAACAGCTGTTAAATCGGTCGCCATCTTGAAAAGTAATGCCAACTTAAAGTTCTATACCTCTACAAAAAACACCCTTTTCATATACTTATACACTAAGCGACACATCACTCTATTTCTATCCTTTTGTTATGTTTCTATTCACAAATTTAAATATTGCACGGCGACTGCGACAAAAAACTTTTTTCATATACGTAATAAAGAGGGAGACGCGCATACCAAAAGAGATATTCTATACTACAAGATTAATATAATTGCAAACAATAAAAAGTTTATTTTCTCATATATTCATTGGAACAAATTTTATCGCTCATTTATTATAGATTTTTTTTCTTTAAATGTATGTAGCTCTGTACATGGCTGACCTTAATTACTCACTTGAACTTGAACTTAATTACTCACTTAAAGGTAACAAGAGCCACAGATAATATCCTTTATTTATTTATTATTCATAGAATACTATTTTTGTTCATAATTTATAGGTTCTAGGAGCCCCCTTAGCCTTTTGTGTGTGTTATTATATAAATCATCATTATTCTTTTCGACTCTTTTTTTGTTTATACGTTCAATATTTATTTTTGGTACTTGTTTTTATAATTGTGTACAACAATCAATCACAATACTGCGTAATATTGTATTTTTGAAACTATTTCCTTGTTCATTAGACAGCTTAGTGTTTACGTGTTATTAATGTGCTAAGATAGTGGGATTATTTTCGAAACTCTAATTGTCAATGAGTATAACAGGTCAATTGAAAAGTCCGCTGCCTACCATAGTAAAATACAGTTTTTGTAGTACGATTTGTCCTTTGCTTCAAGCTAGGCCTCAGTTTCGATGATTATCTCTTCATGCGACGAAAATGTCTTCCCAATGAACATCCGTTTGAAATCTAAGAACGAGAAATAGTCGCTCGGGGTCAAAGCTGGAGAATACGGTGGATGCGGAAGCAATTCGAAGCTCAATTCTTCGATTTTTTCCATCGATTTCACTGACTTGTGTCACGGTGCATTGTCTTGGTGAAACAGCATTTTATTTTTCTTCAAATACGGTCGTTTTTCGGCGATTTCGTCCATTAAGCCGTTCAATAACGCTACGTTATAGTCGCTGCTGATGGTTCTCCTTTTTTCAAGGTAGCCAATGAAAATTATACAATGTCATCCCAAAATACAGGCGCCATAAGTTTACCAGCCAACTGTTGAGTTTTTCACGCTTTGGAGCGGATTCATCGTGTGCAGTCCACTCGGATGACTGTCGATTACACTGCAGAGTGATATTATGAAGCCATGTTTCATCCATTGTCACATATCGATGCAAAAATTTTGGTTTATTACGCTTGAACATCTGCAAACGCTGCTCCGAATCATCAACTCGTTGTTGTTTTTGATTAAATAGGAGCTCGTACGCTATACACTTTGCACAGACCTTTCTCATACTAACATATTCGAGAATGATATGATGTATATCACGTTCAGTTGATATTTGTAGAGTGGCTACTATTTCATTCAATTTCCATTTGCGGTCACTCAAAATCATTTTGTTGATTTTTTTGATTTTTTCTTCGGTAACAACCTCTTTAGGGCGTCAACTGCGTTCACCGTCTTCGGTGTTCATTTAACCACTTCTAAACTTAGCTTACCAATCCTTGATAGTTGATTTTCCTGGGACAGTGTCCGGAAAACCGCGACTTGGAGCTTTGAACTTAAATTAGTTAACTGAGTTTGAACAATTTCACATTTGCCTGAGGTTTGATCCATCTCAAATAATTATTACCCTCTTTCTGGGAAGTGGATCGATCTTTATAAAAATCATATTTATACGATGGCTGTTTGGTAAGTCAGAGATTTTTGGAAATTTACCGCGCAGTTACTGTAAATACCACATTGCTCTCTTCAACAACTGTTATCGATTAATAAATTGCTGTTTGTGTTAGACAGTCATTGAAAGCAGACAACCTCATGAATTTTTATGAAAATTTAAAAAAAGTGAAATTCACGTGCTAATTAAGCTTTATTTTTTGCGTAAAAAAACCATCAACGACGCCAAAGAAAGACTTGATAAGCACAATAGGGACTCTGCAAAAACAATTTCGATGGTACGTATGACACCGAACGTTCAGGTCATCCGAAAAAGACCTTCGCGCCACAAATCACCGATAAAATCCATCAAATCACCGATAAAATCCATGGACTAATATTGGACGATCGGGTACATCACTTTTTCATGAATATTTGAACATTAAAAAGCTATATACGACCATAAGCGTAACCGTGTAACTACTTTAAAGGAGAGTTTTGCGATGTTCAACCGCAATCTAAACGAAAGAACGAGGTGTCATTCACATCGATTACCACGAAAAGGGTTAAATGATCACATTTAGAGCTTTTGGACAGGTTCGATATTGATTTGAATCATAAACAGCGTTTGGCGAAAAGAAGTGCTGTTCTATCGAGACAATACATGGGTGCACAGAATTCATAAATTGGGCTACGAACTGCTACCTCGTCCACCATAATCACCAGATTTAGCCACGTGCGACTATTACTTGTTTTCAAACCTGAAGAAAAGGCTAGGCTCCAAGAGATTAAGATATCATCACCGAAACAAACGCCTATTTTGAGGGAATTGGAAAAACCCATTATTTGGAAGAAATACAAAAATTGAAGAAATTGTCCATCTGGAAGAATATATTACTAGCAGACAGATCTTAGACATGTTGATTTAAATAAAAATCGGTAATTTCACGGAAAAAGTGTATACTAATATAATTCTCCACACCGTTATGAACAATTGTTACTACTGCAGAAGAACCTCTGACTTAAATTTCACCAAACGCCAATAATATTCACGACAAACCTGCAGAATGGTTATGCGAGTGTGTCATTTTAGCACCAAAAATGAGCAATCCTCAGTCATAAATGAATTATTTTTGAAATCATTCGAAAGAGCCTAATATAAATCCATCGGTTGAATGATAAACACCGATAATCGAGTCTCTGAATTTGGCTAGACTTTAACTTACAACATCGATATTTTAGGTTGATCGAGCAATGCGATGTTTCACATGCTTTATAATATCTGTATCCGATCCAGTCTTTTCAAATTTCATTAAAATCTTATCAATTGCTTCAGTAATTGGACGATTATGTGCACAATAATTTCCTCTCAAAGCACAAAATGTGGACACGTTTGAATCACCTTTTTTGTAGTAGGTGTCAACAATTTTAACTCGTTGTGCGGTTATTACGTGATCCATTTTTATAAATGTCTGACTCTTAACTAAAACAAAACATGTTTGGTTTGACAGTTAGGTTTGAGAGATGTCAAAATACAGTACTGTACTTTGTGTAGCCGTTCTCGAGTTATAAGATAGCAAATAAGCCGTTCACCAATTCGTGCAAGAATTAAAGCCGAACGACCATCAAATGCATCCCAATGGACCCAAATCGATTGTCACCGATCATGATTTTTGCAAAAAAAAATTTGTTAAGCGGTAAAGCTCACTTTTGGTTGAAAAGGTGTGTTAACAAACAAAATTGTCGCATCAAAACTGTATTGAAGGAAACTTTTGATTGCACTATCTCGTGTCGTGAGCCCGTGGCGTGGCCTCCAGTAGCGTGCCATTCCGCGCAGTTCGTGAGAATCCTGTCTATTCAAGTTTTGGTTGCCAATTTCAGCTGTTTTATTTTCAAAGCAATATAATATGCTGAAACTGAAAAAAAATGGAATGACAAAATATCTATCAGAAAATGAACAGACTTCTAACATACATTATGAAAATCATAACACACCATACTACTAAATATAGACAATCAAAATAGAGCACAAACTCTTGGCCATAACATTAAATTATTTGCGTTTTATTTCTTCTTAAGAGTCAGATATTTAAAAAAAAACAGCCTTTATAAGAACAAGATAAAGGTTGCATTATGTCCAGCTGATGAATGTGATTTTAGTGTTGAAATTAGTAGAAGTGATAATAACTTCAATGAACATGATATAGTCATATGTGTTTGTTTAAGAAAATACTATTTTCCCTCATTAAGCTTAGTACAGGTATATATGTATGTACATATATGCCTTTTTTTAGTTAAAAAAATAAGAAATGATATTGAAGATAATAAGTAAATTTCCTTACTTAAAAAAAAATTCAATAAAATTATTCTTAATTTTATTAAATTATTCATTTATTATTGGGAATTAAACGAAATAAGGTTATTAAGAAAATTAATTAAGAACATTTTTTAGCAGAATTTCTACTTGTAGTATAGCGTTGACTAGATCTGCTAGAACGTAAATATAAATTAATTATTAAGTATTCAATATGCATATGTTAAAGATTATAATCATGAAAATATTTCCTTAAAAGGCTCAAACATAAACATTTTTTCCACCCTAATGGCCAGCTTTAAGTCAAAAACATGCTTGTCATAATGACTTTGTACTTTTTACTTTCAATAAATTCTTTGAATTGCTTGCAGCTGATTTAGCATAGTATAACCAACATAAATAGCTAACTGAACTTTTACAAGCACACTCATTCACATACATAGTTAATTGCAAATCATTAGCAGGTGAACGTGCTCATCAACTTTTTGACGCCACCGCCGCCGCAGTTGCCGCCGCCAACTTAACTGATTTATCGATTTAATTGAAAAGTTGCAAGTATTTATGCAAAGTTTTTTTATAGTAAATATAAAATAACAATCAATTAATGAACTAACTACACTTGCGTTACGAGTAAAAATAGAGGAGTCAGTCATACAGCAGTGTTGGGGGCACGACATTACCGGTTTTTGTGGTCAGCGTTGTGAGTGCAAGAAGCAGACAAATTGTTTTATTTAACATATATTTTTTTAAATATATAATATATTTATGCGATTCATGTATTAGAGTGCATCATCACACGCGATGGCGAATATTTGAATTTGAATTGACTAGAAATCGATCGTAAGATCCGTGTATTTGTATTTTATATGAGAATATTTTTGAATTGAATTGCATACATACGTATGTACATATAAATTTTACTATTGTTTTTGTATTAATTTATTTAGTTCGTGACGCGTACTGAAATGAAAATTATTGATATCGATTTTGCTGAAAAATTCAATTTTTTGCTAAAATAAAATAGAAAAACTCGCTAGCAGCAGATTAAATATTTAACATAGCTTGATGCCCAGCCCGTGTTCCAGTCGCTTTATTCGTTTATCGATAGCACAGGCGGATAAGTATGTATATCAAACTCTACATGCTGTTCATTGCTCACATATTTATTTAGGTCTATTGTTTGTGAGTATATGCAAGAAAATTAAATAGTGTTAATATGTATTAATTTACATACATAAAAGATTGTTATTATAATCAGGAAATAATTGCCCGAGACAATGGCTTACCGTTAATAACATACATATAAATACCTGGTTTAAACTTACACGATTTTAAAACAAAAGTAAACAATATGTTACATAAAGGAATAAATAAATAATAAAATAAAAAGTAAACCAAAAACGTATGATCTTAGCGAAAATACATAAATATACATATTATAATAAAAAAATTAAAAACAGATAAATAACGTTGCCACCTATTTAGAAAACCTAATTTGTAAATAAAAAGTTATTAAAAACTAATATTATATTTAAAAGATTAAAAAACTTTAATACTGACAATATTTTTCGAAAGAGTTGCCACCTAATTTCAAATTTTATTTGTTCTATTTTAAAAAATAATTGAAAATTAAAATTTGCACATATAAGTGAGAAAGGTTTGTAGAAAACATTTTTTTGTTGAGGGTCGCCAATGTTTAACAGTTTTCACATAAAAAAATTTACAATTTAAACGAAATATAACAATACATATCTAGCATATTAAATAAAAAATATATTTAGAAAGTTTAAACTTAAAAATATATTTTAGGAAGCTTGCCATATGTATAAAAAATGTACTTTTCGTTAAATGTAAGGCTGAACGTTCAGCTCCAAAACTGTCTGAGAAAATACTGTTTTATCATTATCAAATTTGCTTAACAGAAATTTAGTTTTTGTGATTCTAATTTCGAAATGTAAATTGTTAACTGAAAACCTATTCTAGCTATTAGCTGATTAACCTTTTTTTATATTGATAAGATAATTGAAATATCGTAAACTGGAATTAAAATAAGAAAAATTAAAAGCGCTTAATAGGGATTTTTTTGATAGAATTTGAAGTACGAATTGACGATATTTTATAGGGAAACATTTTTTTGTTGAGTGCAGCCACATGTTTAAAATAGTGTTTTATTTATCAAATGGAAAAACGGAACTTTCAGCACTGAAGCTGGCAGAGAATGTGCTATTAATTTAGTTCCATTAAGAAGATTTATCTTTTATTCATTATTAATAATATTGTTGTTGTTGCAACCGCAACCGACTCCCACGGGAACAATTGCCTCTTACGAGAGGCATGCCTTACCGCGTGTAAATTCTTGAACCTTAATGGGGAATGCTTATTACAATTCGAAAGTATATTCCTTGGCATTTATTTTTTTAGGATTATGTCTTTCAAATGTTGTCCGCGCCTATGTCTCAGATGATCCATCCGTTCGAGCATTTCGATTGGTAACTGGCGAATGACCGCGTTTTGCTCCAAGGCCTGAATCGAAGCTGGATTGTCCGCATAGACTTTACATATCCCCACAGGAAGAAGTCTGACGGTGTGATATCACACGATCTTGGTGGCCAATCGACCGGCCCAAAACGTGAAATTATCTGCCCACCGAAGAGGTTCAATAAATGAGATGCGGCGCCAAATATCGCGGAGACCACGAGCTTCAGTTTCGGCTCTTGAATCTCTTCAGATAGCTCTTCGTCCAAAATGCGGCTATTTTGCTTATTTAGATACCCATTGGACCACATCGCTGAACAAAATTTGGCTCGAAAACGTCGGATCTCCTTGGAAATTTTCGCTTCGCTGTATCGCTTGGGAAGGTCGAGCGGCTTCAGTTCTTGTAGAAGCTGTATTTTTTACACTTTCGATTTAAGAACTGGACGTAAAATGCGTCAAGTCGTTCCATACATCGGTCCGAGTTGCTGCGAACGGCGCCGAGTCGACTCTCCACGGCCTTCGTGTCTCAGCTACGGCCGTTATATATTCTTCAATACGTCCCGTAGTCTATTCGGTCGAATATTATCCAATAATGAATGCTGGGTCTCAAGATGGGTCATGATGTTGCGAATAGTACGCTCAGTATGTTAGTTGATCATAAGTTAGGCGAAGCGCCCGAAATACATTCTTTGAATGATTTGTAAACGCTGTTCAGGCGTAAGTCTTTCCTTTATGAAATGCCAAACAATACTTAACAAAAAGAACATGACATCTTGACGCGGCTCACGCGTGATCTGTCAAAATAACAAGGCTAATGAAAAAAGTACCTCTGCTTGAATCAGCCTTTATTATTGATATTTTTTTTAACTATTATTATGCGATTTTATTATAAAAAGTCATCAAATATCAGCTAAAATTTTATGAGCAATTATGCTAATATTTTACACCTCACTGTCTTTCATAAATATATGTAGTAATAAATTCTTATATGACAAAATCCAAATTTATGTGTCTTTGTCTTTTGTGAGTGTGTCGGGTTAAACGGGAATTCCCAAACAATTTGTTTTTAGTCGAACAACAACAACAAAATATATATACTAAATCTTACTTACTCAGCAAGAGCCAGTCAGGGTGAAAGATCTTTTTTGAGAAACACACACACGATGGGTATCGGGTATACTTGTGTATAATACAAACAAATTTTATAAGGTGTTTGTATATAAATATATATGTATGTGTATGCCTGTGGTAAATATTCCGTAATCTATATATATATATAAGGAGTGATGTTAGTTGCTACGCTTATAAATCAAGACCGTCTGGACCGATTTCGATGATTCGCACCAATTCGGACTGAGCGCCGGCCAAACGAATATAAAATCAGGTACCGACCTATTCGAAAAAATCTTCATTTTGGCTAAATATTATTCAAATTGGGTAGCTTTACGTTTAGTTTAACATGAATTAGGGAAGTGGACCTGGGACCTAGGCTATTAAGGCTCGATTTACTTGAAATTTGTTACCTAGGTAGTCTTTGCCTAAGTTTACAAAGCGAATACCTTTTCGTTCGGGAAATGAACCTGAGAACGATCTATTCCAAAATATCTTATGATATCTTATGATATCTGATTTATGGATTTTCTAAGAAATATTAAATAGAAGGACGATTGTTACTATGCTTATAATAATACGAACTGGTATTTGCATAAAAAAGAAGAAGATTAAAAACATGAATATTTGTCTCCGAAACTACTCATCCGCTTTTGCTCAAATTTTCAGGATAGCTTCACTGAAAGCCGTAGAGTGTTCGTGCGAAGGTTCAATAATTTTTAAAGAGCTGCCTCC
Organism: Neoceratitis asiatica; assembly: GCA_030068015.2. Taxonomy (NCBI): domain Eukaryota; kingdom Metazoa; phylum Arthropoda; class Insecta; order Diptera; family Tephritidae; genus Neoceratitis; species Neoceratitis asiatica. The sequence goes on along the minus strand of CM061528.1, from coordinate 49,048,092 downwards.
TCTCAAAAAAATATTATTTATTTAAATATGAATAATTCCTTAATTAAGAATTACTTGGCCGATTTGATTCACATATTTTTAAATTGTTCCCATCTGCTGGAGGGAGGTTTTTTATGAAAAAAAATTATCTTTTCTCGGGAAAGTTTACGAGTGAACATTTGTTCCAAAAAATCTCATTTATTATTCGATTTACTTGAAATTTGGCACACAAGTAGCTTTTTGTCTAAATTGAGATAAATACCACGTTTTCTTCCAGAAAGTGGCCTTGAAACCGAAAGATGAATTTTGAATTTTTTTGAAAAGTACTTATTTATTCATCAATACCTATTTTCTAATTGTCGAAGCACTTCTGAATTTCGTTTTTCGGTATGGCCATCAGCTCTTTCTTCGGTTCTGACTTTATCTCATTAATTGTGGCGAAACACTTTCCCTTCATTGGTTTTTTTAGTTTTGGAAATAGAAAAAAGTCGCAAGGAGTCAAATCCGGTGAATACGGTGGTTAAGGCATGAGTATGGTTTTGTTTTTGTCCAAAAAATCACGAATAAGCATTGAGGTGTGAGCTGGTGCATTATCGTGATGCAGAATCCACGCTTTGTTTTTCCACATTTCCGATCGTTTGAGCATAACTTCCTCGTAATATTCCTTATTAACTGTACAAGCTTTTGACAGGAACTCATGATGCTCGACATCATTAATATCAAAGAGAACATAATTCACCTTTTCCTTTGAACATACCTCGTACATAGGGTTTAGATAGCAGCATTTTAAGAAAATTGGAACCTTATAGTTGGACTACAAATATTGTATTTGATGGTACACTCGTTTTTAAACATATATACTTATATATACAAGTACATGTGTCGTGGTTGTTGCCTACAATTTGCATCCCCTTTTTTTGTATTCCAAATATATTTATTTACACAAGTCCATTGAAAATGGTATCATATTTATTTTATGGCAATTTTATGGAAATCTTGTGTGTAAGTATGATTTGGTTTTGAGGATTGCTTTCGTAAGTGGCCGGTAAAGGTCAATGTTCGTTATTGATTTGAAAGGGCCAACGCTGATTTGTTAAATTGGCCATATTACAAAGTAATGGAAGCAATTTCTGCACTTTATATGACCAATTTGGATTTGCTATCGGCATTGCGACTCCTCGTATATTTTCATTTTTTTCTTTTTTTTATTTCAATGTAATTTCTTTTACTTCGATTTATTTTATTTAAATTTAACTCACTTTAATCTAATTTGCTTTGATTTAATTTAATTTAATTAGTTCTAATTTATATTATTATACTCAAATCAATTTAATTTAATGTAACTTTAATCATCATCACTTTCCACGCATTTTACTCATAGTAATATAATATACTATTTATTTTGTATTAATTAAAAACTTCAGATTTAATTTGTAATTAATTTTTCATAGTAATATGAAACCATTGGCGAGAAATGCATGTATGTATTCATGTTATGGGCGTAACTTCAGCAACATAGTTGCGTATACGCTCCGTAGGATAAAAATATTGTATTGTATTCACTCGAATTCAAACGCATTCAAGCTTGATTATGTGTAAATACATAGAATTTTCACTAGCCTTAATTAAACCAATTATTTTGGTAACAACAAAAAAATTAAATGAGTCATGCAAACAAATTATGATGCCCCTTCTCACCAATGCATACACAATTCTATGAATTTTACATATATGTATGCAATTATTTAGGTATCACAAAATATTCAAATACAATTAAGCACTCTGTTGCTGGAAAACGCGTAAATAGATTTGTGGCTAGTAGTCGCCAATTTAGTGAGCACAGGGTGACAAAGGATCAATAATATAAATAAATAATATAAATAGTAATATATATTTAAATGAAATAGAAAAAGTAAATTATATAAAAAAATATAATCAAAAATTAAATTAAATATTATAAAATAAAATAATATAAAATAAAAGGAAAATAAGTACATTAAAAAAAAATAAAAAATAAATAAATTGATATAAAATAAAAACAATTAAACTAAATTAAGTTGAATAATGTGAAACAAATAAAATGAAATAAAATATATTAAAATAAAAATAAAACTTTAATAAAAGTCAATAAACTTAAATGAAATAAAATAAAATAAAATAAATAACTTAAAATAAATAAGATAAAACAAAAAACAAATAAATAAAATAAAATGAAGCTAAATAAAAAAAAAATAATTAGCATAAATATAAACAGAAGTAAAAAAAAACTAAATAAAATAAAATAAAATAAGCTAAAATAATAAATGAAATAAAATAAAAAAATTAAATTGAGTTAAAAAAATTAACTAAATTAAAATAAAATGAAGTAAAATAATTTAAAATAATAAACTGAAATGAATAAAAGAAATTAGATTATATTAAAATAATAAAATAAAATAAAATAAAATAAATAAAATAAAAGATTATATATATATAATAAAGTAAAAAGAATTGAGATAAATAAAAAAATAATTAAAAAGAGCAGTAATGTAAAAAAATAAAGATAGAAAGAAAAAAAAATTTAAAAAAAATGTAAATAAAACAAAATAAAACAAAATAAAACAAAATTAGTTATAATAATGAAACAATAATAAAAAAAAAATATTACACTAAATTAAAAAAATTAAAATAAATTGAAATGAAACATATTAATATAAAATAAAGTAAATTAAAATAAAAATAAACAACTAAAATAAAATAAATGATAATAATAAAATTAAAAGTTAAAAAAAAATTAGGTCAAATAAAATAAAGTAAATTAAAATAAAAAATGAAATAGTGTCATATCAAATGAAGTAAAATAAATTGAGAATAAATAAATTAAAATAGATTTTATTAAAATAAAAATAAAATAAAATAAAACAAAACACATGCCAATATAAAAAAATGAAATAAAATAAAATGAATTAAATAGTAAAATGAAAGAAAAAAGAATAATTATGTTAAATTAAATAAAATCAATTAAAATAAAAATAAATACAAAAACTAAAATTAAATAGCATTATATTAAATAAAAAAAATAAATTGAGATAAATAAAATAAAATAATTTAAAATAAAATAAAAGAACAGAATTAAAAAATTTGGAAAACAATAAAAAGGAGTAAGAAGGAAAAAAAATTTAAAAAATAGAACAAAATAAAATGAAAAAAATGAATAAAATAAAAGAAATTTAAATAAAAAAATTAAAATAATTTAAGAAAAAATAAAATAAAAAATAAATGTCAAGTTATTGTAATTTTTATTCGTTTAGTTACAAATACAAATTAATTTAACATGAAGGCTATTTCGAGTATTCCCACATTACCTCGGCAGGTAAAAGAAAGTCTCGATGAATTAAATAAATATATATCGTTAGGTAAATATATTTTAAAATTTGAGTATCACAAATAAAGAGAAATTAATTGAAGTTGCAAGCAAGGTACAAATTTTGTAGAAAAATATATTTAAATCATTTCCATTTTATTTAAAATTAATATAAATTTTCGATTTATTTTAATTTGCATACGATTTTATTCCCGTCGAAGAGCTCTGCTTTAAATAAACACATTGTTAAACCTCGAAAATAAATTTGAATGTATGTATCATCGTGCGCGTGTGTGGAAATGTAATACAAATATAATAAATTTAGCGAAGTAAATTACATTTACATTTGTAATTGGCTATGTAATCCTGACCCCACACAACAATGCAACCAGACAAGAGCTGCCATGAGCAGCACATAAATGCAGACACATTTACACACTCGTGTATTAATTTTATTTGTATCATATGCACATATGTATGAGTGAGTATGCATCATACGTATATAATATATTTTGTTCGTCTAAGGCTAAATACGCCAACGCCATCCAGTTGCAACTTGACATTAGCATTCAACCGCACGAGCGTGTAACCACTCGAATTAATAACACAGTGTGGTATTAGCTGGTGACAGTAGCGGCAACGAAAGTTAGGTTAGAGATGGTAACCACTAACTATAGCAGCAGTTGGTGCAGTATTTAATAAACACAATGGTGATTTGGTATTTTCATACGTGATTAGTTATATACAATACCTTTGCATGCACAAACTACATACATATGTACATACGTGCTCGTGGTATGTTGCAAAGTGACAATGCCAAGTGTTTCTGCTACATTTTCTAGAATTTATGTGCATGTGTATGCGTTTTTCTGCGGGACATCTGTGCGCTGTGAGCCGATTTGCCATCAACAACGCGGAGACTAAGAGAATATTCCCTTCATATCATACAAATGTCCGCATATTCCGATAAATTTGCATACATATTGAGGGAGCACAAATACACATAAATATATTTCTGTGCATTGTTTGTTTGACACAATAGAAATCGAAGTATTTTAAATACATAGCACAATACTCACTTTATGTATGTAAAGGATGATCCATTTCGAAGTTCCTTACTTTATTAAAGAAAAAAAATACAGAAAATTCAAAATTTAATAAGAAATGTTTATTATCATTCGAAAGAGCATTCTTCGACATTTTTTCCTTTTTTTTCGAAGATTATCTTTTTCAAATGTTGGCCGCGATGACTCTGACGCTGACTGGTAACCGACGAATGACAAGCGTGATGTCTTCCTTCAAGGCCTGAGGCGAAGCGGCATTGTCCGCATATACTTTATACTTTACATATCCCCACAGGAAAAAGTCTAACCGTGTGATATCACACGATCTTGGTGGCCAATTACCGGTCCAAAACCTGAAATTATCTGCTCACCGAAATATTATCTCAATATATCCATTGAATGATGCAATGTGAGGGAAGTGGCGCCGTCTTGTTGAAACCAAATGTCGCGGAGATCACGAACTTCAATTTCAGGCAACAAATAGTCAGTTATCATGGCACGATAACGGTCGCCATTGACGGTTAAGTTCTTACCGTCATCATGTTTGAAGAAATATGGACCGATGATTCCACCGGCCCACAAATCACAACAACCCGTTGTTTTTTTGTGGATGAAATGGCAGCTATTGAATCTCTTCAGGTTGATCTTCGTTCCAAATGTGGCAATTTTGCTTCTTTACATACCCATTGAGCCAGAAATGGGCCTAATCGCTGAACAAAATTTGGCTCGAAATCGCCGGATCTTCATGGAACTTTTCAAGAGCCCATAGAGCGAATCGATGTCGCTTGGGAAGGTCGAGCGGCTTCAGTTCTTGCACAAGCTGTATTTTGTACGCTGTTAAATTGCGCCAGGTCGTTCCATACGTCAGTCCGAGTTGCTGCGAACGGTCGAATATTATCCAATAATGAATGCTGGGTCTCAAGAGGGGTGATGGTGCTTCGAATAGTGCGCTTAGTACGCCGATTATGTTGACCATAAGTTGAATGATTTGTAAGCGTTGTTCAGGCGTAAGACTTTCCATGATAAAATGCCAAACAATACTGAACAAAACTCGCATGGCAGCTTGACATGACTCATGGGGTATCGGTCAAAAAAAGGCTATTTAAAAAAGCACCTTTTTTGTATGCTGCAAATTTTTTGAAGCAGCTCGCTAGAATTCTTTTCTGATTTTAAGTTTTTACATGAGTAAATTTATATAATATATTTAACAAATGATATGCATATACCAATGGATATAAGTGTGTATAATTTTTAAACACCCACACAGTATCCTGACACATAATGTGCTGAAATATATTCTCCACTTACTTGTGATTTTGAGGTTATACAATTTATTCAATTTTAATATTTACTTCACATTTCAACCCTATCTCTACCCGTTTGTATAAATAAATATACATGAAGTATATGGATAATACTGCAATGCAGTTCGCTTTCTAACAGTTAATATATGGGTATATAAGGTCATTTAGCTACTATTACTGGATATGGATGTTAGTAATCCCACAGAGTCGACATGTCGCATTGTTAGGGAAACACAATGGAAAAGTAAGTTTTAACAAGAATGCAGTAAAGAAATTGAAATATATGCTCGAAGTGAACTACTAACATACTAGTCCACAACTAATCCTGAATTAGTCAGGATTTAGTCCAAATTGTTAATCAATATATTCTGAAATACTTCAAAAGCCATTTTCCACTATTTACAAAAAGAGCTTTAAAGCTTTCTCGATTACCCAAAATGATATTGAATATATTCCATTTTGTTCTCAGATATTCTCAAACTATCTAAGTAGTCTTAAAACGAGTAGTTTTAAGACAAATTTCACAAAATTTTAAAGTCTCATTGAACAAATCCCAAAAACGCTTCGCCGTTGCGAACTGTTTCAAGTTTTCAAGTTTACTACACAGAAATTCCTGAATTCTTTCGCAGAGAAATTGTAATGTTCCCTAATAGCAGTAAAGCGGTTTTTAATAAGTATAATTTGGTGTCAAAAAAGCACTCGGAGCAACTAATAATAATGATTAAGTCCAGAAACGATATTTAACTAGTTTCAAAATGATTTTATATTATCTTCAACCTGTACTGTATGTATATCGATGCCTAAAACAGGGCATATTCAAGAAAAAAGTCTATATTTACGATTTCTATAAGTTACCAAGCTAACTTATGTTAGTATCAGTTCCGAGGCGACCTGAAATTGGTTTTGAAAAGTTTCAAATTGGTTAAAAAATATTAAAAATAAATTCCTCAACCACGCTCAAGTTGACTTAAATTTTGCTCAAAAACAAACTTCAAGTAATCCCTAGGATAGGCTAAGTTAGATTATGTTAGGTAGAGTAAAGAGTAAAAAACATCCTGAGCGCTAGACAACTTTTCATTTTCCATCAGAAAGTGCAGAGCTGAGTCCATTGTTTCTGCCAAAAAACTACGAAAGTGAGACTGCGGAAATTTTTCAAGCCTCACAAAATGAATTCCAATCGAAAAATGCCTGGTCAGAACTCCCACTAAATGCGAGAGTTATGGTCTTTTAATAAGAAGCAGTTTCGTTGATCTTTCACGGCAACTGCACATTCTGAGAAATAACTAGAAGCAGAACGTATTTATCCGGAATTCAGAAAACGGTGGTACCTATACGCGCTATATCTTCAGTATTACAGTCTACAGCTATTCCGACTTAGTCATTCCTTCGCAATTTTAGAGCTCACCATAAGTGAGACCGAGACAGTAATAGCCATTTGACTATCTGAGTAAATGGTAGCCTGTCTCACAAAAACCAAGAATCGAAGCAGTGTGTCCACTACTTCCTTGATAACAGCTACTTCCCCGCCTGAAAAACATTGCAATGCTCTGGAAGCATAAACCCCTTCTACGATAGTTGATTCTTGACAGAAGACTGCCACACCGACTTCTTCGCCAAGCTACGACCCATTCGCGAAGAAGTTATGTAAACGTTCATCCCAGTGTGTATATTCACACTAGTTCTCCCGTGAATGAATTATGGGGTAGAAGCAACCGTTTGGTGCCAGCTCGGAAATGCAGTAATTCAAACTATTGGTGACAAAATTTAGCACTTCAAGAGAAGCGGAGTTCCCCACGCTTGAGCCCACCAATGATCCAGACTCTCTGAGTCTTACAGCGACTGTTGCAGCCATAGACCCAACTACAGTAACATGACATTAAGCGCCTGGGTTCGAGTAATTCGTAATGTACCACAAATGCTGATGAGAGCCACTCGTTGAACAATTTCCAACTGCTTAGCAAAAGTTACTGCAGTTTCCTACGAAAACTCCATAAAATCATATAGGCTTGACTATAATTGTATAGACCCAATGTACTACTATGTCTTGCAGTAGTATAAAGCTACTGAGGCCTCACCTCGATATTTTCCAGGAGAGTTTCCTGTCAAGGATTATCCCAAGCGCAAGATGTGCTGAAACGAATTTCAAGTAATGTCGAAACGATCCAAAAATAATGTAACTTAATCTCAAAATGTTTTCAAAATTAGTGCAAAAAATCATTTAAACGTTTTTGGATTTATTTTCGAATAAATCTCAAACTAGTTTCAATAAGATCGTGAACCTTTTGCTTAAATTTTATAAAACCAGTCTCAAATTTTTTGTCATGGACTATTCTTAAAGTAATGTCAGTAGATACTGAAACGGTTTTGAATTTTTCCTAATGTAAAAGTGATAGCTTTAGAGGAAATTTTCTAGTTATGTTAAATAATTCAGGTAATTTGTGAGTAATTTAAAATTTAGTTTTGACATAACCAGCATTATGCACTAAAATTTGCACATTCCTGTTGCGAAAGACTGACTTTTTCTAGATGATCTTCTTTTTTCTATTTTATTTTTTTTTTACAGCATTTTCCAACACTTGTAAAACGGTTTAAACAAATTACATATAAATCGTACTTTACTTTCTACTTAAATACCCTTACAAGTATATTTATATTTATGCATGAAATGCAAATTTCAGGTTTTTCTGTCTGATGTAAAGTCACCACACCACCTATTGCGGAGAAGCAATCAGATTATGTCCTTAACTTAAGGATGTTAGGGATTTTTAGTTGCACCATTGCACACTACATATGTATATGTGTGTAGGTAACATATGTTCTCGTATTGTCAAGTACTAAAAATTTTTCTATTTCATTTTGTTCTCTAAGAAGACACAAGAGTTTAGATGAAATGAAGTGGAAAGTCCAAGGTTGTCTGAATTTGTGTTTTTACGTTTACATCCAGACAGTATTGAAGAGGATATAATAAAAAATGTTGAAATGGTAGTTAACACTCCACAATATACACTACGAATATAACGTAAAATTTAATTTAAAATTTAAAATTAATTTTTTTTTGGAAAGAAATCACTTGTAAATCTGAAGTATTTCTGTGGCTAATTTCATATTTCATTTTTATATTTATCGATAAAAAATCTGCGATATAACATCCATCATTTGAAAACCGCTATTTTATTTATGTATGTGGCCTATTTATAATTATTTAATTGACTTCTTTTTTTTAGCGTATTAAATTTCATATTTATATATTGAATTATATTTCAAATATTTATGGTATAAACGAGCACATGTACTCATTTATATAAATAAGTGTAATGAATGAATGTACTCATGTTGGCCGGAAAATTTACATAAAAACGCCAAAAATAATAATAAATGTAAAGATAAATACATATTAATCAACATTTATGTGATGCTTTTGACAATAATGCGAATTTTATTGTCATCACTTCTTGCTGACCGCGGAATAGAGGACGATTATAAGCGCAGGCAGATGAAATTCAGTATAAAAATATACTTTGTATGTGAATATGTGATCGAAGCATAAAAAAGAAATAATTTTTACATGAATTTCATAAATATTCATGGAATTAATTTGTTTTTGTATTACTTTTTTTCTACTTAAAATATACGCAGATTATGTGAAATTTATTATAAAAAAAGAAAGAAGGGCTGTTCAGCAAAGCTGAAGTCTGTATACATACCTTTCATGTACCTATAAAGTTTATAGCAAATTGCAAAATTCGATTTCGGTGATTTCTGATGTCAATATTAACACCAAATTTCAAGTTCCTAGATGCTTTTTTTTCAAATTTTCGACCCAATCTGTTATAGAGATGGGAAGATAAAGCTTTTAGTAAGTATTATATGAATTACTTTGTCGAATAAAGTCAGTATATATAACATCAGTATTCTTGTTTCCCTAAATGCATTTAAACGTGAGTAACAAATTCCAGGAAATTAGTAAGATTAGATTTGCCTTTGCAAAACCCATGCTGGGAACTGGAGATTAAAGGAAATATGGAAAAAGTTAATTGGGCAGTAATTATGGCTTCAAAAATTTAGGTATAGCAGATATCTTTGCTATTATCTCTGCGTATATCTACTTAAGCAAAAAAAAATAAATTCAGTATTATACAAACGCAGAACATTGTACGGCCTGTTCTTTACCTAGCACCTACATTACCTTACCAATTATAACTTTGATATATAAGTTGAACAAAATACAGAAAACTACAGCAATGTGTGGCAGGGGCTTCAAGTATACATATAAAATCAACGTTAAATAAAATCCATACAAAAATGGTGCGAATATCGGTCTGTCTATAAATAACCATTCCCGAGATTCGTAGTTCTAGGGTGGTCCTTGTGCAAATGCCTAATTTAACAATTCCTAAATGGATTTAAAATTAAATTTCAATTAAAAAAATTATTATAAAGTTTTTTTGTCTAAAAAAAAGTTTAGCAATTAAAAAATTATTAAATTACAAATAAAATTAAAAAAAAAAGTATTAAAACTTATTTTTAATCGAATACCCTTCAAATGATAGATAACGAATTTTAACTTTTAGTAACACAAATTTCGTAAATTTACATTTTATATTTTAACAGATTGATGAGTGACCTGTAAATATCTCACATTTATCATACAAATTTATATAAAACAAACTTCCTGTGCACTAGTTTGTTGCTGCTGCATTCCAATGAAAATGTAACGGTTAAAACTTTTCACATTTGGCGGTCGCTCCCAATGGATTATTGACAAAGTTTTGGGAAGATTTGTGCATAAAATGAAATATGCAAATATACAATTGAAAATATTCATGAAAACATATTTACGGGTATATGCGAGTTAGGTAAAGCAAAACATAAAAGCATAAAATGCAATAAAAGATTTATGAATAAAAACAACTATAGAAATGAGATCAGTGAAAGGTGATAATTTTTATGATATTTAAATTAGCTGTGAAAATCTTGATAGCAGGGAGCTTTGAACAACATTGTAAATATAAGAATAAAAAGGAAGTAAAGGATATAATTGAAAATAAAAATAAATAAATGGGAGATAAACTTAATAATTTAATCAATAAGAGAAAACAAATTCACTTAAATAAAAGAAGTTATTAAAAAACAAAAAGAAAAAATACTAAATTAAATAAAATCGAATAGGATAAAATGAAAAAAAATATATATAAAATTTAAGCAAATTAAGCGTAAAAATAAAAGTAAAAAAAAAAAAAAAAAAAAAAAAAAATAAATTTAATGATGAAATAAATAAAATTAATTTAAATTAAAAAAATAAAAGAATATGATATAAAATTGAAACGAAATACAGTGAAATAAAATAATAAAATATATTTAAGTAATAGTATTTAATAAAATTAAAATTAAATTAAATAAAATAAAAAATAACACAAGATAATATAATAAAATAAAATTTAAATAATATTATTTAGAAAAAAAAAACTAAAATAAAATAAAATAAGATAAAATAAAATAAGATAAAAATTAAATAAAAGAAAATAATTGCGATGAAAAAACTAATATTTAATAAATTATCGTTTAAAAAATAAATAAGAAATATTAAAAAATGAAATAGGAAAAAATTAAATAAAATGAAATAAAATAAAATATAATGACACAAATTCAAATAAAATTTTAAATGGCATCATATAAATACGGATATAAAAAATAACTAAATATATTAAAAAATAAAATATTAAAAAATAGTACTACACTATATCAAATTTGATTAAGTTAAATTGCATTGAATTAAATTAGTTATTTATTGGGTCGTCTAAATTTAATAAAATAAAGTAAGATAAAAAGGAAATTTTATAAAATTAAATAATATAAAATTAATAGAAATAAAATAAATTAAAAGTAAAATTAAAATAAATTAGTTTAAATATAGAAACTTAATTAAGATTAAGAAATAAAATAAATCATTTAAAATAAAATAAATAAAATTAAAAAACAAATAAATTGAAAAGACGATTTAATTTAATAAAAGAAAAACTAATAAAATAAAAGAAATCGAAGTTAAATGAAAAATAATTAAATTTTATAAAAAATAATAAAAAATAAAGTAAAATAAAACAAAAAGTTTAAATAAAAAAAATTTAAATAAGATAATATAAAAGAAATTAAAATTTTATTACAAATTTTTTTAAAGCTTTAAAATATGAAACATCCCCAAATTTCCAAGAAGTGATGAGTGATTTCTCCTTTAGAAGAAGAAACGCGTATATACATAAGTAATTTACCTAAATACTTTTGCAGACAAAATAACACATTTTTTTACCTTCATAAAGTGTTTGTATGTAGCTGTCGGCGCGTGGGCGTCTGCAATGTTGTTTATGAAATATGGTAGCTGACTTCAGACGTTAATTGAGAATTAATTTGCATTTCTAAACACTTAATTTGCCGATGCTCGAAAATAATCTTAACAAAAACAAAATTCAATGAAGGAAAGGCCAAGTTATAAAAAAAAATATGCCTTGTAAAGGCACAACAACTGCTGAAATTTGTGAATGAATGAATGAGTGAAGGCTGGATTGGCTGCAAAAGGCAACAATCACAAGGAAAATAAAAGCTGATAAGAGGTGAAAAGCTGAAATTAAGTAAATGAATGACTTTGACACATTTTGTAGTGGGAAACATTATTGGCGAGAGCAGTAAGCTTTATAGAAGCCATTGCATTGTGGGTAAAATTTCCTGATTGAAGCATTAAAATTTTTATTTATTACAATTCATTAAAAGTACAAAAATAGTATACGATTAAAAAAAGTTATTGCAACTTTGATGAAAAAATCGGTATTGTAATTTTTCGGAGTAATTTAATAAAAGTACGAGTGTATATTTTTTTCCTTGGTATTTAAATAGCACCCGGGAAAAGTTTACAAGATCCTGAAACCAAGAATATGAATTTAAAGTTTTTGTAAAAAACTTTTCTCTTTAGTTTTTTATTTGCTATAAATACGTTTTTTAAGTCCCTTTAAATACTCCATAGTGCATTGTTGAGAGCGGACTAGCTTTTCAACTACGCAGACAGATGCAAATATTTTTCAAATATTATGTTAATATACTTAGAAATATTTGTGCGTAAATGCGTAATTTCTTAAGTTTAAATTTTATTTAATTTCGTGTTTTTTAATTTTTATTTCTTATTTATTTATAATTTTCAAGCAATACATTTCAATTTACGAGTGCATCGCACTAACTTAATTCCTAAAAAATCGTCGAATATCCGAAAACCGACTAAGTAGCAAACAATTAAAATTGAAGATAACAAATTGGAAAGGTTGCTGATTCACTTTTGAGCTCGAAAAAAATTGAATGCATACAAAATTATTATATACATTCATGCATACATACGTAACGTAAGTACAAATCCCATTGGCTTGTATGTGCCACGTCAACAGAGTAGAATAATTAGTTGAGTTCAATTGAAATTCAGCAGCTGGAATAATTTTTCACTTTCAGGTACCTGAAAAGAAATTAAAAAGCGAGAGTATGTTATTTTTGCTTTTTCAGGTTTTTTTTGCATTTATTGTGGTTGCAAACCGCAACATTATCCTAACAAAACCAACGCATTAATAAAATTTTGTTTTTCAGTTGCTTTTAAGTGTAAAAATGTGTAGATTATCTTAAACATCCGCTTATTTCTACAAAAAATACAATTGTTTTTGATTTTTGAACTTGAAAAACGTAGGATTATCTTAAAAAATTCAGAGCGTTAACAAAAAAAGCAATGTTTAATAAAAAAAAATAACAAAATACAAAAACATTAAAAACATAAAATAAATCATATGAAAAAAGAGTTAAATTAACTTCATCCAAATAAAATAAAAGAAATAAAAATATATTAAATTACATTAAAATAAATTAAAGTCAATTTTCTTGTTATAAGTAAAGGAGCTGTATTCAAAAGCCTATTTTTGTTAGAAATATTATTTTTCATTGAATATTTTGTTATACAACAAAGAAAAATTGGTAGAAGTGATAGCTGTTTCGGAGATCACCACATCTCCTCATTACACTTCTTTCGCCAAGAATCGAACCGACGGATTCTGGCATCACATCTAAAGTAAGTAAATTAATTGAAATAAAAAAATTAAAATAGAAAAGTAAAGTAAAATAAAAGTAGATACATTAATAAATATTATGAGAAAAATTAATATCTAATAAAACAAAATAAATTGTATTAATTCTATAATTCAAGCACGCTAAATTTATTTAAATAAAAAAAATGAAACAGATTAAAATATAACAAAATAAAAATAATACAACATAAAAGAAGAAAATAAATAAAATGAAAAAAAAAGATTAAAAAAATCAATTACAATATATTAAAAAAAATAAAATAAAATAAAATAAAATAAATTGAAACCGAATAAAATAAACTAAAATAAAATAAAATAAAATAAAATAAAATAAAATAAAATAAAATAAAATAAATTAAAATAAAATAAAAGAAAATAAAATAAAATAAAATAAAATAAAATAAAATAAAATAAAATATTTTTTTTTTAACAGGGCATTTTTTTTATATAGCAATATGCAAAGCGGACGATATATATACACATGTGGTTCTCAGAAACATGCAACCTGTTGAAATAACAGATACATTACAAACCGAAAAGTTGCTAAACGATTGGAAGCTGAAAACATTGCTTGGTAAGCATCCACATATACTGAGCCAACCTAAAATCGACGCATGCGCCTCAAACTTATGGCTGCAACATGCTGGCATTTACTTGGAAACTGAAGGACTAATGATTGCAATTCAAGACCAAGTTATTGCAACTAGAAATTATTTAAAATATATTGCTCGCAAACAAATTGACAATGACAAGTGTAGAAAATGTCAGCAGAAATCTGAAACTATACATCACATCACAGGGGCGTGTGTTATGTTAGCGGCCACTGAATACTTGACGCGACATAACAACGTAGCAAAAATTATACACCAGAGCCTTGCTATACGTACTGCATTATTGGAAAAAGAAATTCCTTACTATAAATATAAGCCTGCTGGAGTTCTAGAGAATAAAGAGCATAAAATCTACTGAGATCGCACGATACTGACGGATAGAAGCGTCCAACATAACAGGCCAGATGTCATTCTTGTCGAGAAGAAAGAAAAGCGAGCGCTGTTGGTATACCTAATTCTCATAATCTTCAAGACTGCTATGGTGAAAAGAGAAGGAAATACCAGCAGCTGGCATTAGAAGTGAAGCAGATGTGGCACATGGACAAGGTTACAATTGTTCCAATCATCATCTCGTCGACAGGTGTAGTACCCAAAACGTTGCTGAAGATGCTGGACGAGCTCCAATTAAGTGACAAGTTTTTAAGCATACAAAAAGCAGTTATATTATCAACAACATCAATTGTTCGTTCGTTTTTAGAATAATGAAATGTAAATGTACCTGATTTAACAATAGTAAATCTGTACCTGATTCAGCAATAGTTTTATATATCTTGTTGTAAACAACCGATATGTGATATGTAACCCGAGCAAAATAAAGACTGAAATAAAATAAAATAAAATTAAATAAAAGTACATAAATAAAGTGAAAGAAAATTGATCAAAATAAAATTAATTTAAATTAATCAAATTCAGATAAAAGAAACAAAATTATATTAAAATAAATTAAAACAAATTAAAAAAAAAATATTTAAAAAAACAATAATATAGAATATGGTAAAAAAGTAGATTAATTCGAAAAATATTATAAGGAAAACTAAAACATAATATATTAACATAAATAAAATACATTGAAAAATGAAATTAAATTTAAATAAATTGAAGCGCAAAAAATTTATTTAAATAAATAAAATAAAGGAAATGAAAGTAAGGAAAAATAAAATGAATATAATAAAATAAAATAAATTAAATTAAATTAAACATAAAAAATAATGTAAGATAAAGTAAAATCCAATAAATTCAAATCAAATAAAAAAATAAAAAAAATAAAATAAAATAAAATAAAACAAAACAAAATGAAGTAAAATAAAGTAAATTAAAATAGAATAAAAAATAAATAAATAAAAAGTTAGGTAAAGAAAAAATAAAAAAATAAACTAAAATAAAATAGAAAATATCAATTTTTTTTTTGAATACCAAAAAAAAATAACAAAAAAATATAAAAACAAAAAAAAATAAGAAAAATAAAATAAAAATAAAACAAATAAAGTGAAAACAGAAATAATAAAAAGATTAAATGAAATAAAATAATATTAAAAAAGAAAAAGAAAATAAATAAAAAACTAAAAGGAATAATATAAAATAAAATAAAACAAAATATATAAAATGAAATCAAAAATAATAAATTAAAAATTATAAGATTTAAAAAAATAAAATAAAATAAAATAAAGTGAAAAATTAAATTTTAAGTAAATAAAAAGTAAAACAAAATAGAATTAAACTTATAGCGAAAAATAGGGGTTTCCCTAAAGTTTACCCAAAATTAGCTGCCGACAGAGCCACTACTGTCTACTCTCGTAAAGATAATTATTGGGGAATTATGCAAAAACTATTATTTTACGGTTTTATTACTTGTCTTCAATATTGAAGGCCGACAGAGCCACGAATGTATTCTGTCGTCCGTTCAATAGCTATCTTTTAAAGAAAAAAACTAAACGAGTTGTGATGAGTGCTCTTTATTTGCTTGTCGCTGATCGAATGAATTCTTACAATTATATTTTAAATAGCCAAAGCGATTACTACAGAAACAATTAGGAATAAGAACATTTATGATTTTTGGCTCAAATAATGGAATACGATGAAAATAAACGTAAGTGGTATGTGTATGGTATGCGCCTTTTACAAACTTAATTAAATTAAATTAAGTTGATGTTAAAATGAAATAAAATAATATAAAACAAAATAAATAAAAATAAATTCAAATAAAACAAAGTAAAGTTAAATAAATATTCTTGAACGCGTTTATTTGTTGTTGCTTATTTAATTTTCTATTAAATTTCAATGCTTATATTCCCAATTTAGGTGTTTATTTATATGGAGCCAAAATTTTTTTCCTAGTGTCTTATTGACTTTTGTTGGTTGACTCTCGCATTTCTTACTAGAAAAAGATTAAAAAAATAATATGCAAAAAAAACTAGTTGTGATAGAGAGCGCTTTTATTAGTTGGGATATTTACTTTTCCTAATTCCTTTCCATGGATTCTCTTCGTAATTGTATTTTTACTCTGCCACTTTGCATTAGCTATAAACAATATAAATACTAAATATATTAAATAAATATATTGAAAAAATTGTTTTGTGAGCTTCGAACCGTTAATCACAGCACAACTATGTATATTTATTTACCACATATTGCAAGAAGATGGAAGAAACCCTGTGCCGCGTTGTTGTTATTGTTTGAATTGAATATGCCAAAATATTACAACGGGGGTGCCCTCGTTCTCTAGCCTTATTTTTTCTATGCGTGCTTTTGTCCAAAATAGCTCTGTGTTAAGTTTGTTTATTTTACCATATTTTTTGTATCGCGTGTATTAGTTTTTTTATTTGCTTAAAGCAATATATTTACTTTATATTGCACTTTTAGTGTTGGGACATAAATAAAAATAATGTCACTGTTTAAATGTTTTGTTCAAGATTTACGAGAAAATCTCGGAAGCAATACCGACATGGTGTATACGCAATATATTAAAATTTATATAATGAAATCGTAAGATTTTCTGCCGCTTTAAGATTTTTGATGTAATATTATATATAGAATAATATATCCATAATGTATGTAGTAATAGAAATAAAAAAAATTTTATTGAAAAAAATTCAGATATTTAATTTTTTTGTATTAAAATTTTTTTCGATGCATTATATTGAATGAAATATGTATCGTTAGTAATAATATTTTTAATAACACAAAATATTCTTGTTCACTTGTCGAACTTTTCTGAATACCTTAATTTAGATTCTTCTTATTAGCAATTGCATGAATATTTTTGGCCTATGAAAGCTTTTTCAAAATGGCATAAAGCTAACGAGTTTGACTCACTAGTTTATTATGAAGTCTAAACTCGTAAAAAATAAATGCAAACAGCGAAATATACCAGCAAATTAAAGTCTAATTCAGAAAGAAATGGGTGCCTCAATAGTAGGATTGAAACCCTGACGAAGGCGCTTATACTCATAAATATGAAATATCTAAATTCCTTATATCAATAAAGTTTTTTTTTCATCATTAACCAGCAGATGTCCAATTGGAAAATAATTAATTATACTTTTTATTTAACTACCAGTAAAGATTAAGGTTAAATTTTGTTTGATTATAAGCTGAATTGAAAGAAGAAAAATATTGCCTACATTTCGGTACCCAAAAAGGGCTTAGTATATGTATTTAGTAAATTTTCAAGGTTTGTTGAATCTTTCATCAATTTTTCAAATTCTATTCAGTAACTAAGAGTATGTTTCAGAGAAATTAAGTGATATTTTTGGAGCAAAATTTTGTATTTTTCTTTAAGCTTCTGTTGAGCAATCTACACCCACAGTTACTTAACGGTCAAATTATTTCTTATCGAAAGAAAACTTTACTTTTAATTGCCTACTCGGTCCGAAGTTGCACCCGTTGGAAAGAGTGTTTCTGCGTTGGATTTCAAGGCTGATATTGTTGGTGTTATTAATGCTGGTTCCAAGATAGACGAAACTATATACGACGAGGCTTCTGGATTTTTTGGATTGGCCTCAGCACACTGTGATGCCGGTCGTCGGCATATTCTGCAAAGAAGCTGATGCATGCTGCTTATCAGTTCTTCGCCGCCGTATTTGAATGGCTCGGCCGGTAAGCCCTCGGCTCTTGTCGCTTTGTTTTTTTTTTCAGACGGGAAATCGCTATTCGGGATTCGCCATATACGGGTATTGGAATGTTTATTCCACCATCTTTAATTGGGGTTTCGGGTTTGCCATATCTGTGCTTTTCACTTTCACTGCCATTGAGCAGGTTGGATAAGTGTTCCCTCCATACACTAAGTATACTCTGGACATCTGTCCGCAAATTGTCTCCTTGGTTCCTACATAAGTATGCTTCGGTCTTGACGCCTTCTGTAAGTCGCCGCATCTTCTCATAAAATTTTCCAGCTCTTCATACTTACGAATTTCTGGCCCTTTCTTTTTTCGTCTGCAAATTTATCTCGCTTTCCTCTTCAGCTCACGGTATCTTTCCCCCGCGCTAATAGTGGTCGATCGCAAAATTCTGAGGCAGGCAGTTCGCTTTCTCTCCACCACAGCACAGCAATCTTCATTGTACTAGATCTTTTTTTGACCTTGGCCACAGTGGTACGAAAGGAGCTCTCCAGTTTCATTATATCGAGTTGTTAAAGAGTGCTCTGAGAGAACAGAAGAATCGAATCTTACTTGTATTCGTTGCGTTGAAATTATTTCTTACTTTCAAAATGAAAATATGGTGGTAATACTGCTAAAGTTATGAAAGTATTCTTAAATATCGAATTTCCTTCCATTCCCTTAATATACACATGTAAAGTACTAGACTTTATTTTCTTAAATAGGTGGCAACTCTTTTTCCAAGTTTGTATTTGGCTTAAGGAGTTTTCAAAAACCATTCACTAAGACTAAATTGTAGTGCTTGATAGAAATTAAATTATTGGTTATTGAGTAACTTAAAATTTTTCCATGAACTTTTTTTAAAGGTGACAACTTTTTAGTCAGATTTCGAGTGCTGTCCAGTCTAGAAACAAAGCTAAGTTAAAATTATTTTAGCGGTTATAAAATGAAATTCAGTTATTATAATCAAGTTTTAAAATTAATCTAATTTACATAACAGAAAAGTAAAAAAAAATAATTTAATTCGAAATAACAGTTCGATGCGGTACGTGCTGAATATGCTTTATTTCATTGCATTTAAATATGTTTTTTTTTTTAAACAAAGCAAAATGGAATATACGAACACACAAACATAATTTCGCAAATTTTATGAAAATTTATTTGGAAGATAGTTGTCTGCTTGTGAAAATGCGTGCCATACGCACTACAAAAAACAATACGATATTATTTCTCCGTAGACAAAACCATTCCAGAAATAATATATATGTAACCATTCACGCTTATTTGCTCAGACGTCCGTGAAATTATATTCGACATGACTTTTGCTACTTTTCCAAAACTCATAAAATGCAAACAAAGTGGTCCAGCAGTGTTTTCTTTGCTCATCATTTAATTTTTAGCTCGCAGGCCTTGATATGCAACGTTCTATCAACAATTCGATGGGTGGTGGTGAGTTTGGGAAACTCAAGTGGGAATAGCTATAAGCTTGAAGCATTTATGTCAATTTCATTGTTTCCGCATGCAATGTTCTTAGTTTGGTTTTGTGTTCTTCTTCTTTGTTCTTCTTGTTGGCATAGCAGTAACTAATACAATGCCTGTAGTTTCATTAGACTAAAGTATTTTCAACGCAATTCTTTCATAGGCCCTTGTATTGCTATTAAAGATTTTATTCCTGCGACCAAGGGAAGTAAAGGAAATTTTGGGTCTTTGGTGTTGAGTGAACATTATTTTTTCTTCTATTTTTTATTTATCTAATTTTATTATTTTTTTTTGGTTGCTCACCTAGTTTTTGCAAATAAATATATATATATATCAAAATTTAAAAAATTGCAAGTTACCCATGAAGCGGCAAGTTTCCCTCCATAAGTACACAGTATGCCCTGGACATCGGTGACTGGATTACCTCCTTGGTTCCAACATGCGTTTGCCTCGGTTTGGAAACCTTCTGTAGGGCCCCTCTTCATAGAATTTTCGAGGATTACCCTTGTCGGCCATCTTCTTTAGCTCTTAATACTCACGGATTTCAGCCTCTTTCTATTTTGGCCTGCAAAAGTGTCTGGCTTCCCTATTCAGCTCTTCATATCCATCCAGCCCTACACATTTTTTGGTTGGATGCAACGTTGGGAGGGAGTAGTCATTCCATTTTCTCTCTATTACAGTTCGATATTCCTCATCGTACCACTTTTTTTTCTGACACTGTTGAAAACCAATTTTTTCCGTAGCGGCGGTACGTAGGTAGTTTCATATTCCGTTTCATAGGTACCTTATATCGAGTTGCTGATGAGTGCTTTTGAGGAGCAGGTGTACAAGTCCAGTAGAAAATCGGCTGGCTATCTGCTATGATTACAGCTTTTCGACGTCAAACTTTCCTTGTGTCTGCTGACAGACGTTCTTTGCTGCACAGGGTATGTATGAACTAGTACATACGATTATATTTAATTATATAAATTCACCAGAACCATGCTATCGCTTTTAACAAATTTTCCGCAGAAAATTTTTTATTTCATCACTCAGGCACTGCTGTGAGCTTCAATTGAATTAACAAATTGAAAACCTTCAAAGGAAAAAAGCAGGAATAAAATGAAAAAACTGTAAGAACAAATTTCTTTAGCACATGGCTACACCAATAAAAGTGCTTGTAATAAATTATAAAATTTACAAGCCAACACTGTAAAACTTCGACAGCAACAAGCAAGCTGCATAATTGCTTCTTAACAGTGAATGGGAAGTGCACTCTGTGCAACATACGAACTGCGTTCAAAGGAAAAGGCGAATTTTAGTTTTTTTTGAAAAGTACTTATATATTCATCAATATCCTTTTTGTCTCCTTCAAAGTAATCCCCATCGGATGTAATACTTTTCCAATACTCGAAGCACTTCGGAAATACGCTTTTCGGTATGGCCATCAGCTCTTCCTTCGATTCTGACTTGATCTCATTAAGTGTGGCAAAACGCTTTCCTTTCATTGGTTTCTTTAATTTTGCGAACAGGAAAAAGTTTTGTTTTTGGCAAAAAAAATCACGAATTAGCATTGATGTGTGAGCTGGTGCATTATCATTATGAAAAATCCACGATTTGTTTTTCCACAGTTCCGATCGTTTTAGCCGTATTCCTTATTTCTGTATAGTAATCAAAGAAAACAGTGAACAAAACCTTCACATTTTCCTTTGAACAGACCTCGTATTAAAATTCGCATTGAATTTCTTTAATTCCCATACCTTAAGCCAAAAAAAAGGATAAGGAAACAACTCATCCCAAAGTACAGCTGTAGCCCGATTCTAGAAATGCACTCATGTCTGCATATAAATATGTTTATATAATAGCTTAAAGCTCTCTTAAATATAAAATAATTTTCGTTTCCAATTTGCCAAACATTTTTATGCTAATAATGAATAATACAATAGTTAATTATTATTCATAGAAAATTTTAAAAGCAGTCAAGTGTATATAAGTTCTGAAATATCAATTACGAAGTTACTTATACTTTGTTCTAAATCATATTCATTAGAAAAGTACGCTAAGCTTGTTGGTTGCCTAGCTACTGGCCAAGTGTCGTAAAGTAATTAATAAATTGCAACTAGAAGTTGAAACTGAGAGATATTATAGCTTCGGAAGAAAAAATTGGATTACTAACCGAGACTTGAAAAATTGAGCATACATATTCGAGATATGATAAAAGGCACTTGCATCTTATTAATGTAGCTTCAGATCTGGCAAATCAAACAATGAACATATATTCCCTGCGCGCTGTTTGGAAATGGCAATTACTGCGGTCGGTGGAACGATGAGTTATTCGAGATATACGGCGACAGCGTTTTAACTGAGCGTATATAGACAAAGAAACTACATTGGACGGGTCTTGTCGTCTAGATGTGCCGGTGCAGATTTCAAGTTATATTGCTATTATCACAGCAGTTTAGTGAGTAAATTTAAATAAATAATAAATAAATAAATCTATATAAAACTTCGGCATGGCCGATATATTTTTGCAACTTGCTACTTTGAAATTAAATTTTTAATCGAATTCTCACAAAGATGGTGATATTGAGCGTTTCTTAACTGACAGCATAAATTAAATAACGGCTGAACATATAATTATTTTAGTTTAATTTGTTTAAAATTACGGCCTTGACTCTTTTGGCCTATGTATGTATGTATATTCTTGTTTATTTGCATAGATATGATTACATTAAAAATGATTGTGCTTATGTATGTTATTTAGCTAATTTTCTGCACGGTTTCTCAGTTCTTATTCAGTTTTATAGTCTACTTTGCCCACAAAAACTATAAAACGTGTGTATCGAAAGATTTGTATTATTTATTATATATATACTTGTATGTACTATAAACACATGTATAGGTTACTAATTAAAATTCAAAAGCAAAATATAATCCAAAGTAGTACCATTAAATACCCAAAAAAACAACGTTTCATCGGTGAAAGTCGAAACGTAGAGATTTTTTTGTTGCTTATTTTCTATTGGATGCTTCAACATCAACAAACCCCAATTTGTGTTGATAGATTTAACTGGTTTTGGAATAACTAATAAAAAAAATTTATGAAGTGAAAAAACTAGATAATAGATAAAATAGATATAATAATTTTTATAAAAGTAACATATATGCACAGAAAAAAATAACAAAGAAAAAGTGCTGTCATCGACCAAGCCGAAGTCTTTATAAATTTCACAAGCATATCAAATTTATTGCAAAACATAAAACTCAATTTTTACACCAAGTTTCACGCTACTAGAAGTTTTTTTTTGCGGATTATTGACCTAAAACCTCATATCTGATCAAATCGGTTGTATAGGTGCTATATTATGTAGTCCACCGATCCAGCCGGTTCCGACAAATCAATACATTATAAAAATATAGCCGCATACTAAATTTCGTTCAAATATCTCAAAAACCGAGAGACTAGTTTACATCCAGACAGATGGACAGGCGGTTATGGTTAAATCAACTCAGCTCGCCATTCTGGTACAATCGGTATAAACTTCGCTGGGGCTAAATCTTCCCCTTCTGTTACTTACATACTTCGGATCAAAGTTAATATACCACTTCATGTGCAGGAAAGGTATAAATAAATATATATATATAAATATATACATATTAAAATTTGGCATACAAAAATTTTCAAATCGATACGCAGATATCGAAGACATGTTGAGACAAGTAAAAAACCTAACACCTTTGATATTGTATTTCATGTTGTATTTGTTACCAAAAGAGATACAAATTTTTTAAACAAATTTAAAAGCGACCGAACGTATAGAATCAAACCTAATTTTATGCCTCTCAATTAAAGCACTACATAATTTTATTAACCAAAAAAAAAAGCATAATAAAAACCAAATTAAAATTAAAATTCAAACTGAAACTATTTAATTTGTTGAAAAAATTTAAAACATTTCTTGGAACCTTTTTCTGCGATCTTGTTTGAATAGAATTCGTTTAGAAGTGTTAATTTTTGCAAATTTAAGATTTTTTTTTTGGAAACTGATAACATCTATTGCGAAGGTTGAAAAGATCATAAAAATTAAGATTTTTAATACATACTCGTCTTATGGCTAAACACATATTTTCATCTCTGATCGGGGTGTATAATGAAATCCCGACATACAAAATCTCTAAATACAAAATACCGAAATACAGCTGCAGACACGGCAAAATTCAGATCAGACATATTTCGAACTCAACTAAATTTCGACCAAACGTCATCCAGACATAATACAATTCAGACAAAAAGTCCAGACAAAAAATCCCGACGAAATATTAAAATAATTTAGGAAATGATCGCACGATTTTTTCAAAATATTGACGCGGAAAATCATCGAAATCGGAAGACTATATCATATAGCCCCAATACAACTGATTTGTTCAGATATGAAGAATCTCAGAGCGTGAAATTTGCAGTATTCTACAGGACATAAAATCAAGTTAATATTGACACTAGAAAATCATCGAAATCGAGTTTGCAATAAATTTGATGGGTTCATAAAAAGTATAAAGGATTCCGCACTGCCGATAGGGCAAAGCTTCTTATTTCTTGTTTTACCTAATTTCTTATTTACTAATTATTAAAAAAAAACCAGTTAAAATTATCAATACAAATTTTAGTTTGTTGAGATAGGACCAAACAATAGAAAATTAGAAGAAGAAAAAAAGAAAAAAAAGAAAATCAGAAAAAACTAAATTTCGAGTTTCACAAATTTTATTTAGTGATGGAACAGTGGTATTGAATGAAATTAATTTGGATAATCTTTTACTTGTAAATTTTATTAGTACCTTATTAATATAATGATGTATATATGTATTTTTATAAGATATCAGCAATAATTTACTAAAAAGTATAGTAAATAACAAAATCCACGCTCGTTTAACATACATATATACATATACATACATAAGTATAATTTTTTCAATGTATATATGTATATTATTAGCATATAAACAAAAATATACACACATATGCCAAACATTTTTCGGCCGCAATTATAAACAAATAAAACTCAAATAATTATCTGTTCAGCTTTATCTTTGTGAGAATTCGATTCAAAATTTTATTTCAGTGTAAAAAGAAAGCATATGCGACCCAATGTGGACAAATAATCCTGAAAAAAAAATAAAAAAAATAAAAAAACGTGTAATTTTTTAATAATTAGTTTAATGTATTTTCAATTTTTTTTTTTGGTTTTTACTTTTTTATTTTTATCTAAAAAATATCCGGAAAGATGTGGTGAAAGAATTTTTTTCATAGTAATGTATAAATTATAATTTTTTTTATACTTCTCTGTAAAATAAATAAAATAAAACGTTCCGTTTTGGGGCGACTAAAAATTATCTATAGGTCCTTTGTTTGAAAACAGTAGTTGCAACCATTGGACTATTTTTCGTAGAGAGCTGTTAAGTATAAGAGCTACGGAATATAGAGTGTGCAGTTTTAAAAGCCAAAGAATGTTGCAATAAAAAACAAAATAATATTAAATTTAATATTCCACCTTCATATTAAATTTCCATCCTTCAAACATGTGAACCATAATAAATTTACTTCCTGTGAACTCGCACACTTCTATCCTTATTGGCTGTTGAATTGCAAACAGGAAATTAAAGGGTGTATACCTTGTGTCACACAGTGGTACACAAAAGTATACATACATATATGTGGCTATGAAACATCAGCAACAGCTGAAATGAGCATTTGCCATGTTGCTGAGAGCTGCCAGCTGGGAATACTATGGTCTGCGTTGTAGATACTTTGATTATTATATATGTATGTATGTGTAATATTTGTTGAATAAAATATCTTTTTTAGTTGAGTTTAAAATGAAACAGTTACATATGGACATTCTGGACATTTTCATGTTTTATACAAATAACATATTTATATGTATATACAAGTATATATAAATATATATATTTAAACGTGCCCAAAATAGCTCAAACCTTTTTAAATACGAAAAATATCTGTCATTTTGACTGAAATTTTACGAAAAGAACTCGTATATGAGGACATTTGTTATTTTCCAGCAATTAAATACCCATTTTGTGCGGACTCACAAGTTATATTAACAATTGAAAGAGAAAGGATTGATAAGGAAAATAAATTGCTTGCAATTTTATATGTGCATACAGACAAATCAAAGGGTTATCCATTTAGTGATTTCTAAAGTGCAGGGCTATTTTTGACATCTGCCAAACATAACTGAACCGAGCTGACCTTTCACAACGTTGTAGATACGTCGATTGGGTGCTTGAACAACAAACAGTGGTCCGCAAATTTTACAACGGAATTTTCTTCAGAGACAAGGCACATTTATCAATAGGTGGATACGTAAATAAGATGGTGTCACATGCCACACAACAGGAATGAAAATGACTCTATTGAGATAGAAATATCGCTGCCGCGTAATCTCTCATCTTGACGATGTCGATTGGCCACTGAGATCATGCGATTTGACAGCGTTGGATTCTTATTGTGGGACTACGCTAAAGACCGTGTTTATGCGGATAAACCTTTAACTCTTTGTACTTGAAAAGCAAACTTCGTCAATTTATGGCTAAGATACCGTCTAATATGTGGCAAAATTGGTCGAAAATTAACTCAAATGGTCGAAGTTTTCAAAAAATTCAAAAGGCGGCCATTTGAATGATGTAATGTTTCACATATAATGTCAAGGTTCATATATCATAATAAAAAAAAGAATTTCATGAAAAAAAAAATGATTCGAAAAGCATTTTATTATTTTAGGTTTATACTGAATCCGCAAAATGGATAACCCTGTATAATGGATGAGTAAATACTGATAACTGCTAAAATATTTTACAAAATAACACACAAACATACAATTATAAAGCTCCCCTACAGATTAGCATGCAAAAGTTCTAGTTAAATACTAGTATGAAATAGATGTAAATCGTACCAGTTCTTTATTTGTAAAGCAGTTAAGCAGTAACGGGAATAATAATAATTTTCATTCCTATGTTGTTGTTAGTTCTAGAACGCCACGGTTGAGTTTCATTAAATAACAAACTTTCTTGAAGTGTGAAATACATATGTCGTTGCTCCTATTATCACAACGATAGTCGAGTGGTTAGAGGTTATCACTGTAACACGTGAAGTGCTCGTTTCTATTCTCGTTGCAGGCAAATTTAATTTTAATTGTATTTTCATTTGTTTTTAGTGACTACGAAATTCAACAGATACTTATAAATGACATTTCGTAGAACATCGCCTTGTTAAAAAAAATATATTAAAAAATATCAGCTTTCATGGAAATTATATGGAAGATGAACTAGTTAGTGCAAATATGCAAACTAGTAGGACTCTAGTTAACAACTAGTATTCCTTGCAGGGTATGTTCTACTACACATCCACACAATGCCTTACCTCTTCAAAATATTAATTAAATTATTGTGATAATCAGCTTAAAAGGAATGCTTTTTATGATTTTAGTTACACAAACCAAAAATTCCTTGGTGTTTTTTTCTTTACAAAATAGATGTTATTTTAATTAAACCCTAATGTGGCATATAGCAATGTCGAACAGTTACACAGCGTTCGACATTAAGTTAAAGAAGGACCATGAATTTATTCATTCCCTGACATCCACAATTGACGTATAATGTGCGGGATTAAGTGCGGTTAACAACCTGCGTGATTTCAGGCATCATTTAATCGCTAGAAAAGTAAAAGGAATAATAACAAATAAATAAAAATAAAAATGCACACAATAAAACCCTAAGAAAACACTGCCGAAAAAGAGACAAAACCAAATGGTAATGGCTACTAATGCTAGCTGGAAACCACTGATTACACAAAATTAAGGCAAAAAAAAACTGTTTGTAGGCGAGAGAATTAATTTGTTTTTAATTTGTAGCTCAATGATAGACTGAACTAATTAATTTTTTTTTGCAACTGCCGTACATTGGTTCGCTTATCCGTTTTATACTCCGTTTGCTCAGAAATTGCACTTATTTCTAAAAATTTGTAAAACGAATTTGGAATTTCAGGAACCTAGTACTGTAATAATACTGATTGGAGTTTGGATTTCACCAATTTATCTAGATTACTTTTATCTGATGGTTTTTTTTTAATTGCTTATATATAAAATTGTACAAGGTTATCCATTTTGAGGTTTCCAATATAAATATGCTTTTTTATTACACCGTGGCATTATATATGAATCACTACATCATTCTAATGACCACCTCGTGAATTTTCGCAAACTTCGATCCATTTAAGGTAAATTTTGACGACTTTTTGGCACATATTGAGCGGGATCTCATACATAACTTGACGAATGTAGGTTTTCAAATGATCAAGAGTTAAAGGTTTATCCGCATAAATACGGTCTTTCGCGTAACCCCACAAAAAAAAAGTGCAAAGATGTCAAATCGCAAGATCTCGGTGGCCAATTGAAATCGCAAAGACGAGAGATTAGGCGGCTGGGAAGTTTCTCTCGCAATAAAACCATATTCGTTCGTATTGTGTGGCATGTGCCACCATCTTGTTGGAACCACATATTGTCCCAGTCGTGTTCTTCAATTGCAGTCGATTATCATACAACCATAACGCTCCGAATTGACAGTGATAGTCTCGCCGTTATAGTTTTCAAAGAAGTAAAATCCAATCACAATTCCAGACCAAAGAGCGCACCAGACAGTAAGTTTTTCTGGGTGTAATGACCTATTTTCAATTATTTGAGGTTTCTCGGAGCCCTAAATACAAAAAGTTTCCTTATGTACGTATCCACCGAGTGAGAAATATGCCTCGTCGCTGGAGAAAATTTTGTTGGAAACAGCGCGGTCCACTCTTTGTTGCTCAAGCATCCAATCGACGTAACTATGATATTGTGAATGGTAAAATAGCTTCAGTTGCTGTGTGAGCTGGACTTTATATGCAAAATACGCCATATTGTGCCGTAAGAAGAATTGACACATTCGGGTCTTCGGGTACACTTTAATTTACATCAGCGCCATTTGAGTTTCTTGAAATTTATTTCAAATTTTACCAAGAGCTTGAGAAGATGGTCGAATATTTGATACATTTCACCATATCGACATTTAACAAAAAGAAAACATGTGTGGTTTTACAGTTAAGTTTGACAGATGTAAAATACAGCCCACCATTAAATGGATAACCCCTCGTAAATTGAGACATATTTCCGCCGTAGCTCGTATTAATAATGTCCAAAATAGCATCTGTTACTTTATGTCTATGTTAACTTCTACCCAAATTAATAACAATAAAGCATTCCGGCTTGTAGTCCGCAGCGGTGGAATTATTTGCTTAGGACATAACAGGTCAATTGAAAAGTCCCCGGACTGACACATAGATGGCGCTCCTAGAATTAAATCCATTTGCCTTTTAATTAGTCCTAACCTTCAAAAGACGCGTGTATAAATTTGACAGCTGTCGGATCATTAGTTTGTTTGTAGCATTTTAAGTGAAGCAACTTTTGTTATTGTGTAAAAATGGAAAAAAAGGAATTTCGCGTGTTGATAAAATATAACTTTTTGAAGAGAAAAAATACAGTTGAAGCAAAAACTTGGCTTGATGACGAGTTTCTGTACACTGCCCCAGGAAAATCAACCATCAAGGATTGGCATGCTAAGTTTAGACATGATGAAATGAGCACCGAAGACGGCGAACGCAGTGGACGCCCAAAAGAGATTGTTACCAACGAAAACATCCAAAGCAAAAAATGATTTTTAACGACCGTAATTTAAAATTGATTGAAATAGCAGGCACCCTAAGGATATCAACCTAACGTGTACATCATATCATTCACAAATATTTGGGTATAAGAAAGCTCTGTGTAAAGTGGATGCTACTCGAGCTCACTTTTTACCAAATACAATTGATGTTACAGGTCAGTGAAATCGAAATCAAAAATCCATTAATTGGGCTTCGAATTTCTTCCGCATCTAAAGTATTCTCCAGATCTAGGCCTTAGCCATTATTTGCTGCTCTCAGATCTCAAAAGAATGCTCGTTGGGAAAAAAATTTCGTCGAATGAAGAGGTGATCGCGGTGCCTATTTTGAAGCAAAGGACAAATCATACTGCAAAAATGGTATCGAAAAGTTGGAGGTTCTTTATAAACAGCGTATCATCCTTGAAGGAAACTATGTTGAATAAAGAAAATTAATTTTTCCAAAGAAATGTGTTTTATTATGGTAGGCCGCAGACTTTTCAATTATTCTGTTACTTAATAATCATATACATTCTTTTTGTGTGTTATTTGTGCTTGAAAGGTCGTTGTTAGAACGAAAAAATATTAAAAAATAAAAAATAAATATTTTTTCCTTCTAACAACGACCTTTGAAGCACAAATAACGCACAAAAAGAATGTATACGACTTAGTAAGTAACAGAATAATTGAAAATAATAATTTTATTACACCATTTCTTACTGAGGTTAAAAATAAAAAATTGTAAATATATATTAAAAGTAAAGTAGTGAAAAAAAAATAAAAAATTAAATATGCAAAAAATATATCTTTTAATCTCTTTTAAGCAAGCTTATATCAAAACATCAACATTTTCACTTATACTTTGGCTTTATCTCCAATAATACAATCAAAAATCAGCGTTCAAACAAAATTCAAATCTGTACATAATCGCCAATCGAAATATGTCAAAAAGAATAACAAAAATGTATGACTGTAAGAAATGTGCAAAGCTAGTTGTGTGCATGTAAATATATGCATTCACGCATATTTAGCGACACATACATATTTACCTACTTAGCAACCAGTTACAAAGCTAAGACAACACCATGAAGTTATCGGCCAAAGACTTCGATTGGATTGCGATTATCAAGTGCCTGTAATACACACACACACATATCTGTACATACATTTTACTAAATATTGGTTAGTGCAGAATTTCTTGGCTAATTTTGTCTCCATGACAGTACTAACATTCAGCGGAGCGAAATCTATCAACTTAAAGTTAAACTATGAAAACAAATGCCATGACGGTGTGGCAAAGTGCATGCTACAAATTAGCAAACAAGCAAACAAACAGCCAAACTGAAAATTTAATTAAATAGCAAATAGCGCTGACGACATGGCAGGCTTTAAGGAGATGGAGGAGCAGCTTGAGACTATAAATCAGAAGCATATTTGGGCATAAATTTTTGTATATTTTAGCAATACACAACAATTGCACAAACATATTTATTTTGTAAATATATAATTACGCACTGATATCATACCATTACAAGCGTGTGTAAATACATATATATTCGTTGTTTTTATTGTGCAAAATAAATTACGCAGATTTACGTGTGAAAATTCAAAAGAAAAGTCTGTGGCTATTGCTACTGTTGTTGCTATTTTGAACATTAACGCTGAAAATTTCACTTCAATGTACATATTTTCTCTCCCTTCTCACAAACATTCCTTTAATTTGTATTTTATTGCTGGCGTTGGGAGTCTTTAGTCGCATTAAATTTCGCTCATCGAACACATTTAACATTTCAGTGGGCACATGCAAAATATTTTTGAGTTGTCTGGTGAACAATTTTTGAGTATTTTGCCTAACCGTTTATTTTTATTATTAAGGTTTATAGAATAGAAGGTCATGACAACCGTTAACATCATCGAACCAACTTCGCCTCACTTACAGTAGGCGTGACTTCTTCATATTTCTGTTTAAAAAATATGTTTATATGTGAGCCTTAAAATATAAATATAGGCCGAATTTTCCGAAATAAAGGATGATCCAAGTAAAAGAACTTTTTCATTTTTTTCATTCAATTTTATTACGAAAATTCACGTTCTGTAAAGAATGTGTTTCGCACGCTTCGCTCAACTTACGGTCAACATAATCGGCCTACTGAGGGTACTATTCGCAACATCATCACCCATTTTGAGATCCAGCATTCAATATTGAATAATATTCGATCGAATAGACCACGTCCAGCACGCAGTGAAGAAAATATAGCGGCCTTTGCTGAAAATTGAAAGCATACAAAATGCAGCTTGCGCAAGAACTGAAAGCGCCCGACCTTCCCAAGCGACATCGCTTCGCTCTATGGGCTCTTGAAAAGTTCCAAGAAGATCCGACGTTGTCAAGCCAAATTTTGTTCAGCCCATTTCTGGTCCAATTGGTATGAAAAGAACCAAAATTGCCGCATTTGAGACGAAGAACAACCTGAAGATATTAAATAGCTGCCACTTCATCCAGAAAAAACAACGGTTTGGTGTGGCTTGTGAGCCGGTGGAATCATCGGTCCATAGTTCTTCAAAAATGATGCCAATGAGAACGTAACCGTCAATGGCGGCCGTTATAGCGCCATGATAGCCGACTATTTGATACCTGAAATTGAAGCTCGTGATCTCCGCGACATTTGGTATTGAGAGAGCACTTCGGTGAGCAGATAATTTCACGTTT
Source organism: Neoceratitis asiatica (assembly GCA_030068015.2). NCBI lineage: Eukaryota > Metazoa > Arthropoda > Insecta > Diptera > Tephritidae > Neoceratitis > Neoceratitis asiatica. The sequence continues at coordinate 49,015,686 of CM061528.1, read as the reverse complement.
TGGGTCGGTCGATTCGCCACTAATATTGTATGATATCACACCGTTAGACTTTTTCCTGTGGGGATATATAAAGTGTAAGGTTACCAGTCGAAATGCTCAAACGAGTCTTCGAAAATTGGACTCAAGGGATTGACCTCTGAGACATAGCCGCGGCCAACATTTGAAAGAAAATTTCAATTTTCTGTTTTTTTTTCTTAAAAAAGTAGGGAACCTCACGATGTACCTCCACATATATAGAAAACCTTTATACGATTTGTGAAAGTTTTTGATGTTTTTTCATTAAAAATGAAAAATAATGATTATTTTTCATTCTGTTTCATTTAGAGCTCAAGATAACTTTTTCTCGAAAAACGTAATTTTTTTGGACATTTTTTGTAGATAATTATAATTAATTTTATTTATAGTTTCAAATTGGACTGTAGCTAATGTAAAATTGATAATTTAAACCAAAAATCCAAAAAAAATTAATTTTTAGAACATTTGACTTGAATAAAACTTTTTGCACACACAGCATCAATAGGTACTTTTCAGGTATTGATCACAGTATTATTTTTTACAAGTATGTAGATTTTCAACTTGTTGTGAGTAAATACAAAGGTCAATGTCAGGACTAAAACTACAAGTAAGAGTTTATATAAAAAAATAATATCTAAAATTTTCTTTTTTTATATACAAAAAAAAAGGAAAATTGTTGAACTTTTCTTTCTTTATGTTCTGTTCATATATAAGTTATTTATAAATATAACGACTGAAATTTTCCTTCAATTTCAGCTTCTTTTTTCATTTACTTTTTTTTATGACCATCATTATAGACAACACTTTGCTTGCAGCCTCCACTTGGTTTTTTTTTTTTTTTTTTTTTTTATTGTAATTGAATGAATGTCGTATCGGAAAATCGGCATTTAAGGCACAGAGTTTCAAATTAAATGGATAGTTCGTTGAAATTGAAATTCATAATTTATTGAAGTTTCACACATTCCTAAATACCCGTAGTGACAAGTTTTGCTGTTTTCCTCAGCACGGTGTCTAGAGTGTCATATTTCGAGTCGAACATCGAAATTAATTTTAATATTTAAATTCAATTTGTCTGAAATTAATGAACAAATGAATGAATGACATTAAAAGCTCCTTATAAAAACCTGTTCGCCATTCGGAGGCGGCTTAGAATAAATTGTAGCTCCATACACCACAAAAAGGAGAAGTAGCTCTCCCGAAAATTCGCTTTAGCGGTTAATAAGCGCCAATTTTAGATAAAAGTAGAGCAAGGAATGGAACCAATATGGAATGACAGAATAAAATAAAATGCAGTCTAAAATTAGGCGCATCACCGCAGCCATATTTATAAAAGCCTCACACCCATTTTTAATAGAACAAAAATAATCTTTATTCATGTACATGATCATGTACTTGAAGTGGTATACTAACTTTGGTCCGAAGTATTTAAGTACCAGAAGGAGAGGAGATAGGCTCACTGAAATTTATACCGATCATATCAGAAGGACGTTGACCAGTTGATTTAGTCGTGTTCGTCTGCCCGTTTATCCGACTGTCTGACTAGTCAATCAGTTTTGATATATTTGAACCAAACTTGGTAGACAGATACACACATTTGTCGGAACCGGCCGGATCGGACCACTATAACAAATAGTTATGCGATCGATTTTTCAGATCTCAAATTTTGGGTCATAAATCTGACAAAAAAAAGTACCTACGAACGAAATTTGGAATACTACACATACGTAACGAATTGTATATTTGTTCTGAAAATCACCGAGATCGGACTGCTATTACATATAGTTTACATACACCGATTTGTTCAGAAGTGAGGTTTTGGGTCAAAAATTCCACTTAAAATCTAGGAGCGTGAAAATTTGTATTATATATAAGTAAATTAAAATAAACATTGGTACTGAAAAGCGTCGAAATGCCCCAATATAACTGATTTGTTCAGATATGAGGTTTTGAGTAAAAAAAATCTGCTAAAAAAACTCATAAAGCGTGCTTTTTATAGAGGTATAGAACTTTAAGTTGGCATTACATTTCAAGATGGCGACCGATTTAACAGCTGTCAAGTGATTTATTCTCAGTTTGGTTTGGCAATTCCTCATGAATAGACTCACGCCTGAACAACGCTTGCAAATAGTGCAATTTTATTTCGAAAATAATGGTTCTGTGCGGAAAACGTATCGCGCACTACGTCCATTAAGCGCACTTCTGGTTGAATGGCTACATCAACAAACAAAACTGCCGCATTTGGAGTGAAGGTAATCCTCAAGTGTATGTTGTAACACCGTTACATCCAGAAAAATTGACTGTTTGGTGCGCTTTATGGGCTGGTGGAATCATTGGTCCGTACTTTTTCAAAAACGATGGTGGCCAGAACGTTACAGTCAATGGTGATCGGTATAGAGCCATGATTACTAACTTTTTCATTCCTGAATTAAATAACCATGATGTCCAGGAGATGTGGTTTCAACAAGACGGCGCAACATTTCGCACAGCTCGTGCTACAATAGATTTATTGAAAGACACGTTTGGTGACCGCCTAATTTCACGTTTTGGACCTGTGAATTGGCCTCCAACATCTTGTGATTTAACACCGCTAGACTACTTTCTGTGGGGCTATGTAAAGTCATTGGTCTATGCGGATAAGCCACAAACGCTTGACAATTTGGAATACAACATTCGCCGTGTTATTGCCGATATACGGCCACAAATGTTGGAAAAATTCATCGAAAATTGGACGTCCAGATTGGACTACATCCGCGCCAGCCGTGGCGGTCATATGCCAGAAATCATATTTAAAATGTAATGCCACAAGATTATCTTTCGGATAAATAAAATTCATGTCCATCGAATAATCTATCGTTGTTTTATTGCAACTTAAAGTTCTATACCTCTATAAAAAAACACCCTTTATAAGAGCGTTAAATTTGGTACTGTATACACCTAATATGAATTGCATACTGGTAGTGAAAATGATCGAAATCGGAACACCATATCAAACACCAAAACAGCCAATTGGTTCAGATATGAGGTTTTCTATTAGCGTGAAGTTACACAAGTAAATTAAAATGAAAGGTATGAAAAAAAACAATTTCGTGGAATAGTGAAAATTAAAACGTTTCATTATTATAATAAATAAAGTTTTTTTTTTTTTGAAAATTAATGGAAACCGATATTAAGAGATATAAGATATTTATAAAAGGGGGGAAAATCTTTAGAATTGTATCCAATGCCTTTTTTGGTACATTTTGCCATAAACAGACGATTATTTATGAAAATAAAAACTCAAAATTAAAATTAATATATTTTTTTCAATGCAAAATTAAAATTTTTTCAGTACTTGAAAGTATACATACATATAACCCAGCAGTCATGTACATTTAGACTAATATTTTTTGGATTGTCCTGATTAAAGTTGCTGTAAACTTTATTAGAGATCCCATGTTATTATTTTTTTTTTTTTGGAGCCGCCAACTCATAAAATGGTGTCACTTACAACTGTACAAGGCGAAACTGGTCTTGGTTCGCTTTATCCGCGCTTTAAAAAAATATCCCTGGACCGGACCAACACCGCTCTCGCCTTGTATAATATTTGTAAGGGGAATTCTTTTGTGAATGGGCGACCTGCGGACGCGCTTTAATAAAAAAATTATTAAGGGACCAACACCGACTATATACTATAGAGTTTTCCAATAAGAGTTAAAAAAACCCTAATTGTTAAGGAAATTCAAATGTTTTTCATCTAATGTGAAGTACAATCGTTCTTAATATAATATCATTCAAATGGCCTCCACGACTGCTTTTGCAGGACCGAATTCGACGAACCCAATTTTTGAGCATTTTTTCCACTAAATCAAGTCGTTTGCCATGAATAGCACGTTCAGTATTGAGCTTGAAGAGAGTCTGGTTTATTGCTAGAGACCAATGACTTCAAATAACCCCAAAAGAAGTAGTCTAATAGTGCTAAATCACAACTTCTTGGAGGCCATTCAATGTCACAATTTCTTCAAATAATCGAACCTCCAAACCTTTCTCGGCAATTAATAATAATTCGGTTTTTGCACGTGCTGGAGATGTTGTTAAGGTCAACTTCTTCCAAGTTTGGCACTAAAAAGTTGATTATCATCGATCTGTACCGCTCTCCATTGACAGTAACGGTGCTTCACCAGCTAACCAGCTTCATTTCGAAAGAAGTACGGACTGATGATTCCACCAGACCAAAAAACATACCAAACTGTCAATTTAGGTGAATGTAACGGTTGTTCATGAATAATTTGTTGATTTTCAGAATCGACTGTTTTGTTTATTTATCAATCAGATGAAAGTGAGCTTCATCAGAGAAGATAATTTTCTTAAAAAAATCGTTATCGTTTTCAAGTTGTTCCAAGACAAAATCAGCAAATTCACGACGTTTATGGTGGTCCATGGATGAAATTGTAAACATACTGAATACAAGGGGAAAAAATGTCAAATCATGATATATTAAAAATGGCCAAAATGACACTTAGAAATCATATCATCCCTATTGGAAAACACTATAAATCCACTTGAGATAATAAACATAACACCATTCATTTTGCTTTAGTGGGGTATTTTGCTTAACTTTGGCTCTCCTTTCCTTCGTAATTTTACATTTGATATTCAATGAATGTATGAAATTTAGTATTAACAGTCGCTTTAAAGCAGAATATTTGAAGAAAATAATCAAATAAATCACATACTTTTAATTTATAGATAAAATCTAATAACTAAAGTGCATATTAGTGCAAAAATATCGACAGATGTTGTTGGTCCCACATCAAAAAACCTCAAACAAAATCGCACAAGTGTATCGAAAGTCAAAAAATGTGCAATTTTTAAACCTTTATCCCTACTTCATAAATGAACATTAAATAAAAATTTAATTATTTAATGATAGTTTTTTTATTATGCTTTCTTTTCCAACCTACATTTTTTTCAATTAAATGCGCTTAAAATGATGAAATTTGTGAAAGAAGTGTAACGTAAATAGCTAAAATGTGAAAATATGCAAATTTTGTTAAACCATTGTAGAAAAAGTACAATGCATAAACAAATAAAACAAAAAGAAAACAAAATTTTAATTCATTGCCTATCAATGCTTTTATAAATTATTGATCGGTCAATGCGTTAAGATGCAATAAGCAGTGAAAGTGAGATACAATTCTAAAGCCAACCCTAAAATGTTTTTATTTAATTTTTCGTTAAGTTTGCATTTTTTTATTCCGAAGCTGGTATTTACATTATCAGTAGTTGGCCTAGGTAACTGTAGGTAGTAGTAAATATACATATTTTTTTTTTAATATTAGCAACTCCGGCAACACCTTTTTTTGTATTTTGTGTAATTTAAATATTATTTATTTTGTCATTAGTATTGAATAGGTGCCGACAGGTAAATAATGATTAACGTCTTAATTAAGCTTCAAATAGGTCGGAACCTGGCCCACTTCTTAAAAAAAACATAACAAATAATTCGTTCCTTATAAACGATTTCCCATGGTTCACTTTCTGGTAGAAAAATTTCATAAAAATCGGCTCTGCTTCACTTAACGGAAAAAACATTCAAAACTATACACGAATCACAAACTTTCATGAATAGCAATATAGCAGTTTAGAAGGATTTTAGTGAAACAAGGCAAGCACAGAAGATTAATTTTTGGTGTTATTTTTAACCTTTTGTTGGAAATCATTTCTATTGAGCTCAGCAGGACACAAAAAATGTTTTTTTTTAACATTTTCACCACAGTTGTATTAATATGAAGATTGAAGTTGAGTTTGGTATCCATTGTTACACCCATATCAACAAAATTACAAACTTGCTCTAGACTATAGTTGTTTATTGTGTAAGATGGTGGTTGAACATTTTTTTTATGTAAATAACATGGTTAAGAGGGATATCATTGTTATTGCACCAAGTTGCTAAATTGTTCAAATCGATTTGTAAAAAACATCTTTTATTAATTGAGGTATATGATTGCAAAAGCTTTACATCATCGGCATATAATAAAATCTTTGTATATTTTATAACTGCGGACAAATCGCCCCAGGTGGCTGCCTTGCGGAACGCCAGATGTTACATCAATTATGTCAGAAAAGGTATCATTAAATAATACTCTGAGTCCTGTTGCAGAGATAGGAAGATATGCATTGGAGAAGGCTTGGTTGAAATCCAAGAATACCTAGTTTTTTAATAAGTATTGTATGATTTACTCTGTCGACTGCTTTACTGAAGTCAGTATATATAACATAAGTATTCTTGTTTTCCCTAAATGCATTTGAAACGTGAGTAACAATATCATTTTAAATTTTGATTTTTTTTCATTAAACAGTTTTCTTATTATTTATGTTAAAAAAATAAAATAAAAACTGCTTACCATAATTAAACCGCTAGTGATTTGCTTCAAACGTGTTGCAGACAAGTTTAAGCTCTAAATATTTCCAGTTATAGAACGACTTTAAAGTTCTACGATAAACTCGATCAACATTTTTATTTTTTTATTTTTATTTTTTATTATTTTTTTATTTCTTTTTTTAATTTTAAATTAAATATTTATTTTTATTTTTATTTTTTTATTTAATTTTAATTTTTTTTATTAATTTTAATAGTTGTTGTCCACTGAATATTTTTCTATTCAGTTTTGTACTTGCTTTTGTACACTACTTTTTCTTGTATTTTATTAATGCCTTAAAGTACTAATTTATCTTAAATGAATGACAAGTGCACATTAATAGTGGTGATAAAATTCAGATTTGGATTCATTTTATGTTATTAAAAAACTTTCTTCTCTATTAGATCACAAAAAAAATTAATCTTTTAAAATTTTACATTTTATGTTTGCCAAAAAATTTCTTCAGCTGTGTTGAGTAAGCACACTTTTCAATAATTTATTTATTATTTGTTAAAGACATTAGATAGAAGATTGGCACACATAGCTTTTAAATTTTTTTTTAATTTTAAATTTTATTTAATTTACAAGCAATATTATTTAATTTTCCTGTTTATGGATGGGTTTATATCTTTTATTTGTTTTTTTTTTTCAAAGCATATTTTTCTTTTTTCGTTAATTTAAATAACTTTTTGTTTTTTTCTTCTTCTTTTTTTATTGATATATATTTTCTATTTAGTTTTTTGAGGCATATTTTTTGTTAATTTAAATATTATTATGTTTTCAGTTTTATATACCACTTGCCATTGTTTGTTAACTACTCCATTAATCATAGCTGCTTAAAATCGTTTTTCACCAGCTCAGCACCAAATTTAGCCACCAAACCTCACGCAAATGAATTGCTAATTCTTAAAATTTCGCAACAAAAGCGACTAACCTGTTTTGCCAAAATATTTAGCACATTTGTTTCTTAAATTTAAATGCGGTATTTGTGTTGTGAGACATCCGAAAATATGTTGTTTGAAAAAATTTACATAATTTCATATAAGTATTAATATTAGTAGAATGTGAGTAACATCATCATTAACACAACATTAATACTTAATTAACAATTGAGAAGCAAAATTTTGGCAAAGCAGCGTATTAAAATCTCAATTCAAATTCAATACACTTCAATACTCCATCCGCATTTAACTAACAACGCGCAACGCGTTCATTTTGAAATTGTCGTACTACACGTCGCATGAGTAACGTGCTACCAGAGCATAGAGAGCTCGAATGGTTAATGCCGACCGAATGTTCTGCAAACGACCGGCAACAGATTCAAACTGAAGACAAACAAACCAAACAACATGTGTCACGCTGTTGCCATTCATGCGCAGCAAGTAGTGCAGTCGCCACCAGCAGACGCTGCTGCTGAAGGTCGTACGCTGACGTAGTGGCTTACTCTGGCTGCTGCTGCTACTGCTGCGTGTAAGCTGCGCGGCGATACGCTAGCAGATGACCGATTGCTTTTCGCTGTCGTTCGAGCGCACGGGGAGTTCAATGTTGAAAGACTAGCGCAGTGCAGTGCGTCTGTTAATGGGTTGACGACTAGTAGTTCTGCCGACGTCGGCACGTACAAAAATATAAACAAAAATTATATTTATTAAACAGATTGAGTGTTTTTGCTTTTACTTTTGGATTGCGCTTGTTTTCTTCTTCTTCAAATTAAACTCAATAGAGCGGCAAAAGGCACAAAACAAAAGGAAAAGAGTTTATGCAAACTTGAAATATATAAGTTCCCTGGTACACCTTTCAATAGCCGTTTGTTTATAAAAAATTTTAAACAAACTGTGTGAGAGTATCAACAAGAGAGCTCATACAAGACATTAAGAACCTTGCTTTGACACTCATTTGCGGCGAATTGGCATTGGTAACAAAAAGTGTGTGCTTTGCTTTTGTGTTTTAAATTCTTTTATTATTATTTTTTTGTTTCTTCTACACTTTGTTGTTTGTTTACATTATTTTCTTTCGTTCATAATTTTCATTCAGTTGTATTTAAGGAAGGTATCTGTTGCGCGTATGAATGAATGCCGTGTGTGCTTGTAAAAGTACACAGCTTTCGCCACACATTCATAGTAAAAATACCCACAACAGTTGAACTGTTGCTTCACGCCAGTTTGCATTGTCATGAGTGTATGCCGACGCTTGGCTGACTTTCAATGAATGGCATTTTGAGCACCGTCTACCTTTTCTTCCTTTTCCTCTTTACTTTTTTTCAACTTATAATTTTTTATTTGGCACTAAATTTAAGAAATTTTTACGTGCCCCTGGATATAACTGTTGCCATGGCAGCAACAAGCAATTTTGTCTCTTCTCAATATATTCAAGCGTGGGATTTTAGTAATTTTTAGCATCCGTTTTGATATTTGAATTCCGCTGGGGTACTAGTGCAATTAAAAACGAAAGTAAGGAAGTCAAGTATTAAATACTCGACAACGGTGCTGATTTTACACTAATATTTAACTAATTTTTTATACATATTTTAAAGTGGTTCATTTTTAAAATACTTGACTTTATTGGAGGTTCATTTTGGTGTGAGTCAATAAAAAAAAAGAAATCAGAGCTTTGTCAGAATGCCAAGGTGCTACTCAAAAGCGAAAAACACTACAAAAAATGCTGAATACTCTCACATGGAGAAAACTCTATACAAGCGGCTTGTAAAACAATGCCACAAATGGGTAGTCCAGCAGCGGTGCAGTAGATGAATTAGATATCTGTTAGAAAATGCTACCTGACAAAACGTATATGCTCTGAAAAATTCGCCCTAGGTAGAAAAGCAGAAAAATCTACCAAATTACGTGTTTGGCATGCACAAATGCTACTAGGCGTCATACGTTACCTCTTTAGTAATAGGAAGGTAAAAAACCGCGTTGCTTCCTGTTACACGTCATTGCCGTGCATTAGAGGAGTCTCATATGCAATTCTGCTTTTGGACAACACACATTGCCATCCCCCTCAAAATATTTTGACAGCATATGATGCATCCCTAATTACGGTTTACATGCCACCAAACCTAACGACGTCAATCCAATTAAAGGATCAAAATGTCATTCGCCTTACGGAGATAAATTCACAAATAGAATTTTCTTTAATTCCACGTTCCTACCTTACAAGGCGAAAACGCTTCACCGAAAGTAATCAAATGTATACAGGGTATTTCGGCTATCATCCAGGTGGTTTATATCTAACGGAATTTGGAAAATTTTTTCATAAAATCATAAATATTCTGATAGCGTGGTTGTGGCTAAATCCCACAGAGTTGTCCCCTGTTTTTATTTTTTTGTATTTACCACTATTTTTGTTCCATAATTGTGTCTACGAACTCAAGCTAAAAGTCTGAATCGGCATGGAATAAAAGGTTTGTTTGTATTAAAATTTGCCAGAGAATTATTTAGATCTATATTTCACGGAGCTATAATCTCTTCTCAAAATTATATTTGGAAAAGTAATAAATTTAACCAAAATTACAAAATGAAATATTTTTGAGCAGCGTTGCCACCTGTTAATAAATTTTAATACAAACGAATTGGTCGACCACTTTTGGCACATATTGGACGTTATCTCAGCCATAACTCGACGAATGTTGGTTCTAAAGTGCTCAAGAGTTAGAGGTTTATCTGCTGTTCACGATCGCTGAATCTGAAATTAGAGGTAACCCGATATTTATCATCAACCGATGGCAAACATTTTAAGCGCTTTACAATGAATTCTGTCGGCGAACGAAGGTGGAGTACTTAAAGGAACTACACAAAATTTGACGACTTCATAGTTGTCAAAGAGGACGAAAGAGTGACTAATTGGCAGCGTTATTATGGTTTCCTTAGGCCAATACCTGATTCAGAGTTGTTGTTATGCTTACGATGCGAGGCATAATTACACGTCCAATCGTGAATCTTATTACGCATAAACGAGAGGTTCAGCGTCTCGGAGCTGCAATAATCAGCACAAGGGTAGCCAGGCGATGGAAGACGCTTGAGAACGGATCAAGGACTAGCTCGAGGTTCTAGGTGCATTTTTGTCCTCACGTCAATGGTGATGGTGGTAGTGATAGCAAGTGGCCGAACACGTGCATGAACGCACATTAAACGCAAGACTGATTGACGAGTTTGACAACCTGTGACTGGCAGACCGTAGTTTCTACGAGTCCAGTGCGGTATCACAGAGTCTAGGTGCTGACATACAGTGGCTCACAGCTTACTTCATGCACGGACTTGTCTATTTTGTAGCGAAAGCCTGTTGCGTGGGTAACGATTATAGGCTTTTCTAAATCCAACAACTCTGACATTCAGTAATGGTTTGAAGCGAGTTTCAATGTGTTTTTGAGTTTCACGTTATCAGTGTACTAATTTCAGTTAATAGATAGTTCATTTAAGTAGTGCGACAGTGAAAAATGTTATTGAGCGTTTCGTACATGAAAATCGTAAACAAAATAAATGCCGAAATGCATCAAATAAAACGTGACGAACGTGTATGAAAAATTAAAGAAAATCCCAGACTATCAGCTCCAAAATTAAGGACAGAGGTACCGGAAGAAGCAGCTAAATCATTCTGTGCTGAAAGTGTTCTTCGGGTACCATGTGCGCACGACTTCAATGGCCGAGTATCCCGAAACAAGCCATTCATTAGCACAACAAAAAAAAAACAGAGCTGCCAGGGAGCTGAAAGCCTAGGTTTTGGACTTTTGGAACACAGTAATTTTTTCTGATGAATCGAAGTTTAACCTTTCCAGCTCAGATTAACTGGCTTACGTGTGGAGAAAACCCAATACTGAGCGCTTCAGAAGCTTAATATCGGTCAACTTTTAAATATGAAGGGCAATGGTATGGACATGTAGGTCTGCTGCCGCCATTGGAAATTTGGTCTTAGTTGAGGGTATTATGGATAAAACCTTGTACCTTAATACATGAGAAAAAAATTTACATCAAAGTGCCCAGAAACTTGGGATACGTAAAAATTTCCTGTATTATCGACAATAATGCAGACAAGGCTAATGTTGAATTGTCCACATGTAATGAATCCACCTGCCCAGTCAGTCGACATAAACCGATTGGGAATTTATGGTCTTTATTAGAACATAACAACCGTAAATTCCGCCTAAGTAATAAGGAACAACTAAAAAGTGCAATTTCAGAAGAGTGGAACAAAATCTGAACAGAAAGTACAAAAAGCTAGTTAGGTCCATAAACTAAATAGAAAAAGTCTTGCTGCAAGGCGGCTGTCATGGTTGTGCCGGCACAAATAATCCTTACTCTTCAAATTTGTGGGAAGAGTCCAGATAACTGGATAAATTTTCATCTCATATAGAATCAAAAGATCAATGTTGCCGGTCTCAACATCTCTTTTTGATTTCATCAGCCACAACATCAATATCCGAGGTGAGTGTGCTTACACCCTTTTGAGATATATTTTCAAGAAATCCTCGGGAATTAAATTCCTAAATCTAATTTAACCTTGAGGTCTGCTTGTTGAGCTCGTTTGGCGGAAAAAGCGTTGGTAGTTTTTTAATATTTCTGTTTTTTGTAAGACCGGCCACCCCTATTCCCGGTTGTGGGAATTCAAAAAAAAATTCAAGTTCAAGTTCACTAGTTCAAGTTTAGTTGGTGTTTTATATTTAGTATTTTGTTGAAATATTGTTGAGTAAATTTTGGTTACAAAATTTTTCTCTTATTGATATTATTTAAATAATTAATTCTATGAAATTGCTCTTTGAAATCCATCTTCTTTTGAGGTTAATTAAATTTGCTCCATTGAAGAATTGCATTTCATCAAATATATGTACAAAACTAAGAATTCAATTCCTACTAATACAGTTTTAATACCATGAACTCTTCCATGGTTTGACAGCCATAGTTTTAACAATACTAAAATGGGAAAAATTAAAATTTTCATATTTTTACCATAAACCGCAACGCACATACCAATTTGAATCGTTTGAATTAAATTAAAATTTTAACACTTTTTGGGCATCCTCTTGCTTTGGTGGTTTCTATTTTTCAAATTTGAAAGCCCACACACCTGCGTTGTTTATGCCTCAGAAGTGAAGTTTCGACAAATGAGAAAGGCCGTTTATACTTTTATTCATACATACAAACAAATTTTAGACTTGTGAGTGCAGTACCCGCACTGGGGCAAACACAGATCGAAGTAAATTTTTGAAATTTTTTTTTATTTTGCATTCAAAAACACAAAATTAGAACTTCCTTTCTACCATTGTTACATGTTATATAAGTATATATTGGGCTGGAACACAAGTGCAAACTCCTTGCATGTAAGCACCATACTATATATAGGAAAGTTGTGGTAGTTGGTGTATGAAGTGGAATTATGAAAGTAAGCATTTTGAAATGAGTGTCCTTAAGAAACTTAAGATTTGAATCCAAATACTAGACAGATTAGTATTAGGTAAGTTATTGAAATCTTTGTATTTATATTTCTTAATTATTGATTTTTGATTTTAAATCTTAATTTTTTATTTTTTACTCATTAACTTTTATTTTATAACTTTTTATATTTCACCCCTTACTTTTACATTTTTAACTTTTTTACTTTTCACTCTTAGTCCTTTACTTTTTAATTATAAATTTTTAATTTTTGCTTTTTTTTAATTTTTTTATACTTTTTAATTTTTTTTTAATACTTTTTTTTTGCATTTTAATTTTTAATTTTTCCTTTTTGATTTTACCATTTTTTATGCTTTTTAATTTTACACTGCAATTTTTCATAATTTTTGATTTTTACTTTACTTTTTTGCTTTTTACTTTTTACTTTTTACTTTTTACTTTTTACTTTTTACTTTTTACTTTTTACTTTTTACTTTTTACTTTTTACTTTTTACTTTTTACTTTTTACTTTTTACTTTTTACTTTTTACTTTTTACTTTTTACTTTTTAATTTTTACTTTTTACTTTTTACTTTTTACTTTTTACTTTTTACTTTTTACTTTTTACTTTTTACTTTTTTACTTTTTACTTTTTACTTTTTACTTTTTACTTTTTACTTTTTACTTTTTACTTTTTACTTTTTACTTTTTACTTTTTACTTTTTACTTTTTACTTTTTACTTTTTACTTTTTACTTTTTACTTTTTTACTTTTTACTTTTTACTTTTTACTTTTTACTTTTTACTTTTTACTTTTTACTTTTTACTTTTTACTTTTTACTTTTCACTTTTTACTTTTTACTTTTTACTTTTTACATTTTGATTTTTACTTTTTACTTTTTTACTTTTTACTTTTTACTTTTTACTTTTTACTTTTTACTTTTTACTTTTTACTTTTTACTTTTTACTTTTTACTTTTAATTTTTACTTTTTACTTTTTACTTTTTACTTTTTACTTTTTACTTTTTACTTTTTACTTTTTACTTTTTACTTTTTACTTTTTACTTTTTACTTTTTACTTTTACTTACTTTACTTTTTACTTTTTACTTTTACTTTTTACTTTTTACTTTTTACTTTTTACTTTTTACTTTACTTTTTTACTTTTTACATTTTACTTTTTACTTTTTACTTTTTACTTCTTACGTTTTACTTTTTACTTTTTACTTTTTCTTTTTACTTTTTACTTTTTACTTTTTACTTTTTATTTTTACTTTTTACTTTTTCTTTTTACTTTTTACTTTTTATTTTTACTTTTTACTTCTTACTTTTACTTTTACTTTTTATTTTTTACTTTTTTACTTTTAGTTACTTTTACTTTTTACTTTTTACTTTTTACTTTTTTTTTTACTTTTTTTATTTTACTTTTTACTTTTTACTTTTTACTTTTTACTTTTTATTTTTTACTTTTTACTTTTACTTTTTTTTTACTTTTACTTTACTTTTACTTTTTACTTTACTTTTACTTTTACTTTTTACTTTTACTTTTTTACTTTTTACTTTTTACTTTTTACTTTTTACTTTTTACTTTTTCCCACTTTACTTTACTTTTTACTTTACTTACTTTTTACTTTTTACTTTTTTACTTTTTACTTTTACTTTTTACGTTTTACTTTTTACTTATTACTTATTACTTTTTACTTTTTACTTTTTACTTTTTACTTTTTACTTTTTACTTTTTACTTTTTACTTTTTACTTTTTACTTTTTACTTTTTACTTTTTACTTTTTACTTTTTACTTTTTACTTTTTACTTTTTACTCTTTACATTTTACTTTTTACTTTTTACTTTTTATTTTTACTTTTTACTTTTTACTTTTTACTTTTTACTTTTTACTTTTTACTTTTTACTTTCTACTTTTTATTTTTTACTTTTTACGTTTTAGTTACTTTTTACTTTTTACTTTTTACTTTTCATTTTTTATTTTTTTATTTTACTTTTTACTTTTTACTTTTTACTTTTCATTTTTTCTTTTTTTTTTTCTTTTTACTTTTTACTCTTTACGTTTTACTTTTCACTTTTTACTTTTTACTTTTTCTATTTACAACCCTTAACTTTTAATTCAAAATTTCTAACAATTTCTTATTTTTCGCTATTTAGTGCTATTAAATTTTGATTAGGATTTTTTTAAGCAAAGAAGGGACAAGATCTGAGGAAACCAAGAAATGTTTCGCATCTTAAAATGGTCAGCATTTTTTCACAATTTTTTCTTAAGTTTCTAGTAAAAAATCGTCAAGAATTCTTTGATGTCCACATACAGTTATGCAAACTAAAATAAAATCCTTACAAATTACTAAAAAGGACTCGCAACTGAAGAATTGAGGATAAATAACACTCGGCTTACCAACAATAAGCTATTACATAATAATTTTAAGTCTTATTATGAAGAAGAGTGTAACATAGAAAATGAGGAATGTAAACATTTTTGTATGAAAAACAGCAAATGAATTTTGGTTCTTGTATTTCGAGTAGATATTAAAAGAATTCCCTTGAATTTTATTAGCAAATTGCGGTTTCTGTGGTATCCGCTTCTATGTAGATAAGCTTTGCGGTTACGAAACTGCTGTAAGCATTAAAATATATGATTTTTGAATGACATTCATGGGCTGTTAAATGGCGAAAGATGATCTAAAAACCGCAGTGTAGTAAAGATGGGTGATGTTTAGCGTTATTAACTTTCGTTGGCGAAGCACTCTTTTACTGATAATGGCGCCATTTCATTGCTATCAGCAGTTATGGCATAAGCTCAAAAAACATAACAAAGTTTAAACAGTGCTGAGAAGAGAAGGCTCTTTTTATACCCAATGTAATGGCATGATGCGGCAGTGATGGATTAAAATTCAGAACAGATTAACATAAAATTACAATTGAATTACTGTAGTTCCAGCTGTACGAAAGTTTTGTTGTTATTCAGGTGGACAATCGTTGCTCTTATGTCCTCGGAACGTATGCACATCTAGAACACTAAACACATACACATCTGCCATTTATCACAGCATGATCGACTTGGTTGCCAGTTGTTCAATCCGGAGACAGCCAAGTAGCTTGATGCATTTTCTTGTTCTGAAATCTAGTACTACGGGCCGCGGCGAATTCGACCAGCCTCAAACCGTTCGGAGAATTTGCGTCATGGAAACAACGCAAAAAAATATTTATTCAATCAAACGGTGTTAATGCCAGGGCTCGGCGACCACAACAAAAGCAAAAGAAAATTTGTGCGCCTTTATGTGGCCAATGGGGTAAACTTCCCAGAACCGACTGGCGACCGTCCTTGTTTCGCTTATTATAATTCTTGGATGGCCAGCCTTCTTAAGAGGATAGGACGTTTACAATGGTTGTCGTTAAAAGTAGGGGAAATGAGTATAGTCTTGAAACTAATGTAATCCATTTCAATGTTCCCTATTTTTTAAAGAAAAAAAAAAACACAGTAAATTCAAATGTAATAGGGAATGTGTATTATCATTCGAAAGAACATTAGTTGGCATTTATTTTTTGAAGATTATCTCTTTCAAATGTTGGCCGCGGCTACGTCTCAGATGGTCCATGCATTGAGTCCAATTTTCGATGACTCTTTTTAGCATTTCGACTGGTAACTGGCGAATGACACGCGTGATGTTTTGCTCCAAGGCCTGAATCGAAACGGAAGTATCCGCGAAGACATTAGACTTTACTTATCCCCACAATCGACTGACCCAAAACGTGAAATTATCTGCTCACCGAAGTTTTCCCTCAATAAATCCATTGATTGATGCGGTGTGTGGGAAGTGACGCCGTGTTGATAGTTGGTTATCATAGCGCAATAACGGTCGCCATTAACGGTTACGTTCTCACCGGCATAATTTTTGAAGAAATATGGACCGATGAATCCACCGGCCCACAAATCACACCAAACAGTTGTTTTTCTAGATGAAGTGACAGCTCTTGAATCTCTTCAATTTGCTCTTCGTCTCAAATGCTGCAATTTTGCTGGTTCACATACTCACTGAGCCAGAAATGGGCCTCATCGCTGAACAAAATTTGGCTCGAAAACGTCAGATCTTCTTGGAACTTTACAAGAGCCCATAGAGCGAAGATATGTTGCTTGGGATGCTCTAGCGGCTTCAGTTCTTGCACAAGCTGTATTTTATACGCTTTCAGCTTAAGTCGTTCCATACGTCAGTTCGAGTTGCTGCGAACGAATCGAGTCCACCCTTTCTTCGTGTACACTTTCAGCTATGGCCACTATATTTTCTTCACTGCGTGCTGAACGTGGTCTATTCGGTCGAATATTATCCAATAATGAATGCTGGGTCTCAAGATAGGTGATAGTGATGCGAATAATATGCTCAGTAGGCCGTTTATGTTAGTACCTCTACTTGGATAACCCTTTATAATTGCATACCTGAAACAGGGACTGTACTCTATTTGAGCTTCATAACTAATAACATTCACAAATGCTTGAACTAATTATAGAATTATTTTAAATTCTTTTTCATACACGAAACCTTTCTTTATGCAATCATGCATTGCGCATAAGAAGCACCCAAAATTAGCATTGGAGCTTTATATTTATAACTTAGTAATTGAAAATGTACTTTTCACCCAATACCTTTTCGTTACATAAGTATCTTAGCATCTACAATTACCTTTTAAGATTCAGAAAGTAACGGTCACGTACTAATAGAAATGTTTTTGCCAAATGTTCAAAATGTCGTAAAAATT
This sequence comes from Neoceratitis asiatica, assembly GCA_030068015.2. Lineage (NCBI taxonomy): Eukaryota > Metazoa > Arthropoda > Insecta > Diptera > Tephritidae > Neoceratitis > Neoceratitis asiatica. The sequence goes on along the minus strand of CM061528.1, from coordinate 48,998,154 downwards.
ACAATAAAATAAAATTCAATTTGGCAATTCTTAATGAAACGTTCTCAAGTGGAAAATAATTTACAGATTGAAAGCAATTCATATATCCTTTTTAGCGTGCTATACTTTTATGAATAAAGTTAATAGCTCCCACGTAATTTATATATATATTTGTTTGTGTGGGCGTATGTGTTTTTTTTTAATTTTAATATGAAATAAAAATGAAAAATATTTTTTACATGAGAAAGTTCCTTTCTTTCGGCGAGAAATAAATTTGGTTGCCTTTGAAATTTACATGCACAGTTCATTGTGTCTGTTTTTTTAACGATTTGGTGTACTTTCCCTTCGTATTAACTCAGTTGAAGCATGCACACTAAGCAGCCTATTCGCAGAGATAAGTGAGTTGCCATGAAACCCTTTTGGTTATTTGGCCATTTTTTCTTTAAAATCGTAAGAAATAAAACAATATAAAGATTATTCCGTTGTTATTTTTTCGCCCCTAACTGTATTAGGTATTTTTGGAAAACATAATAGGAAATTTGTGATTTTTTTTTAGATAAGGGTGTATTTGGCAAATGCTATAGCGATTGCTTGAACAATAGCAAAGCTCTCCAAAAATACATATATTTTTTTGTCGCCCTGGATGTCTTTGCAAGATTTTACAATATGTTCATATTACACATATATATGTATCAAAATACTAAAATTACTCCTGTTTTTTATGATAATAAAAAAATTTCCCCAATTATGATTTAATTTCAGCGCAGCGTTTTTGCGCATAGAAACTTCACGCAATCCACATACATCGACACCTAAGTCCACACAACAGCTGGGAGTGCTATTTGACAATAGTGAAGTACTTATTTGTGAATCTGGATAAGTATTCATGTGTTCATACTTTGTTTCAACAAAAAAAAAAAATCACAAATATCATAAATATCAGTGAAACTTACATTGACTTTTTCAGTTTTAAAATGGACAAAGTACATAAATCATGCATTTCTCATAAAGTTAGGAAGCCTTTTGTGGAGGCTTTAGAGTTGTGGAAAAAATGAAGAACATTATGATTAGACTTTGGTATTTCTATAGTCTAAAACTCCTTAGCATCAGTTCGATGTATATTAATTCTGCTGCAAAATGTCTTGTACTACACAATGAGAATCTCCTTCGGTCCATTTACGTTTCAAAGTAATTCTAATGCTCTCAAAAACAATGATTTTGCCAAATTCACAGTAATCGGCACAGGAAGGACTAATGTAATTGCGAAACTGCTTCTAGTATGAGTTTAAAAGAATACAAATCTACTGAGTGGAGCCATTTATGGACAAAATTAAAGGAAATAAACATGCATCAATTCCAAATGCCCATTCAACTAGACTCAAAAAATAATCTGAGAATGTATAATTATATACATAATACAAACCTTAACCTTTTTTTTGGATATTTTTCGTTAACTGTAATTTATTGTGACTTTGCAAAACCTAAATGGGAAAATGTTTCATTTAATCCGGAGTTTAAGGCCATGAGACGATTAAAATCGCTTCGACTTCGGTTGAATGCTTAATAACATGACCATTTAGGCAAGCAGACGGTTGGGCAAAAGCTCTATTGATATAGACAAATATACAAATAAATGCTTATAAATTTCAGTTTGCGTTTTAAAAATTCAAACTATTGTAAAATATGTATAAAATCAGTATACTATATAACATTTAAATTGTAGGTGTATCATTTTGTGCGAGTGTATGGTTACCCATTTCGAGGTTCCCTGCCTTTTTAAAGACAAAAACACAGAAAATTCTAACCTAATGGGGAATGTTTAAACCATTCGAAAAAACGCTCTTGGGCATTTTTTTTTTTTTATCTTTTTCAAATGGTGTAGAGGAGGGTCCATTCGTTGAGTCCAATTTTCGATGACTCGTTCGAGCATTCCGACTGGCAACTGGCGAATGACATGCAACATGTTTTGCTCCAAGGCCTGAATCGATGCGGGAATGTCCGCATAGATTTTAGATTTTACACATCCCCACAGGAAAACCTTGCATCATTTTTGAAGATATGTGGACCTATGTGGACGAGGTCTATTCGGTCGAATATTATCCAATAGTGAATGCTGGGTCTCAAGATGGGTGATAGTGTTGCGAATAGTACGTTCAGTAGGTCGATTATGTTGACTATAATTTGACCGAAGCGCATGAAACGCATTCTTTACAAACCGTGAATTTCGTAATAAAGTTGAATGATTTGTAAACGTTGTTCAGGCTAAAGTCTTTCCATTGACAAAATGCAATAGCAATACTAAACAAAAATAACATCACAGCTTGACACGACTCACGCGTGATCTGTCAAAAAAGGCTATTGAAGAAAGTACCTCTGCTTGGATTACCCTTAATATTAACATAAACTAAGTTGAGTTTGGCATTTTTATGATCCATCTTAAAATTACTATATTTATTACTAGTTGGAAAAAGGACTCTAGTTACGCTGGAGGACGTATACCACCCTGCTTTTGCTATTACCCACAAAACTATATGTGATCAGATTTTAGTAACTAATAAAATCGGTTCGAATACTCAATTTGATTTCTCGAAAGCTAAATTTAAAGATCTTAATAAGGCTTTATCAAAATTATGATGGCCCAGATGCAATGAGAATATTGATCATTTGGATTTATAAAGACCTTGCTCAGTGTTCCACGGTTGAATGAACTTGAATGAACTTAGAGTTTTGAAAATAGAAAAACACGATATTTCAAGCTTTATAAAAGTACAGGTATGCAAATTATTTAAAATATTATTTGATTTAAATCGAAAATGTTGCAATATTTATTTGTGCAAAATGAAATATAGTTTAATAACAAATCCTTAATCATTTTATTGATTCTTAGACTTTAAGCTCCAGGTATCTGGATTTCTTTCTCCTATGACGTTTCAAAATAACATTTCTAATGATAGTCCTACATAGTCCGATGATGTATTTCTCTACCTAAAAAAGTCATGTACATATGGTCCTGACCAAGTGCCTTCTTGTTTTCTTGTAAATAGTGCTGAATATATTTTCGAGCCTTTGGCTCATTTATTCAATTTATCACTTAAAGATATCAATATGTGTGGAAAGTTTCATTTATAGAAATGGAAACAGATCTTTAGTAAAAAATTACCAATGTACAGCTAAGCTCTCTGCAATTCCTAAATTATTTGATTTATATCACACTCCGAACATGGATTTGTTAAAGAAAAATCCACGAACACCAGTTTACTTGAGTTCACTTTTTATATCATCGATGAGTTCAGAAAGAAGACCAATGTTGACGTAATATATACCGACTTTAGCAAAGCCTTTGATAAAGTGTGTCACTCGTTGCAAATCAAGAAACATGAATTACTGGGTTTCCAACCAGAATTTTTACAATGGATCTCTTCATACCTCTACGATCGAACTCAAAGAATATTGTTTGAAAATTCCATTTCAGATTCCTCTAATACTACTTCAGGAGTACCTCAGGGTAGACATTCAGGCCAGATCCTGTTTTCACTATTTAATTATAAATCTTACACTTCGGCAAATGAAGATATCTTACTACAAGCAGACATAAACAGCATGGTTGAGTGGTGTAAATTTAATCCAATGCCCCTAAGTCTTAAAAAAATGTAAAGTTGTGCGTCTCTCCTGAAGAGCCATACAGACAACTACTTACACAATGGATAACTACAAAATGGAACAGGTTCTCTATTTTGTTGACAAGGGGATCACTATGATCCCCAGATTGAACTTAAACCTTTGTATACAATATTAGTAAGTCCTATTCTGGAATACGGCTCGGTAATTTGGATTTATTGTTAAATACTTTTATTGAGTGTTAATATTCTAGTACCATTGTATAGTAAATAACACAAATGAATGTATAAATAATATTTTATTTTATATATTTATACAAATCCTTAGGCTTTTATGTGTTTATATGTAAAATAAATACGACCAAATTTCATCGTAATTATTTTAAACAAAAACTATAGGGCGTACATTTCTAATATTATATATAATTAAGTATTCAAATTTATTTCTTTAATAAACAAAGAAAATATACTTAAAAATTGATATTTTTTGATTCAATGGAAGTAAAAAGGTAAAAATGGGAAACACGTGCGGGGTCGGCAAACAAATCAAATTATTCGCAATAACTAAATGAGAACAGGTCAGCTAAAAAATCAAATTGTTAACAATAACTAAAGGGTAACAAAATATCCACCAATTGGAAGAGACGAATATATATCGCATGCCTATGAATATAATGTGCGTGAGTGGAAAAGAGAATACCAAGTGCGTGGAAAACGTCGGAGAAATTGGTGTTTTTTCCCCGGCTAGAACAAAAGTAACAATTGTAATAACATATGCATAATTGAAGAGTATCAGAAAGCTAACACGTTAGGGAAAAGTTACCCGTCTTGCAGGGTAATCAATAAATAGCATTATATATTTGAGTGAAAAACAAAATAGGTTCTATACGTCATGCGGACTGTGCCCCTCGTGCGAATATGCGGGAGGTGGGTAAACCGTTGGGAATAATAACAATAAGAAGAATAAAAAGAATGGAGAGAGTTCATAAATCATTATTGTAAAATCTAAATTGACCTATGAATTAACTTAAGGAGGGTACAAAACGCGTAAGTATGAAAAGCTTGAGAAGCTGGCCGACAAGGGTAATGCTCGAACATGTTAAACTGAAGAATTTGTTTTCTGCGGCTACACGTTCTATATTGAAAATTGATATCAGGCAAGTTGAATTTTTATCGTGTGCTACTTTGGACTGAGTAAGCAATTGAAAAGAAAATTCTTCCCTCAACGAACAAATACAAAACTCTACAAGTCACTTAATATTTCCGTCCTGATATGTATTGCAGACACGTGGACGCTGACGAAATATCCGTATAATGAGTTGACGCTTGCAGTTTTTGAGTGAACCGAGATAATCGTACTGCGAACTGTACGAAATACAATTCAGGTAATAAAGCTAAAGCGGCTACGCTGGATAGTTTCGGTGGTCCATGTGGCTGAGAACACTGCAGTTTTGAAAATTACCAATGCAGTACCCGTTGGTGAAAGCAGTTTATGAGTAATACCGAGTCTCCGCTGAATTCGAGTGAAGAAGCCAACTGCGCGCTGTTGTTAACTCATTAATATACAGTTTTTTTTTTATATAAATTATTAAATTTGACTATTTAAAGAGCTTGAAAAAAAAAACTGATGCCAAACATGCACGTCAATTAAAATACCGGAAGGTCTCCCAAATGTGAAACACAATTTTTTCTTAGATTTTTTTCTTTTTGTTATTGGTGGTGACCAAAATGTTATACGTACGGAGTAAAGGAGTTTTTCTTTAAAATAAGAGTATTATAAATCATAAATCTCAGTCAGTCAATAAATAACTTTTAACCAATAATCATAACAATGCAATGAATAAATGAATAATAAAGAATACTCTAAAAATTAAATGAAAATATAAAAATAAAAAGCAAAGCAACAATAAAAATAATAACAAAAATGTGAAGTACCCAATTAACTTAACTCCTAATTCAATGGTTTACTGCTGAAATCATTAAATGGCTCAAGTGGTTTTTGCCTTATAGAAAATTTTACAACCTTGCCACGCTAATTGATGCAAGTGGACTACAACTCGTTAGCAATATATATATATACGTATACGTATATACATAATATATATACCCTGCAGCAAATCGTACTAGTATAAAACTAACTCCTATGTGTACTGTACTAGTTCCAGCTCTATCTTCAATTCATGCTTTCAACTGTCCACTTTTACTTTCGTAATCGTGCTAGGATAGTATGATATAGTATAGTACATTCTTGTATGTCAATTTATGATGCAGGTTTGGAAAATTGGTTTGTGAATTATGAGTGAAGCAACTTTTGTTATTGAAAAAAAGGGATAAAAAGGAATTTGGCGTGTTGATTAAATATTACTTTTTGAAGGGGAAAAATACAGCTGAAGAAAAAAATTGGCTTCATAATGAGTTTCTGTACACTGCGCCAGAAAAATCAGCCATCAAGGATTGGTATATCAAGTTTATATGTGGTGAAATAAGCACCGAAGACGGTGAACGCAGTGGACGCCCAAAACAGGTCGTTATTGAGGAATATATCAACAACAAAAAACACAAAATGTTTGAATGGCCGAAATTAAAATTGAGTGAACTAACGGGCACTCTAAAGATATGAACTAAACGTGTACATCATGTTATTCACGAATAGTTTGGTATAAAAAAGCTGTGCAAAATGGGTGCCGCCCGACGGCACTTTTCACCAAAAACAACAACGAATTGATGATTCGAAGCAGTATTTGGAGGTATTAAAGCGTAATAAACCCAAGGTTTTGCATCGATATGTGACAATGGATGAAACATGGCTCCATGAATTCACTCCGAAGTCCAGTCGACAGTCAGCCGAGTGAACTGCACACGATGAACCCGCTCAAGAGTGTGGATTAACGCAACAGACGGCTTCAAGGTTATGTTTACTATATTTTCGGATGCGCATTGAATAATTTTCATTGACCACCCTGAAAAAGGAAGTACCATCAACAGCGTCTATTACATAGCGTCATTGAAACGTTTGAGAGACGAAATCGCAGCAAAACGGCCGCATTTGAAGAAAAAGAAAGTGCTGTTTCAACAAGACCGTGTCACAAGTCAGTGAAATCGATGGCGAAAATCCATGAATTGAGCTTCAAATTGTCGCATTCATCGTATTCTCCAAATCTGGTCCCCAGCGGCTATTTCCTATTCTCATACCTCAAAAGAATACTCGCTGGGAAGAACCCGAAACCGAGGCCTATTTGAAGCAAGACAAATCGTATTACAAATATAATATCAAAAGGTTGAAGGGTCGCTATATTCTGTGTATCAATGCGAACTAAGTTTAATAAAAAAATTATTTAGCCAAAAAAATGTGTTTTGCTATGGTAAGCTGGAGACTTTTAAATTGACCTGTTAAGTAAAATTTAAATAAATAGCCAGTGCTTGAATCAGCTTTAACAAACCCTACATTTTAAATTTTATTTTTGACATACTGCCTCAAAATTTTTTAATTTTTATTTTTTTCAAAGAGTATCCTTATTGAAGTGATCTAAAACTGGGTGTATCTTATCAGGTCTATCGTACGAAGATTGCGTGCTAGGTTCTTCATTAGTGTTGTCACTAAAATGAGTAGCAGCCGCAATAGCCGAGTGGTTAGCATTGCGTACTTCAGAAGGCCAGGGCTCGAATCCAGCTTCTAGCATCCGAAATAATCGAAAATTAATTTTTCTAATTGCGGTCACCTCTCGGCAGGTAATGTCAAGGTCCCCAAGTATATTTCTGATATGAAATAAAAGCTTCTGAATAAACTGTAGGCTCATACATTTGTTGTTAAACACATCAAGATGCAAAAACCGCAAATTAAAGGAGGAACTTGGCCGAAAATCGCAGATCCAAGGCGGTTAGGATCCGAAGCCCAATAGTTGCGAAATATAGTCATGATATCTCATCACGTAGTTCATCTCTAGAAAAACCTCGATAAAAATTTGCCACTTCATTTAACATCATAGTGGGAGTAAAATCTGAGCTGGCGAGGCTATCTAAAATATCATTTTCATCATATTCATATCCTTCTTGGTCGTGGAAAACATGCGGCACATATGAGTTTTTCCTACAGTTGAATAACGAATCTTCATTAATTTGTATTTTGTTGCACTCGCCTTTCTTCAACACTCGGAGGATTTCTTGTTTTGTATCTCAACTGTAGAAAGGCCTGCATCAATTTCTTGTGTCATAAACTGCTGTTCTTCCTCATCTAATATAAATTCGTCCTCATAATCACTGTTATCAACCATCACAACTCATCTATATTTGTTATATTAAGAAGAAAATAAAACAATTTCAAGAATTTTATATATACAATTTTCATAGGAATATTTAACTTAGACTGACCATTTATATATTTGTTCTGTTTTTGTTTTTTCAATTAGTATATTACTAATAAATTTTAAACTATAATATATTAATTTCTTTATTGGATTTTATATTTTATTGTCAATGTGTCCATCTCTACTTTTTTATACTCAATTTCTGTTTTACTAAAAACGATATCTTAAAAATTTTGTTCCAAATTTTCATTAAATAAATAATAATAGAAGTGTGATTTTGGCCCGCCGATAAATATGAAAATTGTTTATGGCCCATTGCTATAAAAGGTTGCTCACCCCTGCTCTAAATACAAATATTCTTTTATAATTTGTTTTCCCCTTCTGTTCATTCATTGTTGACAGGTACATATACATTGTGTTCATGTTCATTCATATTTTTGCGTTTACTTATATGTACATATGTACATATTTTGTTGTCAATCTCTGACATCTGCATGTGAAATGATTTATTAATTTAGCTATTTAATGCCAATGTAATTTGCTTGAATATATTTTGTTTGATTTATGGATTATTATTTAGAACATTTAAAGAAAATGTTGCGCTGATTCATTTTGCTGTTGTTCTTTTTTTTTTTGTAGAAGGGAAATGAGATTTAAATTTACTCTTTCAATCAAAATAGTTGGAGAGTTAAGATAGCCGAACGGTATATCGCATGAATGACACCCATTTTTCTTATAAAGGGTTATCCATTTAGTGGTTTCTAAAATGCAGGGCTGTATTTTGACATCTGTCAAACTTAACTGTGAAACCAAACATGTTTTTTATTAGATAAAAGTCAGGCATTTATGAAAATGGTTCGCTTAGTGACCGCACAATGCCTTAGAATAGTTAAAACCTACTACCAAAATGGTGATTGAAACATGATCACGTTTCTTACTTTAAGAGGAGATTATGGTAAACATAATAATTCAAATACTCAAGCAATTTAGAAAATTTTTAAGAAATTTGAGGCGACTGGATCGGTTACAGATATTATAAGGCGCCTGCATCGTTTTGTCATTTCCCAAAACATCGCTGTTGTAAGTAAAAGTGTGGCCGAAGACCCGAATGTGTCTGGGACTATCTTACGGCACATTACGGCGTATTTTGCACTTGGACTTACACCTACATCCATATAAAGTTCAGCTCACATAACAACTGAAGACAGACGGCCATACACAACGTTATATTTGCGTCGATTGGGTGCTTGAACAACAAGCAGTGGACCGCGATTTCTCCTATAAAATTTTTTTCAGCCAACTTTCTTGTCGCATTTCCCGGGAATCCTCAACTAATTGAAGAGTGGCCATTAGCATATACCCAAAAAAGCTTACTGTATGGTGGACCTTACTTTTTTGAAAACGATAACGGCGAGACTGTCACTGTCGATTCGGAGCGTTATGGGTGCATGATAACCGATTTTTTTGGCCTGCAATTGAAGAGCGCGACTTTGAATATGTGTGATTCTGTTAAGAGGGTGCCACATGCCACACAACACGAGCTTTTTTATAGGGCTATGCGAAAGACTGTTTTAATTCGGATAAACGTTTAACACTTGGGCACTTGAAAACCAACATTCGTCAAGTTACGGCTGAGATACCGTCCAATATGTGCCAAAAAATAATTTAAAATTATCTCATATTGATCGAAGTTTGAAAAAATACACGAGGCAGTCATTAGAATGATGTAGTGTTGCATATATAATGCCAAGGTCCAAAATTTATAATAATAAAGGAATTTTATGAAAAAATTAATTTAGATGCATTTTATTTCCTTTTTCTTTGCAAAAAAAACTCAAAATGGATAACCCTTATCCTATTACCCTTAGAAATTTTCAATCCTCCCCTCAAGAAAAATATTAAAATTAAGAAAGCTTCTTCACAATGTTATAATTAAAACATTTCAACTGAATTTAAGTTTTATTAAAGAAGCAGCAGTTAAGCAAAGTACTGAAAGTCCAATTGTCGACTAAAAGAAATTGTCAAAGAAAAAAAATATTTCAATAAAAGTGTGAATTTATTTTATGCTGAATTTCAAGGTGGTTTAGTTTCGTCAAGGAAATCAATTGCACAGCCGGCTCACAACAACAAACTGTGGCACATACACTACTTGCTGCTTGCCAAGAACTCGAAAATGACGACACGTTTGCAACGCAATACGCTCAGCGCTGATTGATAATGATCTTATTTTTAGGACAAACGAAAAGTTTATTGAATTTCGCAAAAAAAAATTCATCTTCAACTTCCACGTGGGTACTTATAAGTATATACGCACGAGTCAACAATTTGTTCATCTCACGCATCTACCGACTGCCACTGTGCGACTAACTCGTTACGCCTCTAAGCGACGTCATGCTGTGTCTGCAAGTATTTGTTGTTTATTTGATAAATTTGTAGCACATTAATCATCAACTTGATTTCACTTCAGAAAAAAAAATTGAATGTGAAGGTGTATTTATGAATCTATTAATATACTATGTTAGTGTGTAGCTACATTCACAGTGAATCGGCTCCATATGGCGTACTATTTTTACAAAATCACGAAAATCATATCGCTATGAAAATTGAATTAGGAAACAAAATAAAACAAAAAAGTAATGCTGTCTTCTTTATGCCTTTCATAATCCTAGCAAGTTTATTGCAAAATGCAATATTCGATTTTCATGAGTTTCAGTGTCAATATATTTTTGAAATTACTTAATTCTAGGCCTTTAGTTCCTTTTTTACGGATGTTTGATTCAAAATCACATATTTGGACAAATCGATTATATGGGTACTATATGATGTGATCTACAGATCTGGCCGGTTCCGTCAATATGTCAAAAGTGAGGGACTAGTTTATGTTACGTTCAAACAATGTTACGTTCACACAATGTTACGTTCAGAACAGACAGATGGACAAAGAGGCGAGCGTGGCTATGGCATGGATCAGTGGTATAAATTTTGTTGCGTCTATATCTTCCCCTTCTAGTACTTGCATAATTAAATATTGAAAATTTTTAATGTACCCTCCTTTTTCTAAGAATCTTTTGAACATGAATAGATTAAATATGTCACAAATTTCAAGACAAACATTTTTTTCACTGTCTCCTAGATTTTGACATCTCAAGCCATGCTTTAATCGTTTCCTTTAAAGTTGGAGCGCCTTCATTAATTCGGACGACATGACGTAGCCAGCGTAGCCGCTGTTTCTTGGTCACTAAGATCATTTGCGGTATTTGACGTTTCCAACACGCAAAAGACCATAAATCTTTAGCAAAACTTTTCTCTCGAAAACTCCTAAAGCCGACTCATCGGATGTTTTCATCGTCCAGGCTTCTGCACCATATGTCAGGACGCGAATGATGAGCGACTTGTAAATTTTGATTTTGGTTTGTCGAGAGAGAACTTTACTTTTTAATTTCCTACTCAGCCCAAAGTAGCACTTTTTGGCAAGAGTGATTCTGCGGTGGATTTCAAGGCTGACATTGTTGGTGTTGTTATTGCTAGTTCCAAGATATTCGAAATTATCTACGACTTCGAAGTTGTGACTGTCAACAGTGACATGGGAGCCAAGTCGTGAGCGCGATGACTTTTTATTTGATCACAGGAGATATTTCATTATGCCCTCGTTCACTATCAGACCCATTCACTTCGCTTCTTTGTCTAATCTGGAGAACGCAGAGCTTACGGTTCGGTTATTACGTCCAATTATATCAATATCATCGGCATACGCCAACAATTGCACACTCTTGTAGAATATTGTGCCTGGTCTATTTAGCTCTGCAGCTCGTATTATTTTCTCCAGCATCAGCGTTTGGTATATAACGGCTCGGAGAGGTCCTTCCGAATTTTCACTGCACTTCTGGTAATACTCAAGGACAGTTTACACAACCGTATGAGCTTTGTAGGGATATCAAATTCAGACATAGCGGTGTAGAGGCAGCTGCGTATCATGCTGTCGAAGGCAGCTGGATAGAACCTTATTTGCGATATTGAAGATGCTTATCAAACGATATATATCACAGAACGGCCCCCGCCGCTTTATTATTTTTAACCGGGCAATCGGTATTTGTACTTCACAATGGGATGATGGAACGTCTTTACCATCGTTCTTGATTGGGGTTTTGGATTCGCCATCTTCGGGTTTCACTTTCACTACCATTCAGCAGGCTGGAGAGGTGTTTCCTCCGTGCACTAAGCTTGCTCTGGACATTTGTCACTAGATTATTACCTTGGTCGCTACATTAGTATGATCTGCTCTTTAAACCTTCCTTAAGTCGCCGATCTTTTCATTGAATTTTCGAGTATTATTCTTGTCAGCTTCTCAAGCCGTTCATACTCAACGCATTTCGGAATTCGGCTCTTCATATTCTTGTTGCGGTCAGCTGCAATGTTGCTAAGTAGGCAGTCCGTTTTCTATCCTTTTCAGTTCGATATTCCTTCTTGTACAAGGTATTTTTCTGACACTGTTGAAAACCACTTACTTCTGTAGCGGCGGCTTATAGACAATTTCCAATTAGCTGCAACTCTGCTGGCGTAAAAATTTTACTATTTTTGAGTTCCCTTAAATACAGATTTAGTCACAAACACGTATGCAGAACAAATATTCTTCTATTTTTAAATTAAAAGTGCCACACATCCTTTTTCAAATTCGCTGTGATAGCCGAGTAGTTAGCATAGCGCTGCCATTCGGAAGGCCTGGGTTCGAGCCCAGGTTGGACCAACAACCAAATTTATAGAAAATAAATTTTTCTAATTGCGGTCGCCTCTCAGTAGGGAATACAAAGCCCTTCGAGTGTATTTCTGGCATGAAATAAAATCTCCTAATAAAAATCCATCGGCCGTTCGGAGGCGGCTTAAAATAAACTGTAGGTCCCTCCATTTTTTGGCAAAAATATCAAGACGCAAATATATGTATATATGTATATATATTTATGTATATATATATATATATATATATATGTATATATGTATATATATATATATATATATATATAATATATATATATATACGTATATATATTTATGTATATATACATAAATAAGATCTACATAATAGCCGAAATATTGCGGTGAAGTTGTTCTTTAGTTATAAAGTAATAACGAAAACGAAAGATTAGTTCTTAATCTCATTAACGTAACTCACATTTTTCATCATATGTATTGGTTACTTTATAAGTTTCATTTAGCTTTTCAATTTTCTATTCTTAGTCTTGAGGATTAAAATGAGGTTATGGATCTGTAGGCATATACGTATGTATATTTTTATGCCCACATAATTACGCAGTTGCAAACCACTAATGCTAATTTAAAATGCTCAATGCCATACACACACACACACACACACAAATTAAGTACCAATGCCCGTTGTTCTAGTTTGATGTTAGTAATTTAAAAATGAAATTATACCTGTCCGTGATTTGCAGGTTCACCAGTGACGGGAATAATAATAATTTTCACCATCAGGCTATTCGAAAGTTGTTATTATTTTTAGTACAACACGGGTGAAAGTGCGCAGTTAGTCGTTGCTCTTTCTATTACAAGACTGGGCAAGTGTTTTGTTATTATAACTGTAGCGTGTGATGTTCTCGGTTCAAGTCTCGCTATAGGTAAATTAATTTTTATTTATAAGAAATTCAACCTACATATATGAGCTAGTATTTAACTAGTATGAAGCTGATGCATAGTCGACCAATTGACAATTCGTAGGACACCACCGCGTTAAAAATACCAGTTGCTTAAATGAAAAATAGATGAAAGATGAACTAGTTAGAGTAAAAATGAAAACTGGTAGGATTCTGGTTAACAACTAGTATTTTACCTATGTTTTTTTGTTTTGTTTTTATGTCGATTTGGCTTACTTTCAATGCAATTACAATTTCATATTAAACACACATTAGAAAGGGTTTCGAATGCAAAGAGTACTGTTCGGCGGTTTTTATTGAAGTGTTTCAAGCTTTTGAGAAGGTGTAGCAGTCCAGTTCTATAAATTAAACAATCATTTCCTAACTTATTCCGAAATAACCTTAAATCCTACTTGTTCAGCAGGCGATTCACTGTAAAACTTAATGTAATTATAACAGAGGAGTATCCAATCAGGGTAGTGTCCTTGGGATCTTGTTATATATACCGTACACGGCAGATATTCCTACAAGTGAAAAGTAATCACAAAAACTTTTGTGAATGATATAGGCGGTATAATAATTCGATACATATGCCGCATTTCAGAAACGAAAGTACTTGCCGCAGAATGTACAAATGTCGCGGAGATCACGAGCTTCAATTTCAGGCATCAAATAGTCGGTTATCATGGCGCGATAACGGCCGCCATTAACGGCTACGTTCTCACCGGCATCATTTTTGAAGAAATATGGACCGATGATTCCACCGGACCACAAACCAAACCAAACCGTTGTTTTTTCTGTATGAAATGGCAGCTCTTGAATCTCTTCAGGTTGCTCTTCGTCCAAAATGTGGCAATTTGGTTTACATACCCATCCAGCCAGAAATGGGTTTTATCGCTGAACAAAATTGGGGTCGAGCGGTTTTAGTTCTTGTACAAACTGTATTTTGTATGCTTTCAATTTATGATCTCGATGTAAAATGCGCCACGTTGTTCCATACGTCAGTCCGAGTTGCTGCGAACGGCGCCGAATTGACTATCCATGTTCTTCGTATACACTCTCAGCTACGACCGCTGTGTTTTCTTCACGCGTGCTGGACGAGGTCTATTCGGTCGAATATTATCCAATAGTGAATGCTGGGTCTCAAAATCGGTGATGGTGTTGCGAATGGTACGCTCAGTAGTCGATTATATTGGCCATAAGTTGAGAAAAGCGCGCGAAACAAATTATTTACAGAACGTGAATTTTCGTAATAAAGTTGAATGATTTGTAAACGTTGTTCAGTCATTGCTAGTCTTTCCATGATGAAATTCCAAACAATACTGAACAAAAATAACATAACAGCTTGACACGGCTCACGCGTGATCTGTCAATAAAGGGTTTAGCCTTGAAGACCTTCTTTATAATGCAACTAGAAAATCCATATGAATGAATGGAATCCAGTTATGGGGCACAGCTTGCGCGACGTATATAGATATAATAATACAAAGATTCCAATCTTGTCACAAAACAGGCCAAAAGCTATGTTTATGTTTACCGGCGGGCCAAAATCACACTCCCATATTTATTTATTTATTTATTTTATTTAATCAAAAAACTTTAGTAAAATATGATTATAATATCTTATTTAGTACAACAGAAAAGGAGTATGATAATAAGTAGAGGTGAACACATTAACAATAAAAAAGCAAATCAATTAAAATTTTAATAACAATATAATAATTGAAAAAAAATTATTATATGAATGGTGAAATTTTTTTAATTTTATCCTAAATATAACAGAGATATATGAGTTGTAATGACTGATAACTGTGATAACGAGGATAGATTGAAATTAGATAAGGAAGATTAGCAGTTTCTGACACAAGACATTGAGGCAGGACTTTCCATAATTAAGATTCCATCAGAAATTCACCGAGCGTTAGGGAAAAGCAAGTGCAACGAGAAATGCGACAAATGAGTGGCAATGAACGATGGTTCAACTCAATGAAAAACTCACATGGTGCTATTATCTTACCTAAGTCGAAAGGCCCTTTCCCTCTGATTAGTGCAGACACAAGGGTTTTCTAGGGATAAACTACGTGATGAGATATCATGTCTTGTCTACATTTCGCAACTATTGGCCTTTCGTATCTTGACATGGGAGTTCCTTTCATCGCAAATGTAATGTCGGTCAACAGATTTGAAGAAATACGACGAAACTTACAATTTAGCGATAATATGAATAATGAACAATTCATGGATTTTTACTATTGTTTTTACTGACTTGTGACACGACTTGGTGAAACAGGACTTGATTTTCGATTTCATCCATCAAATCCTATGTGATATTTGCTGTTGATGGTATTTACTTTTTCAAGTAGTGCAAAGATTCCAACTTAACCCAAAAATATGTAGAAAAACTACACAACCATCCGAAGCCCTTTGTTAACAACATATTATACGCGTCTGAAGAGGAGGAACTTATCAGTTTTGTAAAGAGCAACGTCGAGCCAGCTAACTATTCTTGCTAATAAGTTATTATATGTTAATTTATACTTTTATGATTGGACTACTTATTATGAGGCTAAAAAATATATATATATTTAGACAAGCACAATTATAAGCGCAATTAGTCAATCTAAGCGCTCACACATACAACTACGCATACATACGTGTATACAAATATATGTATTTATGTTATTCAAGTTGAGTCAAGTCACTTAAGCCTTCACACAAAAGAAAGTCTCAATAACATGTTGGCTGGTTTTATAAAATGTTAGTTGAAAGTATACCCATAGGTACATATACATACATACTTAATCGTTCATATATTTATTCATGCATTCTTGCTGCTAAAATACTAAATTTAATTCTGGTATCCCCAGTTAGCTGGGAGTTGTTAAGTTTAAATACTCTTAAGCTGCTGATATGTCTTTCAGTCTAGACGGAAAGTCAAATTTATGAGGGTGATGCTGACCTTAATTATTTAAACTTCTCAATTAAACATTTTAGGTATGTTTATATTATCGGTATTTTGGTTCACATATTATATTTACATGAACTTCATGATAGTTTGCAAAGCAATATATTAGACCTACCCAGCGTTTATGTAGGGAACTTCCCAGCCGCTATTTTCCGAATAGTTTGTAACCAGTATTTCAATATGAGGCCAAGCGTTGTCATGATGGAAAATTATCGCCTTTTTTGGTCGCGAGTTCCGGGCATTGTCTCATTTTGTTTTAGAAGCTAATAATAATGTAAGCCTTATTGATCTCACCTTTACATTGGCGGTATGGATATTCGGCTTTGCCGTTGATTTGGCTAGTTGGTCAGGCTTCACATATGACTTTTTGAACTTATTATTATCGTAATAGATCCATTTTTCATCACCAGTTACAATCCGATGTGAAAACGATTTCTTGTTCTTCATATTAAAGTAATGAAGAAGAACTTCAACCGAAAAAACCTTTTCAGGAACAAAGTTCGACATATTTCAATTTAAAAAAATTGTGTTTGAAAGGAATAATAATCAAGTTACGCCATTTCTTTGCAAGCCGCACGAAATAAGTTATAAACCCAATATTTTACGTGGCTTGAGTCAATGCGCTGACGACCATAAAATTTTATCCGCACCTATCTGCCGAAAACTCCTAGATGCATCTCATTAGATGTCGGCATGCTTCTGCATCATATAACAGGGAGCACTCCATAATCCCGACTTTCAAAATCCAGACAGTTTTAAAAATTCTGGTCATTGCATTCATGCATCAGTTGCATTTTGATGTTTTTGAAATAAATGGAATTATAGTTTATTCTCAGCCGCCTCAGAACGGAAAATCTTACATCGATCATATAAAAAAACAAGTTTTTCATTAAGCACAACTGCGGTGCCAAATATTTCAAAAATCTTCTTTGAATTAATTAATTTTTTTAATGGAAAACAAGCGAGATATAAAATCCAGATAAAGCGTAGAAATATTATAAAATTTCGTAGTTTTAACTGTTTGTCTGATGACAGGAGATAGCTCTTCCTATCCTCGTTCACTACCAAATCCATACGCTTCGATTCCATATCCAGTCAGGAGAAAGTAGAACTAGCGGCTAGGTTTTTAAAACCTACGATGTCAACGTCATACGCTAAAAGTTGTACGATCTTATAAAGGGTTATTTATTCAAATAATTGAAGAGAGACCATTACACCCAAAAAAACTTACTGGCTCGCTCTTTGGTCTGGATGTGTGATTGGACCTTATTTCTTTGAAAACGATAATGGCGACACTGTCAATTCGGAGCTTTATGTATGATAACTAACTTTTTTTGGCCTGCAATTTAAGAAAACAACTTGGACAACATGTAGTTCCAAGAAGATGGCGCCACATGCCACACAACAGAGGTGCATATGGCTTTATTGCGAGAGAAATTTCCCGGTCATAATAAATCTCTCCTCTTGCCGATATCAATTGGCCATCGAGATCGTGCAATTTGACACCGTTGGACTTTTTTTGTGTTTCTGCAGATAAACCTTTAACTCTTGAGCACTTGAAACCAACATTCGTCTAATTATGGCTGAGATACCGTCCAGTGTGTGCCAAAAGGTGGTCGAAAATTACCTCGAACGGATCGAAATTCGCAAAAATTTGCGAGGCGGTCATTTGAATGATTTAATTTTTCGCATATAATGCCAAGATTCAAGCTTTATAATAAACAAGGAATTTCATGGAAAGAATTATTTTAAATGCATTTTTTTTATGTTTATTTGTAAAACCGCAAAAAAACAGCCTTTTCTATAACAAAATCTATCGGCATTACGTGAAAACATTGCTCTCATAGCGCGGTATTTTTGAAGGTTAATTAATATTCATCAAAAATTCAAAAATTAGAATTTTTATTATAACTATCTCAAATGTAAACTTTATACCTAAAAACAACTATTTTCTTTTAGTTTTTGTACATAATTAAGCGGAAAATCATTAAAAAAAACTTTAGGACCAAGAACAAACATTTTTGTTGTAGAGTAGTGTAATTTGTCAATAGCATAACGACTGACATACTGATGTGCTATAACTATTTACGAGATAGCGTTTTTCTGTTCACGGAATTGGGGATAAGTGCTGAAAGTAAAAAAAAAAATCAATATATTCACCTTCAAAACAGATACATTATTCAGACCTTTCTATTAATTTATTTATACCCTTTTAAATACATTTTCCCTTTATTTCAATATACGCCGAAGCTGCCTCGTTGACTATATCATCGGCGATAAATTTTTACCCCTCAGCTCTTTTCTCATTTTTGGAGGGTGAGAGATTCAAAATATCGAAGTCCACCTTATGCAGGACAGCTAACGCAACGTGGTTCTTGTGGAAAGGAAAAACAGTACACCCTTCGTAAATTATCTTCTTCTTTTCTCTTTAACGGCTCCATTAATTCCCTTTGATATTGAAGCGTAGTATTCTCTAGTTATAAATGGAAACATCTTTATCTTTATAATCCATCAATAATATCCCTTCGGAGTCCAAAACTATTGCTGCCACAGGTTTTCCAGCTGTGTGTGACATCTTGAGCTCCTTGGGAGGCGCTGTGCCCCCTTAGACCGCCAATCACCACCCTAAAATCCACTCATTCCGCGAACATAAAAAACGCTTTCGTATTCATCTGAGTAATTTGTTTGAGCTTTTATATTTATGGATTACTTTCCTGCGGTAATTTCACTTATTTTTCACCCTCAATTACTTCTTATCCTTTCTAGCCGGTTCCCTAATACTACAGTTAGTGATTTGGGTATTTAGAAACAGTAATAAAAGTAGCAGTTGCTACATGCCTGTGGTTATAGGAGATTTTTTTTTTGTATAGAAAAACACGCCAACGCGTTGCGTGGGCTGCCTTGAATAGTCGTAAATAACAATAATATTGCAAATTGATGAAAGGGTCAGTGGCAACAGTAAGTACGCCAGCAGAAAAATAGCAATAAGAAAAATACTACAAAAAAAAAAAAAAACAGAAAACAAAGTTTCTTGCTATGCGTATAAGTAGGCGTATACAGATACAGGCAGATACTTCAAGAAGAAGCGAAGAAAGAATTTTTCGTTTCTGGTATCATATAGAAAAGTAGTAAAAAAAATGCAAAAAACTATCAAACAATTATAGGTGAGTAAGTAAGTGCCAAAATGTCATTGGTGATGTCATCAAATTATGAAATATACACAGCTGCGAATGTAGTTAAAAGGGCAGTTTGGTTCTGAAAATCATCGAAATCGGACGAATATGACATATAGCTCCCACACACTGAAATTTTCAGATGTAAAGTTTTGGTCAACTCTCGGTCAAAAGAGTATGTAGGAGCATGCAATTTTGTATTATCCACAAATGTTATGAACCCCATATTGATATTAAAAATAATCGAAATCAGCCTGCTATATCATGTAGCCCCATACCACCGATTTATTCAGATATGAGGTTTTGGATAAAAAATTGCTTTTAAAAAGCATCTAGGAGGGTGGAATTTTATACTTTGAATTGCATATTGATACTGAAAATCATAAAAATCGGAATATTATATCATGCACCCGTCAAAGTAGCATTTATGTTGAAAGCTTAAAATTTTGTCTTCTATAAACGTAAATTCAAGTTTATATTGGCACTAAAAATCATTGAATTTTGTAATTTGCAATAAATTTTATTTGTCCATGAGTGGTATGAAGGCTTCCGCACGGCGAAGGCAACTCTAATTTCTTGTCTTTGTTTTCATTTAATCCTTGTTTATATTATTTTATTAATATTTTCATTTTATTAAAGCTTTTCATAAATTTTGTCTTTAAAATTTTTTATACTTGAAAGACTAATAATTTCTACAGAAACTTTCATTTATTACGAGAAACTTCTCTTCTTTAGTCGACACCTAAACCCATGCCTAACCAGCTCAAGCCTAAATCCATACATTTATTAATGCTCGGTTACAGTAAGAAAGGCGTCTTATCTGAATCTAATTAAATAAAATCATATAATTTAAAAAAATTCAAAAATTCTATATATATAAATTTAGCTCCGTTTAAGTTGGTGGCATTTTGGCAAAAAAAAAAAAAAATTAAAGAGTAAATTAAGGCTATATATATTCGCGTATTGAAAAAGCATACAAATGGCTTTACTTACATTACAAAAGTCATTGTACTGAGAGAAATTTATAACAACATCAATCATCAGTTCAATTAAGACACTTAGATGTCTTAAAATTCAATGCGCACACTTATCAATTTCCAATTTCTTTTTCTTATATTCATCTTCTTCTTCTTCTTCTTACTTTGAGCCGACCAATATGTTCGCAGTATTCAAGTGCACGACGGATTGAATTATAGAGGGTTTTCCAATAGAGATTATGTATATGATTTCTAAGTGTCGTTTTGGCAATTTTTAATATGTCATGATCAGTATTTTTTCATTGTATTCAGTAATGTTTACAATTTCATCATCGGACCGTCGTGAATTTGCTGATTTTGTAACAAATTTAAAATGATAACGATTTTTTTTAAGAAAAACACCTTCTCCGATGAGGCTCACTTTCATCTAAATGATGCGGTAAACAAACAAAATTGTCAATTGTGGTGCGAAGAAAATCCACAAGTTATTCATGAACAACCATTACATTCACCTAAATTGACAGTTTGATGTGGTTTTCGGTCTGGTGGAATCATCGGTCCGTACTTCTTTCGAAATGAAGCGGTATAGATCGATCATAACCAACTTTTTATGGCCACAATTGGAAGTAGCTGACCTTAACAACATCTGGTTCCAACAAGACGAGGCTACGTGTCCACAGCATGTGCAACAACCGAATTATTGCGAGAAAGGTTTGGAGATTCGATGATTTAAAAAAAATTGTAACATTGAATGGCCTCCGATAAATTGTGATTTAACATCGTTTGACTCTTATTGTGGGATTATTAGGTGATTTAAATTCAATGTTTAAGTAAAAAAAATTGCTTTAATCTATTTCTTTAAAAACTACTCGGAAAAATATGCTTTCAAATAAAGCACTTCCTAAGCAGCCAACATTGGTTCTTAGCAAAAAACCAGACTCTCCCCAAGATTTAAAAATCAATATTGAACGTGACATACGACTTGATTTAGTGGAAAAAGTTCTGAAAAATTGGGTTCAGCGAATTCGTTCCTGCAAAAGAAGACGTGGAGGCCATTAGAATCATGTTATATTCAGAACATAATTGTATCGATTGTACTTCACTCTAAATAAAAAACATTTGAATTTTCTTAACTACTAATGTTTTTTTTTATTTTTTTTTTATTTTTTTTTATTATATCACTCTTATTGGAAAGTCCAATATATATAATATCATTTTACTTGAATACTTGGAGAATAATTAGTTTTAAAAAATTTAGCGAAAAATTTGGAAATTGTATGATTATCACTGGAAATGTTATTTTGAAAAGTTTTAGGATTTTTTTGAATAAACTACGTTTAATTTTACACAAACATTTTCGATTTCAATCGAAGAGCTTGTGTCGTAAAATTGAGTATTTTAAAATAATGTGAGTACATACCTGTACTTTTTAAAACTTGAAATATCGTGTGTATTTTTATTATCCAGAACTCTCAAGTTCATTAGTATCCCAGGGTTGAGCAGGTTCTTTATAAATGCAAATGCATTTAGGAAACAAATTTTTCAAATAAGTTGAATACCGTTAAGTTAAAATGCGCGACGCCCATAATAGTTTTGATAAATCCTTTACAAGATCTTTAAATTTAGCTTTCGCTAAATCAAATTGAGTATTCGAATCGATTCTATCAGTTATTAAAACCATACCACATATAGTTTCGTAGGTAATAGCAACAGTCAAGGTAACAAACGTCCTCTAGCGTAACTAGAGGAGTGCTTTATCCTACTTGTAATAAATATATAGCAATTTTTAGATCGATCACAATAAGAGAATTAAATCAACTTTTTGTTATGTTTTTGCACAAAATTTGCCAAGAAATATATTTCTGACTGTGCTTTTATGCATAATTTACAATAATTTTGCATACTTTATTTTAACGAACACTGAAATTTATAAGCGTTTATTTGTATAATCATTTGTATCAATAGAGCTTTCGGTCAATCCTCTGCTTGTCTAAATGGTCATGTTATTGGGCATGATCTTTGACCGATAGCCGAAACAATTTTAATCGTCTCATGGCCTTAAACCGAACGTGACATTTTTTCCTTTATGAGTGGAAGTCACAATAAATTACAGTTAACGAAAAATTTCCAAAAAAAAAATAGTCCAACAAAAAAGTTCCATTACAATAAAAATGTGTAAGTGAAATTCACCG